>JAMYCR010000001.1:6449464-7649464 GCA_028830335.1 Eucera pruinosa | reverse complement strand
ATTCTTGCACTTCGTTAGTAGGGCCAGGGACCGTAGCCGTGCCAAGAATAATACATTAATGCTATGTACCGACGGAGGGCCTTAAAGTCCAAATTCGGCCGTAATGCCGCAGTTTGGAGTTTAAAGATCACCAGGGCCCCGGTTCTCCTGGAAACACATGGAAACATTCGGCGGGCACGGCGGAGGAAGGAAGGGTCGTGACATGGCCGATTCCAAACGGCGATATGCTCGCGGCGCTTTCGGCGGCTCGCTAAATTTGGTAAGACGACTTGCTAATCGCGAGCGATACTTTCTTGCACGCTGGTTTTCAGGTAGCCTAATTTGCGTCGATATACCTAAGCGCGTCTCTTTCTTCGCATCGTTCGGTCTTCTTCTGTCTTAACGGTTGAATTACACGAATTCGAAGCTCGTCCATTTTTGGTTTGCCAACGACGATTCGCAATGGACGTGTAACATAGATTAGCGGTGATGTACGGCTTCCAAGTGAAATATTTATATCTCTCTTTAAAAGACGACCACTCGTCTCTCGAGCAGATCGTATATATTCTTGCGGACAGTGTGACAGTAGCTTTTGGGTTAAGTTTGACTGCTGACTGGAAGGATGGCCGACTGCGGATTAACCACGAGTATTAATTTAACAATTGGCTGTGCGACGATGCGTAAAGTTTTATTAGGTATCTTTTACATTTTTTTTTATAAACAGTACGACAAACATTGTAACAGTCTGTTCGTCATTTTTGGAGCATTTTAGTATTCATGACCATCGAGAATTTTGGTTAGTGGACTTTGAGGTACTTCATTATTCAAACTCTATAAAAGAGATATTTTAACCCTTTACGGTCTTATGTCGTTTCTTTCGGGTTAGTCTTACTTCAAGACGCCCTCAATAGTAATATTATACTCGACAAGCATACATTAACATAAATATCTTGTTGCATTGGCAACGTGACGAAGCATTGAAATGAAGGCATACTATGTGATACCAATTAACAGTGATTAAAAGATTATGGATTAGCTGGAACGGATCGGGAAAAGTAACTCGGACAGCAAAGGGTTAACCAAGATTACGTAAAATGCACTTTTATATGTATATTGGACAATAAAAAATGGACGATCAGAAATCATTTTTTTATGATTAATATATAACTTGAACAAAACTAAAGTAGAATACTACCGAATATATTTATACCACGTTAAAATATAGGAAAATTATCACTCTTAAGAACTTACGTTAAACATTTAAAATAGAATTTAATCGCTTGCCTTATGATCACAAGTCACACTCGTGGCTCAAACTATGATCCAAATAGAATAAATATACGCAGTATTTAGAACATGGTTTGATTTAATTCCGTTAACTTCTCTTATATCTTTAAAAATTAGTAGTCTACGATTTCCGAATAGGTCTGAGATTGCCGATATTTTCAGGATTTTTGATACTTCTGAGAATTTCGGTGTTCGTTTTGTTTAATACTTTCACGATTTTTGCAGATTGGGGGACAATTCAAAAATATAAAATCGAGACGAGACGAACATTCTCGAGATCTCGCGCACTCCTAAAAATTAATATAACAAATATGCGTAACGTAGAACGTTTCAATATCTTGCATCCGACGCAAGATTGAAACAGCGAATTGCTTTTGTTCATGTGCGTAGCTGCAGAAAAAGCTATCGAGAAAATAAACGTAAATCTAAGAACGCGATATGTTATTTTTTGTTAGCATTACTGTAACATCCAGCCAGGGTCGATTGTTTGTCTTTTTTCTTTCTTTTACAGAGAATGTAATTTTTGTGGTAAAAACTATGAATCGATCGTCCATCCCGCAAACTCGTCAGGCTGGAACATTCCAGTTTTGCGGCACAAGATACCTAGGTACATACAATGTGCAAACACTCGGTGCGGCTTGCCTGTTTCTACGAAAGCATTCCCCTTCTCTCTGGATCGGTCTCTTGTTCAGGTAAGAGGCAAGTAAACGAGTTCCATTGCCTGGCCGGCTTTTCAAGAGGGAGTAACGAACAGGAGAGCCTCCTTTACACCCCGAGTCGTAAAACTTTGGCCCGTCGGGCTCTTGGATAGTCGATCGAGCCGACCTGGCGTATTTCGTTAACGCTTAGGCTGTTTGCACGCACTCCGGCAATACCAAAGCCGATATTGCCGATTGCCGCGTAGTTAAATGGAGCTTTTCACGCACGATCCGGCATAAGGTAGATGTACCACGTACTGCCACTTTAAGATTATCGCGTAAGCTTTATTTAACTACTTTAGAAATTATTTAAACTAAAAGTTCAGTTTGGAGCATAATATTGTACAACCGCTCCTTTATTCATGAACGTTTTTTTATAAGTTGAATATAATGAATCAATTGTTAATAATTCTCATTCTAGAAACAGGTTCACCATTAACTTTCATTTCAAGCGTCCAAACGATGTTCACTTTACAAGAGCGAGCAACGAAAACAAAAACTGTATTGCGCCAGAGAAACAATTAACCTATTTCTATCTCGCGCGGCGATTACTTTATTGCCGCAAACGCGACTTTCGCTCTTTGCAATAAAATTGTCGCTCACCTATTTGCAATTCCTTCGATGCGTGGCGCATCTTTCACTTTCTTACATAATTAAACCCTTCTAACGAATCCTTTTGCCCTTTCAAATAGAAAGCACCCTATCCCCGCTCTGTTATTTCTACAAATTTCACAAGACTCTCGTCGTAGCAGACAAATTCGGATTACAAGCACAAAAGGCTAGTAAACGCAAGCAGAAATCTATCGGAGTAGAAGTACAAAAAGACACGAGACGACCAATCAACAATTTACAAAGTGTCGAAGCTTGAGCTACAGTTACGATCATAAATAGACCAGGGTCCGTATAGGAATCTCCCCGTTGTCCCGGCACGAGTTCTCGGCCCTAACGAGCACTGGTGAAACTGGAAAGAAGTCTCCAGACACTGGAGAGGCGCGAGGAAGATGGAGGAGACAACGGGAGTGAAAGGAAAACGAAAATATTGGAAAGAGAAGGATGCGAGTAGATCTCTTCTGCGGCCGGTGTCGCGCACCAAAAGAGAGAAAAGGGTTCGCGTACCAGACGCGCGGATATATCTGATCCATGACAGCGGAGCGGATAGCTAACAAACTCGAATCCAACATCGTGGTCGCGCGACAGTTTCCCCTCGTCGTTGTCCGGTTTTCTGCTTTCGCGTCTCGTTGTTGCTCGCGCACGAGGCTAACAGCCAACGACGGCTTTCGAAAACCGGCCATTAGGGGCAATTAGGCATGCATCATAGGCTGTGGCGTCGGATGCCTTACACGGACAGAAGTCATTGGCTGTCGTAATGGTGTACGAGCTAGAGAACTCTCCTTCCTCGCTTGCCGGTACCATCGTCGCGCGAGAGAATAGATCCGATGATTGTTTTACAAGTCTACCACATCTTTGCCCTGCACGTAGTTATATTAAATAATTCGTAAAAAAGAAATGTTAGGCGGTGAAACCTCCGTATCCGCGATTTTCGAAGAATTCCGAATTACCTAAACTTTAAGGAATAAAATTATGAAATACGATCCTATTATGGGACGAGACGTTAATGTTACGCGGATGATTGTTACAGAGGCATTGGAATTTATACAATGCAATCATAACCATTTAACCCTTTGCGAACGAGAGCCTGCAAATAATCGCCATTTTCTTGATTTTCGTGGACGCACGTTCACTGTTAAAGCAGAAAGTTTAAATTAATATCGTTGAGAAACGCTTCAAAGTTTTGGGAATTTGTTGACCTGGAATTCGAAAGCTTAGAAATTTAAAGGCTTGGAATTCAATGTCGAAATACTCTTTTAAGTTTTATTAGTCGTCGTCCGCAAATGGTTAAAACGCCGAAAGAAACAACTTTCAATCACTATGTTAACATCGATGAGATTTCGTACGAAAAAATGTCAATCTACGTTCTTTGTTCAATCTATCTTTTCATTTAGATTCGCTCCCTATCAACTTGTACAACACCAGTTCGATAACACTCTGTATATAGGATTCGCTATTATTCGCTGTTTAGCGTATCCACGTAAAGCTTGCAATTAATATTGAATGTTTATCTTACAGTTTCGTATTTTATTATCTTTTCTACGAAAAAATGATGGAATTTACAAAATCATTCAACCCTTAAGGGATTCAAGACTGAATTTATCTTGAAGATAATAATATTTCCATGATAGTTTCCTTCAAATGATCAAGCTTTTCAAACGACCTCCAATTTGAAACAAAGGAAATGGTTCTAAAATCACATCCTTCACAAATCAAGAAATATATTGAATTATTAATGGAAAATTAGTCATCTAACAGCTCATTCAAGGAGAGTTCTTTTTTTAAATTTCCATGGCGAGGAAATGTTTGAAATTCCTATCGTTGTGGTGCCGCGACTGCAATATAATACTTTTGATTTCTCTTTTTCACAACTGTGGAACACGTTATCTATTTCGCTGTATCTTTTCAACCTTCGTAATTGTCCCTTGAAAGGGAGGAGGTGACCTTGAGTAAAGTGTCGAGAGCTTCGGTGAAACTTTCACCCGTTCTCCAACTGTTTCTCATCCGGTACCACTCGGCTGTTTCCAGGACACCTTCAAAAACTATAGTCCCCGTTCGTGCGATACATATTCTTGTACCCGTTTCCTAAATTGAATAGATCGGCGATCGAACGATATTAAACCTCGAAATAGTTCTCAATGAACACGCTGTATCCTAGAAAATGGATCACGTATTTTTTCGAACTTAATAATCATCTCTATGGGATAATATTAGTCACTAGACTGTGGATATTTACGCGATTATGGAAAATTTAAATTTGTAACGAAGTAGAGAACGTATACAATATAGAAGACGATAAAAACTATTCGAGGTAAGGTACCAATTATAATAGAGGGAGAAATTGATCCATGTTTAGGTTCCATTTCCTTAAACGTGTTTATAAAAATATGAATTTGCGTAAAGATCCGCAGTCTATTAGACACTTGTGCATCCTAATTCGAACAAGCTGAAATCTAATACATTTTAAAGTCAACGCAATAAAAGAAACAATAGATTGCACCCTTCCAGGCTGCAATTTTAGCCGCTTTAGCTCCAAACACTTTCACAGTCACGAAACGATTAAACCAATCATCCGTCAAACGCCCCATGGAACTTGTAAAGATATACCAAATGTAAAATGTTTTGCGGAACAATTTTCATTTAAGGATTAAAGCCACTTAAATAAATAAACAAACGAAAAAAATAAAATAAAATAAGAAATACCCTAGAAGGTAAAAAATGACGAAATGTATCAGCTGACATTTAAAAGTTAATTATCCCGTCTGTGTAGCCAGTGGCACACAGCAGTGGCGTAACAGAATCCACGCTACTAGGAGCACCGCCGCAAATGCCGACAAGAAGCGGCTGGATAATTAATTCGCAGGATTGTTCATAAATCGAATACATTATTTAAACATTACATCGACTGGAAACAGCGGCAGAGCTGACGCGGCAGTAGATCCTGCTAACGGGTCTCCCCGTTCTCGTAGAATGCGGAGTACCAAGTTTCCCTCTCCGTCCGATAGGTGATGCTGGATCTGGAGCCCGATCCTCTGCAAGGCCGTCGACCCCATGGCGATGTAGACTCTCGCAACGGACGCGTGCGGAGAGGCCATGCACCAGCAGAGAGCAGCGAAAAGATTCCTCTCTCTTCTTGTCCCGTGGTCTTTGCACACGCGAGGACTCGCATAGTCGTAGATATAGACAATTCTAAGGATAGAGATCCTTTGGAACACCTGCGACGGTGCAACCAACTGCTGCTCGACCGTTGCGTACGGTAGAAATGATCATACGCGACGACGCCAATGTATGCTTTCGATTAAACCAGGCCTCGAATTAGTTGCCCCCACACCGTTTATTAACGAGGCGCCAAGTTTGCCGATCTTATTTAGAATGGCGGTCTCGTTCGCTTTACTGGTTCATCGGTTTTTATTTAGTGCTTCACGGGGGCAAAAACTTTCCCAATGCCGCTCTTATGTAGCTTTTCTATTTTGGAAATGTTGATTACTCAGATGATTGTCCATATTTGGACAGAGTAATATCAGGAGCGTAAGAAGTTCCGGTATTTGTATCAAGAAAGTTTGGAACACTTAGGAAAATACCTCCGTAAATTGGAAAATATGTATGTTCATTATGTTATGGGCTGAAAAATTTGTGAACAATTTTGGTACTGTAACTAATACATATAGGGTTATCCAAAAGTACCTTTAGGATGTTTGATGAGAATATATGTCGAACGCCATGTTTGTTAGCAAAATAGAGGTGAAAAAAATAAAAATTGAAACGAGAACGAACGAAGATAATGGAAATAAAAAAAACAGATTAGAAAAGGGTAAAGCAGAAAGGGAAAGAAAAAAAGTGAAGGTAGGTGTTCCTACAGTCTATTTTGGATAACCCTTTATGTCTAAGAAGGCAGATCTCAATGACGCATGTCTAGTTACAAAAATACTATTTTCAAAATAATGATCCAATCTTAGAAACTGGTCTTTTAACTTGAACCATATTCATTTTTCATTATTTTATTATTTCTTTCTTTAAGTTACACCAGAAATTACTACTATAATATATATTATATGTATTATTATTACCTAGAAGATAATTACCTACAAATTGTTATTATACAGTGGTCTGTTTCACTGCTGTTGCTAACCAATATGCGAGCTATAATTATTAATAATTTATACATGAAGAACAACTATGGTGCAATTCAGAATCCGACCCAAGTTAGGAAACTTTCCCCTATTGCTCGGACAGTTATTTTTAACGCGTTGTTCTACATTGCCCCGATGCTTCGATGTATTATTCTGTATATTAGTACGCGTCGTTTGTAATAACCAGGCTGCGGATTTTTATACACATTTATATTTTTGTTAACAAAATTGTAGAAACGGAGGCTAAATGGAGGGTCGTTTTACGTTCTAAACATTACAATGTCTACTATACTTTGCATGTTTTGTACAATTTCGCATGTTACGTCATTTTGCAATTTTTTGCATTCTGCAAACTTAAATCTCTCACAAATGCATAAAAATGCGCGATATAGTAATAAGCGTTGAAATTATAATCCTGCAATGCATATTATCCCCGTATTCCATTTGGTAATTCTGGAAAAACGTCAGAACAATTTTCGTTACCTAATATTTAGATATATTAATCGGAATTCTTTCTAATCAATTTTTACGATTCTGCAAGACATTTTACAAATGCGCCAACTTTTCATTCGGTGTTTCAACATTTGCACTGATCCAGGTAAACATACGAAGCTAAGTGAAGCATCTGCTAGTGTACCGAGACGTAGAACGTCCGCTTGCGCACGTGGATTAGATCAAATAAAGTAGGAATTAATGAGCCATTGTTTACTCCGAAGACTTTTCAAATATTTGAGCAACACTTGAACACCGGAAATATTCACGCAGTCTACTCGTCGTTTATTAGGTTTGTCGAAAATATCCGTTACTCTGTGTCGTGGTCTAAACGTGTGGAATAGTTTCCTTCCCAAACAAAAGAATTCCTTCGAGCAATTTAAGTATCGTGGTGAAATTTCTGCGCAACCAATTGTTGCCTCGAAATTTTTTACCAGGAAACGTTAATTCACGCCGACAGCACCGAATTGGTTTGCAGACATTTTATCCGATTGGTCATGGATAATAAAATGAACGTTAGTACGCTGTTTACGAAACAAAGCCGCGTTAATTAGTTCGTTACGTCGGAACTATTATAAAAGGAAGTGACACTTTGTAGCAAGTGAAATTCTTTAAATCCGTTAAAATTGGTAAATAAGAAACTTTGATAAAAAAAGTAATTGCTAAACACTTTTAAATAGTACACATGGAATCGTAGTACATTTGATTGGGGAGAAAAATTTCCTTTTTAAAGAAGGATAAGTTTATGATATTCAATTTACCCTCCGATAAAATATTATTGGATAAGTTTCGTGCCCCTCTATCGTTGGATCTAGAAAGATCTACAGCAGAGCAGGAACTCAGTCAGTAAAACAGGTTTCGCGTATCGATCACTAGTCGAGTGTACCGATCATACAGCTTTCTACTTTACCAGTTTCTGAACAGCATTACCTACAGAACTTCTAGTGAATCTCTAGGGGATCTTTAGATCCTTGGATCGCGAACCTGTTTTATCGACGGAAAGATGGATCTAGGGGAAGAGGGAGTCCCAAGAAAAGGTGAAAGTGAGATGTCACTCCCAAATCCCAAATTGCTCGCAGGTTCTCCCTCCTCGGAATACACGAATGTAAATGTAAAATATCCATTCAAATGCACAAATAATTCTACATCGTACATCTGTCGAAAATCAACACAAAATTAAAAGGAATCTAGAAACGTTACCACGTTTACGTTTCTAGAAAGTCGCGATATCCTTCCCCATTGAAAGTTCCCTTATCTCGCTCATCAACCTTATGAGAAAGTTGGACTTCCACTAACGTTCGAACTTACGAATTCACAATTGATCGCTTCCTCCAAAGGCTGCCTCTAAAAGGTGTACACTAACTAAATCTGATAAGTGTCTCCTTGTTCCTGACATGAATATATACCGTTCGGGGCCAATTCTACGCGAGCGCCTAATTGTTATTTGTAAATCAGCTGGGTTTGAAGGAACGGTGGCAAGAGTTCTAAGTCTTACGTTTATTGCGAGCGAAGGTAGGGCGTCACGGATGAGGGCGTCCGTGTAGAGAGAAGAAAGACGACGAATATATACGGTGCCGAGTTTCAGAGCCGTTTCGGTCGTCATGCGAGGACATAAGAAAAACATGGCGACCTCATTGTCTTGGGCTCATAAAGCGACGGTCGTGCCACCGGAGGATAAGATATGGCCGCTTCAAAGCGGGTTAGACTCTATCAGCGTTGCTCGCAATAAACGTCTAGCAACTCGACGTTGTCGTTGTGGATCTAACAGATGAATACATTCGTTGGTTCACACTGTATGTTTCTGCCTAAACGCGTTTTCCATTGTGCATTAAACGAAGCGTGTCAGGAACGGGCTGGTTCCGAGCGGTAAAATTGGGGCTTTATTGCGCACGCGCACGCCTCAACACGATAATACAATAAGGGTTCTTTTTTTTATCGCAAGTTTCATCGATAAATGCCTAACAATTCCATCCGCAACTTACTCCAACACCCTAAGTTTGTTATAAGCCCAGAGATTCTTTTTCAATCGAAACGAATTCTTACGATTTTAAAGGTTGTCTAGTTTGAGGAAATGAAGAGAAATTTGTTGATAATACGAGCTTCCTTTGTTTCTATTGCTAAACATTTTAAGTAGATATTTTGCTAAGAATCGATAGAAGCCTGAAAATAACAAGAGCGCTGAAGACTACGAGTCCTCAGAGTCTTCGATTATTCAAGTATTGCCTCTATAATGCAACGAATAATTAGTAGCAGGTTAGTAATTATCGTTAGAAATTCGATTAACTGTGCTGCCTCGGTAACGCAACGACTTCGAGCGAGATAACTATTGCCAACTAAGCGCATTTGAACGAACCCGACACCTGTTTATCAATTAAACACCGCAGCAGAATATGATCGGTGCCTAACTACGGCATATGTATGGGAAACCAACAAATATTCATCGCTGTTTCTAGCAGTTTTTATCAGTTTTTTGGCGTAAATGCCGATTCATCGTTGGCGAGCTGACAGTGATGAATGGAAGGATCTTTTTCCAGGTTCGTTTCGTTATTTCCACGTTCTAGCTGGCTCGTTTCGTTCACGACCCCGCTTTCGAGAGCGAGGCTCGTTCTCGCCATTGTTCTAACAAATTATGCATATTAATTCTCCGCGTCTTGTAGACGAGCTACTGTATAAGCGTGAAACGTTCTCAGGACCGACCCAGATGTCTCGACAGATGATCGGCAATACCCGTTAAGACGCGTTTAAGAATTCTGAAGGAATCCACACGTCGCCCGTGAGAAATTCGAACGAGCTCGTATACGTTACATCAATTTGCCCTATTAGTTTCAGTATCGTTACTGTTATCTACTGATGCTGAAAAATCACGATGAGATATTGCAATCATTGTCTTCTTTGTTGAAGTAAAATAAGGTACGCGAAATGCGATACAATCATAAAGGTAGAATAAAATTAACACCCCATAAATTGCAAAGTATCCTTTGAAACTCTACCACGTAATATTCTAGCTGCGCAAATCAATTCGATGCCTTTACATCCTTTTACTTGCAACAACTATCTCATATTCAAACGTTCTTCCGACTTATGAAAAGATACCTTACGATATTTTCGAAGCTTTACAAAATAAGCAAGCCTATTTTTAACGATTTAGTTTACATTATCATCCATGAACAGAATTCCAATTCTATTTAAAAAAAAAAAACAACAACATCGAATTAATTTACACGCACAGTAGCTACTTCGTCTGTGTATAAAGTTATCTTCATCGTGATACAGAATATCGTGCATCGGACACCGTGTTACCCGCAAGAGAACAAACCGGTACCGAAGAGGAAAAAGAAGAGAGCCGGGACGGCTCGCTATTTAAACGCGTCGCGTCGTCTCGTGGAGACACGCTACACCTTTATGTGGAGCGCGATCGCGTGTTCAAAAATCTCCGAGATCGAAAAAGATTATCGTACGGAACGCGGGAAGAAAACAGGCTCCGTGTCCGGAGGCTGCAAAGAAGTTCGACAAAAACACGTCTGTCGCGATGTCTCCCGGCTCGAGCCAGATTGCATATTTTCCTGCGCCTCGAAAATCTTCCACGGGTTCGTTTTCCCAAGGAGGTGGGCCCGACCTGTCTGTCGTGCCTCTTCCTCATCTTCCATCAGTTGTTTCGCACGACCGAGCCTGCCGATCGGCGGACGTATACACAACTCGAACACCATCTGCTCGTCTTGTGCACGCGGCAGGTTCGTTCGAGCTGCTCAGAAAGTGGGCGTGCTTCCTTTCCACCTTCCCTTTGCGTCTTTCGAATAATAATGAGTATAAAAAACTGCACGTCGTTGGGTTCGGCAAGGCTGCGAAGCTCTTCGTGCAAGTACGTGAATCAGAAACAACCGTCCCTTTCTTTCGTGAAGCTGCTATCGAATGACAGTTTCTTCCCATGTCGCTTATTCATCCAGAAGAGTGGCATCGGAAGCGGGATCCTGCATAAACCCTTTCCCTAACCCCTTTTTCGCCAACACCTTTCTTCCTCTGCAACGAGGGTCGATCGGAGCGATAAGATTTCCGGTCGATTATCCGCACGCGCCGATCGGAAATTAAACGCATCGGACTCTCTCGAGTCGCGTGAGAGAACAGTAGAGATAGTTGCATCGAAATGGAGCAGCTTTTTCCGGTAGAAATTTCGAGAATATTTAACGATCGCTGGCACGGTAGTTCCTCGATTATCCGATCTCCGGATTATCCAACCTTTTGATAAAGTAAAGAACTCATTAGCTGCAATAATGGTACAATTCGAGATAAAGTACAGAACTGGAGAGTGAAAAACAAATTATGACTTGGAACAGATACAAACGAACTTGGAATAAATAAGCGATATGTATTGGGTTGATGCATAAATAATGTCTGCTTTTCCGACGGATGATGGTACAGCCTTGTCACATTGTCCGAATTTCACCGTCCGGTTTAATTCGAAAATAAAGGAAACGTCATATACCTGCTTTCGTTGTTTTCAATTAAAAGTACAAGAATCGCAATGTTCATTTTTAACCGGATGACGAAAACTAGACGGTGAAATTCGGACCACGTGAAAAGGCTCCTAAGTATCAGTAAATCATTTCTAATTTTGCTCTAAACGAAACAAACCTACAGTATTGTGAAAGTTGACAGCTCAACGCTTATTTCGAGTCATTTTTAGTTAAGATTAGTTGAGTAACAGCTTTACGACGTTGTTGAAGAAATGGAACAAAATAAGCAATATTTTCTATGCTTAATGTTTTGTTGTTTTTTTTTATTACCGAAAGGAAAAGACGCGACGCAAACTCAGAAAAGATGCGTGCGATATACGGAGATGGAGCCGTCAAACATGTGTTCTAATTTGTTCTGAATTTCCCGACATTATTTATGCATCAACCCAATGCACACATTGTATATCCTGGAATCCTCACGAGTCCCGAAAATGTCTGTATTTATGTTCATCTTGCCGTAACAAAAAAAATCCCCCGATTTTTCGCACACCTTCATTATCTAACCAACCACTCGCCCCTTTAGATCAGATAATCGAGTGACTACTGCAATTATTTCGTACGGATGCTACTGCGTGATTAAATTGATAAAAAAATATGCGGATTAAATGGCATTCGCACCTTGCCGGTAATACGGTTCCAATATCAGCCGATTCAACGGGTATCGGTTTTACGACGAGCACGAATGTGATAGAAATACGAGGAATGAATTGATTATTCGCAATCTCTGATTCGATTAAACCGTTTGATTGCTTAGCAGTTGTCGTAAGAGACGCCGGTATCGAATCTCTCTACGTGGCGTCCGTCTCTATTCGCGGTTTTTGCGGCCAGCTCGTCGAACCCGTCGACGTTTTCACCCCGTCATATGTTGAAAAATAATGCCGCAACTCGTATGAAACGAGGCGAGTTATTTAAACCGGGCTTTCGGTCAAATTTATGTCACGTTACCGTTTCGACAGGCGAAACATAATACCGTTGGCGTACATTGTAATTAATTCGATGGAAACACGAGGTCGTGTCACGATTTTATGTTTATTAATGGCGGAAACATTCCGGAATCCTGCTCCCGCTTAGCACGCTGCACCAACCAACGTTTCCTTTCGACTACCCGCGTGTTTTACGCGTTCCTCTTTTAACTCTGATCGATCCTGCGATCGATACCGTAAACATACATTGTCTCGGCTCATATAAACCGTCGGATGTTTGCAAAACACCGTTAACATCGCTAACCATAGATCGTTGCATTAAGAACGGTCTTGTATAAAAAAAAAAAAAAAAACTGGTGCGAATCATACCAGTTTCAATCATCAAACGTCACTTAAAAATCACCACTGCGAGTTCTAATGTAGAACGTTGTAAATAATTAAATGAAAATTGAAATGAGAGCGGTGAAATAACCGTTTGAAACATTGACTGAATAACTTATGCGGACGGATATTCGTGACTTCTTGAAACATGGAAAAGACCGGTTGAAGGAAATTCAAGAATCCATTGACGAAGAATTGAAAGGACATTCCAAGTGATAATTGCGCATTCTTCGATTTGCTTACACGGCTCTAATCGGGTCTCCCACCAGGCTAGCTACAACGTGACGGAATCTACTGCACCTATGAACTGCCACGAGATACGAGAATTTAGCTCAAGTAGTAATATGTAGTGATAACGGTAGTAAGTAACCATTCCTCCTATCTAACTAATAAATCTGCGAAAGCTCCTGACACACATGAATTCGAAAATAATAACAATAGCTAGATGTATTGCAGAAACGATACTCTCATTTCTCATTTAACAAAACAGTGATATTTTCCCTTCGAAATCTTTTAATTAATTAAGGATAAGGATAATTCTTAACCTTTTACTCTAGAATAAGGAGTCACACTAGAGCTATGAATTATGGCATACATCTAACAACAATGCACAGTGTTGGGAATGAAATTTAACTTGAACTCTAATTTTGGCTTCGTGTTATAGGATTGCTGGTAACTAAACAAATATTGCAATAAGAAAAGTTGACATTTCGTTTATCGTTTTTCCCTTCATTGCTCATTAATTTATTACACTGCAAAAACGTTAGAATACTAGTACAAGTTCGACTCTAAATTGAAGGATTGCATTGCAATGCTTAATCGAATAACGGTGATAATTACATTAAACATTCGCTACCATTATTTGTGATTTATGCGAGCTTCCAAAGAACTTCTTCAACATAATCAAACGTACGGTTACAATAAATCTTTCAAGGTGTAAAATATAGTAATCACATATTTCTTACGTTACCCTTTCTACGTCATTTGCACAGGCAATCACAGGAAAGTTATGCGACCTTTGAAAAAGAAAACGAGCAACGTGGAGATTCGCAAACGAGTCTGGGCTCTCATAACGCGCATCATCGCTATATTTTACCGCTTCATGGCACAATTCAGTGTTCATCTCTTTCAATCTGATCGATTCTCGGTATTCCGCATCGCTCTTTCTTCTCTTCCTTCGATTCACGCTACGCGAATGTGTACATAAAGTCGCGGTTCATAGCGCATCTGGTTTGAATTACGGTTCATACTTTTTATGGGTCCAGATCGCAGGATGATATTCCACGTTCCGTCTACACATCGTTACGACATCGTAACGCGTCTGTATATCCAGAACTTTATGAACCCTTCCTTCGCTCTACTATACGATGTCATGAACTATAATCAAGCAATGCGTACAACTGTCTCGAATATTGAATATTATCGACGAATTCGACTTTTTTTCTGGGTAAGCAAGCCAATGCGATCCTTTAACCCAGTGATGAGCAACCAGTGACTCGCTGAAACGTTGCATTTCACTTAACTGAAATGTAAAAGTGATAATAATCTATATTGACAATAACAAATGCCACTGCGTGAGTTAATATTTTTTTAATCAACACATCCACTGTCCCATGCATCATCTGTCATAATCGGTACTAAATCATCATAATTGGTACTAAATGAACTTTATTAAAATAATGTTCGTTGCAATTTATTATTGACTGTTATCTTCTAATTAAAGAAAGTAACTAGAATGAAAGGATTACAGTAAATTACATTCGTAAAACAAATGAAAAGGAGAATTTTTATGCTGAACATTTTATTGTTATGCTAATAATGCAAATGGCCATTATACTAGACGTTTGGACAGTGAACTAGGTGCAGGAGTTAATTCTTATGTTCCTTTTCGCAAAATTCAATGCCTATTTGCACAAAAATCCAACACACTTGCAACGTCGAACGACTATTGAACTTTAGTTGACTGTTTCGCATTTACAGGGCAACTGAAAAACTTCTATCTTCAAATACGATGGAAGTTTTGAATTGGTTAATTCAATGTAAATATAGCAAATTAATTTCTATACTTCACATTTAAATATTTAATACTGCACCCATTGCGGCCCGTATGAAAAAATTAGGTTTCCAATTTTCAATCACTAAAGAACAAAGGTTGCTCATCACTGCTTTAACATCTTGTCACACGATTATTTTATCTCCTACGCATGCGAGCGTTAACTGATCGCTGCTTTTATATCACATCGCGTGCAAATCATTTCAATATTATACGCAATTTTCATTTAATAACCCCGAAACTTATGGAATAAAGTTAAAATTATAGTTTAAATTCATAGAAAGAGTGAGACTCGTTATTGTGAGACAAGAGGTTAAAATCTGCATACTCTCTTATTATTTTAGAGCTATTATCTTTTAATAATGAAACTATTAGCACTGAAATTTGCTATGGTATGCGAAACGTTACGATATTCATTTTTGCTAATCACGAGTAGAATTGTTAACCCTTTCACTGCTGATGGGCGCTTAAAAAATTTGCACATAGTATGCCGTTGGCATATTTCTATTAGCGTCCCGAAGTACTTGGTATTCTTTGCCATCTGAAGAGTATAAAAGAACCGGAAGAAGAATATATGTTTAACGAAATGCAATTCAATACTTTAATGACTTCTCTATACTATTTGAAGGAAATCCCCCGCAGCGAACGAGATAAGGTCACTTCCGCGATGTTTTTTAATTGAGTACGTATATTTCTTTACGTATACATCGCTTGTTGATTCAATTATTAGGTGTAGCAATGAATAATTCACCTTTAGATTTAATTCAGCATTTATCTTCACCGAATTAAGTATCTACTCAGTCTTGAATATACGTAGCTGTTAATGTTTTATAATACTTCGCTGCATTTCCCGCGCGAGTTATGGATTCGTGTATGAAAGAAAATTTGATATCATTTGATAATATAAATTCGTCGATCCATTATAAAATAGTGGATTACTTAATGGTACACTTAATAATTATTGATACAATCAATCGGTTTATGCGTAGACATTTGATGTGTCCACGAACAAATGGCGGATTTTCTTTTATTAATAAACGATCAAAATTGGCGATAACTACAGAGCGAATCTTCATTCTATTATTGAAAATTGAACTGTGCAAAAAGGTACAAAATATCCAAAGTTAATCACATCATATAATATTTGGAAGGTGAAATCAATCCGTATTTAGGTTCCACTTCTTTATCTATATTTATAAAAGTATGAATTTGCATAAAGATCCGCGATCTAGTGATAATTCAAGGGTTTAAGCATTTTAAATTTTGTATTTTACGTTCCGATTATTGGTATAATTGTTGCATTTAATAAGATTCAATGAAAGTATCCGTGATCTCGATGTACAGGGACTTCTTTGAAAACAGTTTGCCCTGTTTGCTAAATATATAGCAGAGACCCACAACTTCCAGATCGTATTCTGTATTGTTTCACATCGTGGAATGCAGCAAACGAGAAGGTATAATTACAGTTTGTCTGCAACCGTTCAAGAGTAATTGCTGCTTGTTTGCATATTGGACAATGCTTAATAGTCGTCTGAAGATGCCACTAAATTCTCCGGTTATACGTCTTTGCACGGTCAAACGAGTACTCATACGAATAACTGGAAAAACATACGAATATACTTCGTACACACTAATTGTAAGATGAACGTCTGCAGATTCTAGAAAACTAGTAGACAAAGTACCTAGAATACTCAGAATTGTATAAAGTCATGCGACTCAACTACGACTGTATCAACAGCAACCAAAAATTGAATAAATGGAAATAAAATGTGCCAATATTTAAAAATAAATAGGCAAAATTATGCGAACCCATATTTAACATGTAGAAGACGATACATATGGTAATTTATAATTACACTGCGGATGTTCATGCATTTATGGGAAATTTAAATCTGTGAAAAGGTAAAGAAAATACGTAACATAAAAGGATATGTAACATGTCTAAACTAAAGTACTTACAAGTTAGAATATTTCGAGTGTAAAACAAAGCTTTATTCGAGTCCTGTTGCTTTAAGTTTAGCTTATGAAAATGTGAATATACACGCATATAGTCTACTTATAATTTCAACAAACACGCCACGTCAGTGCAGTAGACTGAAAATTCAAATAGAAGCCTTACGAAGCATCGACAATTGAACTCCACTCGATTCGAATCCTAATCGAAATACCGAATATTCGATCGTTTAAAAGTGTCGAATAACCAGACTGGCGCGCGCCATGGAGAAAAAATTGAAGAACCCTAAATGAGGAGCGTTTTTCGAGGAGTCTAGCAGACCGAAACCAGTTAAAACCAGGAGGTTTAGCGTCGAGGAGGAGAAAAAGTCGATCAATCGAAGCGCCGAAGGAAGAGTGGCGCGATCCACGGAATCTTTTGAATTCTTTGTCGGCGTTCTGGGAACTTGGAGCCCAGGGCTATCGAGAAGAGGCTTTGTGAGAAGGACGAAGGAGACCGATACTGGTGTAGAAGAGCAGAAAGAGGACGAGGACGAGGACGAGAACGTGAAACGCGAGCCAACATGAGAACACCTCCATGAAAAAAGTCTGTGACCAATGCCTGATCATCGAAGCACATTCGAATTTTCATTAATGTTCGGTATTCTTGTGTGAAAATTAACTTACACTATAATTAGGAGCCGTTGCGTGTAAAATGGTCGGTTGAATCTCAAACTGGTCTTACCTGAAACAGAAAATTAATCGTAATGTTAGATTGGATCTTGTCTGATAATTAGGCAGTAGATTTTTATGCAACTATGAGAAATTTAAACATACAAAAAGTGCGCAATGCGTATAGTCTACGAAACTGTACAAAATAACCAAAATATAGTAGAACTTATGATATTTAGAGGGCGAAGCAACCCAGAATTTAGTTCGAACTACTTTAAACTTATTTATGGAAATGTGAATTTGCATACAAATTCGTAGTCTATTAATAATAAAACGTTTCATTTCTATAGTAGGTATGAAAAATGTTTCAGAAGTGATTACTTAATAAGGAGTAAATATTAAAGTTTCTAGATTAAGAGATAGAAATTCCAGTAACAAATAGTAGTTCTTCAATATCTTTTCGGTGAAACGGTATATAATACGAAACGTAACAGGATCGTCTCAGTAATATAGAACACTTATAACTTAAACACACGAGCTCATAGAAAATAAAATAAAATAATTTTGCACTTTACTCAGATTTTCGTTCCAACAAATTTCCTTTATCCCACCAAAAATCCATTTATATCCTCTTTCCGCGACTTGAGAAGAAACGTTGTAACTTTCACGTAAAAGAGGCACTAACTTCAATAGCATCCATCACGTATTCGTCATTATATCGTGATGCATTAAGCAGAGACCATAATCAGCATCGATTGTTGCGTAACCTCTAGAGACTGAGCGCGTGTGATCGAATCCACTCTACTTTACGGAGCCCGTTAAAAGCGCAGATGTTATTATATTCACTGCGTTGGTCAAGGCTCGGTTATGCGGCAAATTGAAAACTCGAATGAAAACGGGCCACGTGAAACGTCGCTGCATTAAAACAGACACTGGTTGCAACGTTCTTGATTGAACGACAAAGACACCGTGTTGCGATCGAGTGGCCAGCACGTCTACCCTCGCTTTTATGCTAATTACGCTTGGCCCGGAAAATGGCAACGCGACTCGTTGTACCACTACGTATTCGATTGCGTGGACTTCGACTGATTTACGTATCCTTGAACAATGTCTACGGCGAGCTGCTTTCACGGGACACCTGGTAACTTGTTCATTCGATCGTTCTAACGTTCGTGCTATCGCGTTTTTTTCCAATTAAAAAATACACACCGACTATCACCGTGCCGTTGGTCGTTTATTAACGAGCTCCCGCGAGTACTAATCGCCGGTGTACGAGTTGAAAGGGTTGCGTCACGGAGGTTCGTTGCTATTCCGCAGTTTTCAACGCGAGAAACTATAATTATCCATACCAGATCCTTGACAAAAAAATATTTCAACCCGGACAACATTATGCGGAGGGTAATTTCGTAAGTAGAATTTCTTCGCCGCTAAGAAAAATACACGTATTTCGAGGCGGTATGTCGTATACGGTGCGTAACACAAGCTGTTAGGCGAATAGTAGAAGGGTTAATGATAAGATGAATAAAATTACCCCCGTGAAATTCACTGTGTAACACCTTATTTCATTCCCTCCGTAATAATATGAAATCGCGTTTATATATATATGTATATGAATTCCTATTACAATTCCTCTTTCTTACCGCAAACTCATCGCGTAATCGAGTTTTGTAAGAACGTCGACGAGCCTTAATGGCGTACTATACGCCTTTGCGCGAATGCCGTTTCCTCTTCAGAGGCTCGCCCGATTGCTCGATCGTTACTGCGCATCGTTCCCGGCAATATGTTTTCAACCTGACGCGTGAACGCGGCTATGAATCGAGCATTATGGAATCAACCGGTCCATTAGCGTGGATATTCGCTGCAACAGACGATATTCACACATCCAGCAGCCGGCGTGCAACGCTCTGTCGCACCCCGCTGTCGCGATTTCCGTTCGTTCACCGGAAATCGGCCGAAGAAAACCGGTGAAAGGTTAGGGGGGGGGGGGCGCAGCAGGCGCGAATTTGCTGCAGAACCTGTTCACAGCCGCACGATGTAGGATAAGTTTTAGACACTAGGATATCGCAAGAGAGGATGTCGTTACGTAACGCACGGTGTGCGGGGGGGCCCGTGCCTTGTAAAACTGTTTTTACAAGGAAAAGAAGGTCCGAGTCCTAATGGACTCTTGTAACGGAACGCGACCTGAGTGCCTCGTAAAAATGTACCGTGACTCATCTCTTGTATTTTGGCTTGTTACCTGACACGGGGTTACGTACCTTGGGCAATTGGCTATGGAAAGTTGAGTTATTGCACTTTTCAAGTTCACCGACTTCTGTCGCGAATTGCTTACTCGAAACTGTAACGGAATTAACAATTTAAGATACGCTTCTTCTGCAAGTATCGCTGGAAGCATTTTAACGACCTATAAACGCATTTTTATCAACCGATTTCGTAACGTATTTTAATACACTTTTTGATTTGACGGATATTTCCTCTTGGATCTCGAAACGTTTCCCTTACTGTACCCATTTACGAACGTAGAAAAGTATAGAAATTTGCTGGTAATAAATGCCTTTTGGAACATTTTAATGGGATCGATGCATTTTGTTGCGAGTTTAAAGCAAAACTTGAGACACTCTTCGCTCGTGAAAATGAAGCAACATTAAAAATCAGTTGAAACTGTTTTTAATATGTCTCACTCAAAGCACACCATCTGATCACTTTCTGTGCTTGTAATAATACAAAAATTATTACAAATTTAACCCGATTGGCATCGAAAGTTGAATACCCTGCGGATCATTATTTTTCGCTCATTCTTTCGGAGTTTTCAAGTTCGTTAGTGACTCGTACACATAAATTCGTAACATATAAGATAACTGGATGGCTCGCCTTAAGTGAAACATTCTGTTAGCGAAGTTACTTGTAAGCTTAAGAACGGAAAGCAACAGGGGAACGCTCCATAAACCCATCTACGAATAAAATCTTAATTCGCGTAATCAAGGATTCATGGTCCATAGTCAGAAAATGATATTTTGTACGGTATATCTGGCGAGATAATCGCCACGATCAATTTCAGCTGCATCTGGAACCAGGGAGCTTTTACGATGGGAGAACTGAAGTAATAAGGCAATAAACTGGCCCATTTCCGCATATCTCGCTCTTCCACGCTCCTTAAGCCGCCGCGCAATGGCGGACGTCGCGGTTACGTTTACAGTGCCGACAGAATTCTTATTTATACGCCAATTTTCATCGCCTTGGCGTTTACGAGCGGATCCTCCATTCTGGGGCAATCGTTAATTCAAGGTCGACAGACCCTCCAGCAATGATTATGATGCGCGGCCGCAAAAGATACGGCTGATACTACTGTACGTTGATAATTAAAATCCACGCAGGACAACTACGTGAAACGTAGCGTGCCTCGTTAACTCGACACATGTCTTCTTCGGGTAGTCGTTAGCCGAACACACAGTAGAATAGGAAGAACATACGGGTTTTTGACCGGCAACTTTGAGAAATTAACATCAGCTACAGGATATCACGGGGAACGTAATGAAGTTTTAGATGGTGGTTGGCAATGTTCGCCGCTTCAGCGAGAAACGGACTGATGACTTTAACGTGATCTTTACGCGGTTATCGTTAAACGAAGTAATTTATAGCAACGGAGGTTAGTTACGGTTGTTACGAGGTGCGAGGAGGAAATAAGGTTTAATAAAGATGTCTGAGAAGCGATAAATTTGAAGAAAACAAAGTACTTCTAAACACCTCTATAAACTACCAGATACACGTAGGGAAAAGTCGTTCATAAAAGTTCGCGAGAACCCGAAAATATCCGGACGGGATTTTTTCTCGGGATCGCGACGGGTTCCCGTAGCTTTCGAGACTCCCGAGAATGTCGGGATTCCCGAAAGAATCGGGATTCTCAATAATGTTCAAGATTTTAGTTTGCTAACCTAACACCTGTCGTAAGTCGAATTTTCGTAAGTTAAACCTCTGTTATACGAAAACTTCGATAAGTAAAAATCTTTGTAACTCGAACATGTTAACTCTTCGCTCGAGATTCAAGTTATTAAGGTTCGACTGTTTGTCTGTATGTTGTTTGATATTCGTCGGACAGTCGCAGACTGGTCCGTTTGTCATATTTTCAGAAGTTGGGGAATATCAGCCACTCCCCAGCTCCAGGAAATGGTCAAATTATAATGGAAAGAAATTGATAGTATCAATGCTACAACGCATTGTGGCGGCTCTCCTGCACCCACCACTAGAGGGACATACGAAATAGGCTTTCTCGAAAGTACTCGCTTCAACTACCTCGTCCATATATATACTGCCTTTAACCTTCCTTCCAATATCCCAAGTCTAAGGCAGGGCCTGCTAGGTAGCCTTACTGATGAGTCCACTAGCAGGCCCAGGACGAAACGCAAACACCCTTCCTTTTCCTATCCTATCCCCTCTCTACAGCTCCACAGCATCAAAACAATCATACGTGGTCATAAACATAGTAGAAAGTATTACGGAATTTAATTATTAGCTGGAGCATCATTTTATCTCTTTGAAGATTTATGTTATGAAATACCTTTCCCAATATTAATGTCGACCGGAATACCTTTTTCTCCCTGTCTCTATTTCTTTTCTCACTTATTTCATATTAAGCTTATTTAATTTTTCCATATGTGTTTCATTCGTAAAAGTAATATTTCGCATCTAAAAAATCTTAATGTTTTTAATTAGTTCCATATTATCGTATTTTAACAACAATTTTTCACCAGGGGTAGTAAACAAACGTTAAACTAATTTTAAAGACCAACCGCCTATTATTAAAAAAAGAGGTCCTCCTTAAATTACGTATATTCTGAATGTAGAACGAATGAAATGCTCTAATTTCAAGTCGTGACTTTTCATTTCTATTTATTCGCGACAGAGATTGATGCACAGCGCTGCATTTTCTCCAAGCTACTTTTTCCAACAGGAATTAAAAGAGGAAACGTTTAGAAAACGTTGTAACCCGTTTCTGTGTTGGAGCGTGTAAACGCAGAAAGCAATCGCTCGACACACGTGGAAACGACGGTTCTGTATCGCAGTTCGTTCATTCAGCGGTCGCTCGAAGCGATCGTGGCCGAAGGATCTCAAACATCTGTATCCTGCAGGAGACTGTGAATGATCCGAGAACGGCCTCGGTGACTTTCACTTCGATTCTACTGGAAGTAGAGCGGACGCGGCAAGTGGTTTCGCGTGTGCAGATATTAGCCTTCGATTTCCCATATTTTCAGTTACTTTATTACCTTCGAATATTACTTCTGTCCACTTTTGCACTGCTTTCATTGAAATCGTCTATCACCGCATCAAAATTCGCCATTTTCGAATGAAGTTTCTCGAGAGTAAATCAATTTCTTAATTCATTACTAGTTTACGAGTTTTTAACAACCTTGCAGTATATTTTATCAAATTCGTCGAGATCTCTGTTTCGTAATGGACTTTATCGCGAAGCCGATATTAGTTTCATTAATTACAGGATAAAATGTTTCGAGAACCGTAAAAAAAAACAAAAAAAAACGAAGCAACGAGGCTGGAAATCCACTAATTTTCGACTGGCGTGTACGATTCACGGTCGAGGTCCTCAGGTATGCTTCGGTAGATATACCCACACGAAATATATAAGAATCCCTTCCCTTCTAAGTCGTACGATCGTGGTTAACCGGTCGGTTTACATGTGTACAGGTTATTCGAGGCGTGGGCGAGCCAGAACGAGTGGCAGCACGCAAAAAGAAAGGAAGAACCCTGGACGGGCTAAAAGATATCAATCGCGGGGTACTGAAACCCCGACGGCGTTCGTGAAATGCGAACGTCACGTGCAATTAAGCCCCTATAAACTTGAATTATTTATTCATTAGCGTGATTTTTATTCCCTTCGCAACGAATCAGAATTCCAACGTGTCAACGTGTTGGTAAAGCTTATTAACCGGAAGACACGGTATACTGTTAATCATATAAAAGATAAGTAAAAAAGTTGCGTTATCTGAGGCGGAAAATATTCTATGGCAAATTTTCATCTATAATTAATCTGTAATTAAGAGGTACAGCAGAACGATTGATTAGTTCCGATTTACAAGATTTATTCTTATTTAGAGATTAATGTCTGATAATAGATTATTCGAGAATGTCGAGAGAAATTCTTATTAAGTAACATTTATGTAGCTGTACCACGTAACGCGAAAATCAAATTTATTGCACTTAATGCTATATTTATTTGTCTATTTATCCGAACATGTCATCCGGATAATCGTTGCCCGAAATAGTATTAACGATTTATCGAAATCAATCGTCCTTTAAGCTACGGAAATAATTATTCCTCCACTCCTCTATATCCATCGCTCAACCCTTTGATGTTTTAACATTGAAAACTGCGTCACGAGCGAATATCGAACGAAGAAATCTACGCAGGAGTTTGAATGTTGATGAGAAAAAAACAAGTTCACCGTCGGTATTGGCAATTCGCATAATAAAGCTCAGTGTTTCATACGTGTTATAAATAATCCCGCGAATGTACAAATTATACAGTTGCAGAAAAATTCGAAGGTGTAGACTCGGCTTATTTTCTCGGAATCTTGGCCGCTCGTTTGCCAACCGATCGTTTCTCGATCTCGACACGTTTTACCTGGCCTGTACGCTCCGATCGTAGTAGCGTGTATTTTCAGCAACCCTCGAGAATACTAAGTACCTTTGCATTGAGTATTCCTGAAATGGAGACCGAACGTCTAAACGTGTGTCGCCTTCGTCGTAGATTTCCAGAAAAAAATGCAGACGAACGCAGGGTCAGCTAGCATTTCGCACGATTCAAGCTGTCTGCTACTCGTAACGCGACGCCAAGAAACGTATAGCTGATCAATCGGAAGCGCGGTTCTCTCCATAAACATCGAACGCCTTTGAAATAAACTATTTGCAACGACAAAATTCTCCGCTATCCTTTCTCGGAAGAATTCCAAATAACAAGATTTGGTTTTCCCATAAACATCGTACACTGCTAGAGTATATAAAATTCTCGATACGAGGAATTGTTATTCGGGTTTTCCCCGTAGATATTAAACATTCTTGAAATGCACTGCTTGCAACGATAAAATGTTTTGCTGTTTTTATCTTCTTTTTTTTTTCTTCATTTGATAAGAATTCTCAGTAATTGATGCGCAACGAGCGAGCTCGCGCGGTTAATTTTAAATTTGACAAGTTTGAAATGAGAAATCTATTGAGGATGCTGCGGTGACTACGTTCTTAGATATCAAATGGTTACGTAAATGATGAAGCATTGTCTAAAAATGAATTTCGATGCGCACAAGAGTGTTTACGACAGCATCGGAAGTTTACAAAATTAGAAAACATCTGTTTCAATCGCGTTATGGAATAACCGAAAGATGCATACTATAAACACTTGCTCGACCAACCTTCGCTATCTAAAATTCTTAATCTTTCTCTAAAATGTTTTACATTTTTTATATTCGACGCTTACTTCAACGTTCATGCGAGTAACAGGGTGTCAAATTTTTCTTCTTTGCATAACTTTACGTCGATTAAACTTTTTAAAAGAAAAATTTAAGTAATGCATACAGATTTTTTCCGCAAAACTTTATCAGTATATTCTACGGCTATATATAAGCAAAAAATGTTATATAACCATAGGTTATTTGAAGTTTCATTAATAGAAATGTTGACTTGGTCGAAAAGTAATGTTAGCTCTTGATAGATACGCAGTTATTCACGTTTTCATAAGAATAGGGTTCATAAGCAATCAAGGTATTCAATTAAAACCATATTATAGGAAAACTGGACGCTAGAAAATTGATTAAGTAAAATAAGCCAATATACTTTCAGGTCTCAATATTCATTGAAATAAATGAAAGCAAAATGAATTTCGTAAAGTAACCAACTCAACTTTATAGTGCTATCAATATTTTATCGACAACGTCGTTAACTGAACGTCTTAAAATGGAGTAATAACATTGGTTGTCAATTTAGTCTTGTTTTCTATCATATTTCCCTTGGTATATCATATTCTTCTCATAACTTTTTAATAACGCATCAAACGACCTACGTTTGTATAAAATTTTTTGCTTATTTATACGCATAGAGGAAATGATAAAGCTGATAAAGCTTTGCGGGCGCGTATTTGTTATTATAGCTTTAAACAGTTTTGAATATTTCGGTTGATCGTAGAAGAGTTAAAAAGATTAATGCCAATGATCATAATGTAATGAATGGCGAAGTACGGCATTGGTAACGTTACGGTATTATAGCTGAGTAAAGAGGGAAGAGGAAAACGAAACAATCGTATTAGACGGTTTGAGCCACGGTAGGATTTTGCAAACGCCTTGAAATATGTGTCTGGAGTGAATGAATCGCCCAGTGAGAAAATCTTGAAGGACACGCTGGACATACTCGGGGCAATATCTCGTGGAACATCATCACGGAAACGAACACTTTTATCTCCTAGCGAAGAATCGCATAAAGCGGGTCGTGTGTGTAATCCGTGCCGTGCGGCTTTATCGTCAATGGAAAACAATCAAGAATGAGAGAGACGCCTGAGGAAACCGTTCGCCTATGCAATGCCGCAAAACTATCCGTTGCTTCTGTGCAATCCGGTAATTTGCAACTTCTGCAAGACCTAACACTCTATGTTTAACTATCCTTTATTTAAAAATGGCGAAAAAGTTACGAAAATTCAAGAAAATCCATAGAAAAGGAAACGAAGTATTTAGGAGCAGTGCGCATCGCTATTCTTCTAACGAAGTATTGTAACGTACAGTGACTAGAAAATCTATTTGTACATATTTCTATTTGTCAAGCAAAAATTGGCCGTGGCATAAGTCCACACCTTTTTTCTTTGTTTCGAACAGAGCGACGTTCAATATTTTGAAAATCGGTAACTTTTCAATCGATTAATATATGAGGAATACTAAACAAACTCAGAACAATGAAAAATAATTTAAGAACGCCAAAGTATATTGCTATGCTCAATCAAATTTGTTAATTAACAAGAAATTTCGACGGGTGACTATGCACACTCTTAGTATCGAAAATATTAATCATAAGAAGATATAATTGGATACAATCAATTTGTACGAAAATATCAAAATAAATACGATGGTGTACAAGTACTTTTTGTAGCCACTGCAAGTGTCAGATTCTCCTTTAACCCTTTGCACTCTTACGTCGATTTACTATTAGTTCAAATACGTATTATATTTGCAATACAAAAAAAAAAGCAAAGATTAACAAAGTTCCAATGCTGATTTCAACACAATTAGTGAAAAAAAGATTGTTTAAATTATTTCCTATTAATCAACCGTTTCTGGAAATGCATTTCAAATCAAACGTTCGAAGTAGTAGATAGTTAACAAAGAAACAATTAAAAAAAAAGAAGGCAAGCGTAAAGCGTTAAAATTCTGTTAGAAGTTTTAATTTCTCCATGGCACGAAACTCATTAATATATGGAAATATACTAAATACCTAACTTGCTGCTTATATTGCAAAAGTATCAATTTACAATTTCACGTATCCATTAATATTCCCTAATATCATAAAACAGCAGTGAAATGATAAAATACGGAATCATTTACAGAGCAATAAATGAAGGCGACGAAGTTTCTCGGTAAAAAGAGCGATCGATCTCTGTCAATTTTCCAATGAATCTCACGAGGCTACACGGACTCGGTGTGAGAAAAGAATTTGATAGGCTTCGACGGAGACCCGCATATCTGAACAACGAGACATCTCGCGCGAACGATATAGACCACTTATGGAATTCTGAACGGCAATTAAGATATTTCCTTAATTAACGACCAACACCGGCCGCGGTTAGTTGCTTGGAGTAAGGACGACGATTGAATTAGTACCGCTGCTCGGTTATGCTCCGTAAAGTGCAACGTTAAGAAAATAGAAGATAACGGGGGCCAAGCGGCGAGGAAATAATTAGCTGAAACTCATGCGATTGCTCATTTAAATTGACATCACTTGCACATCGAGACTTATCCGTAATAACAGGCGAATACAAATTCATTAATGTAACCGTAATAAGAATATCCTTGGAGTACGGGAAATATTTTCATATTTTACCACGTCTCATTCGGAAAGGAAGCGTGAAAAATATTTAATAACAGGAAGCGGAGACACGAATCGCGGATACGAACATTTACAGATTTTATGTTGCTATTGAAATTATTGCTAGCGGCTGTGTCAGTTTTCCAGTTTTGTGTAAGCAATCTGTTCCGTAAATTAGCAACGCTTTCGGTCATTTCAGGATGTGAAGTAAAGACTTCAATTGGCAGAATTGCAGAAACGAACGAAGGCAACATCGAAATTACGTAGAAATCGTCGTACGCGACTCGTGTGCTCTTATGCAACGGTAAGAGTGGAAATGCATCGACACAAAACGATTTCAGTCTCTGATATATCTTGATGTTTCTTTCCGAAAGGTTTACGACTTCCTACGATATACAACTATACCGACAATTAAGCAATTTGTATCGATAACGATTAAGTTAAGCATAACTAATTTACGAATTAGTGCAACAAACGATTATACTAGCGATACAGTTATTACAAAAACAGTCAGTTAAATCGAGTCCATTTAAAAGAGGGAAAATGGAGTTTGCCGATTATGCTCCATAGTTAAAAGATTTGCAAGAAGTAGGATAAAGTTTGCTAGAGGTTATTATCTCGTATAAACTCGATTTAATGGTACTCTAGAATTAATTACGATTCGATGTCTTTAACGATCGTATAGGGTTTTATACGATCGCGGGTGGCATCGAAGATTACCCATGATTGAGCATCACGCAGCCGATTGAGAAATACTTCAGGATATAATAGCTCTGCCCACGACCCTCATAAATTACGAAGATTGTCAATTAATAACCCGTAATGGATGTTGGAATCGGGAACCATCATTTCATCTAATGATTTCGGAGAAACCGAGCGATTGTTCTCGAAACTGGACCGCGCCGCCCCGTTAATGAGACAACTTGAACGATTAACATCGCGTAACATGGAATATAACAACCTATTATACATTAATTCGTCTTCCTTTCTCCGCAAAACATCAGTTTAATCGTATATACGAGATATACGATTAATTAAAATCTCTATAAAAACGTTGTGCGAAACTTTCAAATATTAAAGTAATGTAATTCACCAAAGGTCGGCAAATTACAGTCCGCTATCTGTTTTTGTACGAAGCAAGAGTTTTTCCAAAAACATTCTGTTCGTTTCATTAATACCTAATTAATTATTACAATTAGTTGCATTTATAAATGCATTTTAATTTCGTCGATAAAGGATTCGTGGAGGCATAATATTTGGCCCGTAGAGCCCAAAAATATCTAATACTATAATTCCTATATATATATATATATATATAACATAGTATAATTGATTTTTTACGAAGTACAACATTATTTCATTAACTCGTTGCGGCGTATAAAAGATTAAGAGCACGTAATCATTACGCTGTCTTCGGCGAGGAAATCACGAGTAAAGGTAACAGGTACAAAACTCTTGATTGTCGTTGTCATTCGAGGAAAGTGCTTTCCTGCAAGCACGTTATGCACCCCCGTAATGCCGTGTCATTAATTTCGTCGCTACAGTTTGGGCTGTAATGTGTACCTGTCCTCGTTAAGTATGCGTAAAGAGTGCGTGGGTCGTGTACCGACTAAAGCGTCTCGCGCATGACAATCAACGTGTAAAGCGAGCTTAATGGTTTTGCGCACCTCATTTGAATCGTCTTCCACGTCCAAGTGAACTTTCGAACATCGATGCTCTCGCACGTGACTGATTAGCTTCCTCGGAATAATCATGGAACGGTAAAACGTATTTAACCACTTGCGCTGATATGACGTATTCTACGCGTCGATTAATAAGTATTAGATCTACCGAAAGCTGCGAGATTTCGCGAATTAATAAACACGCAGTGAATTAAGAATTGTCACGAGTACGTTTCACGTATTAACTCCAACAATCGGTCCGAACATTTTATAGAAATAATTTCAAGCGTCGAATCGTTGCAAATCGATTGTAGATGTTCGAGAAATAATTGCCAGCGCAAGTGGTTAAGGAAACAAAGATTCGTCGGTACATTTCTCATTTACTCGAAGGAAACGTCAAACTTCGTACCTCGCGAAGAAGAAATTTGAACACCTTTATTGTTTACCTTACTGTGCTAACTTTCCTGTGGGAATTCAGCAGCACTGTTAACAAACTAATTAGCACTCTTACGTGGCCGTATTTTCCATGAAGCGCTACCACGCAGGTAAACTTGTTCGTGCATTCTTCGGTATGCAAGATAATCCGATCACTCCTGGCGCGTATCAAGTATCAAGGATTCTTCTCGTCCCGTATCTCCCTTCGAGCGAGCTTCCATCTGATTTAATTACCAGCTGAGAAATCAACAATCGGGAAGCAGATTTTCAGATGAAACATTTATCCGCGTCCGCTCAACGATTAGCAAGGGTTGATAATGGTATTCAGTGCAACGTGAAATTACTATCCGTCACCGTGTGAACAGGGCCTAAGGTGAGTTAGCGGCAGTCACTTGGTTCCCAACGAGTAAGAAATTCCGTTACAGGGCCGCATCCATCGCGAGCTGTCGCTTCCGTTTCAGGACGGCGTGCATACGTATGAAACGAAACGTGTCCCAGCAGCATTGAAAAAGGGTGCATGTACTTCCGCCACATTCAGAGATTGTCCGTTTTATTTGGCTGCAGTAATTATCCGCACGCAATTTTATTCGCCACCGTACTCAGTTACGCCTTTATAACACTTCGTTTGATTACGGTACCTTCCTTTGTGCCGAACGTGTTCGTCAATCTTGAAAAATATCATTATCTCCCCCGCTAACGATAACGGCGACAGGAGTCAATGCAACGTGACTAAAATGGGGTTAAAAAGAGACTACTAATCTGGATAATTTGCATATTCTTTTAGGACTTGGGGTAATGAAACAATTTGGTTTCAAAGTATGATTCTTTTAACAAAGTACATACATATGTATGTATCAAAAAGTTCTTTTTTTGTATGCTTAAGTTTGTTGGGCAACCTGGCGTGGCGAAACTTATAGAAAATGAAAGCACGAGTTTCTGATAAATCCGAGGAGAGTTTTAATACCAGAAAAATTCTACATCATTTAATAAATTCTATTGTTTATTAAATTTTCTATACTTGATATCTGATGATAAAAAGGTTATTTAGGATAACTTAATGGAACTAATGGAACATAAAGTATTAGTAGTTTTTACTTCGCTTGGGTATAGTAGATGCAAACTATTAAGGAAGCCAATGGACAGTGGAAAGTTTCATCAAAATTGTGTAAACTCCAGCAGTCGTTGGGTTTCTCTTTCGAGGTTAGTACCTCGTGGATCGCACTCTTTTCTTTCTCAGAAACCTTCAGGACGTGGGAAGCGAAAGGCAGGGGCTTCGAAGTATGTTGCACATGTGCCAAGAAATGGGTGGCGCCCAACCATGTGGCGAGAAGAGCATTGTAACGAGTAAGTAAACGTGACACCCCGAAAGATAATTGAGAAATTTCTATTCGCGAAAAGCAACTATCTAATAATAGGTCGGGAGAAAAAAAATCCATTATTTTTTCGTTAGATGGCTGTAGTGATATATATCTTGTAAAATATTCTATGAGAGAGGCATTATGAAATTACCTTTAAAATGGCGACAAATTATAAAACAAAACGGTGCATATTTGACCAAAATCAGGCAATCCGAACCATGTTAAATAAAGTCTTGAAATAAACGTAAAAATAATGGATTTCTTTTTCCCCAACCTATTATAATAATATACAGGTTGAAACAGTGCGAACTGCTACTTGAAATTGCACGTTATTTATCGTTTCAATAAAGGAAAATATTTTACACGAACTATACTGTATTTGACGATGCTTGCGGAATGAATACATTTTAATTTATTTTATATCAAATTTTGGGTGATATCGAGGAGCCCCTAACCATCAGGATGAGTAATTTCAAATAGCAGTTCTTATTGATTTACTTTGTGTAGTAAGTATATCCAATAACACAAATTTATACTTTGTTTTACAATTATAACACACATACAAGTTTACATTTATTTCTGATTAGATGGAAGATTAGATTTATTTCCATAAATTTAGTTCAACATAATACAAATATTTAACAAGCATTATTCTTTATTTCTGAACTAACATATAATTTAAAAAGCAACTTATTAAATTATAATATATTAAAATATAATAAATTAGTAAAATAACAAGATCAGGAGTTTAATAAAACTTTGTATACCTTTCATGAAAAAGGTATAAGATACTACTGTATTTAAGACTTACTATGATTACACATATTTGGAACAATGTTCTCTTGTTAGCTAGATATCACTCCAAATTTATACGTGAGTTATAAATATGAAACAAAGTGTATTAGTGCACGAAGAAATAAGTAATTTAATAAAACTTCCATGTTTTCACCAAATATTAACGTATACACTAATTTCGATGCTGATTAATTCCTCCTATTGTTTAAGAAAATTGCTATTCCGATCACCGGAATGTTTAGTCGCGCATTTATAAATTATGCACCACTGTTAACAGTGATGCAATGCACTTTTCTTTATTAAAGTTCAATGAATGAAGCTGTAAGTTTAGTAACGCTGCCCCAGTCGTGAAGCGTGCCCAGAATTTTTCTTCCGCAGCCTCGCACCTTTATCATGGTTCTTTCTTTTTTCATTCTATTCCGAGTTCGACCAACTTCCCACTGCAGGACTAAGCAGCCTGTTGCTTCGCTTCACTTTGGCTCGCTTCCCACACGAGATGTGCGCGCATGCATGCATACGTATCTTTTAACGTATACAACGTATATGCGGAAGGTGATGCAAGGTGCGCATTAAAAGAAAACACTTTGTCTTCGATATCGTCACCCATTGACACGCTGATAAATTTGCAATAATTTCAATATTCGATTTCACAACTCAACTAGGAAAGGCACCATGGATTGGAAGGAAGCATTTTAGGAAATAGTTCCTTCCGTCGGGCAGGTATACTAATTAACGTTTTCTTGGAATAGGATAATACTTTTCCTGCACGGCTTTCCTTTCTTAAGCGTAAGTATCCCCCGTAGACGGTCGCATAGAATACTTTGCACAGCGATTGCCAAGGATTTTCCTCGTGCCTTTATCCGGAAATTGTTCTTTATTCCGTAACAGTCGATCGCGTTGCATGCAACGTTTGTCGAGTACCTTCGTTCACGAAGAATTCCAATCAATTTAAGTTTAGAACATACGCCCAACAATAGGAAAGATCTTGCAACTCGAAAACAGGATTATAATGATATTAACATATTATCTACCTAACATATTAAGTAACCTATTACAAATCGCCTTTTTATTCTCCGTATTGTTAATAACGGATTCGTCCGGTTCTGCTATCAGAAATGTATTCAAATCGAATTGAAAAGAGAATTCTGTCCATTTTTTACATCGTTATATAACATTACATTTAGATTGAGTTTACGTCACTTAAATTTTGTAATATAAATTGCCCGGTTTTTCGGAATTTCGGTAACATTTACCAAAACTATTGCAGTAACAGTTGTGTTATAAGAACGCTGTGCTCGTTATTCGCATTGTTAAATGAAATTACATTTGAAGGAATTTCCGTTCGCTTAAATTTTATAGGATGAATCCGCACGAACATTTTCCGCCACCTAATAATTTATTGAAGACGGTATCCTCGCTTTTAAATTACAATTAATTAAGGTGCATTAAGAGTTAGCAATTTCGCAATATTAATTTAGAAGGGTACGGACAAGGGACTCGAGTAAGAAACGTGAGAGCCTCGTCGTGATTCCGCGGGGAAATAAACTGTTCAACATTATCTGTTTGTTTAGCGGGAAGAGGAGAGAGGAAAAAAGAAACAGGGAAGGAATATACTGTGGTCAGAATGCTGGGTAAACTAGATAGAATGTAAAGAAGGGAGCAGAACTTTACACATGTCGACTTTGTCGTTCCCTACAAAGGCGCGTGACCCGTAACTGATTGGTGTTACGCATGGTTACCCATGGCATTTCGTCTGCGCTTTGTGCGCGTCTGTAATCGTAGGAAATTTATCCACCTTCTGTGCTGTAACTGCAATTTCGCAAAGAAACTTTCATTGATTTCAATTCGGATAAAAGAAAAAAAAAAAACCTTTACGATGCAATCGTTCAGGTTGGTTCATTGAACAGAGATCAAACAATTTTTTGAAAATTACATTGCTACCATTATCGAACATCCATACCTATTCATAAACTGTACTTTTATGATTTATGCAGGTCTACTTTAACGCGTTTAACACGTGGGCCACTAAAATGGTACTTTGGCTGCATTAAAGCTTCGTAAAATCGAAGTTAGGCGAAGAAAAAAATCTCTTAGATACGTATATTATTCGAATAAAGTATATAGAAACCAAGATCAAAGTACCTATTAGAAATTCAACGCAAGTGCTTACCTCTGATGTCATTTCTAACGTCAACATTTTCCTAACGTAATCGTTTCAGTAATAAATATATCGGGTTCCATTAAAGTGTTTACTTTTACTTTGTCAACGGTATTAATAAATGGCAAGTAAAAATATCGAGAACGAAAACTGATGATGGGTCATCCTGACCTACCCACACATTGTTCCGCTGCTATCACGAATAAAAGGTTTAACTGATTTTAAGAAATGGAATTAAGTAAATGAAAGACCGCACTCCGCCTGGCGTATAATTTCGGAGGGTAGCGAAGATATATAGGAGAGAAGAGGAAGGATCGACGAAGGTCAGGACCGTCCCCAACTGTGTTCATGGGTTCACAAAGGCGCACGCTTCCACGAAGTCTCAACCAGCGAAATACCACTGTCCTCTTCACGGTAGTTTCGCTTGGTAGAGCGCAAAACAACCTCGACGTTCGCCAACTTCGCTTAACCATCTCGCTCGGATAACGGAAAACGGTACATGGATCGGGCGGTGGAATTATTGGCGTGCCCTCGCCGCGGTCTCGATCGTCGTTCAAATCGTCCAGAAGAGAAAAGAACCCTGCGAAGCCTTCTTTGCGCCGCGTATACACTCGGGGATAACGATCGATTGTCGTTGCAACGCCATGGAGAAAACGGTATTCACCATGGTGAGTTTCTTGTCGCCGGTATTTGCCACTACGAGATACCTGGTCTCGAGTGAAATCGGCTTTGCGTGTAAGAGCCTCCATTGTTAGGGGCGCTGGAATCGCAGATGGAGCGCAATAGGACTCATAAAATGGAACATTACTTTATGGATGTGGATTTACGGGATACTAGCTGTTCATATTTCAAGATGCTTTGTGTTGAAATGATTTAGGAATGCATTATAGCGGAATACGGTAGATAGATTGGTACAATGCCCAACCGGATGAGTTACACTTGAGTAAGTGTTTCGAAAGAAACTTCTTCAAGAAAATTGTAGATGCGTTTCACTGCAGCAGCGAACCATATACAATTTGAAAATAAACGATTATGGAATGCAGTTTCTTATATTTGAATACGAACACGAAAGATTGGTGGAATTGGTAGAAAATGATAGCATTTGATTGAAATTTCAATGGTAACTTGAATCGTTTATCTTAACAGGTACCATACACTGATTAAAGTGTGAATTTGCATAGATTTATAGAAAATTTAAATGAGCAAAAGAGCACAAGACGCACGTAATATGCAAAAATATACAAAATATTCAAAGTAAAGTACAAATTATTGTACTTCCAGGATAAAACAATCCTCCATCTAAAAGTCACTGCTTCAATTTTTCTAATAAAGATATAAATGTGCGTAAAGGTCTGCAGTCTACGTATGACAATTCTCCAAACATTTTATTTACGTGCTGCACAAATTTCAACGGTATTGAGCATTCGCTCCCAAAATTCTCGCAAGTAGGAATCAGGTAACCGAAAACGGAGCAGCACTTCATCAACGATTATTCCCGCTGGTCGGTTCTGGACGAATTCCATCGCTCGCGTTGCGGCGGATCAAAACGAAACTCGGGTAGGTATGCTTTCATTTGTAGTCCACCTGTTGCTCGAGACCGAAGGTTTACGCAGCGGCAAGGCTTGGCGGTCGTAAAAGAGAAATACGAGCGTCGCGACGGCTGCGTCCTCGACATTTGCTCGATGGTGATCCTACTCCTTCCGAATCGATCGACGTGTACACGCATACGCGCTCACGTGAGATCATTTTGCCAGTATCGTTTGATTCCGCAGGGAAACGGAGCGAGTTTGCATCGCAGTCGGTCCCTTTGCTCTTCACGGTCGCTCAAAGGTAAGCACGACTGCCTACTTGCGATCGTGATCACGAAGCAAATGATTAATGCGTCACGAACAAAGGAACGAGCAGAGAAAGCCGGATTGTTAGTCGTGTTTGCGGCGGTTGTTATCCGCCGATAGAATGCCAGACCGCCCACCAATGCTTTTCTCCGGTCCTGCTTGGGGTTTATCAGTCGAGAGTGATTGCGGTATCGTGGGTTGCTATCAAAGGTGCGAGCTGGTGTTTCGCTTCTATTACAATCCTCTCGTTGATCGATACTAGAGATACTTAAGATAAGGAAGCAGAGTAGCGATGCAACGCCTATATAATAATTGATGGTGATAAATTACGTTCCGTTTTTTCGGTAGCTGCGACCCCAGGGCTTATTCGTCGAAATCAATTTCCCCCGAGGAAAAATTGATGACTGTTACAACCTCTTCTGATTTAATTATCACACCTTCGGGCCTGAATACAGTCACACCTTATCACGTTACGAGATCTCTTCTTTAAGGCCGTCATAAATTATACGTGAAAGCTAATAAAAGACGCCCACCGACGCGTTCAATATGAGCAGATGCAAGGTCCAAGCAGAAGCAGCAGCTTGAAATCGAAAATCATGACCTAGACCAACGGGAAAGCCCGAAGAATACAACATAACCTGCGGCAACCCATCTTTCGCAGTTTGCGAAAGGTGAAGGCGATGGTGTTCATCACCTGCTCATCACCGAGCGTGGGATGATGCACTCAGGTAAAAAGCCTTCAAAAGAAATCGAGTGAAAAGGGAGAGGCAACCTTGAGGATAACTCGGGTTCCTTCTATTATTAATGAATCGTGTGAATGTAAAGATCGTACATCGGTCTTTGTATCTATCTCGTGGAATACCGATGCCGATGTACACTCGCTTTATGGACCGCAACGTTCATGCAATTTTCGCGTTTCTTCGCACAAAGATTTAAGATCATTTTGCCGCTCGTTGAGCAAAGGGATTGCTATCTACGCCACCCTTAAATACGTCGACATCTGCGCGTTTCTCGCTCCGATTAGCTATCATGTGGGTCAAGTGACGATGGTTGTAAGTATTTGGTAGACTCAGATGTCCAAACATCGTGCTCTTGATCCTCCGGTTCGAATGGAGCTACCATAAACTCTGTATCGTTGCCGGATACTAGTTATACGCCGTTTCTGTTATTACAGTGTGAAACAAGTGTAATTTGAGATTTGTTCTCCGCAACTTGGCTACTGATAACGTTATCATACGACGAAATTGTAGCTGTTTGTCTTAGCACTGATAAACTTTGCATTATACGTGGAACATTTTCAATTATCCAATCTTAATTATTTATATCGATGAATCAGAGTTCGTTTATTGTAACGATTCTATTTTCATTTCTTGCAATATACCAATACTAACAATCCGTAGTATAATTTACTTCTATACGTTATCCTATTTATTACAACATTTACGCGAAAAATATCCTAGCCAGTAGCCTAATAAGGAAGTAATTAATCTTCCTCCAGCGCAGACCAAAGTTCGAACACGTATCGCGTCGAAATGGCTCACCCTGGTCCCCTTGAATCACGACACAAGGAAGTAATCGAAGACGCCGGCAAGCTGGCAGGCAAGATTTTTTCTCAGCCCCTGGACCAGACGCGTCATAAGTTTCCTTAAAACATCGGGAAGAAGCAAGTTGGCCAGCTGCCGGTGTCTACGGGACGCCACGCGGCAAGGAGCATGTGAAAAGAGGGAGAGGAGGCGAAATCCTTAGAACAGGACGTGCTCCTCTCGTACGAGAAAGCCTCGCTTCCGGGTTCGCCTGTGTATTAGATATTCATGCTCATTTCCTACGGGGCAGCTGGTGCTTTTTCTCTCCCATTGCCCCCTCGAGAAGGGAACTAATCTTTAATGCCACCGTGTACTCTGACGTTCGCCTCGGCGCGAGCAACAACAACCTGCTCTAACACCCACCCATATGCCACGATGCATGCGTCCAGCCTTTGTCGCTGATTCGTATATCTATGTAGTCATAGGGAAAGTAGTAGAACAGGTTTGATGGAGGTGGAAGGCATATGTATGGTGTTAATCGGTAATGAGTATCGACTCGTGGGAAATACGAGTCGGTAGAATTTTTACGGATCTTCTAATGTCTCAATGTACAGTGTATAGTTTTTTTTTAAAAGATAACGGTGCGATAGCGTAGCGAAAGTAAATACCGTGAAGAATAAAAGAAATCGAAAGTCGAGTTTTGAGTTCTTTTGAGATTCTCATTGAAACGGCGATAATAAAATGACTCGATATACGAGATTTCTGATGCTTACGCTGTAATGTAATCCGAGTGTTCTTTATGTCATGCGTCAAATAAGAGTAGAAAGGAACGCGTTGAATTTCAATATACGGCTTATCGTTGCTCCAACTAACGTAAAGACGAGCACTAACAAGCAAATTGATACGTCAATGAAAAATCGATGAATGAATAGCAATTATGAATGAACATGAGCGTATTTCCGTTTCTGTTAAAGGATATCTTACGATAATCGACGAAGCATCCTATTCTTCCAGAATAGTAAAAGAAGGCTGAAAGGAGTGGCGTAAAAAGATCCCATTAAAACGAAATTCTTCAATCTAGCGGGGGTCTTCACGTGGATTTTTGAATGGATTTTCCCATGATAGAAAGGGTGCTGTGTAAATTGACAAGGGAACTATTCCTATCTAGACCTGTCCTAATATTTACGGAACTAGAGTGCCCTTTCCCTTTGCTCCCTCTTCTTTCCCTAAGGAGGACACATCGCGAAAGAGCTGCAGACCTTTTTGACTGTATACGAGTCCTTTGTACCCGTCGTGCATCGCTAGACAACCACTTGGCCCGTAAGGAGCAGCAATTTGTGGGGACTTTCGGAACGCTGTCTTGAAATGGTGCTCGGAATCGTCTTAAATTGCTCGATGGATAAGGATACCCGGAAGCGGAGCAAAATGCTGGAGTACGCGGTAGTAATGGCAGGTATTTCTCAACTATTTCTTAGCCATTTGCCTATAACAACTAGTTCTTCTTGGGATAACAAAAAATGCTAATTACAGAATGCATTTTCGTAAAAGAGGAAAGCATTCTTCGCTTGTGCATGTAAACTCACCATGCGTAGGCTTGTTACACGGTGTCCATTGATTAATTAGATGTCGGGATTTTGATAGTCGGAGAAATTAAAGTGATGTACTCGCTAACGAACACCGCTTCCCTTATTCATAAGTTTCAAGTACTAAAGTGGCGGAATGCGATTAAATCTGGTTCCCACCGACGCGACGATACAAAGTCACCGCAAAAGGTGCAAAGTACGTAGGCTACGTTTCACCGTCCACATTGCCACGAGGTGCAAAGTGACGCCATTTGCTCGTTAATCTTTACTCGAAACAGGAAGATACCGAATGAATTTATTAAATCATCGGTTGACGTGATGACGTTCGATAGTTTAATGAGCTACCTTTACTTCCAAGAAGCGTTAAACATTTTCGCATCGATATACCGGCAGACTAACATAAACTCAATTCCTCGGTACTTTTTTTAGTATCCCAGGAAATTGAAGCGCCTATAAGGACGTAGTACGAGGAAGGCTGCAAACTTTAGCTATTATAATAACGTCTCGGGAGCAGTAAGCTGGGATCTCGTCTTTTTTTCCCTATTCACGTTAATATAAAGCTCTCGGCTAACGTAATTCATCTACGCGTACATATGCGAACTCACCAACAGCTTACGTACACGATGTAAATAGTTATTGAACAAGTTGATGTGTGGTGTGCGACGGGCAAACACGTAAGCAACATTATGCTAGCCAATAGCCAGGTAAGAGAGCAGCGCGAACGAAGCATTCCAACGACGCGTACGTTTATGGCACGCCGTTCTATTAGTATCAAACGACCGTTGCAAACTGCGTCCGTTATTGGAGATTACGCTAGGACGAGCGAGAAATTCACCGAATGGTATCCTTTAAAAATACTGAATTACGCGTAACAAGGTGTTACACCGCTGAAAAGTTATTACGGCACCCCAAGTACAAAATTACTTCTGAACGAATCAGGCTCAATGCTGCCACGTTTATGGTTGGGATTAATTATTAAAAGGTAGCAACAACCAATGCTTATACCGTTTTATTATTTTGAAGAATTATTCAGGGATTAGAAGAGCAGCTTTTAGCCGCATACTTTGCTATTCGAGGTATAGGTATAGCAGAGTGACGAACATCATTAGTCAACATACGTGATAGGCAACGAGTCGAAGGAATACGTGAACACTTTATCCACTACGTGCTGCTTTTCCAATATATCCTTTCTTTCTCTCTTTATCAACACGAACCGTTCACCGCTTCGTGGAACTCGTCGAGTTTCATCGGTGACAAGCGCGCTGTGTGCGTACGGGCATTTCTTGAACGGAGCCTCGATACGCACGCTAGAAAGCATCTTGTCTCAAGAGGACGCGAAAAGAAAGTGTAAGAAGGATCATAAGAACTTGCAAAAACTATGCAAGGCCGATAGTATGCTCGCGAAGTTTGGTGCAATCTCGCCTGTTAACTATCATGCGTCAATTCGAGGAGAAAATTAATAACACGACGAAACATTATTTGTTACTTAAATGTTTCAAGTTCTACGTTTAACCATTTGAGTGCGGAGCTTTTCTTATTTAGAAGTACTACTTTTACATGAAGTGTTGATTAAAGTTACTTTCACGCTTATTTATTTACGCAGTATTAAATAGAATATTTATACTTCTCCCAAACATGTATTTCGTTCAACCATTGCTAATTTTTATGTACGTTGCGTTTGTAAAGTAGAAACATTCGCTAACGCATATGTACATATATGCGTTCATAGCACTGAAAGGGTCAAATATAATATGATCTTGTATTTATTATTACAAGATATCTTTGCGTATACGGTCACTCACGAAAGTCTCCCTACACCTTTTTTAAGTTTCGAATATTCAAAGGAGACGTCGAGAGGTCGAGTTTCTAATTTTTGTATATTTGCTTACAAACAAACGAAAGCAAATTGTCATTTTTTTAAGGTGCGTCTAACGTTAGCTAATGAGCAAGATCAGTGCTTATAAAATGTTCAAAAACATGTATTTCGTAATGAATACGTGTACGAAGATATTTTTCAGTGACAATATTCTATATTTTTCTTAAATTTTCATCTCCAAACTCTGAGATAATATTAGCATACTTCAAAGCATAGGCAAATTTTTTCGTGCGTAACCAACAGGCTTTGAAAGAGGGTGGATTACGCGTACCGTTCCGACTGAAAAAGATCTTTTACGCGAACCACCAAACGGTTTGGCTTGTCGGCATTCACCAGCAGTCGCTCTGACTTGAAGTGGTGCGTGTATGCCTTTTTTTTACGGGACTTGTCGGTGCAGGACCATCCAACACTCTATTGTTCGTCCTTATGTACAAAGCAACCTCGATACCACGCAGATTGCATTGACCATGGGCCTATCTTTCGTTTAGACGAGAAATCTCTCGTGTCATCGGATTCGAAGGGGAAAGAAGCGAGAATTTCGAGGGTAGAAGAATGCTTTTGCAACTATAATAGGCGTCGAGGGGCACATCCCTGTATGTCACGCGTCTTCCACCTACTCTTTTCATCGCGTCTGACGAGCTTCGAAAAACAACCCCGTTGCATCTAAATACTAACTACGGTGTATTATTTGGAAATTTTTTATTAGAAAAATTTGAATACTCCAACGAATTCCCACAATAAATAATACAATCTAACCGAGGCAACAAGAACGCCATATGCAGAGGATGAAAACAAAATATTCGTCATGAAGTTTCGGTAGGGATAAAGGTTGACGACGAGTTAAATAATTCAACAAGTTCGTTGCCCATAGATCAACCGAAGCTTCGAGTACTTTTTTTTCGTCGCTAATGCTCGCTGATGGCGTAGAGTGGAAGATTCGAAAAAGAGAAAAAGGGGTACGATATAATATACTGGCAGAGATAGATAAAGAAGAGCGTGGAAGGAAAGGTCGGAGAAAAACAGACCGTAAAGCGCGCGGGAAGACACGGGATGTCAGCGTGTCTTTCTTTTCCCATAACGGGATCGGTAACAAGAGCTTGGATTGATTTACACATTCAGCACCTCCGTCTACCTCATTCCTTCTGTCTAATTAAGAATTTATTCACTACCCGACGAATATTTTACTCCTCTATATAGTATAAAATAATTACTTCCATGTACGGTATCTAAAAATACTCGGCAAAAGAGTAAGACACCTTAAGCATAATTAAGGCACACAGGCGTGGCACAGCGATGCAGTAAGAAAAGCTAAATGCCAGTAACATTCTGATCGACTTTGTCACGGTGTTACACGGTCAATTTTCTACCGGCGTGTTTCGTGCAGGCAATCAAGTTCGGGGTAATTTCACGCGTGTTCGCAAGCCATATTACTCGACTGGCGCGCGTTAAAAACCGAGGTATAGGCGTCTCTGGACTCCTGGTACACCCGCGAAAAAATGATCGGCAAGAAACTCGACATATGCTCCTACACGGTGCTGCTACCAAGTGTGCCAACCATGCGCACATGGCCGGCAAACTGACTTTTTTCCTTCCTTTACGACACGATGTCCTCTCCTGCGGCGTGCAGAAACGAACTTTGCGTGCGGCTGTGTTTTCGTTAAGCTGTGTCAGGGGTCAGTAAAAAAAATCCCGCCCGAAGAAGACGGCGAATAGCCTTGGATAGAATAAAGAAATCCTAAGAAAGAACCGTTGAATCTTTTGACAGCCCGTATGTATATCAGCAATCTTTATAAAGAGAAAGTTTTTGCACGAAACGTTCGACGAACATCAGCGTGTAGTTCGTCGAAACGATGGTTGCATATACGAATGATCGACAGTTGCACGTACTGAACTCGCACACGCGTTATTTGCTCGCGTACATTCACGGTAAAGGTATCCTACAGAAACCGAGGAGTATCTTATTCCTCGCGCATACACGAGGTTGAACCAACACGGTGTTCCTTAACCGCGATTGTGTCCGACGAGAAGCAAGCAAGTACACGCCGCTTCTTCTGGCACTTCCATCTCACTGGCGTTCCCACACCAAGACTGCTACCAGAGTGTAACGTTATATCTTCGCCGCGCTATGGTGGTTCTTTCACTACGGCGACCAACATGTATCTTGCACACGTTGTACTTCAGCACTCTGCATGGGTGGCCGAAGTGTGACAACGAACCAGATCTCTCCACTCCTTTCGATTCCCTTCAAGGTGATTTGCAACGCAGAGTAAAGAACAATTTGCAAAGACAGAGCGTAATTTTCAAAGTCTCCGAAAAAAGATCCTCCTATTTTCAAGATTCCTTTCGTACGATTTGTTCCGTCGAATTCACCAGAAACTTCTACTCGAGAAGTCTTTTTCTTTGGCTTTTTTTAAGATCGCTAGGTAAACAGGATTCCTTGGGGTCGTTCATCCATCTCATCTTATCTTTCTACAATCCTTAAGGTTCTAAACACAGAACTGTAAGGTGCATGCAAACTAACCATACACCGACGTTTTGCCCTTTTCCTTTTTTTTTTCTGTCCCTTGAAGGCGAGTTCCCGTCTCAAGTTCAGTGCCACCTACAAACAGGCTCGCTCGCAGGTTAGTATCGGTTCTCCTGCTGCTTGCTTCTCCACCTCCGCCAGGCGCAGCAGTGCCTCGGCTACGACGCAACAATGCGGTACCTGAGTGTCGCGGCCCCTCGGGTAACCTAACCTCCGGTGTCTTTCATCCCTCCTGGACCCCCTGTCTCGCCTATTGCCGCCATACCATCCGAGATTCTCTGAAGTCCAGGTAACAATGGCCAGCCAGATTTTCTTTATACCTATTCTTCGCGGATGCGCCATTTTCTTGGTGCACATGCCGTATCATGAGAGGTATGGGGATGTCCCGAAGGTGCAAAAGAGACTCGTAAACCCGTGCTGTTCGTTGGCAAGCCTCGGAAAGGAAGCGGGTTTGTGCGATTTCAAAGTCGTCGCTTTGTAGTGATCCTTTCACGGTTAATCGTCAAATCTCTTTGAGTATATTTTGCGGTGTACTACTCATTTCGAAGCCAAGATTCTTTATTAATCGATGCTCCTATTCTTTTTAATAATTATTGAAAATTAACTCATTTTTTAATAAGTTTAGGGATGTGAAATATTCTTAGTAACATGGTTAGAATACGCAAGAAGATCGATATCTCCTACTTCACAATTAGAGTTCGATTTCATTCACAGAAAATTGGCTACATCTCGAACTATCCTCAACAATTCTTCTCAATCAATCGATGAGACGATTCACGCCACTTGACTGAGAGAATCAATATCAAGCGCAGCGTGGTCCGAAGATTAGAGGCCACGCTGAAGATGCAGAGGAATGGGAGCTCGAGTTCACTTGTTCATCCAGTTTGACCGACGACGACGACGACGACGACGACGACGACGAGTGGACGTTCACCCCGAACGACGAAGAGAAGAGAAGAGAACGCGAGTTCGCGATATCGAGTCCCGGTTTGGACGAGCGCTAAGTCCCTGGAGACATATCTGGGCTGTTTTCTTCGGGACTGGTTGCCTCATTTGGTATAGAAGAGAGCCATCTTGCGAGCACAGCCTCGTCTTACGGCGCATCGAAACTGCGGAGACGGACGGATGTGGCTCGTTCTTCATCCTTTCGGTACACGAACATACGTCGCAATTTTACACGAGCTGGTCGTCCGACAGGAAAACATCACCTTACATGGTCGAGCAATACGATTCTTTTGTGAACGCTCACAATTCTTGAGAGCCGAAGAAAGGCTACGTGGAATCGCGATACAGTTATTATAAGTAGCAGATGGTCCACAGTGAAATTAATTAAAGCATGTCTAGAGAACAGCAAGCGTCTTAGTATAGTTTTACCTTTGAATGGGAAAAGGTATATTAGAATGTTTGATTAGGGAATTTGTAGCTTTTGCGCTGAATTCCTGATACTTCGATCTCCTTCTGAAATTATTGGACTGATAAGAAAGTAACGTTGGTCGTGTGAATCTGAAAAAAATATAATCGACTGTATAATATTAATCGTCTTTTACAACACTTTGACTGTTATTTTCATACAGCACTGAACTGTTTTAGCACCGTTAACAACCAACGTTACTTTTCGGTCAACTCAATACTTGAATAGCGTATCAAAGAATATTTTCGACTTTCCAAAGAAAGTTTTATATTTTCACGATTCGTGTGTACGTGGACGTTAACATATTCTTAATTATCACAGAGGCCATTCATCTCTGATGAAATGTTAACTAATTATAGAGTAAATAGCTGTAAGCAGGAATAGAGATACGCGATCTTGTAATCTGTTCAAATACACCAATTTAAGTGAAAGTATCTACACTTTTCCTTTCATAAAGCCGCTCGTTTTCATTAGCACGCAATAAAGTACAATGCGTTATATGACATACGTCTTTGAATTGCAAATAACCGAAAGTTGTTCAGGGAAAAATGCAAGTGAGATCTTGTCAGTGCGATTTTTCCCCGCGGCTAGCGAGAGAAACGATCTTCGATTTGTGGGATACCGCGTATCCAGCTATGTGAGAAAAGTCAGAAGGAAAACAAGGAAGATGCCTTCTTTCTCGCAATCGTAACGCTTCGTACCCCTTTCCTACTGGGAATCGGATGTCGCCTTTACTCGCGTGACGAGAAACTAGAAGAACACGTGAGAAAAACGCCCGAGCACGATATTCCCTCGTATAAACCCTTGCGACTTTACTATAATTACGTTTCGTTGAATTTCTATCTTATGCGAATGCGTTTTACGTCACAAAACGAATGGAATACATATAAGGGTCGATAAATTATTTCAGAATATAATAAGTTACGGTATCCTGTTTCATACGCAATATACACAGTTTAGTTACTTTTAAGTTTGATTCATTATCAATTGGCAAACATATAAATATCAAAGGAGGGCAAAATTTCACATCCAAGACTTACAGATTTCAATCCCGCAAGAGGACAAGAAACCGCATTTGCACCGCCAGCGATGAATGACTTTCTTGAAAAGACAGTTTCAAAGTGACTTTCTTCGAGAACGAGGAACGATCGACCAACCAGCGAAATTAAAAGAGAAAAACACGAAGATTCAAGAAGCAAGAGAAGAAGGTGCAGAAGAAAACAGAAAGAAGAAACGGGCGGTGGGAGGGGGGGGGGGAGGTAAGAAAAGGGCAAGAAGCGTTCTTCAAGAAGAGAAGCAAAGAGGGTACGAGTGACGCGGCGAGGAAGAGGACGCGGAGGACCGGCCCGAGGTCTCGTAGCGTGCAATCTTCGCCCATTGAAGACGCGCTGGGAAACTGCACGGTTATTATGCCTGAATGGAACAGGGGACGGGATGTGCAGGACGGGAAGGAATGTCGAAGGTAGCAGAGGATGGACGCGAAACGTACGCGTTACTCCTGCCAAGGGGGAGGTTCTTGCCCCGCAACCGCGGCACGCAACCTGGAACCATGTGGTGGGGTTGTCCGCAACCGGGTTCCTGGCTTGAAAGCTTTCAGGAACCGCGTTTGAAGAGCATCGCCACGAATGACGGTTTCTCGGGGCACGGTCGTTGCGATTTTACGATACACCCTTGTGCCCGCGCCTCACCTCGCCCAGCTGGTTTTATGAACTTACTCAACAGGTTGCCGTTTGATAACTGGTTGCTCGAGGCGTCGTTATTGAATCTTCGCCTGGCCGATTAAACAACGCTCTATGGCGACATTATCGGTCCTGAGTCATATTATTTTAATAGTGACACATTAAGAACAATGCCGGTGAACTTTGAAAGACGCGAGAATTGCGCGTTTTCACGAGTCGTTACTCGAGACTGATCGTTAGAGTTCTCTTGTAAGATAGCATCTTATCAGCTTCGGCTGTTTTATACGATTAAAATTAGCGATGACGAAAACTGATACGTGTACGCCTACCTATACATTTCCTGTTTCTGCGTATTAACTTCGTTCTACATTATAATGGAGCATGTAGCGGTGCTTCTTCATTATCTATCCATAGTAATAAGAGAACTTATTAACGCTCTGGTATCTAGAAGCATGTACTTGTTTTTTTTTTTTTTTTTTTTTGTTTCCTTTGCATAAGATTCTATCTAGGTCAGTGCCACGATTTCGCGCACATCCGTGAAAGACTACTTCGGCTTCAGGATCCTACACTTCCGCATGTACATGTTTGTATGCGTGCATGTATGCGCGTATCTGGAGACAGGATGCTGACGAGTCGATCGTCGAAGCAGCTGGAACGCCTCCATTCAGAGAGTCAGTATCGTACGAGGCGCGTACAAAACATGCTTGATAAGAAGCACCTATAGACGGTCATAAGGCAAGCATTTAAAGAACGACCCTATGAAAGACACCTTAGGTAACAGAAGTGGAGTATAATGTATCATAACTCTAATATTTTGTATCTTACGCGGTACGAATTACTGTTTCCGTTTATAGATGAAAAATTTCCCATAATCTTCTTGCTCGATAAGTCGTTCGATGATTCGCGTTCTCTTATCGTTCTTTGAGTTATCATCGAACTATCCTTTACAATCTAAATGAGCAACCTTGACTATTTTTCAAATAGTATTCTCCATAGAACAAGCAAATGCGAATTCAAGCGTGAGATAATAATTCCGACCGTAGATACCGTGTTGCAAAGTTTACACTTTGGAAAATTCCATTCAGAAATAATCGTTGCACGGTCGGAATAATGAACTTTTAAGGATTAGGCGAGTTCATCGATTTTTCTGACGCATTCTCTCCAAGACAACGTCTTGCTACAAGCAAGAAACATCATCGCGGCATTGAATTCCGGGCCAATACGAGCGCCCCCCTCATCAACCTCAATTAAACTCCACCGTCTCGCACTTATGCTCACTTCGCACCCGAGGCGCACCGAGTGTTGCTGGTGTTAAGTCACTATGTATTATTGGTCGAGCCAGTTTGTCTCAAGAAGGTTGTTCCAGACTTGGAATCATCAAAGGAATCGTTGTTTCCCTGCCTCTCTTCCGATCGCATAAAACTGCTCTAAATAAGCAGGCAACCCGTTCGTCTATCGCGCTTTACTTCCTTTGCTGTTCGATCATTTGGTTCCTTATTTCTTCGGTGTTCGATTAGAAATGGACAATTAAAAGTTTCGATTCGAATTTAAATTTACGATCCACTGCTGAGGTTAAATACTTTCCTCGTTCGTTTGCCGTATGCGGTCCGGTGAACTTTATATTGCTCACGCGGCGTGCAGTAGAAAGTTCTTGTTTACATATTATCCATTATACAGCAATTATAAAATCGCTATTGTATCGCCGACACCTGCGCTCAACAGTTCGCAGAACTTCTTTATCTCCGTATTTTTCGTTCATCTAACAATACCGCTAATCATCGATCGCTTGATTCCGTGACAATGCGAACAAAAGCGACGGTGATATTTTAGTCCGCCGTTTTATAGATCTTCTACAAAACAACTGACGTTTCTTAGGATACTTTTTCTTCCGACGCGAAAGAAACTAAAAGAAAGTGCATCCTTGATATCCCTTTATTCGGTCTTACTAGAATGCATATCGCGATTGATCCCCTTAGCCTTGTCGAATAGCGACATTTATAGTGTCACGACCAGCAGCCATTAAGCGCCTAAGATCCTTTCCTGTTAGTGACCCTCGGAGTGTGACCATGCTCCTTGAGTCTTGTATGATTCAAATTTCACGCTGGACATGACGTTGAATATCTCCGTTAGGATTATACATCGGTAACGGCAATGTCGTTGAACTTCAATGCTCGATCATAAAAAGGTAGATCCTCAAGGGCCGTTTTAAAACGTTGCCGCGATGAATGCGCGTGTAGGTCTTTGAACTTGTTCCTCACAAGCAACGAGACTCGATTTCGAACGCGTACCGAACGTTTTCTTTGCAGAGGCGAGCGTGCATTTCGGAAGAGGCTCCGTGTATATCATTTTCTCACGTCCCGCAACAGAAAAGCAGACGTGACCTAACAGCGGGCGAATATCGAAAACCGCAAAATCTTTCACGCAAGATTGAATATCGAATAACAACGTAAGTAAAAGTGGCTGGGTAAAAAAAAAGGATGTTCTGCACCGTTGCGATGCTATCCGGACATGTTATACCGAGAATCGATGCTTCCTCGGTCGATAATTTTGTTGATAATTTAAAAATAACTCCTTCCTTTTGATAACGGAATCGGTGAAATGGGTACAGAATTTCCCGGAAGCGTGAAATTTAAATGACTACATTTCTAAATTGATTATATGTGATTGTACTGGTTATGTATAAAGGTTTCCCATTAAGCGACTATGGTAACAGGCGTGAATCTAAGCGCGTAGAAAAATTCTTGAACGGATAGGAAACTCGTGCCTTTTTGTTTCATGCAAAACCGGGAGGATGCATCCTCTAATAGACGCGCAACAAGAACAGAAAAAAGATCTTAACGCGATGCTAATAAATCTTGGAAGGAATCCTCAACCGGATACGCTTACTTAGAAATCAGTTATTCTATTTGGTAACGTGTAAGCAGATTACAGTTTTGCAAGATCCCTCCATATTTTTAATGAAGATTATACATGTAAGATCGAGAAACATACATATGAATGAAGTTCTACGCCTCACAAGTAAATTTAACGACGCTTTGAAATATTTAATTCAAGAATAAACGTGTTTTATAGGCACTTTACAATTTTACGTTCAAAGAACGTTCGCGCGAAGAAGGTGATACTTTTTTTTTTCACTATATAAACCGGAATGTAGCGAGAATTTCTGTATTGCACTCTCTTTACCGTGTTACAAATCACGTTCTCGTGGCATTAAAGTCAATACCATCGGGACGTTCTGAGATTCCTACCTAGAATGAAAAGCAACATGAATGAAGGAGAGGTAGGCAGTCACCGTTAAACCCTCGCAGCAGGATGCATCTTTTGCCCGTAAGCCAAATGGACTGCGTTTCACCCAGAATTTCTTGACCTTGTTGCCAGATTTTCATTTTCTACGCTCAACAGTAAATTGTGAAATTTTCAAATGTGTAAAATAAAGCGAAAGCATTCTTGGAAGTTATAATTTTTCACCGACAAATCTTTGCCAACATGTTTGGGAAGTCATTTTAAGCAGAAAATGTTATATACACCATTGGTCGATTCGTCTTTATATTCGAAGTATGAAAAAGAAAGTAGTACAGACTATAAGGTACATAATCAGATACATTCAAGCTACTAACTTTGAATGATAATCGTTTATTTGAAACAATATTTTATACTGATTTATACTGGTTTAGGCTGATTTAAACAAATTGTTCACCTATTGTTTTTGAATATTAACGAGATCATTATTGACGGTAAAAACAGTTTTTACTGTTTTTTGCTATCAGTTCATCACGTGTATCAGATTTTCTATCTAAATACATCCTCGATTGCATGTAACTCTATACGAAAGAATGTAGGTAAATGTATAGTTCAATCAGTACTGAAATAGTGTCCTAACTCGACGTCTCTTAGTATTTCCATCGATATCTCGAAAATGAAGAGGAATCGACCTATGGTGAATTTCACATATTTTGCTTACAATTATTATACGTTTCAAATATGTTGTCAAAGTTTGTCGATTTAGATCTGGAACACCCTACATATAATAGCGGAAACTCTGAACTCTGAGCTAATATTTGAAGTGTATAAAGAGATACAACTTTGCAATGAGATATTTCATAGTCGATTACGATATTGTTGCGATACGTTATACTAGCAATAAGCTTCCTATATAATCTCTTGGTGGTAAATTTTGCTCGAAAAACTCGCAATAATAAGATAGTCACTTGCGACCCAGTTTGTACCATCCATAACCAAAATAATATGGAACTTGATGAACTATTCATAGACACGACATGGTACGAAGTCGGAATAATCGTGGAATGTCGGTAGAGCACAATTGGCTTTTTGTGCGCGCTTAGATTCGGCGGGTGTATCATTTCATTAGCCCATTAAACAATTACGGTTAAGCCCAGTACACTTAGGCTCGTGTCTACAACCAGCTGTGAATGCGTTCCTTGTAATTGAACTACGTTAGTTCAGTCTCTTTCTCGGTTTACCAGACACGTGGGTCCGAGGTCCCCATAGAGATTGATAGTTAGGTTCCCACTGATTCCGAACAGCCGTTTCACGCCTCTAATTAACGCGTTACATTTATTATCTTCTGATTACGCCAGCCAGCTCGCCATTTTCTCTCGCTTCTCACCTGTATAATCACTCCTTTCACGAAGCATTTCATGCAAACATCGCGCAAAAAATCGTGTTCTTAATTGTCCAAGGAATATTTTAGGCGTTAAAGGTAGTAGGCAGCGGTGTGCGTTTGCGGTAATCTTCATTACGAAATCGCTACGGCGTGCATAGCGGAAACGCGGCTTGGCCAGCACGAAGTAACATAGAGAAATAAGTATGTATATCGTTAGAACGCGAGACAATGTATCAAGTAAAGCGTGGTCGATGCACGAGGTGAATGCATTGTCGCTCGACCCTGATTGCTTCTGCTGCCGCCGCTGCACCAGCAGAGATAGCTCAATTGTTGAACATCCAATGCTACTAAAGTTCATTCACGGTAAGTCAACAGCGTTACTGTTTTCAAGAAGTAGAACGTAGGCCGATGCAACTGCCCTAACTTTGGAGTGGATCACCTTTCCAAAAGTTAACATATCATTCTCCAAGAGTTCTAATAAAATAAAGACTCGTTAGGTGTCGTCACGGATAGCTTAAGATTAATATGCAACTTTCGATAACATGTTTTTGAAGCAACAAAAGAAGAAGAAGAAGAAGAAGAAGAAACTAAGAGAGACGTAAAATGCCGGCGGCAAGTAAGAAGACAAGCATAATGGTCAAATCACTTGGATACATCATCGCGCAAGATGATTCGCGAGGTGATGCGTCATCGGTTGCGATCGTCGTCATCGACATCGGTTCAAGTGGTGTTGACCCGGGCTCGTTCCCTTGCATCCATGCGACTCGTTACCAATTCGTGGGAACGCCATGGTTATCCCATACTAATTTTCTACTCGGCGATCTCGTTCGCGGGAACGTTTGGTAGGATAGTCATTCTCCGAGGAGACACGTGAAAAAAAAAACATTTCAATGTAAACGAGTTTAACAACTACGAACAGGGAAACTCGAAAGAAAGAGAAAAATTTCATCTCGTATTGCATGGAACACGAATTAATAACGTTTGTAACCGTTTCCAGTGGCAGAGTGAAAGGATATTTATCACATTCGTAGCGAGTTTCCGCGCGATCAATCCTTCATTAAAATAACATTCTTCTGATCAGTCGAGTGGTAAGAACAAACTATTAATCACCGACTTCTACAACAGTATAATTAACAGGTGCTGGTTCGCTAAAGCGTAAATCATTGATTCCGTATATATTTTCTTTTTTTTTTACGACAAACAAAAATATTCAAAATGCTGAAACGCGGATAGCTTCTGTCAAGAAATGAAAGAGGCTTCGAAAGATTTAACCGTAGATTCGGTGATTATTACTTTTTGGTTTTGTATACCGGTAGAACATCGGCTAGAGCATCCTCTATCGCCGGCGGATCAGTTACATATTTCTGGTGCTCGATCGTTTTATAGCTACCGCGAAATTGTAGCGTTCGATTCTAGTCTCGACTTCACGGTTGGCTGGTTACCGCTCCTCTATGTCTTTCCTTCGCATACTAAAGAGAGAAAAGAAAGAAGAGACGTTGCGTCAAGAACGCGAGGGAACGCGTTCTTGCCTCTTCCGCAGGTTGCTACGGCTTTTTCCCTCGACCGATACTCCGCCGAAGAATTCAATGAAGAATCGGCGCATGATGTTTGATTCTACCATTTCCTCGCCATATTTGGTACCTTCCCTGTATAAAGTCTCGGCGCCGGCCTTTTGTCTGGCAATTTTCTACGATGCCGTCGATTAAACGAGGTAACATCGGGGAGAACAAAGACCGATCGTAAGATCGATCATACGATTACTCGCTCGAATAAATCCAATATAAACGCCAACTATGCGATATCAGGAACAGATACAGTAGTAATTAATGTGTAAACATGACGAAGAAATACGTCACAGCGAATTTCAAATCTAATCGCGCGTGATACGTCACGATATATTTATTCAAGCGCGTCGTTTGGATCGAGAAATCAGTTGTCAGTTAAGCCCATACACGGTCAGTTGATTTATGCAAGTGGAAGCAAATATATTGTTCGAAACGGCAAAGAATGTATCGCGAGAAGGCACCTGGTTAGCGATTCCTACGGAATGGTATTCACTGTTTAACAAGAGTTCCAAAGGAGACACGTTGTACCATTGGCCTCATTCTTGGCCGAGCGCTCTGGGTGAACCGATCTTATTAAGGCTTAATTAGCCATTTAACAAGATATATTTAACTCGCGGTGTACACAGCCGCCACATGACGAAAAGTGAAAGAATCTGAGGTCATTAAGTGGCCGATGCATTAATTACAATACACTTTATCGTAAAACTTTTACTTCGCGTCGCTAACTATTAGGGTGCAAAGGTTTCGATGGCTTCTGTGCTAATCGAATAGAGCATTTAACTTTACTAAAAATGACATATTTATTTATTTAACACTAGAACTACCCGCGACTAAAATATACTTATTTGTACCAAAGAAGGCGATTGAAGAAAATATATAATGCAACTGAAATGAATCTTTATTCATATTTTGTACAGAAAATCTTGGAATGATCTAAAAAATGTATTTCTGTAAATTTATATATTTTTTCTGGTAGATTAAGGAGCCATCGTTTTCATGATCTTGATAGTTCTAGTGTTACCAAATAAATTTGAGAATTAGCATCCACCAAATTGTAAATGCAAAATATTGATCATATCATATATGTATTCCAAATTCACTAAAACTTTGTTCTCGCCGAATAGAGTGAATATTTTTATTGCTTTGGGAGTTTGCAATAAAAGGGAAAGAAATCGGAGCAAAGGGAAAGAATCACATTTGTGTGGGTTTCTATTTGCAACTCCTTATTTGCTTATCTGCAAGGTAATACTGTCTGCTTGCTTTTGTGCTGAGATAGAGAAATCTTGTTTTTAGTTTGATAAAGCTGATTCAGGTGAAGTCTACAGGTGATGTATCTAATTGATACAGATTTCACAATATTTGTGTTTGTATTATTCTTTTTCAAAAGCAAAATTATTGCAATATATTGCACAGAAACTTTTGATAGAGGAAACTTGAACGAAAAAGAATATAAAATCATGTTTTATCTACCGCAACAAATGAAACATCGTTGTATAACTATGAATCAGGATATGATCATGGCATGATATCTTTTTCATTGCGAGATACAGTGTATGTTTACATCTGTATATATCTACAAGTACACAGTGCATAAAAATCAAGTCGATTTCCTTCTTAGAATTCTCGTATGCCTCGACTAGATAATTTAAATATACAAATCACGCAAGACCAATGAAGATATTCTAAAAATTATATCGATAACCGGAGAAGTATTCGATACCGGAGCACAATTTACAAACTTGTGAAATATACAAATATCACAGCTAAAATAACTCATCTAATTATTTTTCTTAATCGCGATGGTATAATATTTACTTGTCAGATACAGAAGTCTACACACATGTTTTAAATTTCTAACATTAATATATTTCAGGACATATGGTTCCTAGAAAATATTTTATAAACGGAGCATCATTGATTACATGAATAAAATGACTACTAAATAAATTAAAAAAATATAATTATAAAACGTCACTGATGCATCAGAAGGTCCAACGAAGCGTGAATATAATTATAACTAGACTACGAATATTTATGTAATTATGAAGAACTTAAATGTGCAAAATCGTACAGCATGCGTGCAATATGCAAGAGTATAAAAAATATTCAAAGTAATGTGGATCTTATAATATTTGTAAGAGGAAATCAATCTGTACCAATGCTCCGTTTCTTTATTTACATTTACAATAATGTGAAGTTGCATAAAGATTCGCGACCTAGTTATATCAATTAGCTTTGTATTCTTTAATACGCGTACATACTTAAACTTTTGTGAAATCGCGTTGTCGGTTTATGGTACGTTTCGTTGCGAAAAAATGGAGAAAACATCATCATTTCTTGATAATGTGCACATTTCTAATTAATAATTAAATTAAAGTTTCCAAAATGATCGAAACTCTTCTATTCTTTTAAATATTTGAAACGTGGAGCTGTATGTAAACTTCTGCGGCTGACTGTAAATGATATCAAAGGGTCAATACACTGCGAAGAACATATTGTCGAGTTTTTAATTACATAATACATGTACGATGCAGAAGGTAACTAAATGGTCTATTTTAGGTAAAATATACCGTATTTAAAATTGTGTACGATAGGTAACAATTACGCGAACCAACTAAATAATACAGGTAATTGATTGGCGCTTGATCAAATACTTCGAAAATTGCTCGCGCGATTCGATACAACATACAGAAATCACATATAAATGCTGAATTTGAAAGAAAATAAATAACTGACTAACCTCTTTCTTCGATGTCGTCTGCCCTGTCGACGTACACCAGCATGAAGAGCACGTAAACCCCGAGTAACTTGGCTGGTCCCATTTTTCATCCAGGGTCTTTCAATCCAGGAAGAATTCCTCTGGCACCTTCACAATACAGCTCGATGCATATCCACTATACACTGGCACCGCACACTAAATAAATACCGCACTATATTTCACTCCGAATTTTTCAACGCGCCCCGTAAACAATTTACCAACACGACAACGATAGCGAGTTTCACATCGAGAAATGTCACCGAGTCGTAGCACGTTCCCTTATCACGGTGTATCAGGTGGTTTACAATTTCACTAGAATCTCCTCGTCAGGTGTTTATGTTAGTCCACTCGAAACGAGTCAAAGTCTACATCGTATTACAGATACCCTTTTTCAGTTCCGCGAATTCCTCCGGGCTCCACTAACAGGTGGAGAACACAACAACAATCGAGGCACGAATTGAAGCGTTTGGAACACGCGTGCGCACGCTTCGCGTACTCCGTTTTCACTGTGATTTGTTTTGCAACAACGCCGGTTCGGGGGAAGAACGATTTCTTGAACTCTGTGTGACAGAGGTACCGCGGTTTCACCGATTCGATTGTATAAGACTCACTCGCGATTTATACGATAAAAATACACGTTCATCGATGATCGATCGTTCGGTAGATCGATGGCCGTACACGAAAAAAATTGAGGGTGAACGTAAGAAGGTGCTTGAACGACCACCTTCTCAGGCGTCTCTCGGTGGACAGCCTTACTCCCACGCTGGCCGAGTCAAGAATACGCGCGCCTTGTCAAAGACGAGTCATGATTCCGTTCGACGTCGACAGGTGGCGGTAGCATTGGGGCCCGACGAATGTTTACGAATACCGCCGATGATTTACGAAGCGATAAGCGGTATAAAATATCCAAGAACAAGTATAAATAAAGGATTTTTTTAATATATGATTGAAAACTAACAAAGCAATATCTGGACAAGTTACGCTGTTACTGTTTCCAAGGTTTACGATTATAAGCATGTAGTATCTTCAGAGACATTAAATAACAAGTGCTTTAATGGCAGGCTTGATGTAATAGAATCTATCGTATAATAAAAATTGCAGAGTTTACATGGAATTTTAAAAACCGCAGATTGTCAGTTAAGATTCGAACATATCAGGTCATTGTCCACTGAAGCAGGTAAGACGCGTAGGCATATACGGCCCTGTCGATTCCTTGAAGACAGTAGTCGTTTGATCGTCGCAAAAATCATCGGGAGACTGGTTTCTCGTCGTCGAGGCACGCACTTAGAGTACGTGCGCACACGCAACTGCGCGTACCAAAGAGAAAACTCGGTATAGAAAAGTTGCGGTCAACTGCAATAAACCGTGATCCATAATTTTTACCAATTAATTTGAAATTATGTATTCCCTATTATTGTATACAAATAAATAACAGTACTAAACCAAATACTCTAGTAATTCCTGCAATGCAACTCCCATATAAATCTTTAAATCATATCGGTTTTCGAACGTGGACTTTCATATTGCGATTTAAATAGATTAGTTCGATATTTCACGTTTGGCAGCACTGCGCCCAATAGTTTGCGAGGGAGACGCGCAATGTAATGTGTCCGGTTCAAGTGAATGTTTCAAATAGTTTCACGTTTAGTTCTATTGATTGCTTTATGTGAAGGTTTGGTGATTATTTATGACAACTTTGGGTTCGCTTGCAAAAAAGAAGAGGAACCAATGTTTCAACGCAGAACGAATGAAGGACATGTTCTTCACACGATATTGATGGTAGGAGAAAAACAGGGATTGCAAATGGAAGCACGTTTTTATCCATACGATATCTTTCAACCGGTAAGTACAAATAAAGTACCCTCATACTTGTCGTGGCAAGTTTTTACCACTGAACGTGCTACATAATCGTACGCTGACGTGACGCAAGTAGAAAAATATTGTCAGCTTAACATCTGTACGTAATAAAATTTTATCAGTTGAAACGCTTTTACGTGGACATCTTTGAAGACCGTTATTACCGCATGTAAGCATTACTTTGAGCAATTGTCCAAGTGTTACTATTTAAACCCTTGTTGCAAGTCACTTCGCAACAACGTTTCTTAACCTCTCCATTGTTATGACAATACTTTTTAATGATGTCACTTTCTTTAGAATTGTTCAATCTTCAATACATCTATACGAATTCAATTCAATATAAGTATTATATAATTGATGGCGGGAATGTTGTTATTCAAGAATGGTGGGAGGCAATATGGCGGTTATCTTTAAATGATCAACTGTTTCGTTATGATCGATATACTCAATTTTAGGCAATAGACAAAATATGATACCCGTTTGTTCTAAAGTCATTTTTATATTCTGCTTTTATAAAATTCTTCAGAAATGTTTTTATCGCCAAATTCTTTTTCTACAAGATCTTTTCTTTTTAAATCGTTATGCCAGATCTTTCCGACGTACTGGTGCCCAGATGAGATCCGGGATCCATAATGTGCGTTCTTTCGACAGTTTTTTCTTGCACGACAGAAGCTCGAAGGAATACGTTTATTGTCAAAGATGTATGACGGTAGCGTTGGGCGTATACTTAACAAAAAATTGTTTACGTTCTTTGCTTCGATGTAAAACATCTTTGCTTAATATTTGTATAGTAAGTTAACATATGTACTTACTATTATACTTTGCAAAAAATAATTGGAGTAGTGATCACAAAATTTCAAAGCAAGCAAATAGAAAACGCATATAACTATAAACAAATCTTTTTTTTATTGCTTCTAATCTTTCTTGGTTTTTAAAATTCTATTTTTATATATTATTTAAATATCATTACAAAAATCTGTAATCTTCTTTTAAAAAATGAAAGTGTTTTACATCAGCTTCTTTAAATTGTAAGGGATTAAAGGGAATTGATTTTATATAAAAAAAATTTACGATCTCTTTAAGAAACAAAGAATTTTGTGATATTAACTACATTGAGGTTGAAGCAGGAATAATTTTAAGGAATTTTCAATTTCTTTTTTTATACTCATTTATTATAAATAACAAGATGTATATTCGGTGCGCACGTGTTGTTTAACCTGTATATTTATATATGTACTCAAGCTCCGTCTAAGTTTATTTCGCTTACTGTACTATACCTTGTTTTACTTTGAGTTGTTGTCAATAATATATTGTTTTCGGCTACAACTTATCTGATGACACGGCGCGAGGAATTTCAAAAATTTGCTTCGGTGGCAAAAACTTCACGTAGCACCTCAAACAAAAAAAATCGTTATCCTCCCGCGAGATCGTAATGGCGTTTTGATACCGATTTTTGTGATCGATCGTGTGCAAATGAATCATCTTTAAACCCTTCGTAACCAACAAGCGTTATAGACATTCAATCACCATTAGTACCTCAATTAAAGTTGTAGACACGATATAATTTCCATCGAGCCATCGATAATTTTTCTTTTCCTTTTTCCCATCGATCATAACTAATATAATAATATAATTCGTAAATTAATTCGTACTAATGATATGCGTCTCGTGAACATCTTCAATGAAAGATCAAATATTACGATTAGATCTCGTTGAACCGTTGTACAATGCAGTGGTATCACACTTTTCCACGATATGTTCAATCAAATACAATTAATGGGGAAACGTTGTGGGATTTCGAACGTTGTGGATCTAATCCGTTCTTGAATGTTTCTATAATGCAGTTCCAAGAGCGACGTGGAAACGAAGGGATTAATGGTAGTGTGTGTCTGTGGTCCTTAAAAGCTACGTTTATTCTGATAGCGCTCGCGTTTTAGCAATGATTAATGCGTGCATACCATTTTTTTTCTCAATCCTTTCGAAGAATCGAGTGTCAAATTTCTAATACTAAGCTGTCGACTACAGATCTGTCTTCAATTCGCCGGCCTAAATAACGCGCCATAAGTATACATCTATAATATTTTCGCTCTTTTTTTTTTTATAAACTCTCTTTTACATGAAATGATTAAACCTTTCGTCCCTCGATACGTCCGTTGCATTGACTTTCGTCGTCTTTTCGCGCATCTTCCTCCTTTACGATTTTCCCCTTAAAATACCTCGTTCTTGTTTTTAATAATCGTACTTTCGATTGTATCCCCGAAACAATACCGTATCTTCCCGACGTGCACAGTACACGCCATTGATGGTCGTAAATGCCGTACTACGTTTGCCAAAATTTTGCCAGACTGTGGAATTTTAAAGAAATAGTTCTGCTATAATTGATACACTTTTCTTGATCATTGTTGATTCGATAATATTCTGCAGGATTTTACACACGTGCAACGGTACCTTTTGTACAACTTATTAACGAAACTGATCAAAAGATCGGATAGAAACTTCATTCGTTTTTGGGAATTTAAGATATGTAAGAAATTTCGATCGTCCGCTCCGCAGAATTTCCGTTGGCGATTATTACCATAAATGTAGCGTATTGCACGCTTCGTTCCCAAAAGGACGCGCGAAAATTGGGAAAATCCGGGACGTACGGGAATCGTAATAGAAAACTAAAGGCGTTGAAACTTTCGAAAGCTACGTACGACATCATGTAGCAGGCACGTCTTATCATATCACGCTAAAGGCTTTAAGAAGCCTGGTAGAACCGTATTGAGGTACCGAACCAGATACTCCTTTTTTCAATTTTTTTTCTTTTTTTTTTTGCGTTCTTTATTTCATGTTTTTCAAACGACTATCTACGTATTCTCGTTCCTAAATTAACTCACGCATGCAGTCACACGTTCTTCTCATGCATACACGCGTGCATTCTTTCTTCTAATTATTTCTAAACGCCTCGAACTAAGGAAGGGGTGCGAACGGTGCGCGAGCGCAAACAAATGAACGAACGTTCCTTCCGTTGTCTGGAAAAACGTTATTATTTTAAGGGAGTCATCCGTTCGAGGACTTATTTAACGCACGGATATCCTCGAACGAATATCCCTTTTTTTTTTTTTTTTTTTTTTTTAACACGAAGCACATATCACACGTGCAGGCCTACGAGAATTTTCTTATCGAGAGAACACGGACGGTCGCTCGCTCATCGCGACCGATTGCTTTAGGCTTTTTTGCATTCCACCACTTTAAAAGTGTCCGTGGATAACGAACAAGCGAAGTCATCGAAGATACGCGTCTAATCTGCCAATACCTACCTTTGTTACATCTTCTCTTTTTTTTTTTTTTTTTAACTCTCATCGTGTTCGCGGCAAATTCTGCACATTATAACCGTGTAACGTGCCGTATCGATCAGGTATCGAGTTGTGACGAGTAATAAGGTCAGCCCGTCGAATTTGATAAGGATACACAAGCGCTGACCAGGCTTGACGATTTACTACTCCAGATTCGTGGAAAGTTGTAGTAGGCGCGGCTGGACGGGTTCAAATTTATAAAAAGACACCACGCTTTTTTGTAATTCGTTGTTCGAGTAGACGTGAATAGATTCTGTATGTGCGTAATGCTCTTTCTACGAACTTGATTCCCTCGATTTTGCACCTACCAGTGGTTTCTCATTTCTCTTTATGAACACGGAAAGCAATAGTGCGCGATTCTCTACGATGCAGTGCTACCACACATGTTCGTCTTTAGTGCGACTCGGTTTCTTCGTTTCTTGAACAATTACTATTTTAGAATCCTCGATCGAACCCCGTTCAATCACTGCCAGTCCATGATCAGATCTCATAATTAAAGATACTTGTTACCTAAACACAAATTTATTTCACGCGCATTTCATTATTACCTTGATCTTGCTATTGTTTCAATTTCACGTATGTCGTCACGACATTGTTCTCGTTTTGTTTGCATGTTAATCTTCTGTAAAAGTCGTAGCTAAAATCATGACTTCGTTGTTTCTGACGTTGTACGAGAATCGTACCGAGATGATTTGCGATGGTTATTGAGATTTCCTGACGTGCCGAAATATAATTTATTATCGTAGGTGCCTAATCTCGAATTTTCTTATTAAAAGAACCGTCGGTGACGGCGGTGTGATGTTCATTGAAACTTTAAAAAAATACGCTGTTCCGCTGAACAAAGATTCCGTAGGTAATAACAGTAAAAATCGTGAAGTTGTTCGCGTAAAAGTTGTCTTCGGTTTTTTTTTTAAAGTGAACTCGCGTTTTAATTTCCAGATTTATACTGAACGTGTTTAAAAGTTTCGTGAACGATGATCGGGTCCAACGCGTGCAGATAAAATATTCCCCATATACTTAAAATAAAAACTACTAACTTAATTATTACTAACATAAAACAAAGGAAATCGTGCAGTACTACAAAACATCTTGTACTATCGAAAGAATTCATTCCACTTGTAAATATCTTAACCAGTTATTATAAATAAAGAGTGGGGGGGGGGGGGGGGGGGGAGAACGAATTTAGATGAAATTAAGCACTAAAATCTTACGACTAAAAATCGAATACGGTGCTAAGTTTGATGAACGAAAATTATAAATTAGAGCCACGTCGATCGTTGCGCCGACGAAACCTTGAAGAAATCGATGTTCGATTCACGTGTGATTTTCTTGTTTCTCTTTCTTTGTCGTTCGAAAACAATTAATGGTAATTATTGTGAAATTTATCGAGAATGATTTAACAAACGACTGCCTCCGATATGGGATTCTCGGTGATGTGTATGGTCGCGGTGGGCCAGTCGATTTTCTTACTGCAAACATGATTGAGTCCCTCGAGGGAAGCCAGTCTATAGTCAGCCATTTTCAGCGGTGATAACGGTGCCACTGTAAAGAGAAATAAACGAAAATTCCAGGTCAGAGTAATTGGAGTGCTGAATTGCATTCTTGAACCCCGTGTCGAGGTTACTAATACGAAAGTACCCCATGTTCCCTCCTTTGAAACAAAAATTTATCGTGTTTTTACATAGTAAAGAAAGATCGGAATAGAAGGAAAAAAACACTTATAGCTTGATTATCACACGAAAGGACAAAAAAAAATTAAAAAAAAAGAAAGAAAGAAAGGCCTGCATGCAGAAAGAAAAATAGTAGAATTACGTGTGTGTTAGAGTGAAATTGTTTCATGTGCAAGGCATGTGAATTGGCGCACTTTGTTGTTATCTATTCTACTGCCCAGTATATGTGCGGAGTCTTTCTTTCGCTGCACATTTTCTCATAAATACTATTAATGTCCCACCATGAAATGCTGCTACAAGAAAACAGATTAAACACTTTTGCGTTCCAAAATAGCATAGACTTTCCTAGTTAAAAAAATTGTTCTCTACAAGAAGGTAACAGAAAGGTTTCTAGGAAGATGTCTGACTTATCGTTGATAGATAAGGCTATATCAGCTACCGATAAGAACAAATGGGAGAACTCAGTCGATAAAACTTTACCATGATCCTAGTTAATGAATCCTGATTATAGTAAAAATATTAATAAATTCATGAAATAAAATATCAGTTAAATGTATGAATATGCAACGATGCAATCTTGAACTACTCCTCTCGCTGTGACTGATGCGCAATTATTAATTCATTACAATTACGATTATAGGGTCCACTATGCAAGAACTCATAGATTTCTCTTTTACAAACAATACATACAATAACGAGAGGTATGATAATTCTAGAATGAATCTAAAGAATTAATGAAATGCACGAAAGTTTAGTAAGTCCGAAGTGATAGACCCATCCGCATCCCGAAAGATTGTTAAGAAATGGAACAGTAGTTAGTTGCCTTTTGATATTCCTTCAGAGACAGAGAAACAGAGAGACAGAGAGAATATGCCCGGGGTTGTCCAAGATATGTTAATCGTGATACATCATCGTCGGTTAATACCTCCCGATAAAAGTTTGAATTCCGACTTACTTAACATATAGACGTGGCCTAATTGACCAACTGCGCGCTTGACTCCTTGCGGCCTTCAATTCCTAATTACAATTACCTTCGGGTGTTGCCGGCGTCATGGGCTTCCGCGGGGATCTCACCACTAAAACGCATAAAAAAACAAATTCTCTTTTAAAAAAACAGTCAAAAACATAATACAGACAGATCGTAACGTAGCGTAGCCGTAGCGAATGTTCTCGTTTTCGATATTTCATCGAAATTCTTGGGTGCGATGCATCGCTATTGATTGTTGTGTATCAGTACATTTAAATTAACAAAAAAAATTAAGCAATATTCGATCCGCGACTACTGTCCATATTCATCTCTTTTTCGTGCAATAAGATGGAAAATCGTTTGGGACTTGGATGATATGAACGTGAGTCGTAAAACGCTTCCGCTATCGAATACAAATCAATTTAAGCTAGTTTATATTACGCGTAAACGTCTAATTTGCTTTTTTACAAAATAAATTCTGAAATGGATCGGTTAATCGGAAATTCTAATGTTAATTATCGATCGTTTACGAGCATTCGAGCAGCGAAAGCGTAAATTCTTCCGACATTCAACTTTATGAACGAAGTTTCAGGACAAGACATGTCAAGTCTAGTTTATAATCTCTGGCTAAACTACTTAAACGATAGCGTGAACCTTAGCACTGGCAGTAATTGAGAAGCAAACAAAATAGCCAAAAAGCCGACACTACTTTACTGACTACTTCACTTGAGCACTAGGTATTAATATATACGTACCACTCGATCGATCCGAGACGCGTGGGAAATAAAGGCGCAAGTCGGTGAACATGTATTTTTTTCTTATTTGCCTTTGACAATCATCGTTTTTTTTTTCAAGCTCTCAAATAAATGATAGAATGGTGGTGAGACTAAAGTGATGAATTCAACGTAATCCTTTTTCAAACCTCTTTTTATTTATCAAGTCGAGCCAGCAGCTTTCCAACGAAGGAAAGTACATGATCGAAGACGTTGTTAAATCCCCATGCAGCAAGGATGCAGATGAGATCAGTAGAAAAAAAATCGAATCAAAGTGATCCGATATCATGGTTCAAACGAGAGAAAAGAAATACTTACGGCACTCGATTTTTTAAAGAGCTTCAGAAGATTGCACGTATCCATCCTTAATGCATCGAGGGTTAACAACATCTTGGCATCGCGCCATTCGTATAACATGAAAACTCTATTCGTATAACAGAGATCGTAACAACAACAATTAATTAACGATAATCATCACGATAGGAACAATTAATTTAATTAGAACAACTTGGGCGTACTTGGTTATTATTCGCACATACCTACCACGTAAAATAAATTCAGTAAATTCACTGTTTTTTTTTGTTGCTTTTTTTTTAATGCGAGTCGATATAGAGGAAAAATCGGCAATAATAATTAGGAGGAATGGGGAAAGTGTTGTATAACCAACGAAGTACTATATTCGCGCAATAAATACACCGCATTTTCTGTTTTTTTTCTTGTCAACTGGGCGATAGTGGTAAAGCGTTGTGTTATGTGATAAGTGCTATCGTGTTTCTGTGACCAAGAAGCCAAAAAGAATAATAAACTTCAATTATTCACGGAACTAGCGTTAATCGCGTCCAGCAGGAGCGATAACGCACTCCGTTTCGTTCGTATGCATTTTTAATGAAGCGAGAATAGTTAGGATGTGAATGATAAAGAAAAATCAGTTTTATGCGAACGTCAAAAAGTCACTTCGAATATGATTGCACGGATAACACCTACGTCAAAGGGAAATTTCAATAAAACTCTTTGCATTCTATTCAATGGGGGCGGAGGGAGCAAAAACAATTTTACTCGTTTACTCGCTACAACTAAATGCAGAGCTTAAACTTTCGCACGAGTCTAGCGAGTTTAAAGGCAAATTGGTCGGGGACGATTTAATTTACAAGCGTTACTTCGTTATCGGTTCGCACACGTTTGGAAAATCAAGTTCGGTTATCGTGAAATGATTCTTTCGTTTCGTGTAAGACAACACGTGTGTTATTGGCGATGATTCAAGTATATTTGTATGTAGGCCAAAAATACCGATACTCGTCAAATATAGCAATCGAACGAACTTAAACCTACGAGTATCCACGATCTACGACGCGTTTTCGTTTCTTCGCATTGTTACGTAAGAGAGCACGTGAAGAGCCTTTGTGAATTTTAACACCTGATGCATTGTCTTAAACGCGTTAATCATTCAACTATGTTTCAGGTTGTTCGTGTATTCTAATTGTGTATGACATGTAAGCTAAACACGTAGAAGATTCTATGAAATTTTATTTCAATTTTGCGTCGAATTCTATTACTTGGTACATTTTATTCAGTCGTTTAGTTTCACTCGTCAATTTTGGAAGGCAGTCGTGTGCTCTTTTATGGAACAGCATGGCGCGAGCGAGATTCGTTTATACCGATGAAGATCGATGAGAGTAATCGTTTGACAATCTGATAATTAATGTCTAAAGCGTAGTTCGACAGGGCGCTCACTTACCATATCCTTCGCCCTGCAGAAATAATCGGAAGGCCTCGCTTACTTTGCCCGGCTGTTCCTCCAGGACCATTCCACAGTCCGAAATCTGTAAATTAGACAAACCAGATTAGTACTCGTTATTTAGTTGGCGATAATATTAATCTTTATTAAAGGAAATGTTGTAAAATTAACGCGTGTACCCCGTTTCAAAGGCCGAACGGTAAATGAAATAAACGTTTTATTTATATTTAGTGTTGCGATAAAGCTACCAAATGATCTTGTAAATATTAGGTAATTCTATTAGGTTATTGCATATGAAATAGTCGATTTTATGTAGCTTAAAGTTTTCTAATCGCCAAGTTATTAAAAATTGCACTTCTAATTTTTGTAAAATGTCTGCATACATTAGGAAGTATCAGATTCAAGTAAAAACTTTAGTTCATCGCTGTCAACCAGTTCTTTTGGGCGACTATAAGACACATTTTCAAAGTTTATATTTTCAATTAAAAAATTGTTCAAACTAATATCGAATTCTTTTATCATAGATTATATCACCTCAAGCAGAAATAATATTAATGACAATCCAACTTCGTAACTGTAATCATGAAGAACGTTCAAAGAAAAATATTCGAATTTGACTTCTATCCGCGATTTATTTTGTTTTACTATTTGCCATTTTTTTTCTAAACAATTGACGATTTATCAATAGTAGTAAATTCAGCTAGTAAGTATCATTTAGTTTTAACTTTAATTAACCGATGGCTCAAAAACTTTGTGTTATACAAAATTGACCGTTTCATATGCAACAGTCTAAAACTTCAGCTAACCATGATTTAAAAATAAATTAACAAATAGTTAAGTTTAAATATGAGGATCAAAATAGACGAGCTATTTATCCGAAAATTGAAGTTCATAAATTATTTATGATTATCTTTGTTAATATATTCTTAACTTGGACATCAATTGCCAATAGCGTGTAGAATTACAAAAGAAATATAATTGCCTACATTTTAACAGCTCTACTAAATGATATCAATTTAGTGATTAGAAGTAGTCTATTCAAAGAGTACTATTTACCACAGACGTGGCACAAGAGAAACCTAACATCTTACGGTAACAGAGTCTTCCATTACGAATTTCGAATCAAATTGTCGGAATAATTAATGGGGTCTTTCTCAGGGGAGTTAAGCGGTAGCAAATGTGTACAGTTCCCTAACACAGAGGGTGATTAATGTTTGAAGAGGCCCGTACCTTCATCCAAGAGCTGTTCGTCGGATCTAATCGTCCATTTAACGTTACGGTGTCGTCGACGTGTGGGCTCAAGGCTCCGGTAATATTCATCACAGGTACACCGAGCGTGAGACCTTCCTTCTTACGCGTCGGGTCTAATTCCCTCGTGATGTTCAAATCTGTACGACGGACATAGCTGTCGATGAATAGCGCTAGATTTGTTGGATTCACGCGACGCTCGAAGTAGTTCTTGTACACCTGAACAAGGTCGTGATTCCTCTCTTCCGTGCCCTGAAACACGTTCCGCAAATAGTATTTCTTGAATCTCTGGCGGTTCGAATGTTATGCATGGGATTAAATTACAGGTCCAAATAATCCATTCATGACTAGACTGCGGATTTACATGCATTTAAGGAGAGTTGAAACGTGCTAAAATATATAAGATGTTCACAATACAGTCAGTCGCGAAAGTCTGCATACACTTTTGAATTTCAAATATCTAAAAAAAAATCATGTCTTTTGATCATTTCAAGAACATCAATTTATCCATTATTTAAACTTGGATTTATTTAAAAAATATGATTAAGCTTTTTCTAGTTATTTATAAAAAAGAATATACAGAAACCAAAAATGCATGCTTTACGAAAATATACAAAATATTACGTATAAAATAGATATTACAATGTTCGGCTAGTTAAACAATATTTCTATTTAGGATTCATTTCGTTATTTATGTTTATAAAAGTACGAATTCGCATAAATATCCGCTGTCTATTCCAAATGCTCTGTTTGTTTAGAATTTGATATCTTAATGTACCGATTATTAAGTAATGAACATATAATGAACGATAAATCGAAATTAATTTTTGGGTACTGCAACTGGAATGTTTGAGTACCTATTCATCTTTAAATTAAACATAAGTTTCTTTAATTATAGACTCTTCAAGGTATTTAGAATATTTTTCGTGAGTTTAAAAAAAAGAATCGGGGACCTCTTGACTACAACACCCAATGGAAAAATTCCAAGGACTCGAATACCTTCGTTCCGTTTTTACGGACCAATTTCTCCAGAGAAAGGACGAGGGCAAAATGAACAAGGTTCGTCATTAATGTCGGCAAGGAGAAAATTAAAAGAGAAAGGGCAAAAAAAAGGAAGGCTGGGAAAAGGGTAGAACTACGGTTCTTTTGTATTCTTAAGATTACGGTTTCTTTTTCCCTTTTTGCGTTTGGCGGGCGTTTATACCGTAAACCTGTTTTTATTGTTTTCACTGTTTTTACGCTCTATATGCGATAACTATTAAGAAGCTACGTGTTGCATAATAAGAGCGACAGAATTGTTGTTGACGCCCTAATCCAATTTTCCGCGTTGCATGGAAACACTCGACGGAGTAAGCCTTTCGATGGCTCACAATCAGTTCCGTTGTCGATCATTTATTGGCCTACGTTTCCGTGTGAACGTTGCTTTAACTAACCTACCTCGATAAAAGTTTATGGGTCACTGAAACTGTTGCCTGTTTCATAACGCGTACACACTGAACTACTTCCTACACTAATACCATTTCATTTACTCGATCTCTTTGCTGGTATTAAGAAACCACGTTGCCAATATTTTTAAAAAAACGTTTTATACGCCTTGTTTGGTATATTGATATTATTTAATACTTTAATTCTGTCCCGATTGGATCAACATTATTTTTATATTAATTCGATGTATTGTAGTCCAGGCAACTTGTAAACAGTTATTTATAAACAATCGTTTTTACTGTTTATGAATATTAATGAGATAAATAGTAGATATAAAATGTATTTATACAATGTCTTTCTATATTTAAAATTCACGTATCGATTAACTACATCAAAATCATAAATATTAAATCTTGTATCTTCTAATATGTCTCATAATATATCTACTTTCTAATACTTCGGTGAAGTTGCAGATTAGAGTCGACATCACTGGTTTTGATGAAATTTAAATACAGTGAGAATCAAAAGTAGGGATACACTTTACAAAAATGAAATTACACTATAATTATACTGTACTATATTTTTACAGTAATCAATATTGTAATTATATTATAATTATATTTTTGTAAGGTATATATTCATTTTTTATTTTCATTGTAAATCGTACGAAATGCAGAAGTATACAACGTATTCGAAATTCTGTGAGAACTAAAATTGACCATTCAATTTACGAAAGTAAGATTGTGATATGATTTATTTACTGCAAATTGTACTGCAATTATACTATAATGCATTTCCCGTAGGTAATACTATAATTATATTATTATTACGCAATGTATATTCACTCAATTTTATTTTTATAAGGTGTATACTTACTTGTGATTCTCACTGTATGTTACAAAGAATGCAATTTCGAACAACTTTCCTTTATCTCCCTATCTGCTTCAGTTTCCGAGATACGCGCAAGAAACTTTTGGTAATATACAATAAAATTTTGTGTGCGCGCGTTCGTGGCAGCGTATACATGAGTCCATATTTGCCACTTATCCACTATTTCTATAAACATATCACGGCGACCGAAAAGCAATAGGTAGAATGGCGAAACTTAAAGAAGTATCGATTCACGTAGCCGGTCGCCATACGGCGGAATCTAAAGTCGGTCGCCTATTATTGGAAAAGTACAAAGTTGTTCAAAATATCATCCTCTGCAACATATTCAAATTTCCTAAAAAAAAATGGCGAGGTTGCCCTTAATCTGTAACTTTACCTATATTTTAGCGTAACTCGTAATCGCAGATGTGGGAATATTATCGCGTCTACACAAACATGCAATCCCAGAAACTGCTGTGTTAACGTGCCAGCTAACATTATAGAAAGACATTTCGTAGTGTGTTATTAATTTTTTCCGTAATGTAAAGGTATAATTACAATATATTTTCATAGCAATTTACTTCAGCTAACTATATTTATAGAATGATCAATTGTAACCACGTGCTATTACGAAATAATTAACTTTGCATCTCTTAAACATCTCTTAGATCGCACGTTTGTGATTAGAAGCGGATTTATGTTTTTGTCGCCCTGGGCTACAATACTCATTTTAGTTGAAGTAACATAGTATGCAAGCAATAATGAATATTTGCTCAAATCACGATGATTAGACTACGGAGTTTTGTGCATTTATTTATATGAAATTTAGATGTGCAATAAAGCGGAGAATACACGTAACATACAACATATTCACAAATATGTATTTACTATAGCCCAAATTATTATTATTTCGAAGGTAAAGTAACCTCCTTATTACCTTTCATTCCTTTCATTCTGTTAATAAAAATATGAATTTGCATAAAAATTCGCAGTCTAATGATGATCAATTGCAAAATTAAGCTTAAAACAAACGTTTCCTCAAAAAAACCGCTGCTGTAAGCTATAGTCTACTCTAGCCTACACCTAGATCCGCCTCTGTCTGGGATTGTGGGTTAACTGAGAAGTTTCGTATAAGAAAGCGTGAATGTATGCAAACAAAATTCTGTATCTAAGATACGCGAGCAAATATGTATTTTTCTCACCCTGCCAAAGTGATGCCACATAAGATAATCCAGTACACCTTGAGTCATGCCTTGAGATCTCAGGTGACGAACGTTCAGCTTCTGATAGCCCCACTCGATCCAACCTGCCTGCGTCGATACACAGTTTATCAAGCACAGGGCATTGACCTTCTCAGGATGAGCAAGTGAGAATCTCGCTAGTATGTTGGCTCCGGCGCCGACTCCGAAACCGATTACGGATTTCAGGCCAAAATGGCCCAGGACGAAGAGCAGCTGTTCCGCAAGCTCGTCCATGGACGGATAGACGTAGCTGCAATACAGTATAGTCATTTAAAAAGCTAATTTAATGTTAAGATAACACTTCTGCGCTTTCCTGCGACGATTACTGGCCTTGAATCTATTATTATCAGTTAAGCGTTATATGTACGATAAGTAATAAGAAGTGTCATTTTGTACATAGTCCGGTAATGGGGAAAAAGATTTTCGCGATGATATATCGCGCTATAAATACACGTCGAAGCTGTATTAAGTTAGATGATATCGCGCAATTTAATAACCAGTTAAAAATAGAATCGATGGTATTTCGCGAAGCAATTTTCTAGTCAGTTTCACCAATTGTTGTCTGCGAATATTTATGGACGTATCTTATAGATGAAATGTATCATTCCCTTGCTGATGCAGTAATTTCCCATAGCTGATTATATTGGAAGCTATCAAGTTTATAGCAGCGCCATCGATTTCTATGTTAATTAACATGTTCCATGCTGTACGTACTATCCATGGTACGCATTAAAGTTTCTATTTAGGTCGCGTGTACATACCACCGGTGGTACATGGCACATTTACTTAAATACGTTCCCATTAAAAAATAGGACATAGAAATTATAATAAATTTAAGGTTGAAAAATATATTGGCATCAAAAGAAATAGACGACGTATTCCATGGATGGTATACAATGCGATAACTACTATGTATGTACAATTTAATTATTAGACTACGGATTTTTATGCATTTAGGAGAAATTTAAGTATGCAAAAAGGCACATCATCCATATAATATGAAGCAATATACATAATATTTAAAGTAAAGTACAAATTATTATATTTTGAGAGTGAAACAACACCCAATTCAAATTCTATTATTACCGTTTCATTTTTAAAAATCTAAATTTGCATAAATATCCGCAGTCTGTTAATTATTCATTGATCGATGATATAATGGAATATTTTACGATAGTGTATCGGTCTTCAGTCAAAACATTAAATAGCCTGAATGAAAAGTTAAAAATTGGCTCTGCGCGGAACGTTACATCGCTATGGATTTCCTTTGCATTCATTGATAAGTCCATTTCAGGCAGGAATTTCAAATTTACGATAGAATGAATGATCTGGTACCGTCTCTATTTCTTGGCAACACAGATAAACAACGCGAAACATCAACGCGCAAAAATTTTCGAATATCACACAACGCTATCGATCAACCACAAATATATTCGAATAGAAACACTCGTCATGAAATTTTACAGATTTGGCACGCGAGCGAAGATAGTTAAAACTTGCCGGTTGCATGAAAATCTGCATTGCAGTCTAAATTATTCTGTAACACTCTGTTTAGCTACGAATGGGTCTGTCGAGGTGAGCCTCGATTGTTTGAGGTCAGCTTAATCGGATGTCGTAGGTAGGCACCGTCAATCTTCTAATTCAAACGGTGTAAACGATTTCTAGCGGTTACGTCGCAGTACTTTTAATTTTCTTCCAGCAATCGCAATTAGCGATGTGCGCGAACCCAAAAATATCAGGTCAATTTGGATCGGCAATATTTGTTAAGATCTGATCGGGATCGCGGAAGTATTCTATAACGCAAGAATGTCGCCGGGATTTCCAAGAGTTCGAGAAGCCAAATTTTGAGAACTTTGTTTAAGGCGACGGAAGAATGGGACTTCCGAATTTCCAAGCGCTTTCAAATGTCGAAACAGATTACTTTTGTACTTCCGTACTTCGTTTTAAACTCTCATTTGCAACGTATACATCTTACTTCTTCTCTATTTATTTCTTAAAAATTGTTCCCCAACAAAGCTCCCTTTGCATTTACATCTCTAACACTTTGAGTGTCAACTTCTACTGCCATTACATTTCCGCAACTACTATTATTAGACGGTGTATCAATTTGTTAAGGATTTACGAATTTTTAACTACGCAATACCTATTGTTTATAGATGCTCGGATTCCCGAACGTTTAGGAATCGTACATTTTTCAATTTTTCCTAAACTTCCAGTACCTGTGATTTTATTGTTTACTCTTAGTCGTGACAGAAAAATTTCTAAACACTTATACAGTCATTCACGAAAATCTCCGTACACTCTTTAAAATTTTGAATATTTAAAAGGGGGCGTTGCGAAGTCGAGTTCCTCATTTTTGCATATTTCCTTATGAACAAAAAACGGAAGAGTAGTCATTTTTGAAAACATATGGCTAATTTTAGCTAATAAACAAAATTAGCGTCTATAAGATGTTCTAAATTCATGTGTTTTGCAATCATAAGGTGTACGAAGACTTATTTTCGTTTATTTGTTAATTTATCAAAAAAAAAACCTTATTACGCAACCCATTCGCTCTCGTATGATAAGAAGGTAAATGTTAGATGACTTTAACACTAGGTTTACGGCCGTTACGCGCATAATTCGACAGGCTTCCGGAAAAATACGTACACTGCATATAAATATTCGAACGTAGAATCGTGAGCATCAAGAGAATCACGTAGAATACATGTTCATACCATTGTATTAATTAAAGTTAACGCAAAGTAGTGAAAAATAATATTTATGGTCACTATAATTTTAGGTATGAAATCTGAACGGCGTGAACGTGACGCGTTCCGTAAATCTAGCGTTGAAGGCAGAAATCTTGGAACAATTCCGCGCGCTACCGTTTTCCGATTTCATGAAAGATTGAATAACGGGTAAAAGGGAATTGCGCAACAGCCGAGTAAGATCGAATCCGTATAAATGCAAACGGCGATAGAGGGAAAAGCGCAGAAGAGAACTCGCCCCCGTGGGCATGAGGCAAAGGGGAGAGAATCGTTCTTAAGACGCGAGGAATTATCCGTGGTAAATGCAAAAGCGGGACATACTCGGGGCTTCGACTAATTAGAATGTTAATTAGGTCATTGATTTGCACTAATTCAATTCACTGTCGTCGAGTAATGCGTATGGTACTCTTCAACCACGTCGAAATGTACGCGCACGTATGTACGGGATCTTTTGAAAAATGATCCGCTTCTTTCTGACCTTTGTCTTTCTCTGTTCTATCGTGGCTTAATTAGCTAACTCGTTATTGGATTTCAAAGGAATTCCGCTCGGAATCTTTGTTGACAATTCGAACTGGTCGTTTATCAGCTAATGCGCGTTTGTTCGGCCATGTTAAAGGTAACGAAAGAATCTTCTGTTTTATAATCGAAAGATATAAAATTGGAGCGAACTAATGTTTCTTGAGAAAAGTTACGAGATTGTTATTGTTTCTATGTGCTAATATTATTCTTAACGCGTTGAATGCCGTGATGGTCATCGATGATCGACACACACATATTGATTGCGACGCCACGAGAATCATTGGTGACCGGCGACGTTGCAATTAATTAAATCATTCAAGTTAAATAAGCAATCACATTTCTAAATTCTTCAATGATGTTAGCATCGTAATAGCAATGCATAGCATCCAATGTTAAGCGAATTGCAATTCTTTCAAATGTAACTTTATTTAACAATGGAAAACATGGACAAAACTTTCTAATGATAGTGCAATTATTGCAGCGGTTTTGTCAAAAGAATTTAATTCGAATACGTTTCTCATAGAAAAACCGCACGAACTTTTGCGGTACTTCACGTGTAATTTTTAATAAGATATATGCACGTGATATATGCGTAATTAAAACATATCCTGCTAAAAGAAGCGAAATTACTTCGTCGCACAGTGGGTGGAGTATAGTTGCATTTGGGACAATATTCATAACTTCTAAACTATACAATTTTTTACTAAACACCTTCAGAATTCCATTGAAAAGATTTAAGTGACTTTTATTTTTTATTGAACAAAATGTTGAAACGTTGAGGAAAGTGAGTTATAGTACCGTGTGTCTTTTTTCAGCGTTGAAGACTTTTCTAGTGTTCTTTTTTTTCAAATGCTCCTATACAAAGAAAGACTCCAAATTATGTTCATGTTGGACATAATAGTAAAAAAAAAATGTTGACCTTTAGATTTTTTCCATTAAGCGACGCACTGTACTGTTGGGTGAAATATACAAAATTCGTCCAGCATTCAACGCATCGATTAATTCGGCACGTCTACTATTCATTGCTAAATTTCTATAAATGAAACGAGTACTCACTCCTCAGGCAGCGTGGGTGCACCTTCCTCTTGACCGGGTGCGTTCACGTGATAAACGCAAAAGTTTTCGAGTAGAACTCGCATGTCGATGTAATTGAAGAACGCCTGGAAGCTCGATATATCTGCAAACAATGATCAATGATCTCCCTTTACACTTGAAACAGTCGAGAACCATTTTGATTATCCATTTTTCTTTTCTCTTTCCAACTTCATAAACATTAATCCACGGCAAATTCTCTACTCACAGTTAAGGCCTAAGTCGTGATAGGTGAGAATGGCAGGTTTCGCTCGATTGCCTTGCACAGCCACCAACAGGCTTCCTTTGTCGGTTTCAACCCTTTCCTCTCTCACAGAACTGTCATCCCTCGATAGGCATCTTAACGGTGGAAATTGTAGCTGAATATTTTTCAGTTCGATGTCATCCATACTATCTGAGGGCATCGTGCTGCGTGTGGAAAGAAATCTCTTAATCCCTAGTCCGTTCAGCATGCAAATCAATCGAGACACTCTTGGCACGCGTGCAAACGAATAACTAAAGTATTCAAGGTTTGCTGCGTCAAGCGAAATTTATTTCGTCGGTGTTTCTTCAAAACAAATGTGAGAAGATTTTATTCTCTATCACCATTATTTTATCAGCCACTTCTGGAAGCACCATTCTTATTTCTGGCAGTGTAATTAAATAACAGAGTTGAACACGTATAATCATATAGTTTTCGTGAGAAGAAATTAATCGATCGACCGGAGAAAAGTTAGTGTCAAGGTTTAAAGTTCACCAGAGAGCAATAAAAGAAAAAATAGTATCTTGAGAAATTTATGGCGAATCGATACACATCTTCCCTCTCGTATTTCATACGAACACTTAACGTCCGCTTTTGCTCACTTTTCTTTTAATTTAATCGGGCGTAAAAACTGCGCGCACTCGCAGTAAAATTGTCACACGTTCGTTTGGCGTTTTAATTGATACCCTAATCAAGGTTTTATTAGATTAAACAGAAGCGGAAGAATTTCATTTATATGCGAATAGTATGAGCATTCACCCTGAAACCGTGTAATATACGAAAACTGGTAGTGAAAAGGATCACCGGGGCATAAGGCTTTATTTCTTGTTGCTTGTTCTCTTTTCATTCCCACTACAGACGAAGTATCATCAAATATTCGCTACGTCAACGCCGGAATATAAAATGTGCCAAGCTGATGCTTTCAGCGGGCATGAATACCTGGTCATGCAAGTTTTTGTTACTTTCAAAGCAAGACATACGAATATTTCGCGAGTAAACTTCTTGTTTGGTTATCTCCGTGTTTTCGTATTTCAGTAGAAACGTTATTTTTGCGCATAAATGTTTGCAGATAACAACAGGGTATAATTTAATTAAAAATTCATTGCGATTTATAAGTAACTTGATAGTTATAATCGTAAACAAGTAGAATTATCGATTAAGGAACTTTAGTGAAGTAAAGAACACTTCTACGATTTATCTGAAGTTTCACGAATCGATTTAATTGTTTTTCCTTAGTTATTAATGATATGCAAGGGAAGACTCAGTTGATATGAGATAAAAGCATCGAAGCACTGTTATCTAGTGACTTATGACATACGACCAATGGCAACTTTAATGCTCATACGTAATGTTCAACGGTAATTGTTTCCTAATTGACTCCACACTCGATTATATTGTAATGTACAGAGAATTATCTGCGACCGTTTGATGCTGAGTACTTTATACTCATTTGACCCGTGAATAAATAACGATTATACGAGTACGGTCTTGCAATATTTATTCGCGCTTAATTAAACGTGTAATTAACCCGAATGTAGCAAAATCGTGCCACCTTTTCCATATAAACCGGAAGCAAACTAGAACCTTCAATTTATGTGTCGTAAACGCATCATTTTTAACCAGTCTGTAGGGTAAGTGTAGGTATGCGATTTCTCAACGAAGGCGAATTTCAACAGAGAAAATAGAACCTTTACGCGAATAAATTGACAACTTGTACTATATCATTCTTTAACTTGGATGTTTACCTATACTCTCTCAAAGTATAGGATGTCTGACAGTATCATTCTTTTTTAAAAAAAATAGTATAAAGAAATCGTTCCCATGCAGGAATTACTGTGGTGCGTAAATACTAAAACGTGCCAAAAAAATGTTGCGTTCGTCAACAGCAGTAGAAAATAAATAATAATGAAAATATGCATCGATTTTTAAACAAAGCGATGATTAATATATCCAAAGATTAATTTAGAGTAATTACTTTATTGATAATAACAGAAATATAAGCATATTTTGATTAAGTGTTTAGAAATGCCATTACTGATATTTTGTTGCACCTAACGTATATTGCAATTAACGTATAATAATTGTCGAATATCAAATTCCAATAAACGAATGAAAAATGAGGTTACTGTTACTTATCTCTTATTAACCATTCGCAATTGACATTTAAAAAATCCTTTGATTCGTTTCCATGCAGTTATATATAATAAAATGTTAATTGTATAAGTTATAGCAGTAATTGGCACCACCACAATAACACCCACATTTACTCCACTTTAAAAATACTCAATTTTAAAATACTGAATATGTTTAAAACAAGCTCGACACAACTTTCTTGGGGAATACTTTACGCTTATTGACAAAAGTTAAGAAACATGGTACGTATTTGCGATTTTTATGTCGTCGTTATCTTTTGAGATACATAAATTTGAATTAAAAGTAGAAGAACTTACTGTTTATTGATGCAGTAGTATGTAATACTATAATTTTATGCTACTGTAAATTCTAAGCTATGAATCTTAGAAGCGAAAGGATACACAAAAATTCGTAAACGACTACTTTGTTTCTTACTTTTTGCCGGTAAGCTAACAGCCATAGCGTTGATGGCGCTTCCTACGCCCATGACGTAGCCGCTGTGCGTACTCCGAAGGGTGTAATCGGAAGTTCGCCCACGGAAGTTCCAGGAAATTTGCATGAAACTCGTGGAAACGTTTAATATAATCGCGTGCACGCGAACTTGCGTACTTTATTAAAGAAAGTGGACGTGCTGTAAGCTTTTTATGGTATCGATCCCAAGGACCACGCCCTGTCTAGCGTGGCGAGGCTAGTCGGATTGTGTGCTTCTAAAGGTGGCCCCCGTGTGTCACCGTGTCCATGTGCACCATGTGCTTTCATTTTGCGTAGCAATCTTCCGATTCGTGCACTCAATTTTCCTTTGACGCCTGTGCAATTCCATTCAGCTGTAAACGACACTTGAAAGGAGAAACGCGAGGTACCCGCGTACCTCTTCGTTAAAACTCCGGTAGTGTTCAGAAGTGCGTTTCACTAGCCGGTGAAATGGCAGTTTCACGTCTGTTTTTGAATACGGGTTCATTACGTCAAACACTGATTCACGAACGTGCATATTTTTTTTTAAAAATGGGGTTTAAGTCTTCCGTTACCGACCACTCTAAGATATTTTTACCGTAAACTTGAGCCAGAGTCGGTGAAATTTAAATTTTGGAAAAGTGATTTGTAGAATCGGCAGAACTTAACAGAAGGAGCAATGTATTTTATTAGAAATTGAATGATAAGTATCTCAGTATCGATTAATTATTTCGTTTAATAGATTTTTACGTGTTAAATGATTAATAATATCAGAAAATATTAGTGACAGATATTCAAACGTTAATATAGGACTATTTTCGTTCAAAATTTGTATCCACGAATATTATATGTCACATAATTCAATAATCATGTCAATTCTGGATATTAAATTTTTACGCGGAGAATGTGAATCTATTAGTTTAACATCGAAGAACATAGGTAACGACAAACTAAACAGTATGACTTCGGAATAAGGAATAAAGTGATCGTTTACCAATTTCTGTATATTCTTTCATATTTGGGGTACACGGATTAGCATTGAAAATAGGATAACTCATTGCTTCTTGATATCCCCAATGTCATCTTTTCATACTATTCTCAATTCTAAACTATGTATCTCAGAAGATGAAGAATATACGGAACGTTGCGAATGATTGCTTTGTTTCTTAATTTTTGTCAGTAATTGTATGTTGCACAAAAATTTTGATCGCTACTAAGTAACCTTTTCATATATCCACAAATTTACCATTGAAGTTGACATATTTTAAATCATATCTATTTTTTCTTTTTGAGTTAAAAAAGGTGGAAATTTATAGACTTTTTTCCTTCGTCTTGAATATTTTATTCTTATCATCCTTAAGTTTTTTCACGTTCATCTTCATGATTCTGCAGCTTTATGTATCTTGCAGCCAACCCAATTACACATTTACTCGCTGGTTTCGCAGCAACGCACATTGAATGGTGTCTTGATTTGCTGTCCAGTGAAATAATTAGCAGAAACGAAATAGTTCGGAGGTAATTAACTCGTATCGTGTTAAATGTTGAGGGGGGGTGGTTGCGCGATGCAGCCGGCGCCCTTTCTTCGTCTAATGCTCGAAGAATCTACTTTGACCTGTATTGCTCGGGATTTACGGTGCGACCCAATTTAGTTTACCGGGGAAAATGTCAGGAACTCAGGCTGACCTGTTCCCTATATGCTGACGCTTCTGCAAGTTTGAGGGAGATAAAGGAATGCTGCTCCCCTTTTGCAGAAATATCAGCGAAAATACCATCCACTGACCTCGTAAAGAAGTTACTTTCCTCATTGGATTGCCTGGTGTGTTTCTGCTCTTTTGTTGAACATTTCCTTTTCCCTGCGTTATCATTTACAAAAGCGGCGTTGCGTAAATTGCTTTTCCAATAACACCGTTCTCACGTTTCCCTGCTTTCCATACTACTTGTTTTTTTTTTCACGCTGAAATACAATTTCACAAAAATATCGCATCTGCTTCTTTCTTTGTTTTTTTTTGCATAAAAGTGTACGAGCCTTTGCAAATGGTCGTTTTAAATTAAAGTAAATTAACTTCTGTTATCAAAGTAGCGCACGTCGCGTTGCATTCTATGCGCGGTTCCGTTCATTTACGGCATTTAAATAGGACACGGTGATTCTGGGGGGGGGGGGGGGGGAAGTAGATATGAAAATGAATTCTCTCTTTTAGCGTTGGCATCTGTTGGAAAAATCTCTCTCCAGAAACTATTTCATTAAATTTGTACTCCAGATTTATGGTCGCGGTTGGATGGCGTCAGGTTGACTTTACTTGAAAATCAATACGCTATTCAGTGCGCTTTACGACAAATGTGCTTTTAAAATAACGCCATCAGAAGCTTTAGTAACTGAAACCTTTCGAAGCTTCCCTCAAAAATTGGACAGCGATAAAATTGTGCAAATATTAACAGAAAAATCCTTTTGATACCCCATCGATATTTCTATAGAATATTCGACAGTGTTATTCGTATCGAAGAGAAGAGATAAGAGAAAAACCATAATAGAGCATTTAAATGTCAGATGGCGGCGATAAATTTAATTTTCTCCGATGCGAAAACGGTTTCCTATGTCAAGAAATTGTGCTGATAAATAGATAAAGTATCAGGTACTTAGATATACAGTGTTCTCTTGTTGACTCTGACAGCATTACTTGCGAACGATAGTAACCTAACTTTATTCACCTCACTATCGTGATCATATTTCTCCGGTAATGTACACCGTAATGTTATTATGTTGAAACGAGTATTCAAGATGCAGCGCGAAGAGTAAAGTAGAAAAACGGGAATTCAAACGAGAAAATTACGCAAAAGGTCATAGTTCATACGCGAACTTTTTGTACATACCATTTCTTCCTTCATATTTTTGACACGCAAAGTGACCATTGAATCCATTTGAAAATTATTCGTTTCACCTTTTTGCTATGCAAATATTTTTCTATTTTTTTTTTTTTTATATATATTTATGGAGGAAAAGATTCCAATATTCCGATTTAATAACGGTAACAATATTTTGAAATATTTTCACCAAGCTTCACGGAAGCCCTCTCGATTCGTTTTTTTTTTCCCTTTTTAAACCCGGAACATAATAAAGGTCAGCGTCGTTTGAAATGCGCCAATAATTGCAAACGGGAACTCTTTGATAAAGAAGAAACCGAACCGTTAAGGAGATTAATTGGCCATTTATTACCATCCATCATTGCCTGTGAAGCGAGAGGAGCTTTATAGGAGATTTGAAGTACTTCATCTTATCGTAATTGACCGTTTTCTAATTGCACTGCACTACAATGAGTAAAGCTTCGTCTTAACGATATTGCTTGAAATATAGCCTCAATTTATTTCCTCTATCGACTAATAAAATTTACTTTACTACACATAAACGCGATATTAGGCTAGCCGCGTCGTACTTTTAACGCTGCTAATCCGAATAAAGATAACATTTGCATAATGTCCCCTAACCGTAGATGAAATACGACGAGCGAAATGAAATTCCGTCTTTTGCCCGCCTGCGTTTATTTCCTTTCCACTCCGGGTCCTTTTTATTTATAAAAAAAAAGACACCAATTGTTGGGAATGATGAGTTTCATTTTCTTACAGTTTGACGTTCCGCTTAGAGATGGTTATTTATTCTTTCTGCAAATCAGATAAAAAGAAAAACTCTTCTCAACTAAAGCACGTTCGTTAAACTAATTGGTACTTTCGTTTATAAGTGCCGCTTCAATTTGTTGTTACTGATTTATTACGCTACTGTAACGATCTCGTTAATTCTCCAGCTGTTCCATTTTGTCGTTCAAAGGTAGAACGGTACTTGTAGTGGGTTCGAACGTATCGTTTTAGTTCACTTCATTGAATTTCCAAGCACAGTAAATCTGCGTGTGGTTTCCCGTATCTCCAGCACGTCGCATTATCATTTCCGGTTCAAGTTGTGTCCGGTCGTGTAGCTGTCCTCGGATTGACGATGAGGGCAGTATCGATGAAAGCATTCCGTTAACGTGTTTATGCCTTTTGTCCCTTTGATTTGCACCTTTCTTTTTTTTTGACGAGCTGCATTTCGCCGCACGATCGTACGTTTTTCCTTAGTTTTCCAAATTGAGAACAACGAAGAGACAGACGTATTAAGATCGTGCGGCGCAAAACCACTTGCCTGTATCAAGCCTTACACGGAATTATATTACATAACGCTTAAATCTTCCTCAAAATAGTCGTCGTTTAATAACAACTAGACGGCGGAATTTTATGCATTTATGGGAAATTTGAATAGTCAAAAAAAGTAGAGGAAGAATATACAGTATATGCGAAGTAAGATATATACGCGTTATCTTATTTAGAGGGTGAAACAACCTTTCATTTAGATCCCATTTCTTTTTGTTAATAAAAATATGAATTTGCACAAAAATCCGCGTCTAATAACACAGATAATATTGATAATATTATCGAATACTTATAATTCAGAAAACTTGTGTAAAGTGTTATTCGTAATCATGAAAATTGAAGATAACATCGGACTTATAGAAACCTGTTGTTTTGCAAATATTCTATAATACAAATCAAGGTTACAATTTACCGGAAGGCAAACTGAAATAAGGATGTCTCATAGAAAATTCGAAGAATGCTAATCGATTCTTTCGCTTCTACGATCAACTGTTTGAAAAGTTTCAATGCTTGAAGAAAATCAGTAGAATGATTATACAACGGCAGAAGCGAAGATGCAGGAATATTGGTTATGCAAATCTCGGGCGACGGTTTGCTTTTCAAAGTACGCTCGTACCAAAGGGTTTCGTCGTTTCCTCGACTTATCGAGTAACACGAACGAAAATGGAATTCTCCAACTGTAACGGTCCCTTAGAAATCGAGTAGACGGACGACTGAAAGAGTTTCACCTGAATCGGACAACATTCTGTTTTCTCAACCTCGAAATTACTTCGCGTTACGCGTAGAACGAAAAAAGAAAAAAAAAAAAAAAATGTAATCCATCCTGGAAGGTGTTCGCCGCGAATTGCGGAAAAAGAAATGGCGGGAAAAAATTCTGAATAGGCACAATATCCCTGAAAAGCGGGATTTAACCGGTGGCCGGTTTCAATGACTTCGCGGGCAGAAAAATGCGGCAGAACTTTTGAGGTGTTCCGTAGAAAAAGCCTGGAAAGCTTTAAGCCGAGCTTTATACTCGCTTCAAATTAATCGCCGTTGCACAGTACGCAGCGGGTTCTGCGAAGTTAATTCGAAATTTAAAGTTCATTTAAATTTGGAGCAAGATAAACGGAGACGCGTGCTCGGAACTGGAATGGCCAAGACAGATAACGGATTCATTAAAGCGGTACGCGAGTGAAATCGCTTATGATTATCTTTTATTACGGTTAAATGTCTGTCACACAGTGGATGCAATTCGTAATGTCAGCCATATTAATGAGTTTAGTACTAAATCATCAATCGTCGAGCATAATAGATAATTAAAAATTGAAGGAATACAGGGGAAGATCGTCGAGTACCGGCTAAAGCTATTTCTCGTTTTCACTGTTAAACAGCGATCCTTTATTTGCATAAATAAACGAATGCTACAGTTCTGTGCAATATATTCCGTATTCACACTATTTGGTGTGTATTGTTACCGATACACTTTAGTCTTAAATTCAGAGATTCACATTCGCTGTATAAAAGATTAATTTCCAATGTTGACGTGATAATAAAGGGTTATCCAAAATAGACTATAGCCTTCACTTTTGCTCTCTCCTTTTCTGCTTTACTCTTTTCTAATCTGATTTTTATTCTTATTATCTTCGTTCGTTCTCGTTTTCAATTTTTATTTTTTTCACCTATATTTTACTAACAAACATAGCGTTTGACAGATATTCTCATTCGACATCCTAAATGTACTTTTGGATAACCCTATAAATAAGGAAAACATTAATCACGTTACACATGATATTTGTGGAAACAAAGTTTGAATGCAAATTCATCTATACTAACGTTTCAATATTCTTTTACTAATATTTCCTAATATTACTAATCATTTAACACCCAAAAATCCACCAATCGAATAACCTATAGCTATTAGGGTACAATTTTTCGACCGCTGTAAACTAGAACACTTTTATTTCTGCGAACAATCATCAATCCTTTTATCATTCGATTTCTAGAAAAAGAATTGTTCCCCTGCTTTTGAAATCCTCTTCGTACTATACAAACCATGTTAAAATTTAAATTTCATCGATCGCGGCACAAGTTGTAATAAAAATATTTAGAACGGTCGATACTGGGGGGGATCTTCCCCTGCAAAGATTGAGGCGATATGAACTTAAAGGAAGGCATTGAGAAATAAAGTTGTTGCGAGTAGAAACAGGTCGTATAAGGTATAAGTAACGCGGTAACGTGGTAACGCTAAAGAAAAGAAAATTGATGGACTCGCAAGAAACCATTGAATCGATCGCCGTTAGAACTTAGGCTAACCACTAGTGCAGAGGAACACTCGATATCCCGGGTCATTCGATATCTCGTTCGTATCCTTTTTACCGATCGATTAACCGAGCTGCACACGAGGTTTTTTTTCTTAACCGGTTCACGGTCGGTATAGAGAAAGATTTATATACGACGAGGCTGTCGGGGGATCGATTTACGTCTCTCCTTTACGGAGTCAGGCTTTCCCTCGAAAACCAAACAGGCTCGAATCATTTCTTCGCTAGAATTTATGCAGAATGCAGAGCACGTTTCGCCGAAGCCCTTTCTATCGACGAATAAACTTTGATCATCGCTTCTAAGGGTGGAATAAAAAAAAAAAAAAATCGGATCGATACTGAACGCCAACGAAAAATGCATCTCAAAGTAAATATAGAAAGACGAGGAAAATGATATATTCGATATTCATTCCATGCATCAACTTCAATGGTACAATAATTCGGTTACCTTTCGTTCGCCTTCGATCCTGGACTTGTTTCTCGGGGGTCTTTGTTCTAGTTTTCGACTATTTCGCGACCACTGTTGCCTACGTTCATGCGCACTCGCTAATTATGCAACGTAGATATGTATGCTTGCTATTGAAATTTGGTTTTAAAGGGGTCTACTATGCGACGTTGCACGAGCATTAGCAACGAGCAATGGAAAATTCCTCGTTAATTACTTGCAATAATGACTGCAGTATAATGAAACGGGAATGATTCAATGCAATGAGAATATTCCGTTACGGTTGTTAATTAGAGTATCTGTGAGTTTGTAATATATGTTCGTTTTCCTAGTGGCTGCTTGTTATACGTACTATTTCTAAAAATATACAATGACATATGAGGCGTTGGGTGCAAACGCAACTTAACCCGGTTTAAGTTTGGAAAGGAAAAAAAAGACAAATCAATCGTTTATTTATTGATTTTGTGTCGCACACGTGTATTACGAATGAAATTTTCTAATCTAATCAAGTATTTTGATCGCTTGACAATGAATCACGAGTAAAATGTAATTATATGAAATGGTAACGTTCGTTAACCCTTTGCGGACGAGAAGTAATAACACCTATGGGAGTACTTTAGTTTTAAATTCTACGTATTTGAATTTTCAGGCTTTCGAGTTCCAAACCATATAATTCCTAACGATTTCAAATGTTTATTATTGCGTTAAGTATTCATTACGTTCAGTTTTCTGCTTCAAAAGTCGACATAGATTCAGAAAGCCAAAAAATGATCAGGCGACTATTTGTCGACACTCGTCCGCAAAGGGTTAAATCACGGAACATATATAAATAGGCTTAAGTTGTTTTCGCGATTATCGAATACTTTTATGGAGAAGTGATACAAAGTACGGAAAGTATTATAAAAACGTGTACGATTGCAATGGTACACTTTAATAATACGATTGTTTCAACGACACGCGAAGAAAAAAGAATTGCGATGCGATGCGAGGGATGCAGCGCTGTTCGTCGAACATTGAAACGTCACGATCAAAACCTTTTAAACGCGTCATTCTAGGACTCCGTATACCGACACACAGGAAGTCGAAGTATATGATCATGACGAAATTCATAAAAATAACTTAACTGGGATTAATATGTCTTTGCATCCAACGCTTCATACGTTTATTATATCTTATTACGTTATAATTACACTCTATGCTTGACACGGTATAATCGAGTGTACGCTGCACGGAGTAATTTCATATTCGTGTCAATATATATCTCTCTATTTTAATAACCAACACACGTGATGGAATAAAACGTGAATCGATATTCTAGAAGTACACACATCGCTCTCTTGGAAACCTCAATTTCATACGACGGCGTAGAGTTTCAGATTTTCTAATGCTTCGATCAGGCTATCGACGATATTGCATCGAAAAAAAAAAGGAAAAAAAGGAAAAAAAGTCGGTGGAAGGAAGAGAAAAAATGGGTTCATTGTTTGTATCGAGTCGGAAATTGAACTAAAGCCCGAGGATCGGGCAATTCAGGTGAATCCGGCGTGTTGCCAAGTGGCACGAAAACGAATTTTCAGCGAAAGTAGAACAAAATGACGTACGAGTTCGCGCCGTCATAAGGAACTCTTATATTTTAATGTCCTGCTAACACAATTTGTCATCGCGTACACCTTACGTAACTACTCTGCAGACATGAATGAAAACCAACGAAGGACAAGTGTGCACGGGCTATTGTACATTGTTGTACTCGTAAAAGAATTATATTTTCATCTTTGTTTAAAAATCGTATATTTGAAGTATCTTCTCACGTGATTTAAGCGGATTAATTTCGAATTCTATTCTGATTTTGCCATAAAAGGAAGAGAAATTCGAAGCAATAACAACAGAAATAGTAAAGAGAATTAATAGTTTCTCAGAGGATTTTATAAATATTTATATTCACGATACGTAAAAAACTTCTCTATTGTTTTTCGAATATTTCTCGGAAATTATCTACAAATTGTTCGATTTAGTTGGCAATGATACGTGTGATGTTAAGTTGTTGCATATGAAATGGTCGATTTTATATACCTCAAAGTTTTATAGCCATAAATTAATTAAAGATAATACTAAATGGTACTTACTTCACATAAACATGAAGCTTGATACTTGTTGAATTTAACACCACTGACAAATCATCAATTGTTTCAAAAAGAAATAATAGATAGCAAGAACAAGTTGAAGCATGGATAGAAGTGTCAAATTCGAATGTTCTTCGAGAGTGGAAGCTCGCTTACTATTAATATTATTTACACACAGCGAGATGTAATTCGCGAACGAACAATTCGACGTTAGTTTGAAAAATTTTCTGTTAAAAAATATAAACCTTCAAAATATTTCTTAGAATCGCACAAAAGAAGTGATCGACGATAATGAACTGTAAGAATTTTACTCGAATCTGATACTCATTAATGCGTACGAAATATTTTACAGATATTAGAAGCTAACGTTTTAATTAATTAATGACTGGAAAATTTTAAGCTACATAAAATCAATCGTTTGATATGTAACAATTTAGTATCAACATTTTTCACGCAGAGTATCATTTTATTAACCGTCGCATCGCATTGTCAACTAACACAACCTTGTGACACGAATACCACGTTGATCGATATTCTCGGAGTCCTCTATTACTTTCCTTTCCGTGCAACGTGAAAACGTGTTTTCAATTCTCGAGTAAATAATGTTTGAATCGAGCGACTTAATGATGTCGTCGAACAATGGTCTTGACGTGGCCTATTCTAATGGCCTGTAATTAATCTTAATTTCATCGTTAATTGCTCGCGGCAAAGATCGATTAGGAAGTAGTCATTCCGATTGCAAGTAGGGCGCCAGTCTGTCTGACTACCCAATTTCGGCGCAACCGAGAGAAAAACAAATGATATAATTCATCCGACACGCGATAAACTGTCAACGTTCACCAACGGTCGTTTGTTGTGTGTAAAATACAAATCTTCTTTCTTTCCCCAATTCGGATAAAGTACGCTTCGAATTAATCACCGTAATGCGCGAGGTTGTTCAGAAAACTTCCAATAGAACGCGCGTCAAGAGTGAGTTCATCTTGGAATTAAATTAATTACGGCAGAACGTGTCGCTTGGTCCTCGTTGGACAACAAATTGCGAAACGTGTTAAGATCCCGATGTATTCGACAACAGAATTGTTTATGACGTGGACTCGTTCGGGTCGAGTACCATTAGAAGCCAACAGATACAGAGTGTAATTCTCCAGGTTTAATTACGTGGGGAACAATACGACGACGCGTTCGCGGTGTTTGAAATGTAACATCGCATCGTATACCATAACTTCTGCCCGAAACTTTGTCAGAATTGTATTTCGAACGGTTACGTAACGAAAATTCCATTAAAATCACCAATTTAGGAACTGTTTCTTTTTTCTCACTTCGTTTTCTATCCGCTTCTTCGCCTAATGGTTCTTTCATTTCGTTCGAAACTTTCGAGCAAGGTGACTGAATAACCGGAGAGATAGATCTTAATTCGCGCGTAATTGTTAATTCTGAATCAGCAGCGAAGTGTTGCGAATGAAAAAAAGTATACGGTTCACCGTACTGGTAACCCGCGTCCGGAGTCGTTGGGGAACCGTAGAAGTTCGAGTAATATTCGAGAACTTTAATTACGCTTGAAATTTACATTCAAACGAGGGAAGTAATCGCGACAAGCGTGAAAAGTTTTGAAGAATATTGCGCTATCGTGTAATCTCGACAAACAGTGCAACGAGACGAAGAAGAGGTGAACCGAGTTTTCGACATGGTTCGAATAATCGGCTACTGGAATTCCATTCTCTCGCTGGGAAATCAAGAAAATAACCAGTTCGGTGGAAACGGTGCTCCAGATACCTTTCAAACTTCATCCCACTGTAATCGAAAATATATTTCCCGCGGCGAACAACGAAAAACGATACACGGTCTACTCGATAAACGTCACGAAGAAATAGGTCGCACGCAATGTACTTCCCATTACAATTTCATTCCTCCCGAGTTCGAGTTAATGCATCCTATCGATTCGCTTTTGCGTAACGATTCCCGCAAGCCGTGATAACTTCAATGGAAGAAATAAAAAAAAAAAAAAAAAAAAAAAAAAACTGCAGCAAATATAACGAAGCGTGAAACAAAAATATACGACGTCGAAGCGATCGTTCCAGATTTCTACGTATAGCAAATCCGCGCTTTTGACATTGCCAGCTGCTGATCGGAAGCGAACCTTGACTTGTCTGTACTTCTGAAAAAGAGCAATAACGTTGCCACTCTTAATAAAGCAGCTGCCAATTACCGGGACGACCATTCGACTTTACTGACAACGAGGTCAATGCCAATTCTCTACGAGACCTGAAAATCCTTACGGAACAACGGGCGGATGTCGATGAACAATAAGGGTACGAGGAACACATGTTGGTTCGATTATTATCTATCGCAAGTTTCTCTACATCTGCGGGGAATCAATTCGTAATTACGATCTACTTGACTAGGAAGAATAATACGTACGATACGTTACTATTCGTGTACGATTTATAGTGTCTTCTTTATGCGAAACTTACCCCAAAAGAGCTGATTTCTCGGGTGTGGCAGCGGTCGGCATCTTGTTTCTTTCCCTAAAACAAAATGGCGGCGAATAATAACAACGACCGGCCCTAGCGGCTTACACAGCCTCTACCCAGGTGCCAAAAAAAACATGGAACAGGCAATATCATTGAAACCATTCCAAATGTAATTCATAAAACACGCAAATATAATCAAGTACAATTCATGGATCTGCGAATCGTTCCATCGCGTCAACATTCAGCTTGTCTTTCAATTCGCATACGTAGAAAAATACCATAACTTCTTGCAATTCGAATTACTATGAGATATGCCGCGTTGAAATTATGAATCAATGTCGCGCGAGTTTTATCGCGTTCGTAATTCAAAGTAAAGGGTAAAATAAATTTTGACAACGACAGTAGAGGGAACTGGAGCGGTGAAACCACGTTTGTTCGTAAGCAGTGCTAGGAGAACAAAGAAGTTTCGAGCGTGTTTCCCGCCGGAAATTGAGGATTCGTGCGATTGAGAGACATGTCGTGCTGAATATGTTGCTGTTCTATCGTTCTCGGAGGATCGACTTCGCAGGAGGATCTCTCGAACCGAGAAGCCGGTTCCGCAACGCACGCGTTGCCGTCGCGCGCAACGAAGCACACGCTAATGCAACTCGAGCGTTGCGAGGACAAAGGACTACACATCCGACTACATACATGCAAAAAAGATCACTGTTAACGATAATAATAACATAACATCGGTGATAGCCTCACGAAATAGGAATACTTTGCTGGTTATATTGAAAGACTCGTGATTGCACGCTAGGAATTTGGAAAACCTTTGTACATACTTTTATTTCTTGCATATCTTTTTTTTAGAAGTAGATATCCGAATAAGTGTCAGTGTCCCTAGAATTGCTACTTTAATTAGTTTATTCGATAGCGAAATAGTATATGAAAAATCGTGAATCAACAAATTTGAATACCAAATTTCGACTGAGTTTTTACGTAGCAACAAATAGACATTGAAAATAAGAATGAATATTAGGAGAGTGTCGTTTGGGTATCAAAAACTGACTAATGTAAGTAGAAAACATAGGAATTGGCATAATGCAGTGAAGAAGATGCAACTTATATCAGTTACACAAACTGAATTGGTAATATATGGAAGAATCATTTCTGTTCAAGTAACAGACATCGGGTCATTGGACCTCGTTGTACATTTCCAATTAATTAGCAATTAACTCGTTATATTCAACATGTAATAAAATTTTTATAAGTAACCGAAATGTTGGGCAATGTTATGCCCCGAACTGGAACTTTTAGAATAATTAAATGAAGTTACAGGATAAACATAAAGTAGCAATAATTGCGAACGTCTACCTTATATGTAAACACTCTTAATGGAATTTTAATTTTTCTAGTATCATTTCTTATATTAGGCGTACCAACAATCAATTCACTATTTCTGTAATAAGTTCGACATATAGCTTAAATTCAAAATATTCTACGAAGATATAAAGATAGGTTAATAAATTTATTTTATGATGCGCAAATATTGGAAAACAATACCAGTTATACTTACGCCAGAATATGTAGTTGCTCTTATTAAAAATGAATATCGAATTTGAAAACAAAACTGGGTTAACTCATTGGTACGCCCAATAAGTTGAATAATTTATGAATTAAAACAATCAATTTTTTTTTCGTATAATTATCAAAACATTCTTTTTCATAATTAAAGCAGAAGAATCGGTTTCGACGGGTTTTTAAAATCAAATATCCTTAGTCCTCCAAATAAGAGTACAAAAGCTTTCCAATAAGATACTATAGCGAGCTTCCCCTTCTTCGTCTATCCGGCGAGGGTAAACATTAATTGTTAAATTGCTCTCGTGTTTCAATATCGTTATCCTTAATTAAAATCGGCCGGTCGCGAACTTATCACCAGCGGCAAGTTGTAAGCGGTAGCGGAGGCTAGCACGGATAAAGGCGAACAGCAAACAAACACACAGAAGCGACAAACAGGAAGGGGGCGGAAGTCGAAAAGCCAAGTAACGATAGCAATACCTGCGGTAGAAATGTGAGGAAAGGAGTGACGTTCAAGTCGCATGATGCGGCTTACCTCGTGGCCTGCTTTTGTACCCAGGTCGATCAATAGTCGCGCCACCAACTTCCGGTTCCTAAAGTCCGCCCATGCTTAAGGTTAAACCAGTCTTTGATTATTCCGATAATAAGGACACATATGGGCCTACCTTCGATCCAGAATCGAAGGAGTGCATCACGTGAAAGAAGCAGGTGTAAGATCGAAATCTTGGGGCCGTATTGCCACATTTCGTTCGCATGATCGATGTGCCATTGCCAAACTCAACGATCACTCAAGAAATCGTGATTCATATTTGAAAAGCAAACATTGATATACGATGTTTCATCGCGATACAATTTTCCGATGGATTCGGTTATTATACCTAGTCGGTACTAGTTGAAAGCAGCATTCATAACTTTCTGCACTTTTGTCACATGTTCAGCTGTTAAATACGCGAATTAACCGATTCACTGTGGTATGCACAAATCATTATATTCACGCTACGACAAATCGATCAATTGCTTTACCGTCGTGCACAGTGCCAAATACACTTTATACGCATGTGTACACGACAAAGTAGCCGAATCGGTCACTTTTGACATTCGGTTGTGTTAATGATTCGAACGGCAACCGTATTATGTATAACGTGAAGTGCAATTAAATTCAGCAATGACAAATTTTAATTGATCTTGTAGATGAAAGACCCGCTATATGGGACGAATCATTAAATTTATATAAAGATGAAACTGCGAAAGAGTCAGCGTGGCGACAAATTCAGTAGGCATATATAGGAGTAAAAATTAAATTTTCGTTGGCAATATGGAAGTGTGTGGACTTCTGGTAAAGTAACCGAATAAAGTGTCGAAAAACGAACCGTTAGTCTATGTCATTGTCTTCCGTTTGCTTCTGAATATATTTTGCAAGATGTTTTAGAAGATATATAAAGCTCGTCTGTACTTCTTCCGTTGTTTATTTGGCACGAAACGAAATATAGATCGGAGTTGGAAGGCAAAATACGACCCCTTAGATTTACTCCACCGGTACAGTACTCGTTCGAAGAAGAACGAACTACGTTTTTACGAGTTCCATTTTCCACGAGTTCGTTAATGCAAGCAGTTAGTAAGTCGGAGGTTTTAGTGGCAATCAATTTTTGCAACCGAAAAGCGACCTCCCACTTCGATGCATTTCTCAGAAGTACACCAAGTATTTTTCTGCATTTTTAGTCTAGAGCGGTTTAAAAAGAGAAGGAAACTGTAACGATCGATTTCTCGACGCCAGTCCGCCACCGTGGCCAACAGCAAAAGCACTCTAACTGTACCACCGACATTTTCGACCTCGAACCGATCATTCACGACCTCCTTAGCCCAGGTTACTTCGCCATTGATCGCGTTTGTCTTTCCATTCGAAATTTCTCTTTGATTCGAACAATGGTATCTCAATGAGAAAGGACTCGATAAGCTCTAAAGTGTTCTTTAAAAGCTTCAAACGATTTCAGTCTAATCAAAGATTATTCGATGTTTTTAATACGTAATTTATACAATATCAACGAGGTCTTGAATATCTCGAATCCAAATATGAAAACCAATTTTAAAAATTCAAAAAAAAGGGTGAATGGGTAGCTCATAGCTTTGGTATGCAAGAATTTTATTTCAAGCGTTCCCATGAAACATGTAATGAGTAAATTGCGGATATGTATGCAAATTCATGGTTTCACAACTATAATTAGAGAAATGGAAGCAGAATAGAGATTAATTACTGCACTGTGAATCTTTACGCAATTATGGGCAATTTAAATGTGCAAAAATGTACAAAATGCATACGATTACCAAAAGCATAGAACATACCTAAAGTATAGTGCATTTTATAATATTTGGAAGGTAAAACCAATCTGTGTATTTATACTCAACTTTTCCATCTATGTTTACAAAACCATGAATTTTGCATAAAGATCCGCAGTCTACTAATTACACTGTCTGAAATCTTGTAACTAATGCTTTACCCGGGATGTTTCGTATATTTTTGCATACTATATGCATTGTGTGACATTTAATATATATCTAAATTCTCCATTAATGCATAAAGATTCGAAATTTAACCATGAGATATATAATATATAAATCTCGCATAGAAAATATTACCGAAATCACACGAATATGAACTCAGCTGACATGGCAGCATTGTTCCATCCTGGGTGAATAGATGAGAAAGGTCCGAGGTCGAGAAACAACGAAGACGCGAAGAGAAACAGCGGTTGTGTCCCGCAACCATCACCCCTACCTGCCGACCGGTTTTTCCCCTGTACGCGCGGACAATATCGTATAAGGCATTACCTTGAGACGATCGAGACGCTCTCACGACGGTCCACGATCAGCGGATCCTTTTTCCTCAGCTCAACCTTGGGCGAAGCGAAACTGAAAGCCTTCTTGACACTCTCGAGGACGCTCTGTCCAGTGGTCTGTGTTTGGTCCACGATCGTCGTGCTTTTGTACACGTCTTCGCCCAGGTCGCCTAACGACCTGTACGAAGCGCCAATACCTGCCGGCATGGCGACGTTTCCGCTCGCTGTTCCTCGCCCACGATGATGAAAGCCTAACCCCGCCTCGGACGACCTATTCGGACGTCTTCGACGTGGATCCTGTCCACCCTTGTGATGGATCTACCTCTGATTCCTCGGCTCTCTACGCCGTCGACACCGTAGTTGATGTCCCCTGGTCGCTGCTGCTGCTGTTGGCTCGTTGATGATGCTGATACGCGTGCCCGAAGCCGAGATACGCCAATATCGTGCGTCAACAAGGCAAACGAACGGGCAAACGGGCAAATAAAGAAAATCCAAGATAAGGAAGTTTCGTTTAAACGCGTTAGGACTATCGATCCCGAGGCATCGGCAAACGAATCCCTGATAAAAAGGAGTGTCGTCGAGCTGATCCCCAGTCAACACAATGGTTCTGACGTCAACATCAAGAACAGGCCATCGTGGCCTTTTTCACGAATGGATCATGTTTTTGATCCTTTTGCCCGCTTAGGCCTGTTTTCCACGGAGATTCGCGAATCGCGATATCACGTAACCGATACGTGTCTGACTATTGTTCGAAAAAAATCGCCGTCTAAAAGAGATCTTACGCATTTCGCGGTTAGAGAGAAAGATAAATGTTTCGACGACATTTTGAATTGAAGTGGTAATATTTTACTAGGGTACTCGATTAGAGAAGGATAACATTTGCGTTGGATTCCGGATGATTTGACCTTTCCCTGCACTAGCTTTATTTGATTAATATAGGAAAGGATATTTATTTGTTTTTTTTATGAAAGTCTTACTTTTGCCAATTATACTATTAGCCATACGTTTGGAATCACTTTGTAGGTCATACCTATATCGAAGCTTCCGTTAATATTTTTATTCATTCTAAATATTCTAGATATTAGTTACAATTTCCTTTATTCGCGTACATTTGTAACTAAAGTATTTTCTAAATCCTTGTTTCTTAGATTGCGTGGTTATTCCAAGATTTTAGCTAATAATGTACATTGAGAACAAGTATGTATTTAATTATTTTAGTCTGAACCGAATTGTAGTTTGAAGTTTGGAGTTTTCCAATGTAGGGTAAGTGGGCTTGCACTTCGTACTACGTTGGAATTCCTACCGAGGAGAGAATTTTTTTTTGGTAAAATTCCACGAAAAAGTGCTCACCAGGTCAAAGTGGGCGAGCTTATATCCAGGATAGCATAATTCCTAATTCTTTTTTCTCCGGTTCTCAGCTGCTTCTCGCTAATGCTTCAATCATTTTCCTAATTACTTCGTTTCCCTGCTTAATTTCATGTAGCCTAGTTTCTGGGTTTCCGCCGTCTCCAATTTTTTCTCAAATAATAAAATACCTACGCGTTATCAATTCGAGGAATGATATCAAAAACTTAAAACGTTTCCGATACGATCTTGTGTGGTCCCTTTTACAATATTCGATTTGATAAGAGATTTTTGTTCGCGATTCGATTCGAATGAATTTTCATCCGAACAGCTGTGTCCATAACGTTCTTCCTTTAATTTATTCAAAATTGAACGAAACCAAACATGGTCGAAAGGCATGAATAGCACTGCAAGCCACCATTAATGTGCATCAAGAATGCAGAGTACATTCATGACGTCATCACAGTTGAAAGGATAGCTACACCTGCTATCGTCGTTGGGATGAGATCGCAATTGACTTCGATGGCTCAACGACTTACTTTAAACGATAGCCAAAAACAAACAAAAACAAATACTTCGTGTATTATTCGTGTCATTAAATATTTAACCCTTTGTACTCCAAACTTCTAAAATACATGTAACATAACTAACTACAAAATTCAACACAATTTTGTGAAAATTTACTACGAAAAAAGGAAAATATGCCTTCAATCTTCGTTTATTCCGACAGAAATGAAAATTAAATTAGTAAAAATGGATGTAAAACCTTTGAAAAAATTTAAGCATCTTGCCGTAACAGAGGCGACGAAGTGCAAAACGTTAAATCATCGAATGAGAAATTTACATTTCTCTTTATATTAAACAGTAATCGTTTATTTCATAGTATTCGTATCCCTTTGATTTAGTTCCCGATAAGGGCATGTCCTTGATTTGAAGAATTGCTGGGATGAGAAGGATCGTATCTGCGTGCACCTGTCTCTTTGAGATTGACATTCTTTAATTGCTTTCTGGATAAGAAAGGAGCAGATGTTACGGTTCAGAACTAATAGGACATTTCCTGCGCACGCCCTTCCTCCATTCCGGATCTTGATACGCTCTCCTTCAGATCACGGATCGCGTCTAAATCAACCTGTACGATATCTCCATTCTCTTTTATTCGTTTGATCGTTCTATTACCGTAAAAAGATTTCTATCCGCGAAATTCTTTTGCCGATACCTCGTTGACTTGTCCTTGCGAAACAAAACGAAGAAGAAAGCCGGAGGAAGAAAATAAAAGATAGAGGTGTGAAGAAACATGGCGGTCAGCATGCACAAAATTCAATGACTTGGTCATTACATATAATCATGCGTGGACGCATGCCAATTGCAAAGTGCAACACTGTTGTGCGCCTTTGTGAAAATACGTAAATGCTGCGAGGAACGCGAAACAGTGATCAGTGACCGTGTCCATTCGAAATAGCCCTGAAATTGGTCGAATCCCTCTGTAGAATGTGTCCCAAATTTCAGATGGCAGCCGGGGTTCACTGATTACACGCTTCGCCGATGATTTGGAACGTGTATTTGCACGTACACACGAAAAAAAGAACAGGCACGCGCATGCAAACAAACGCGTCGATACAGAGATGGGCCTGATAATCGTCATTTGCGACGGGCAATCGACGAATGTGAATTCGCACTGTGATGTCAAAACGGCAACGATAACGATCGATAAATGTACTCGGGCCTGGTACGAGCAAAATAACGTCTCGGTAATGCAAGTGTTTCCGGTTTGATCCGGTTGACGCGGCTCGATTCGACGAAAGGAAATTTCTTTTCTACTGTCCCGTTATCGTCCGTAAAAACGAAAGCGTAAATCACTTTTTACGACCACGACCCTCTTTAGGGCACCAAGGGGTATTAACGCGTCGACCTGACCGTCTTCCTGCCAATTAAGACCTTCACCGACCAAGAAAATTTGCTCTATAATGAGACTAAGAACTCTGCGTCACGCTCAAGACTATCAAGTCCTTGGAACTTTATATATATAAATAAAAAAAAAGGGAAACATTAAAATAAAACAACGATGCGCCGGGGACTATTAATAGTAAATTATAAACCCAGTTTTTAACGCGCGATCGGATTTTTATTTCACTGGGGTTCTTCAGAGTTCTATAAATTGTTCCTTAAGTAGCACTATATATAGTGTATTATAATAAAAAAGACCGTTTTTTTCTTTTTACGGAAGTTACAGTAAAACTTCTCCTATATTCGAACAACTATTATCCGAATATCTTTACATCGGAGCAGCCTTCTCCTGTTATGATTAAAAATATAGCAAATAGTAGTTGTATACGATGTATACTTTTCCGTTTTAATAAAGAACGATAACTATTTATCTTATTGGTTACACGAAGTGTAGTATAATACAAGTAAGAAACATCTCTGCATTAATTTGATTACGAGATTGGTTCCTGCATTTTAAACGAATTGTCGTCTTTGGTAAAAGTTTACAAGTTGTAATATGTATAACTCCGGAGATCTACATTCGAAAGCCGACGCATCTACGGAAATGAATAATCGATGAAGAACAATATTATGAAAGGTGCACGATGCACGGAAATAAACCGATTTCCGCATTAGTGAATGTACCATGTCCCCGGACGTTTGTTAATTCGATATTTATGCGTAACCGTGAAATCCGATTAAACTTTTACTAGCAACGAAGAAAAGGCTGCGAATTTTAACATACGTCTCTTAGGTGATCAATTGCAATTTCACTGATCGCTCGGCATGAATCGTTGGTTAGGATTTAACCCGCAAACGCGCATGGTGCATCGCTTCCTAAGCTTTGTACGGCCGCGAAAACCCAAACTATGGGGATCAGCTGCGGTCTCTGATTTTCACATATATACATAGCCATGTATGTACATTCACGTATGCATATTACAGCGCTGAAATCGATCGGAGCACACGGAGGAGCTTTCTAGAGACCAAACCTACAATGATCGCCGTTTTCCCTATGAGGGTTATTCCCTGGATTCGAGAAATCCGCGCGCGTCTGAATCGTAGCCCAGGAGGGTCGTGTATTGATTTTTCGCGTGGATAACCGCGTGTGTAACGTCTAACCTCGTTTCCCGTCGAGTAATCGCGTACCCGGGCCTGCTATGACGTATCGAGCTCTCGATCGTATCGCTGACGCTTCGTGCGACGGTGAACGCGAAATCCGTAGTGGCGGGAGACCGTTTAAAAAGAGGTATCAAGGGGAGAAAATCTAGATCGACCTCGCGAAACGGAGCCCGACCTTCGTTGTAACTCCGGATGACTCACTTCGAGTAACGTCGCAGCCGGATTATAACCGCCCAGCAGTCAATCAAAGAAAAATCCGTCGCGTGTCGTGGAAACCTGATGAGGAAATCGACGCGCGAGGAACAAACGCGCGCACACTGAAACACGGTCACGCGTAAGCGCGTTGAGAAACGTCGACGGCGACGGCGACGGCGAGACGACGATAATGACGGTTACGACGGTCTAATGCAACGGAATCATCATCGATCGAATTGTTATGCGTTGCGTTGGGCGATTTCTTTCAGTTTTTTCTTTTGTTACCTGTTCGATCGTCAAAACGATTTTCGACGCGGAAAATGCGCGTGGTCGGAACACGAACGGAGTGACTCACCTCGTCTTGCGCGGCTCCCGCTGCGGAATCCTGGTACCGAAAAAGAGTTGCAGCTTCTCCGCGACTTTCGAACACGATAGCACGGAAACAGAGACGCGCGGCCAGGCGAATACGAGGCGCTAGGGATCCTTGTGTCCGGACTTGTCCGCTCGTTTGTTCCTCGATCCCTTCACGACAGCTCTTGCAGCTGACTCGTTTCGATCTGTTTTTATTTCCTAATCGATGTAACGCTCCAACGTAACTTTCGTCGTTGTTCCCTTCCTTCCTTCCTTCGCTTCTTGCCCTTCTCGCTTCCGACGTGACGTGTGGAAACGCACCACGAGAGACAAGACTAACGAGAGACCCTACCGTGTTCTCAAAGGCACCGCACGATTACTATTGGCCCGAATACACGACTCAGACTACGGACTGGTCAATGGGAATGCGCACCACTCCATGCGCGGAATACAGCGGATCGAACCGGTTACGGACGGTCTACCGACATCTGGCTTCATGAATGGAGATCCCGACAAACAACAGCCACCTCTTCTCGACCATCGAGCAACCTTAATCGACCTTCGATAATGCCAACTTTCGCCTTATCGAGCGAGTCATTTCGAAACCTTTCTGACCTAGAAAAGGTTTACTCTATCGGTTCTGCAGGGACCCGCACTATCTTGTTATCGTCATTTAGTTGCTTTATCAATGTTGAGGCGTTGTAAGCAGATTTAGTGATATTGATAATTTCTATCTCGTATACCAAGACGTTGTTAGTTTTGTAATAATATTTGGTAGATATAGTAGGTCATTCCATAAATTCGTGCCGCAATATGTTGATTGACAATATCTCGAAATATTTTTGGAATATTTTTGAAATATTTAACGAAATGTAGCAGTTCAAGTTCAGTTTAAGAAAAGCATTTGAGATAGCAAGATGCTCCAAATGTAACTGTAAAATTAACTATAGAAACGTAAAAATAGTCACTTGGAAAACCCAATAAAAGATGGGCAGTTCTGAATTTTTTTTAAAGTTGCTTCGGCTGCTAAAAAAATTTGAAGAAACTCTCAGACATGTCGTCCATTAATTAAAGTCTTTCCATTTTTTTCTATAACTTCTCACGCGCTAGAATAAAAGAAATCGAATGTAAACAGTAAATCAAGTTTTGGTCTTAAATTACCCTAATAATACAGATATACTGGGTTTAAATTTGGCAAACAGGAGTTCCTTTGAAATATCTATCGATTAATGTAACACAAGTTCAATTTAATTTGGAAGTAACTACTTTTGCTACGCTTATTTGGCTGTAATTTTTTGGTATAAAATTCTGCACTAACCTATGGGATGACCTAATAATTAGGAGCTTTGGTAGCGTTTGTAGCAGTAAAGTAGAAAACTTGTAGCACGGACTAGGTATAAGAGTAGCCCAATCATACGGTATATTTTTGTAGCCCGAATTTCTGGAACTTTCGAGCCTCATTACCATTTTCATTTACCCCTTCTCAAGTGCATAAAATTTATAATTTCTACGATTGCTTTTGTATTTTGCATGTTAAAATACGTTAGAAGTGTTTACACTGAAATTTCAAATAATAAAAAGGAAGATACTCGTGCGAAAATACTTATTCTTTTAGATGTCGGTATTTGAAACTATGTGACACGAAATTCCATCAGGTGATAAGTTTATTCTGTACCTCGTCTGTGTGCGCAGCTTGATCGTTGAGCGTAGGAGTCGAAGGAAAAAAGTGCGGCGCACGTAGAGTGCTAAAGCGCGAGGAGAAACCGGACTCGTAATCAAATGACGTTTTCACAACAATTATCGCGAGGTTTAGCAGGAATATTCCAGTTAGATCAAGTTTCAGCAGCAATGAACTCGAAGGGAAAGTTGCGAATACCAAAGAAAAATGTTGTCACGCATTGCATACATCTGCCGTTTTTCATAATTAATTTATTCATTACTATATTGTGCGATTCAATGTAAATGACAACAAATTTAATACTCCACGCTCCCGAGCTTTTTAAATCGATCAAACACACTTTCGGTTTACTTAAATGACTTGGTGTTATTTTGAGAAGGAGAAAATTTGTCTTTCATTCACTTCGTTTTGCCCGAAGTACAAATTCAATTTATGCAAATAAAGAAAAAACTTATGCTTGAAGTTTTGTGGAAAATTATGGTCGAGTTATACTATCCTTTCAGATCTGAAACGTTTAGGGCTCGATTCGACTCCGGAAAATGTATCTAGTATTTAATACCATCATAAGAATTCCTCCATATGCTAATTACACTGTCCAACAAATTTAAACTTTTTTTCTGTTTTGCAACACCCATTGGGTGATCCTGGTAGAGTTCCTCGTCCTGAACAAGAATCCGAAAACGGAATTGCTCTATCACCCTCAGTTTTTGAAAAACACGAGCTTTTGTAAAAACGCGTGTTTTGGAGGGAAAATGCGTTATTACGCGGAAACTAAAAACACTAGAACGTTCAAATTGGTTTCAAAAGATAGAGGAGAGTTGCCCGAATATATTGATATATATAATTGTAATATTACGTGATCCTGAATAGATGTAAATATCGATGAAAGTTTAAAAAACGGCCGATGTACGCATTTCCTACGTATTACTTTTGTATTTTTAGGAAAAGTTCTTTATCTAGCGCGAATTCACTATACGGTACCGCATTCTGTAGACATTTCTGAAGAAGACACTATGTGGGGTAAGTGTTGGAGCAGTATGCAATTCGAGTAAATCGAAAAAATATGTGCCGGAGACACGTGCACGGCGTTTTGCCGCCAGGCGGCCATAGCTCGCTCTCCTCGCCAAGTCAGTGCCGTAGCTACGCGTAATCAGCATCAATGATGGGGATCAATAGACATCTACTTTTTATATGTATAATGTTTAATTTTTTTTATTATTTTTTCATAATTATTATTATTTATCTTTCATTGTTATTCATTATTATTTTTAGATACCAATACTACAATGATAAAATACTATAATTCAAAATTTAAAAATCGAATGATGGGCATTACGACTTTATCAAACGACACCCGAATGAAGATAATTTTTTAATCTGTTTATAATATGGAAAAAATAAAATGTATAAGATAAAGAATTACCTGCAGTAAGCGAATTTAGAAGTGTTTTCGTCCTGCTTGACGTTTGTATGTCGTATCTTTGTTGTCCTTCATTAGTGCAGTAAGCGAATTTAAAAATATGGAAGTTTATTTATGATGGAAATATAATTTTCACCCCTATGATTTTCGAGAAAATTATAAGAAACTTTCTTGAAAACAAACTACACTGCTTTTTTCAAATTATTGAATTTTACCGTGAAATTTGTTCCTTTCATCAACTTTAATTTGAGGTCCAGCAAATATTTCTTCATGTATTTTTACTTTGGATATATTTTTTCATATATATAAGCGCAAGTCATGATTTGTCCATTGGCTTGATTTTGTTATGAATCCATTATTCAATACTATAGACAGCCTTTTCGAGATGAAAATGTAATATAATTTTCTCAGATCTAACGATGATGAGGAAGTAAGAACGCTTATCGTTAGCGCTAAATTCGCTTACTGCAGGTAATTCTTTATCTTTAACATTTTATTTTTTCCATATTATAAACAGATTAAAAAATTATCTTCATTCGGGTGTCGTTTGATAAAGTCGTAATGCCCATCATTCGATTTTTAAATTTTGAATTATAGTATTTTATCATTGTAGTATTGGTATCTAAAAATAATAATGAATAACAATGAAAGATAAATAATAATAATTATGAAAAAATAATAAAAAAAATTAAACATTATACATATAAAAAGTAGATGTCTATTGATCCCCATCATTGATGCTGATTACGCGTAGCTACGGCACTGACTTGGCGAGGAGAGCGAGCTATGGCCGCCTGGCGGCAAAACGCCGTGCACGTGTCTCCGGCACATATTTTTTCGATTTACTCGAATTGCATACTGCTCCAACACTTACCCCACATAGTGTCTTCTTCAGAAATGTCTACAGAATGCGGTACCGTATAGTGAATTCGCGCTAGATAAAGAACTTTTCCTAAAAATACAAAAGTAATACGTAGGAAATGCGTACATCGGCCGTTTTTTAAACTTTCATCGATATTTACATCTATTCAGGATCACGTAATATTACAATTATATATATCAATATATTCGGGCAACTCTCCTCTATCTTTTGAAACCAATTTGAACGTTCTAGTGTTTTTAGTTTCCGCGTAATAACGCATTTTCCCTCCAAAACACGCGTTTTTACAAAAGCTCGTGTTTTTCAAAAACTGAGGGTGATAGAGCAATTCCGTTTTCGGATTCTTGTTCAGGACGAGGAACTCTACCAGGATCACTCAATGGGTGTTACAAAACAAAATTCGTGTTGGACAGTGTTATCGATGGAAAATGTTTTGGCATTTATCCTTAAAAGTTCTATGCTGCATAACATTATTATTAAATGATTATTTTTAGGCGGGGAAAAAAGTTCGTACGGATTTATAGTACAAAATGTAAAGGAACTAAAATTTGTTTAAATGTAATCTTATTTAACAATTGTCAAAGCTGGATAGAATTTTCGACTGATATTACTATTATTACAGAAGTTTTGTCAAATGCTATAAAAGTTCAATTTGGATACATTTTTGTCCGGAAGACCACACGAACTTTTTCTGCTACTTAATAGATGATTATTACATCACCATAAACTTTGTTTTTCATGCCTTAATTAACCTTAATTAATATTCGTCGTACCACACGTTCATCTTCTAGCAAGATGTTGCACGTCGTACCAAATGAGCCGAACCGCGATGCTCGTACGTTTTTTTCCCTATAACAATGTTTGCTTGAACCGAATCGTGTCGTAAACGTTTCGTGCCTGAACGGATAATATAAAACGGCAGTGCAAAGGATTAAGCTTACTATCTCCTCAATTGTTTCAACCAAGGCTACCTTAAACGTTCGAAGAATAGCTTCTAAATGCGATTGAAATTCAGTCTTTCGGTCGTTCGGTTACATTTAGTTAGAAATTCGACTGTAAGCGCATTTTGCTGGCAAATTAGCGATCAGAGATACAGCGAACTCGTGGATTCTCTTTTGTAAGGACCGACCAGTTCGCTATATCTATGCTTCACCGTAATTCCGAGTCGCATTACGTTGTCGAGTGTAAATCTGAAATTCAATTGCATTGTGGACCAGTCACGTCCCACTTTCATCCCCGTCCTTCTCCGTTGATCAGTTACCATTTACCTCGTTCTCGAGATTAGTCCGCAAGAATCCCAGACCGATTCAAATACGATCCTTCCTTCTTTCTCTCTCTCTCTCTTCTCTCTTTCTCTATCCACCCTACTTCATTTGTCCTACCTTCCATCCCCTTTCATTCGACCAACATTGTTTCCCTCTTTCTCCTTTCGTAATCGAGTCAAATATGAGAAGAATAGAACATCGAAACGGAAGTGCTCTCGTGAGAGCTCAAGAGAGAGAGAGAGAGAGAGAGAGAGATTGCCTGTTTTACGGAATTCACTTTGACACGAGTGAGAGAGATTAAATTTGCGCGTGGCGTGGGATGTACGTTGGAACTGGATCTCCTATAGGAGACAGGAGGGACGTTTTTCGAATTGGTGGACGTGTGCAAAGATTCTCGACCGGATAAAATCGTAAGCCATCCCCGCCTGACAACCTCCGCGCTCTACTCAACGACACCGAGGTAAACGAGAGTCTCTTCCTTCCGCCTCGGCAACGCCCGAATAATCCTCCCTGGAGATTACCTGGCTTGAGCACGCTTTTATTTATGTCCGGTTAAAAGGATTTTAATACACGTCGAGCATTGGCCGCCGCGGTAATTTAAAAAGACGCGCGCTATATTTCTTAACGGTACACGTTTGCAAGGGGGGGTTGCATCGGAGCGGGAAATTTCCGCGGATATAAACGCGAAACAACATCCAGCCATTGCCCGACAACGTGATACAGTGATACCAATTCTACGCAATCATCCGCGTATTCGTTTTCCGCCATTTCATCGTAATTGCCATTGTCGGCGGAGAAATCTCCGAACGTTTAATTAAAATCCTTCGCGAGTGTTTCGATGAACGGGGTCAGATAGCGACGGGGAGTTCATCGCATCGCGTATCCACTAACGAGGAAGATCACTGATTCAGGGATTCCCAAAACTGCTGAAACTTCTATCGTTAACATACCTAACAATATTTGTTGTTTTAATTAGCACGCGCTTCGCGAGAATTTTAAGTTGAAGCTTTACCTGATAAGCATATTATAGAAATTGTTGCACCGTATGCATCGTGAATTTATCTTGCTAATTAAAACTGTAGAACATTGTTCGAGGTATTACGTGGCTTGTACTATCAATAAGAGGACAACTTTCGGTGCATTTTCTTCGCGGACCAAAGGTATTAAGTTCCAACTATGTCTTAAATCTCTGAGAAGCTACTTTTCTTTTCTCCCAGACGTAAACTGCGCTTTTTGAAAGTTTTAAATTATGAACAGGAATGCATGGCCAGGGGAAACTGAAAGATAGCGTAAGCACTTTGAAAAGTCTTTGACCCGATTCCAAGTCTGCGATTATGTTAGTAGCCATGATGAGACAACTTTCATTAGAATGTTTTACCCAAGGCGCCGTTACGAGATGAATAATAATTAGGCGTGTGCAAATGAGATTATTAGATTGCATCTTAATCACGTATGCAGCCATAGGACACGTTCCCTATTGAGATTTATTTTAGGAAACTATTTTAACAAAATAACGAGATGTCATTTAAATGCATTTCATTCCAAAGCGTGCAATATATTTACGCATATTCATAAGTGCATAATGTATTTAATAAAGTATACGGTGGGAAACATTTACCGTTTCCCGTCAGAATTATAATTAAATTTCGTTCAAGCCTAGAGACGAAGCAGCGAAATTGGTGCTAATACACAGAACCATTAACTTCTGTCCTGGTACATTTAGAGAACAAATAATTACGAAACGCTACAAATTGAAATGTTCGTAAATTTATGCACAAAATTCAAATACTCAACTGACACCTTGCCAACGCTTAAATATTTCATTTTATGAAAGAACGATAAAAGGATTTAAGTCCAAATTCTTATACTGCCAGTGTCCCTATAACTAACGCTTGAATTATTTTACTTAATAGCGAAACAATCTATGTATGACAAATCGTGAATAAAAAAATGTAATACTACATTTTGACTTCGTTTTTGCGTAAGAACACACAGGCATCGCATATTTGTCTATATTTAATATTTAAACGTAAATATTAGGAGGCAAATGTGTCGTTCGAGCAAAATACGATCAATGTAAGTAGAAAGTATGGGAATTGTTGTAATACAATAATGGCGATACGTATACCATTCGTCTTATATCTGTTATACAAATTGAATCGATAACATCTGTAAGAATCATTTTCATTCAAGTGACAACTCTTTATGTGACAGTAATAGAGACATCGGACTTCGTTGCATATTTCCAATTAATTAGTAATTAATTCGTCATATTTAACATACAACCCATGTTTCATAAATGTTATGCTTCAAACTGAAACGTACTGTTTAAGTTAAATAGCTCCAGAAATAGTTGAATGAAGTTAATAAGAAGCGTTGAGTTCAAAGTGGCAGTAATTGAGACATCTACACTAGTCCGTAAAATTGTGATCGATCAGTCTCCAGCGACGATGAAAAATACAATTCTCATTGTTACATCTAAGATAAACCTGTCTCTTACACCGCGCACACGATTACCAAATATATAAAAGTCAGACGCGCGTGAAATATTAGACGTTGAACATGACGTTTCTTTCCCATATTTGTTTATGAATTTCTACGATGCACATGAACCATCATCAGCCCCCATATCTCACCCTATACCTTTGGACTCTCCACCTCGAAACGATATACGTTTCGTGCAGTATATTTATCATAAAGATGTATATTTATGTACATTTCCAGCGGTTTACTCTATGGAATACGTATTGTTGAGACGCGCCATCGGATCCCTTGCCACTTTCTGCCCCTCGATTACAAACGGACTTACAGAGGCTGGCAAATGCGAACGTGCTCGTTCGTACACAGAGGAGGTTATAACCCGCGCGCAATGTAGATCTCGTATATTTTCTTACATTTGTTTCCGCCTCCGACAGAACTTCCACATACGTGTACTACGGTTGGGTAGCTCAAGTTAATACTTAACCCTTTGACTACTGTGTACGCATATACGCATCCCGCAAAAGCTATTAGCGTAGACTGTGGACGCATACTGTCCGTCCACGAAAACAAGGCAGACGAGTCTTTATATCCCCACTGTACATATGGTCCACTGTCATCCCGATCACCACACGCATTCTGCACTATTGAACCACTGTCAATTTTTAACGTCTCCGGTTAATAGTGAACAATGTATGCGTGTGTATGGAGTCTAGTAGATTGTAATTAGAACGGGAATGTAAATACTTGTGTACTTTCTTGTGTCGGGTCTGACAGTATATACGTTTGAGAACTGTAGAGGAATTGGTCCAAATATGAGTTAGGATCTAAATATGAGCTAGTTAAAGTACAGGGTTTATTAAGTGTTATCCTGTATTGGGAACAATGCAATATTACGACCGAAGAACAAATGAAGTTGTACATAAGAGATAGTAACCATCGTTTGTTTCATTAACGTGTTGCATTCTATTGCAAACAGTATCGTTGTTACGAATTTTGCGATTGTAAACGTTTGCACAGGTATGTTTGTTTCATTCTTTAAACAATGATCTGTTAAAGTAAGAATTAATTTGCTGCGAGCTCTGTATTGTTGACATTAAAGGTTTCCTTTTACCTACTTTCAATAAAAATAACATTCTTTTGAAGAAAAAAGAAAGGTCAGCTTTAATTTTTATTTTACTTTAAATTTGTAACTCGTGACAATTACTTTTGTTTATCATATGTTAAGTCTACATCAGATAAGATAACACGTTACAGATATACATTGATGCGTAAAAGTTTAAGTATCTTCAGCAGGTTCAGTAATAAACGCTAAAATAAAAGTGGTAGCCTACATTTGGACCATATCCTCTATTATATACAAGAACTTCGAAAATTCAATGAAACAAGAAGCTGAACAAAAAAAAATGAAACAGTAATTTAATTGTATGCTCTATAATCAATCGGTACTTCAATAGAGTAGGCGGTATGCAGAAAAGTAAGTATTCCGCCTGCAGCGTGCATTTGAACCTCGAGTGCTCCTCGGTCAAAGGGTTAATTGAACGCTACAAAAGCATCCACTGACGCTGGTAAAATTGACACCCAAATGAATTTGCATACAACTGACGCCAATAATCATTGTACTTGTAAACGCAGCTTTTATCCACCCCTCGTATCTACTTGTTTTTGAAGCCGGAAGTACTTCGCTGGAGGAGGCCAAGCTCCTATACGCGTAAAATAAAAAAGTTGTCGAGAAACGGTATTTAGTCTGTCAACCGTTGTGAAGAATCGCCGTGAACACAGCAGAGGGTCCAGGCTTAAAGCTACTTTACGTAACTGCTTTTTTTTTGCCCGGGAAACTTGAATGCTGATCGATATTAATCGCTGTTTCTCTTCTTACTATTTTCCTTTCCTTCGTTTTGCCAGCGTCTTCCTCGCAGTTCGACGCTTTCTGTATCGTTATGGGACTTAGAGTTGATTTATGAGAAGCGGTTAGTCACGGAACTTTAAAGTGATATTCGATACACTGAATGTAGCACCGGTACGTTGGTGTACAGTGGATTATTTAAACAGTATTGAATAATGATATTTGACCAAACTGTTCCTGAGATATAATTGGATTGTCGATGTGAAACAGGTTTTTGATAGCGTAGAATTACTGTAGAAGAATGTAATGAATATAGAATAGCCTTTAAAGTGTATAGGGTGAAACTAAGTTGGAATAAGTTGATGGTACTTATTAATATTGGATGACCCGCAGTTAATCTTTGTGATGGCTAACAAATTGAATCGGGGAGAGCCGGTGAACTTTAAATGAATGCGTATGCAACATATTGAACCAGAATGAGCTTCGAACAAAGTTCGTGTCAAGGATAAGATTAATGTACATTTTTTAAGTCCCCCTCGGAAATTGGATAAGTTTCTGCAATGTTGCAAAACATTATTCATAACAGGAACCTGTCCCTTTAGCAAATGATCGTTATTTCACAGCAGCGGCACTTCTCCCGCTAAATCGTTATCACATGCTCCTAGAATATACCCCATTTTTGAAAGAACTTTTAAAAATAGTAGTTAAAATGTTATAGTAGCGTCTAGTGGTCACAGAAGCTCATCACGTACCACCCCTGAATCGCGGGATCTCAGTAGTGTACAGCAAAATTCTACAATAATGTAAGTATTGCATTGTATCTCGCTTCACGAAAGTGAAGATTCCTGAGAATCGTTAAACCTGGGTTCTTGAATCAGTACACGTCCCTTGAGTATTTTTTACACGTTCGTCGATGATCCCGGTGTTGGGCTGCATTGCAGAAATCTCACGGAGTAAAAGATATAGCAATGAGACACCAGGGTGTACTACGATCGTGTGTAAGAGAGGTTGGTTACCTCATTGTACCGTCGCCGCCGACACGAGCAAAACTTTCGACGCGGATTCTGCTTCTTAGTTGTATAGATACGTGGAGAAGAAAAGGGGACGGGCACGTTATCCTCATTTGTATCCTTGGCGTATGTTCATATAAATATTACATCCCGGAAACAGGCGCACGGCTACGCTTACAAGACAGTGAGCCAAATTGTGTATTAATATTAAATTCCCGTGAAACCCTGCAGTGGCATGAATCCGCTGTCGCGCTCGATATCACCGGTATAGCGGAGCAGTTTTTCAACCGACCCTGTCGAAACAAGTAGATATTTCTACCAAACCTTTCCATATTTGATCGAAGTATATTTTTGAATCTTCGTACTTTAATATTAAACGTTCGTTTCACTTGAAATTACCCGATGCTTGCATCTTTGAAAAGACATTTTACAGCATTTTAAAGTTTCATGGCCAATGAAACGCGTAATAACCTCGAAACGTACGTATCGATTTTCGATAATGACTGTAAGTGGAAAGTACGTAGGAGTATAGCGTATTTATCACGATTTGCTGGATGTATCGAATGAATCGCGTGATTAAATATTCACTTCTTCAGAACATATATATTCGCAGGTGCAAAGCGCCATGAAGAAATTGCCGTGCAAGTAGAACGGTATAATGCTGTTACGATTGAATTTTTACGAAGACAAATGTCACGCCTCTAACCTTTTCTCTGCTGTACATATATCGTGGTTCATTATCCCGTGATTTTAACTTCATAGGTAGTTAAAAGTAAATTCCACGTACCGCGAATAAGTTATCGTTATCGGAACAAATTAATATTGTTACTGGAACAAACACATTACTTTCTTTCTTTAACAAACAACAAATGTCGAATTATTCGCCTCGAAAAGATATTAAACGAATTAAAGTAAATTATTTCAGCCCGCCAAGAGTTAAGCCGCAAGTTTCCGGTCGAAATGCAAACGCGGCGGAAGTTACCGGGAAATTACGGCGGCTTTTAAAATGACGCGTATTCGCATAAATAATTCATCGGATAGAATTCGGAATCCGTGGACGAGGAATTGCAGGTGCGCATCGCCGTAGACATCGCGGCGGCTCGCGGTGAGCCGGGCAAATCCTTCTAGTAAAGTTCGAAATTTGTACGCACAATTATGCAAATGCATCGGCATTCTCTGCGGCCGGGTTTCGCTCAATTGCAAGCGTAAAACGTGAAATCAGCACCGATGATCTATGCGAAGCCCCCCATTCCGCCGAAACTATAGAGAACACTCAATTTCGCGTAATCTTGACAAATCGAGCGGTTCGCGATCGGAAGAACTTCGGAATAAATATTCCCAGCGTCGATGAAGCGCGTGCATACCGCGAAACGAGCGAACGCTAAGGCTGCTAAAGACTCGATAAAGTCTCGAAGAGTTCGCGAGACTTGGCGGAGAAGTTTGGGAAACCGGTGCATTAGCATAAAGGGGATTCGACTTAATTAGAGCTGTTCCTTGATCGAGTCGTCGCCGTAGAGCTTCTTACCTCCCGATGTTGCGATTGTTCACGAGTTCACCGCTCTTTCGTTTTGTCGTTTCCGTCGGGTAAAAACGAACGACGGTCGATTAAACGTTAATTGCTCGGAGATTTTCCTCGGGGATACTTAATTAATGGGAACGCCATTCTTCGCCTGCGAAAGGGGAAGAAAGTTGAGTCGTAAGTAATTTTAAGTAAACTTGCTAATAGAGGCTCTGTTGTCTTTCAGGCAGTTATAACGTTACGGTCCGAGTTACGTTGCGTTGAAATGATCACAGGCCACGCGTTAGACGGGAAAGCAAGCGTTTGCAAACGGCAACGGGTCGATCTACTTTCACGGATCTCCATCGGCTTTCGTAACTCCGGTGTATACGTAAAAGTTTATTAACCTGCGCGTAACGTAAATACCGTAGGATCCGGAATGCAAGGCGATCGATCGAACGGATGGTTCGCGTCTATACGAACGGGATTTGTTTATCGAATCAGTTTACCACGAAATTCCCGGATATAATAAAGACGCCGCGCCGGCGTAGCTGCTGATTTACTTGCGCACACTTCCGTAAACGCGAGCTTCCACGAGGATGCAGCTTCATCCCCGGGCCTCTAGCTGCTGCTTGTAAATATTTAATGGCGAAACCGATGGGATTTGCCGATCAATGTAAACCCCCTTTTGGTCGTCTAGCTTCTGAACAGCCATAGGGCAGTTTCTCCTCTTTCGGCTAACTCAGAGGAGAAGATCGAACGCTGCCATGGGGTGGGGTAGAGAGGATGGAACAGCAGACTTCTTCTTGCAATTTATTTTCGATCAAACGGAGAGGGAGCTTCGACTCCTTGGGTCGTCACCGTCGCCGATGCGTTTTTCGACGTTAAAAACGGAAGAGCGGAGCTTATACGTTGCTAGAAAAGCCGAGGCCGCCTTCCTTCTCGATTCTTTTGATATCTTCAGCCCACTTGGATCGTTTCTATCGTCGAATTTATTGGCGTTTTGATGAAAGCGTCCTCCGAATTATTTACCTTCGCTAAACTTCTGCTCAATGTTCCACGTAACGTGACTTTTTCAGACGGTTAATAATATTTGCGTTTTGATCGATTACCTCGCTTTGGAGTTTGCGGTGAAATTTTATTGAAAGTTGATGAAATATTTTTCTAATATCTTTGGTATTCGTTTGCGTACGTTTTCAGGATACGATAAAAAAGAGGTGACTTCGTTGTACATAGGGTGAGTCTCGCAACTCGATCACTTCAAATAACTTGTGCGTTGTTTATTATAGAAAAAAAATGATTCGATAAAAAAAGCAAGGTAACAAAAAACTAATTACAATACGATGCAATACCATGCAACTTTTACTTCAAACATTTTCTCCTTTAACAAATAATGCAATCGCGAAACTCACCCTGTACGACTATAAAACTCTTCTATAGATTATTCTATAGAAATTTGATTAATTTAAAAAATTCCTACGTGCATAAACTTAAGATCTATAGTTTTATGTATTATATCACAATTGGGAATATTAGTTTGATAAATAAAATATTAAATAGGACATCGGTGAAAAGTACTTCCATATGTTAAAATCTCCTCTAATTGATCTCCTATTTGTTCACTAAAGTATTTCGAGCAACCGTACGTAATTCTCGGAGCCTGTACTCTAAAATCAGGGAACGCATTAAACCTTCCAGCGAGTCAATAAATTGCCTAACGAAGAAATATTAACGCCGCAGTAAAGGGAACAAGGATACGTTAAAAATTAACGCGTCGAAAGGTAGAACATTTGTTTATGTCTCGTCGAAGAAGGTTATCCAATCGAAATGGTCGAAACGAGGCGGAAAACGGTACGCTTACGGAAGAAACAACGTGTGCGGTAGATCACGCGCGCGGCAAGAATGTATTCGTGGCCGGCAGTTGCGCGTCGCAATTGCAGTCGTCACTTCTCCCTTTGCACCTGTACCTTATACTTTCGTAGACGCAGGGTCCGAACGAATGGCACGCACGTGCATACGTTTGCAAATTCTAAACAACGAGGTTTGCAAGAAGCTGCAACGTGAACGCCTTCTAGAATGAGAGCCAAGCCCCGACACATGCTACCCCGGTATTTTTTTTTCAACTACCCTCGATGCATTCACGATAGTTCTCCATGCAGGAGATGCTCTATCGTCGAACTTTTCCTCGAAGAGAAATTCAATTCTCGTCCGTTTGATCGTTCGATTTTTGTTCCTTAGAAATCATTACTGATAGTATATACATATTTCTTTTTCGCGAAAAATTAAGGTAGTAGAATAACAGTGACTCGATGTTCGCAGCTTAGGTATTCGATGCTAGCTTATCAGTTGTAATAAATATTGCTGTTAATTATCGTTTAACCGTAATAATTATCGCGTAAATTACAATTCGAATTACCAATTCAATCAAATCTTTCTGGCATTTCAAACAGTCGCAAATAATATTTTAGTACGTGTATTTGTTCCAAAAGTTTCTTAATTTCTTTGGGGGTACGATTATTATCTTCGCGACATTATTTTACGTGAACAAGCTCAGTAAGTTCTGTTATCGCATTATTTTTATTCGCATACGTGTAGGTTTAATAATATTTGTGCGATTATAATCATAAATTTAATCATATTGATAAGATTACATATGCTAATTGGAATTCTATTGTTACTATTATTTATATATATATATATATATATATATATATATGAAATGGTAAATGATTATATTTATTATATATTATTAATAAATAAAATTATATATTATATATATATGAAAAAGCGTTTAAAAATTGTAAATGTCTGATCTTTTTCATATTTTCTCCGACTAGTTTACATTATGTATATACACACGAAGATCAGTTCTCATTGCCAACTGGTAAAGCGTTTGTACAAATGTAGAAATTAAAAAAAAACCGACAAAGCAATGTGTCAAATCGTACCGTATCTCGTCTGCAAATATTTGTTTTTTATAATGCGCGTTGACACAATTTATGCTCAAATTTCGAGGTATCCAGAATTATCCGGATTTTACGCAGTTTCAAGTATCCCGGACAATCCGATTTTTCAAATCGCGTAATTATCTTTAAACCAGACGCCATTTGCGACTTAGCCAAATTAATTCCATTATGATAGCAACAAAATATTTGATTGCTCCTTCAAAATTAAATCGATACCTGGTACGCTTGGAGTTTACGATAACCATCCTCGAAGGTTCTAAGATAAAAAGATCTCCTTGTTGCTTCACTCTCGAGCCCTGATACACCACGGCCTCGATTTCCTTGTTCCTGCAGTTCGATGAGCCAGACGTTGTCGACATGGAGATACCATCACCATCGCGCGACCTGTAATCCTCTTTCGGGCACCATACCTTCGGTTTGCCATTTTCCGGAATATTTTTTATCATGTTTCACCGGCCCGTTCACCAGGATGGTACTCAACGAAACGGAGCAAACACTACGACGACGACGACAACGACGCGGCTTAAAACACAAGAGATCGCACGACCGTACTTGCACACTTCAATTTCCCGAACGATCGTCCGGTTCGGATAGACGTTCTATCGAAACGCGTTTCGCGCCGGAATGCATCCAGCCTCGACTGAGCTCGCCTTTCGCACTGTTCGCCGCTAAATAACACACGGTGGACCAACAAACGACGCGATTACGTTATCGTTGGGAGGGTCTGGCAGGCGCAGCTTAATGATTTCGTTACGGCGAGGTGAGCGCAAATGAACGCTTGCACGTTCCCATGGCATTATTGGCGCGCTCGATTCACCTTAAAAACAGGTTTCAAAGGATCGGCCATAGGCGAGAAAGAGAGAGAGGAAGAGAGAGAGAGTTGTCGAGAAAACACGGGTTATGCAAGCTTTTGTGCCACAGTAGCGCCGGCGACTCTTTGGAAAAGGAAATCCTTGGCTCAAGAAGACTTCCCCACGAGTTAGGTGTCCGCCGGTGAAAGGAAAACGCGAGAACGGTCTTGTCCGAGAGCATTTACTGCCGCCTATGTGGCGACGCGAAGCGACGCCGAGCCGCGCGTGTCCGTGAGTAAAATACCTTTACGCGTCGGTTTTTCTACCCCAGGGAAAATTCGAACCGCAACAAGAGTGGCAATCGCAATGCCGGTAATTCGCGTACGTTTGTTAGCCGAATCGAACGCGTAAGTAATTCGAAGCGGTTAGATATATTCAGCGTTGGGAATTGCCGAATGCTCGGCGAACCTCGTAATGTTTATCCTTGCTCGTCGAATAATATTTACAAATTGCGTCTGCGATCATCCGGTGCTTCCAATAATCGATCACGATATCTGTATTGGTATTCCGAAAGATTCTTTATTTTTCCATGCCTTCGGAACCTCGTTGCTATTGCGTATCTCTACGGCATTGGTTTTTAACCATTTCGAAGTCGCGAGATACGTTTAATCGTGGGGAAATTTTGCGAAACACTGGAATCACTGACGTAAGTTCGCAAACTTAACAATCAAAATGTTCACGCGTATAATTAATAGTACTGCTAACGATGAAAAGCGATTTTTTCAAGAACCTGTTACCATCGACCCTAAAAAGACGTGACCAAGTTACACTGTCAAGAATCATAATTGGACATACGAAAATAACCCATAAATACATTCTCCACAAAGAAGACCAACCACTCTGCGAACGATGCAAGACGACCCTAACAGTAGATCACCTCGTACTGCAATGTGAAATATTCCTTTCGTTAAGAAACCAACTCAACATCAAGCCTACTCTAAAAGACAACCTAAAGGACAGTGGAACAGTTTCAAGACTCCTACAGTATCTAAAGCAATCCATGCTCTACAACGACCTATAAATCTCCCCCCTCTGTTGTCGCTAATAACCCAAGAGGTTGATGCGACACAAAATAATGGACAAAAAAAAAATAGTACTGCGGGATTTGACCAAAAAAAAAACAAAAGAAAAAGGTAACTATTTCCGTAGCTCGGGAACCAAAAGTGGAAAGGAGAAAAGAAGAGAACGGCTGTGAAGCACAATCTAATCTTTAATCTTCTACATTGTTACAAACTCAATTCGATTGCGACATTCGTCATACGTGAACGCATGTTTTAAATGTAGCCATGTTCTGACTCGCCGACGGAAAATGTTGGACGCACCAGCCTACAACGCTCTATCTGTGAAGCAGTTTTTGGCGAATGAAAACATTCCTGTGCTTAAACTTTCACCCTATTAGCCTTGCTCCTTTATGATTTCGAACTTTTCCTAAGGTATTAAGTCAATGCTCAAGGGGACCCACTTTCTATCTTACTTTTTATATTTGTTAATGTTGAGAAACGAAACTCACGCAAATATGACAATGAAAGCTGCGAATAAAATTTGTAATATTCTATAACAGTGTTTCCCAACCATTTTTGTGCCATGTCGCACATAAGTCTTTCTAAAATTCTTATGCCCCCTATGTAACATACATACACATATGTTTTAATTTTCAAAAATTGAATAGTTCACCGAAGAAACTTAAACGATAGGTTTTAAGACGAAATCACTACGGAATTGTTGAGGAAACGCAGTAAGTAAATTTTCAAAACATACAATGGAGAATTGAAATTCAAGTAAAAATAATTTTAATGAAAAATTTTTCTATATTATTTTAATTATTACTACGTATTTCGTTTCTTTTTTAAATTTATTGAGATCCTTCAGCTTCATGCTTGCTGCAAAGAGATTTTATGTTAGGTTCCAATTTAGTTAGCTTTGGTCTCAAGTCTCCCCGTATTGTGTTATATCCAGCCGATTTCTTTTCACTCTGGACGAGTCCATTTTCGAATTGCCCCCCTTAACAATCAACGTGCCCCCCTGTGGAGTGTAGGCCCCGCGTTGGGAAACACTGCTCTGTATCGATATCGTTTTATCGAACATTAAACGGAAACACAATCTTGTTGCTCGTTTTTGGCGAGAATCTTACAGCAACAATTTCCTCCATTCCCCCTTTTACTTCGTCGCCGTTATCAAGCTCTCCGCGAATTTCGTGCTTTCTAATCCTCGTTTCGAGGATGAAAGGAATGCAGCCGCGTCGTATAAGCTAGAGATTCGTGCAAGTATGCGGAGGTAACGGCATCAGATCTCCCTCTGGCGTGCAGGCGTGCGCGTCGACCGTCGAGAATTGCAAATTCTCGAATTGTACACGTGAGATTGGGATGGGACTTCTGAAAGTATAACCAAACGCATAGAAGCTACCAATTGAAATGCTCCGTGTGTTCGGCGACGTTGCTACGATCGCCGTTACGTCGATACTCCCCCGTAGAAAGGAAGATACAACGTTAGCTCTTCAATTGGGGTTAGCATAAAGTACAACGGATAGACCAGCAGAAAGGAACGAAAAGTAGGCGCTAGTATATTTCGTTATCTTCGTATCGATATCTTTCGCTTTTCATCCGTTCGACTTACAATAGCATCGTGCTCTTTTACGGCGCGGAATTTTTCAAACATTTATTCTTCCTTTGTTTGCGACTTCAATATCGACGATCAAATTTCATTGTTGGAACAAAGTCGAGGCCGATACATTTTAGAGAGTCCGTCGATGCAATTACGGTAATAACTTATCCGGGTCTCAGATTGTCCGACTTCAAAACCTCACCAACTGCGATAGTGATTTATTTTATTTTATTCATTTACGTGGTAAGTCGCGTTTCATACAATTATATGAATTGTTTGTAAGGATACGGTCAATATTACAAACAAGGAACTTCATGTGCAAAATACAAAATTCGAATCCGTAACTAGTTCATTATTCTTACCTAGTTAATACTACTACTAGCAAAAAGTTTTTGGTCAAACAGAATAACATTAAGGTAACTAAAAACATTAAGGTTTCGAAATACGCAATTCTACTGAAAAAATAGAATAGCACACGTGAGAAGGTTAATGAAATTTAACAGCAGAATTGAGTAATTAAGGAACTAGTGTATCGAGAATTTAACACGAAAAACTTAATTTTCCAGTTTCACGTTGATTTTATGATTTCGAGTAATGCATCTTTCAACCGTGTCAGGTAATTAACAGACTGCGGCTTTTTTATGCGTTTATAGGAAATTTAAAGGTGCAAAAAAGTGCAGAAAACATATGATCCGTAAAGTTGTACAAAATAGCCAAAGTATAGTAGAGATTATGATACTTAAAAAGTAGAACGATCCCCAATCTATGTCCTACTGTAAACATATGAATTTGCATTAAAATGCGCAGTCCAGCAATCGACAAACTTCGAATTGTTGCAGCTAGTTGTTCATTTATCGAGGGCTAAAAATTAATACGGAAATTTGAATTTGAATTATTGGTTAACTAAAAATTTGCATTTTGTTTGGAAGTAAAACAGGTAGTGGTGTAAACAGCTTATTAGCGAGTACTTGTCATCGTTCGTGACAGGTACTTGGCACCTATCACCAGAGGTTCAGTTTATCAACTAAACAACGTGTTTCCAATAAACACACGGCTGTGTCAATCGACAGGGATCAGCAATACTAATAAACAGCCATTGTAATTAATCAACCGTGGTTCCCGTGTTCCCTCTATTCCCGCGTGCATTTTTCCTTCCCATTTTCGTGCAAACGTGTAACCATAAACTGGTCGAAAAGTTATCTTGTATAATTTTAAACAGTACACTTCGCTCATATTAAAATAGCTTATCAAATAAATGCTAAGTATTTCTATACGTTCAAGCAGACGCAAACATTTCTTTATCCACGCAAATTTATCTCTTTCGTTGCCTATTTTCGGGAATAATATCTCTCATCATAAGCGAAGTTTATGCATATCTTTTTATGATACCGTTTTACGATTTCGGTCTAATGGCCTTAGCCGTGTTTCCCGTGTTCCGCTTGACTGCGGGAAGCATTTGCCTTCTAATTTTGTTACAGACACGTACCCCGCGATATCCAGTATAAACGTTGCTTTTATTTCGCCCGCATAAATATGAAAGTTGCAATTGCGATTGCATTCAGACATGCACGCTTATCCTAACCGAAATATTAGAATATAAACAGGAAAAATAACGGCAGAGGTAAAAGGAAGATGGTGCCATTTGTATGGCTAATAGCGGCGTAATTCTCCTTTGAAATACATGTACATATTATTACGTCCATTTTGTCGTACGCATACGTTTCCCTGGACAGTGCCGGGTATTTCGCTTTCTATCTCTTGACTTTTACATCCATCATCGCTTATTTCTCCCGGCGAATGGAGCACAGGATAGCCTGCGAGAAGATGCACGAGGGAAAATTAAATTATGACGTTTAACTTTTATCCGCTCCGTTGCTTTGTTCTTGAAAAATTTATTCGCCTACTTTCTTCCTCGAGTGAGATTTAAATAAAAATTTAATGTCAAAGTCAGCGTTCTTAAAGCACTTTAAACATTTTGATGGCTCGATAGAGATATAGTCGTTTGTAATAGTAATAAAAAATAGCAAAATATTCAAAAGAGGAATTTATATTTTAACCTTTTCAGTGGTAAGACGATATGGCTGCCCTCGTATTTGATGTATAGGGTTTGTTAGTTTCAGTTTCTTAAAAAGAACAGTTGAATAAACATCGCCACTGAAAGAGGTAACATTCTATTAACTTTACATCGCAACATATGCATTGTGCTACGTTGTTTCCTACTAAAGTGGAATCCGGTTATTATAATGATTAGGCTGAAGATTTTTATGCATTTCTTAGAAATGTAAATTTGCAAAAAGGCATACCACAAATATATCCAAACATTCATTTTGAAGTACAAATTGTTGTATTGTATTTTGAACTTCGCTAATAAAACTATAAATTAATGAATAAATTATAAATTTGCATAATCGACTATTGTTATCATAATCATTCGGTCCCAAAACACTCTACATAAAATAAGTTAAAAGTAACCCGCCAATCGTAATCAAAACTTCGGTAATCTTATCGCGTGCGTCAATCATATTTGAGATAAACGATAAACATTCTTAGCAAATTCGTACTAAATGGATCTTTTCTTCAAAATTTCCATTCAACTCAAACGCATCTTTTATCTTTTACATGAGTGCGTAGCAAGAATTATTACAAAATACTTAAATGAAGGCGAGGTCAGAGGGAAAAGCTTACAACAATTTGCATGTTAGACAAATTAATGTTAAAATTAAGCAGCCAACAATCTAAATAACAGAAACTGTATACCCATTAAACTGTGTAGCAATATGAATTAAAATAATGAAGATCTTTTTATCCTCTGCGTAATATTCTCAGCCGGCGATTCTTCTAAAAGATTACAAATCCCAAGGTGATCATAATAAGCCGATTTCACCGTATTACAAAATCCCTTACGCGAAAATTAATAATTCCCGAAGCCATTAAATTGCAAACGTCAGACGCGCGAAGTAACTCGGCTACCCTTAAAATACGACGCCGATCGGAATTTCCCGAGCAAATTGTAGTTGTCGTTGCGCAGGTTGCAAGTCATCGCGTTCAAACGAATTACCGAAGAGCAACGTATGTACTTACACGTACACCATGGAAAAAGATTCATTGCCGGTAGTAGAGGCGATGCGAAGGTTACGTAATTACGTGTATCCTTTTCCGCAAACATGGCCGCGTGCGAACGTCCGTGTAGCCCATTCGCGTTAGCCTACGTGTTAACGCGAGCCCGAGGTGGCTAGAGGTCAGACACGAATACGCGTCTCTGAATTTCATGAGTTTCCACGCGGCATGGCAGTCCAACCGACAAAGACGGAGAGGTGTAAGGCTTTGCCGTGGGTTCCCCAGGTCTAGGGGTAGGAAAGCCTTCGGTGTATTCTGGCAACCCTCTCCCCTCTCGGTTCTTCTGCTTCCCGAGAACAAAGCGAGGCCACCGCTGTATACGTACATACTTGGGGCCAGTGTCGAAACTGGAGCGGAGCTGAGAGGAAACGTAAGCGCAAACGAAGTGCAAGCATTGCGTCCGGCCAGCGGAGAGAGGATCCTGGGATGGTAAGAAGTTCGTCGCTCGGGCTGGGCCATTGTCGTCCTCTTCGCCTCTAGCCTCGGGAGTTCTCTGTTTTGGTTCGCGAGAGGACTTCGAGAGCTGCTCTCGTTTCCTCTAGCGCGATAGAGGGCCGAGGTCACGGAGTAAATTGGAGGGAAATTATGGAAATTCTGTTGTCCCTTCGTTTCATCGAGTTACCCTCAATTCCGAAGTATGCGAAGCAATGCGGAATTGAATAAGGAGTGGAAGTACTGTTATGGGAAAGATACGAAGGAAGTGATACATATGGGAATATTTTTACAACCAGGGACTACTTAATATTGGTATCATTTTTACGCGAGTATTGCATCAGCGAAACTATGTCGAAATCGATTCGCACCGAAGTATGGATTCCGTTATAATTCCAAAAATCGAAGGAAATACCGGTATTATTTCGATATACATTTGTGGGTTTTAATTTCTCCCACGAAATTATATCCTTGAAATATTCTATGTTCTCGGATTAGCCATGGCCTACAAATGAACACGGAACCTATTATTACTAGTTCACCTTCGTATAATTCGAGTCCAGCTGATTTACGGGCTGCTTTATAGCCGTCCCATAAAGTAAATTGCGTTTTTCCAAGCGTCTGCAGCATTGTAGGAAGATTGAATTATGTTGTACCAGAAGTCGGTTAATCGCGCCTTTTTTCCCCGTTTTAACGGATTCCAGGAGGCGCGAGACGACGGTTAAACACAGGTTAGCACTCGATCTTGCCGCGATACACCGCACGCTTGAGGCACGATAATTTTCCTACGAATATCACTCGTGTAATGCGTCAAACGTATCCATCTACCCCCTGTCGATCGTACGTGAAAACGAACTTAACTGCTTACGCGTTTCCGTTTAACGAAATACGAAAAGAGAAAGACAGACGATAGAGGCTTCAACCGCAGAAGCAGTAGGTAAATTCTTGATTATTCATGGGTAAATTATCCCGCCTGTGGATAGCCGCGAAACTTGTTAAAACCGCAGTATTACGCATCTGTGTTCAATGCGCTACGCAATAAATTACGTTTGAGCATTATGAGAGCCACTGGCTGTTTCAGCAAGTTACTATAATCCTGAAAGTTATCGCTAGCGATTCGGACTACCGATGCCCGCAAACAATGCACATCCTTGCACACCGTTTCTTACTTGGTTACGAGATATAATTCCCATTTATGTATGTCTGACCAAAATTCACGTCGCTTTCGAGCTTGAGAAGTGGCGTTTCTTGCAGCCTGTCTCGTTCGTGGGATCGCATGATACATTTGGGATTGTCGGATTAATTAGTTGTTTCGTCCTTTAGGAATCTCACCGCGCACGCTTTATCCCCAATAGCATAATTTCTCGTCCCTTTCGTAGATATCGTATCAGTTTATTCAAGGATTTGATCAATTAAAACAAACAGTTATTTTTCGCTGTGTTTGGTTATGCGCGTTGCTTTTATTCTCATTTTTTAAGAATTTATTTAACCTGTTCGGCCCTAGTATAAAGCGATCGTTTTGCCGAAAGGATTAAATTGCTGCATTGTCGATATTAACATCAAGAATACTAAATTATTTGTATAAAACTTTATTTATAATAACGCTCCCATGGCGGACGTATTTCTCTAGAAATTTCATCTGAAATATCGCGCGTATAAAGTGTTACAGCAGGCTGGATAAATATAGCGACATACTTTTTAATGAATGGAATATCTATAGGAGTAGCGACGTGTTCCAACTTTTCGCACCCTGAAAATAACAATTTCTAGCGACTAAGCACATTCTACAACTCTATAAAGAACGTATCCGAATGTCGTCCTCAAAGCAACAGAGGGAAAGAATTTGACGTCGTTTAGATGAGAGGTTGCCGTGTAAAGGGATCGTATATACCGTGCACGAGAACTCTACAAAACGTTGACGGGATGGATAGGGACGCGTCAATCGTGTCACTTGCAGCGAACTGAAAATCGGAAAACGACGCGATACGAAAGCCTTTAACGTATCAGGCGTTTAGGATGAACGTGTGAAAAATTCGACGCGAACGATACAAAATCGAACGCGATTCTGGCAAACGTTTGCCAAGAACGAATGTCTACAAACCTGTTCTTTCGAGAAGAAATGGTATACACATAGAATGATTTATTTGTTTAGTATAGACGAGTGGATATCCATTTTTATAACAAGAAAGTACATAGTAATCGCGTAGACACGCGTCAGTGAAAGCGATACAGAATAAAACGAAGAGCATTTATGCGTAATTAAATATGGTGGAAAAAAAATAAATGAGTATAAGTGGAAAATATAATACGAAAGAAAAACTTATACCTAAGTGAACAAGAGTTAAATGCTTCACTGTAAATTATATTATTACGGAACTTCCGTAAAATTTATTACTCAATAAAATCCTATGTAACTTAAAGGAATAGATAGTATTTCCATTATCGTTTTGGTACAAATCTGTGTAACAATTATTACACACTTACGCTATCAAAACATCACAGTTTAAAAGATAATTAAAACAATTAAGGAACACGGCCAGGACAAACGTTCACGATAGATCCTTCTTCTACCAATGTCCCCATATTACAAATAAATAATCTCTGTTATTATCTCATTTAAACATCGTACGATTATAATTATTAACAATTTATGTAATTAAAATTGAACCTAGAGATTCATTTCAAAGATAGTACATCACACTAGACTACCATTCCAAGGACATAATGCTTCCTCTGTAATCTAAAATTAATAATACTGGAGTAGGTAGAGTTGTAATAAACGTAATATTTTCCACGGCGAAGAAATTTCGGAAGCGAGAACGTCCCGTCGCAGCAGGTGGCGTTGACGTAGAAACGGCGTATCAACGGAACAATCTACCGGGATCGTCCAATGATAGATGGTTGTCGTGGAAATCTGGTCAGAAGTCTGCGTGGGTGGGGTAAAATTGTTAGGGGATGGTAAATTATATGTTAGCCAGCCGAATATCTGACGCGATTATAACTTGATCCAAGTTGAGTTGAGCGTGGTACATGATCTCCGTGGCAACCAACACAGCCGCGAAATCTACAAGTGCACCGGAGCGCTTCCGCTTCGTAAGAGACAATTCGATCTGGCCCGAAGGACTCTCGTCTAGAAACACTGCACCTAACCCTAACTGGGTATCGCTATTAATTACAGCATGGGGTTAAGTTGAATTGTCTCCGTTTCCATTTACGGTTACCAAGGAGCGGCTAATTACCGGGGCATGTTGCATCTCTCGCAGCTGACACATTCTTAGTTCCCATTATTAAGGCATCACGATTTTCCATGACAAATTGTTACGTTTGTATTACGGTATCGGCATTTCCTTAGGACAGGAAGCTACCGCGTTTGAAACTTATGAATGGAAAGTGAATTTTTATAGAAATTACTTTTATAGGTGCGATTAACGCGTTCGCTATCGGCGATTTCATTGCGAACCATTGAAATATTAGATTTTTCACGCATTGGAAAACTATTCTATCGTATTCTACTATCGTCACATTTATTGGTGTTTAATTGCCTATAAAAATCTGCAATATGCTTCGCGAAGATTGGAAAAATAAAGCATATGATGACATTCCTTAAAAGCTGATTGCAGATCTTTTATAGTATGGGTCACGCCTTTGTGTAAACTTTTGGACTTCAGCTACTTCTCTTGTTAATTTCATGATTTATCGAACTAAAATATTAAAGCATTCCAGTGTTTCTATTATTATCCATTCGACTGGGAAAAGACGTACAAAAGATTTTATATAATGCAACGTAAATTAATTTCCTAATAGTACATTAAGATTATATTTGAAAGTTTATTTTAACCGCAATATAACATTTTATTATTTTACACTTCACGTTCATTATTTTGCAGATGTACGCTATGCATGCGATTCTACTTATACCAATTCTACCATCAAATTTAGTTCTACGCGAAGTTTTTGCCCTCGGTACTTTTCACGAAGGAGTTAAAGCTGGTTTAGGTACTTTATTTTTAATATTTTGTATATTTTTGCATATTACGTGCATTCTGTACCTCTTCTCACGGTAAAAGTACTACTCATACATGCATAAGCATCCGCGGTCTACTTATGAATTATTTATTATTACACTTACTACATCTATGTTCTGAATTACACAGTAACTTTGCACCAGTATTGTCTAAGTTAAGCATTGAAACTTGAAGCTTCGATGTTGTCTGGTATCGTGGTGCACGCAACTATCTCTTTAGCTATTATTTTATCAACGGGAACTTTGCTTTTGTTTTAATTTCCTCGTACACCTCGATTGCTCTTTATTATCTGAAATTGTCTAGTTGATTAATTAACTCCAAAATCGGTCTTGCTGGTTACCAGTGGCCCGGCGTGCGAATCGTTTTTACCGGCCGCTATATTTCGTTGGCTGGTTATCTTGCCTCTACCATATTTTTCCGGGGACATGGCTATGGAAATAACACGCATGAAATTCATTGCGGCCGACGCACAAATTACCAGAATTTATTATGACATTTACGTGGGCGTTCCGCGGGAGTGTATCGCGTGCGTGGGGGACCGTATTGAACGAATTTAACAAAATTACTGTAGCTGGCCGTGGTAAATGCAACATTTTAAATCGTATTACGCGTTACAGTAACACCTCGACTTACGTTCTTCCAAACTTGTTTTTCTCAAGCACAGTTTTGCATCCACGTGCATAATTTCGTCAAGATATCGAACATATGTAAATGTAACATTGCTTATACGTGTGAGTGTATTTATATCGAAAAGTACTAGCGTAATTAATAGACTGCAGATTTTCATGCGAATTAATTTCTTTATAAACAGAGGTAAAGAAGTGGAAACTAAATAGAGGGAAGCTTCAACCTTTAAGTATTAGTATGTCTTCCCTAATTTAATTATTGGATACGTTTTTATACGCTGCATATATTCTGTACCTTTTTACTGGTTTCATTTTTCCGTAAATGCATAAAAATCCACAGTCTAGTAATTAATTTAAGTAAAGTTCCAAGATCCCAGCTCGTATCCCAGTAGACGAGAAGCAAATATTGCTAATTTGCAAACAAAGTTGAATGCCATAAAGCTTTTCAACGATGGCCTGCGAACTTCTGAGATCAGTAAAAAGGTCCTATTCATATTTATGTACATACATGAGGTATATCCCGACTTGCATCTTTTTCGAATTACGTCGGCTATTGTTAATCCAATTAATACGTAAGTTCGAAGTATGGCTGTTATTCTTAATTGTAGCGCAACGTCTTAGTTACCTTCTAAAATGATAGTGAAAGGTGATTTTAGGTGGATCGCGTCAAATATTATATTATAACAGTAATTAACTTGTTCCGTAGGATGGCTAAGGTAGGGCGTGACGAAAAAGAACAATTCTTGATTTAAACGAGATATATATTTGGTGGCTAACAACAGACTGGCTTTTCCAATCGTCCCTTCGTATATTTTCCGTTGGAAAATGGTGGGATATCCTTTTTAAGAGGACGTGCCCCAAGCGCATTTATGCCTTCCCACGTCTGGTCCTCTTCACGTAAAACTAAACAGATGCTTAGGGAAGGTTAGCCTACTCGTGAAGAGGCTAGACGTACAAACATTGCAATTCACTCTCACAGTTCATTAGAACACTTTTAACGATCGAAAATTATTGTCAGGTGCAAATCACTCGAAGTAAACATTATAGTATAGGCGAATGGATCGCGAATAATTATTATTTACTCAATCAATTCGCGAGCTCAAACTTTTTCAATTCCTCCCTTATAAATTAAAAAAAAAGTAAATAGCCAGCACTGCGTTTTAAACGTAGCCGTAGCTACAATCGTATTACAAAATAATTCCTCGTAATATTTTTGTAGTGAAGATTCTTCCATCCCGATATTCGAGAACGTTTCAAACGAAACGAGAATACGATTGATTCGAGGAATTCCATAGGTCGTAAAAGGGTTAAAGCTGCTATTAAAGGGGAAGCTGAGATACACCACAGCAACCCGTATCTACGCGTATACCGTGGCGGATGCATTCGCAGTTTCGGTCGGCCGCAAATTCACGTGTTCCAGATGAAATTTTCAGCGCGGCCAGTATCGGCTGTACATAAAGTAACCCTTGCTAATGTCTCTATCCACGAAGGCCCGACACGTGCACAGTATCCTGCAGCCTAGCCAGAGTAAACCGAATTCATTCGTGGTTTCGACCGGCTACTACTTTACGCTGAAGAGGTCAAGTACCGTCGGCTTTACACGAATCAATGTGGCAGTACCATAAATACCGATCCCTTTACGTACGACTGGAGGTTCGATGCAATGAGCACGAGAGTAGCTGCCGGCCGCTGGCACCGGTCCACGGGGTGCACTTCTGCAGGATCCTCCAACCCTTCTCCCCGTCCCCTAACCTCTTGTGTTGCTCCGCGTTTCTATCCCGAACACACGACCAACTGGAAGTCTTTATTGCGGTCTTGCGATCGCCGCATTTTACGAGCACGCGGTCCGTTTACTAGCCGCCACTGCTAACCGTGTAAGCGTGAGCATCGCTGTTTCCGCAGTTCTATCGCGCGCCGGTAAGACGAGCTTGGTTGGGTCAAGCGGAAAAAAAGCTGGCTATACTCAAGGTGCGATACGATGGAAGAGAGAGAGAGAAAAAAAAATAGGAGAGTAGAAGGAATTCGATGGATAGTGAGCGATCGTAAAGCGCGGAATATATATATATACACACGCGGATACGCTTAGTTGATTCACTATGGCTAAAAGTAACGCGGCTGGCAAGCAAGCAAAGTGTAAAACGTGATCGTCTTACGAATAAATGGAAGCGTGGAAGAGATATTGTCGCACGCCTATTTTGTTGCGCATCGTGTCCCGTCGTGCGTGTTTTTCAGGCTGAACCGTGGCAAAGTTGCGATTAACTTTTCGCTTATATACCAACGCGAGTGTTCCCCCCTCCCCGCCCTCCCCCCTCTCGCGGTGCAAGCTTACTTTTGCCGGACACTGAGAAAGAATCTACTTTTTCTTTCCAAGCTGACGGTTCCAAGTACCGGGGAGCAATTAGTTGTGTACGGGGATGAAATTTACTACAGGCTGAAATTGAAATGTTCATTTGCCAGCGAAACGGTGGAAACTATTGAAAATAAGAAAACGTGGTGGTTTGAACTCCGACGACCGGGTTAACGTATATCTTTTCATCCGACTGAATCCGCTGCTTTATACGGTAAAAACAGGAAATGAAAGCGACGCGAAGCCCTAAGAAAATACGACGCCGCGAGCGCGGCTGAAATCATAACGAAGCGTGTAAAAGTCCGTGGCTCGGAACCTCTTTCTGTCTTTACGCGGGGATATCTGCGGCTGGTTAGATAGTTGAGAGGAACAACCTTGTTGGCGGTTAATAGTTAAAATTACATTTTCTCGTGCAGGGTACCACCCGGCTAACAGCGTTTTCTACTCTCCCCTTTTCTTCCGACGTTCCTTCCGCCCTGGAACTTCGATCGTGAACCTTCCTAACGACGTTTGAGAATTTTAGCTTGGAAAACATGCAGATCCGAGTATCAAACGGAAATGCTACCGTAAACTCAAATTTCATCTAACGATAAGGATATTAAAGTAAAATGTAAAAGTCACCGACTGTAAGTGCATCGGATCACATTTTGCCCGAGTACAGTTTCTACGGGGAACATTTTTCCTTTCTCGTGATATGACGCATCATTTTTCACGACACGCGAAGTTAGACTACCGCGAGGGGGGAATATAAAAGCGAAAGTTCTAATCGTTAACTCGGAGTGCGTAAAGCCTCTCAGAGAAAGAAAGAGAGGTCTACGGCGTAAAAAAAGTCTGCAAGACAGCGGCCCCGAGTAGAAGGATCCGCGATAAAACGAAAAAAGCCTTGGTACAGGGAAAGAACATTACTTACTATAAGAAAAAAAAAAAAAAAAAGGAAAAGAAGGAGTCACTGATGCAAAGAGAATCTGGTGGCGACTGATATATTATTAAATCAACGCGTTGGTAGCTATGTACGTATGCTGACTCGAGATCGCTGTTGGACGCCGCTGAACCTATTATTTCACTTGACTACGCAGTCGTTCGGTAATCTCCTTTTTCCCTGCTTTTTTTCTTGTATCTTTTGCGAAGAACCTCGCAAATCCTACTCCTCGTCACGGATACGAGTCCCGCGCGAGCGGCGAGCGTTAAAAATGCAATAATCCAGTGCGAGGCTTCATTAAATATTTGAAGATGAACCTTTAAGAGCCACGGCGTCCGACACCATCTCACGGTTTCCTGGGATGCTCATCGAGTGCGCGCCATTGCATGCCGTGCGCATAAAAATAGCGTACTCTGTTACGTTTGTGCCGACGTAACTCGCGCTTGTTACGTTACTTACATCGCGCGTAATTTAATCCGTTATCTTACCGTTCGTTCGTAAACTTTTGCATCGACAACTCGAGGAATTTTTCCGCATTGTCACGTTTAAAGTACTTTTTTTAGGTTTTGGGATTTTCTCTACGAGACCGATGATAATCTGATGCGTTTGCAAAAATGGTTAGGTCTTTCATTAAAGTTTTCACGAATTCCGAGAATAGTTGCTTTGGTTATGCTTATTTATTGCTTCGTTCAAATGCGCGTTAACTGTTTAACGTGTTTTATCGTTCTTTGGGTTTTTATCGCAACAAATGCTCCTTTACTCGTCTAATCTTTCGTACTTAATGGAAACAATGATATTAATTTTTGGGTTGGGAAATAATGCTATAAAAATAGTTGTAAAATTAATGAAGATGGCAAGCGTCAATTAACGGCACTTTGCCTCTGGCTTTTGTAATATTCACCTGAACCCACTGGTATTTTACAGGACGTCGAAGAGGAAGATTTATTGCGGCCCGTAACGTGAAAAATAGAAATGGCGGGAACGTTCCACGAAACGTTTAAAATTTAAATCCTAGCAGAATAGAGGAGTATCCGGAAAATCTACACGTTTTACGTCGTTGAAGCCTTTCGGTGAGTTTGGAAACTATTTTCCCGGGATTATTCGCGTAACTGCAACCAAAACCCTTCCATATTTGAAACCATAGCACGCGTGAAGAACTATAGGCACGCAAAGGAACCCGTTATGATTATTATCTTCATCAGTAATTATATCTGCTTAACCCTGTTGTTCTTCTCACTTATTCTTCATGTTTGCAGCCGTTCGGGTTAAAGTGAGGCAATAAAAGAAAGTATGAAATTTTAATATCGGTCTTTGAATTGAACATAGAAGATCTTTTGATACCTTCAGCCTTACAGAGAAATATTTCGAAGCGTAATACGTATTAAAATATGCTTTTCATATCGGGTAATATAGCCCCGAGGAGAACAGTAGGGTTAATCAGGGTTAATTTTCACAGTTCTCTTTGTGTTGGATATGCGAGTATCTCGTTGCAAAGCTTGCCTCGCGAAATGTGTTTAATTTGAGTTCCTCTGTTTTACAAGCATACACATTATAATTGATTAAATCATCTTCTTAGCGTTTGCTTTTATACACATATTTCACATACAAGTGGAAGGGAACCGTAATGAATGAAAAATGAATTTCTCGAATGAGATGATGTATATTTCAATGCGTTTTTCACTTAGAGTTCACGCGTTATATTAATCGCGAACGCTTTCATCGACGTGTTTATATACGATGCGATGTTTTAGTTTTTCGAGCTTTAATGTTTTTCATAAATACTTGAAACAATAGAGCGGAGAAAAGCGAGGAAAACAAAGGCGGATGGAAGAAGGGCACAGCTGGATCCGTCTCGGCAATAGTCGTTCCTGTGATGAACTAATACATAAGTAAAACCCTTCTCTAAATTCGTAAACTTCCGAATACATCGGTGTGTCTCTCGCCCGTTGCCACACGGACGAGCAACTTCTTTCTGCTTCGTTCTCCAACGTTCTTTCTCTCGATCTTCAATTCCTTTCTCCATCTTTTCTTCCCTTTTTCTCGTTCTCAGGAATTCTTGAATTTTCCGAGCGTAATTCTTTGCTTGGATACCGGAAACTTCGAAGGCGGCAAGGGAAACGAGTATAACAAGTGGCAAATATTAATCTAAGTTATTCAAATTCTTAGTAGATTCTTTACGTTATTGTTCGAAAGAAAAATTTAGGGGGGGGGCGAAATTTACGGGCGTATTTTTATGTAAATTTCTCTTGCTGTTTTAATGAAGGTACTAAATCGATATTAATAAAATTCAACGGACTGTTATTTTGTCGCGCAGAGAATGAACATTGTAAAGCGTTTGAGCGTAAGGTAACGTAGAGTGGCGCCAAAATTCAAATTTGCATAACGTGAAAAGGGAAGATCCATGCTTGACGTATGTAAATCTGACGTAGTAAATTGGAGAGAATGCGTGTACAGATATGTCTTCCTGTGTGTAAAGGAGCTGCGATATGAGATTACAAACCGTATTAGTGGAGGATTATACGTTGCGCACAAGACTTGGCTGTAACTAAAGATAGTGCAGCCTGATGTGCATTAAACCCGCGTACACACGAACGCCCGCGAATCGGGAATAGATGCAATTATTGTGATAAGCTAGATATAGAGATCGCGATGATATTAGCTGCTTTCATAGTCTAGCTAAATTATTTCGCAATGCCTGTTTATTTTATCCCCCCCCCCTCTCTTTTTCCAATCTCACTAGTTGGTGTAATTGCATAGAATTAAATTTCGTTGCGACAAATTGGTTAAGTAGATCACTTCGTTATTTCGTCTCAGCATTTATATTTTGCACAGCAACATAATTCGGTTGATTAAAACTATTGACAGTACTTATTTGAACTAAAATATTGCTGTTGTTAAACAGGGTAGATATTAATTAAAACGACGGAATTAATAAAGAAACCAATCACCAAAATTGGATGAAAGTTTTGGAAAAAGGTGTTTAATTATTTGGTTGATGCATATGAAATATCACTTTCTCGAAGTAGAAAATGTTAAACATATGTAAATTCTTCGAAACACTACACGTATGTATATTTAATTCAAATAATTGTTACATGATTTTGTACATTTTTCTTTAACAATTAACTAGTCTCATCGTTATATATTTATAAACACCATTGATTTCAAGATTGTCTTATCTTCCTCCTAACTTTCCTATCAGTGAAAAATGTTGAATTCTAAATTTTGCTGAATTATATCTCTATTTATATAATCTTCTTCAAATCCCAGTTTCAGTAGTTTCCACGGTATATATGCCAAATTTTAACTTCCACAAGAAAGTGCTTAAATATTCCGTCTATTAATGATATCAAACACAGTAGTTTTCTCAATTTTATTACGATACCTATATATCTACATTGCAGTTAATTTTTCCTTTAATATGCTTCATTACGCGTGACGTTTTTACAACATTTAAAGCATAGTATTCGTCGGAGAAACGACATTTCATATTCACCAAAATTTGAATTCCAAACTAGTAAGCACTCAACCTATTATCAAATTATAAATACTGGGACCTAATATATACCCTGAAAACGTGCCTTCCTCCGTCTAGATCCCGCTAAATAATTTCTAAGAAACTTCGCTGGAAAATTAATTTTTTCCTAGCAACCGAGAATCCCCCTAAATTCTCTGCCCTTTCGGGACCACGGCTCGACAAAATGCGGTGTCCAATCTCTAAAGTCGCAGACCGGAGCTCTTAAACCTGAGACCGAGCAAAGAACGGAAGGCGACCTAAACGAAAGAACCAATTACGACGAATTACAACCGGCCTGTACTTCCTTTCTCGCCGGCATTGCTTGAAACAAGATGCTATCAACGGTTCTACCAATCGATATCTCTCGCGAGGCCGATTCAATCGTCCGTGATTGTTGCCCTGCTCTCCCGTACTCCAACTAAATCTCATTCTTGACCATGATCCTTCGCCCATTCTCTCCATAATCCCTTCCCTTCTTCGCCGCCTTTCCTTCGGTCATCCCCCGGGCATCAAACGATGATTGCATCTCGGGACTACGGAACGATGAAATCGGGTCACGTTCCAAAAATCCTCTAACGGGAGGCTTCCGTCTCGTAAAATTTCACTGCAGAAAATGATCCACAGGGACGTCGACGGTTTGATTCAGGATCGGAGATTTGCTCGCAAATCGAAAATTAATACGCTGACCTGGACTTAATTTAATTCTTACTTGAGATCAGCTCGACTATTATTTTGCTCTATACGGCGTTCTTTGCATTTCTGAGTAGATTCCTTTACGGTGAAATGCATCGAATAGATTAAATGCTTGGTTCGCGATTACTCGGGTAATTGGAGTTTTCTAGTTATGAATTTTGTTATGTCGCGTGATAAAGAAGTGCGAAGTTTGCAAAAATTGTTTAGCAAAATTGATAAATATTGTAATTGATGATTTGAGGAGATCTTCTTTTATTTAAAATTTTATCGAGCCTTCGTGGAAATAGCTTACGTATGTTAAATTGCACATCTGTAGGCACATAAAAATTAATAAAATTAAATAATGCGACGTAGGATATATAATTATTATACCTTAAAAAGTTCCAAGCATTGAACAAATACGACCAAACATTTAAAAATCTCCGACCTGTCTGAGAAAAGTAGTCTTTTAACCAGAGAAGACTAAATCTTTTTACTCTACCTTTCGTCAACAATAGATTGAATCTATTTTAAATTTCTCAGAAGCTGGTTATTAGTTTTTTCAACAAATTTCTCATTTCATTTATCGCGTTAAATTTCGCAAATTAGTCTTCCCGTCAGCAAACGCGGATAAGATGGTTTTGAAAGTGCTACTTTAAGCAGCGACACGCTAAGGGAACTTTCACTATTCCCGAGGCTTCGCGAGACATATACGAAAATGTATCGGAATTCCTGAGGATCCTTGAATCCTTTTAGGATCCTTAGGTCTCCTCTTTCGCATAGCACGTACTACACTTTGCACTCTTCATCGAAGCGCATCGGAGTATCGAGGTTTAAGCCGATTTCTGATCCCCCGTACGAAGCTCCGCCGGCTTGGATCAGCTTTATCCACTTCTATTCGAAGCTGTCCACATGCTGAATTTCGCTCACCTACCTTTTCTTCCCAATGTTCATGATCGTTGCAGCTAGATACAATTTCAACTCACTCGTTCTTCGTTCATACTTCGACTTTATACTACGAACAGTTATTTCAGTGAAATTAACGTCGTTCGTTATCGAACAGCTGTCACGTATGCGTGACACATCGGTTTCTTATCAGAGCCCGTCGTAACATATAAAGGATTATCCAAAAGTACGTTTAGGATGTTGTATGAGAATATCTGTCAAACGCCATGTTTGTTAGTAAAATAGAGGCGAAGAAAATAAAAATTGAAACGAGAACGAACGAAGGTAATAGAAATAAAAAACAGTTTAGAAAAGGGTAAAGCAGAAAGGGGAAGAAAAGAAGTGAAGTTAAGTGTTCTTATAATTTATTTTGGATAACCTTATATTATGTGACAGACGTTTTTGGTCACGTTACGAAGACACGTTGAAACGCGTTGTGTTTTCAAAAGAATTGTTAAGTTCTAAAACGGTGAAATATACGAAGAATGTGATTGGTCTGCGATAATATTAGATCATTTAGAGTTTGTACAGCAATTGGATAGTTTAAAGTCTATTCCACGTGGTGTCATATAATCCCGAAAAAAAATCATGGGCTGTGGTGGACGTTTTTCCCAGGAGACCCTGGTAGCGAACGAGTTAACAGATTTACGGGAATCATTCGTTGCGAAGACGTAGTTAAATTATAGGAAATACGAATAGAATAGTCGGAAAGTCTAAACTATAAAATCTAGAAATAAGCAATTCTCCTGGGAATTAACGCGAATGTCGAAAAGTAAACGTTTCAGGACGAAGAAAAAGCTGATTCGACTTGTAATTATTGTCAATTATTTTTATTTATTTTTATTTAAACGTGGGACTGAGAATAGAATAATCGAAATGCATAGTGCGTAACATTGTAGTTGGCAACGTGCGTCATATTGTTTAAAAAAACATTATTTGGCCCTGTTATAGACTGTTAAAGAAACGGAAATGCACTGAAATTACATACCACGGTATTTTCATTGGAACGCACGTCATCTTCTTTTTTTTTATGAAAGAGGAAAAATTCAAATTTTGCACATACGTTACTTTTCACAAGAACGCTTCAACGATACCCCTTTGCAAATCCATGCCGGTCAAATTTTACCTTTCATTCGTTCCGGTGAATACGTAAAAATTGCAAATCCTTTGATTAAATTTTTTGCATAGTCCACGCGTATTCGTATCCGTGTGATAAATGTCGCCGGTAAATCAGAATTATCGGAACTCGGCGTTCTCTCAAACACATCAGAGGGAAAATTGAAGGAGGATTAAGTTGATTGAAGAAAGTACAGTGGATAAGAAGCGGCGAAGATTGCTGCGAGCCAGAGTATTTTCATTCGGTTCGGTGAAGTGGGAAAATTTGCCAAGCGATTCGGCGAAGTGAATTCCTGAATAAAACGGATGATCGGGATGCTTTGATTCTATCACATTGTCGTTAAGAAAGACACTACGGTAGCTAAAGGTGAAATTGTTCAAGTTCTTTAATAACTCGATGTCCCGATGAATCGAAACGGGGATGCTAGCATACGGATTTGCGAGGAAACATTCCCTTTTATAGGGACACTAAAATTTCACGACCATCTCCTTCCTTCCCTCTGCAAGCTTCAATTCGGTTCAGCAACATCAATAGAAACTGGACGTTCCGCATTAAACGAGGCTTTATTTTCGTCTGGGAAAATTAGAAGACCGTAAAGCCATAAATTACGGATTCCTTTATTTTGCATGGAAATTTTACATAAAATTTAAATGCAGGTATTATGGGTGAAATAAAATCCTTCACTGTGAAAATATCCAGTGGTAGGATTTATAATAAAGCAATTCATCTGAAGTATTTCCGATAAAATAGTGCATGTATTGGGTTGACCAAAAAAATTCGTTCTATTTCAATCGGGCATAGATGTGAAATTTTATTAAACGATGTATTGCCGATTTTCTTAACGATTTTTTGCTGCATCAGCCGGTTTTATCGTGCAATTAATTGGGAATCTTCTTCTTTTTTTAAAGCGAAAAACTCTTCTAAGCGATTTCTATAAGCCTTTAGATTTTCATATTTTCTTTCAATTAAAATATTTGATTAAAGTCCCAGGAGGTGAGCATTTTTCAATATTAATGTATTTTATCATTCACACTATTTCGATGTGTTTGTATACTGCGTATTTACGGTTACAGCAGTAATACAATACACTGTGTCAAAAACTTACTTTATTTTCGTCTACTTCAAGACTATGTTTAATCTGATAATTACAATTAGTCTTTACAACTTTTTTCCAAGTGGTACTTCGAAATGTTTATCGTCGAATCTTAGTTGCATTTGCAAAATAATTAGCATATTAATTCGGGTACCATAATACTAACTTCACACTACAAAAGAGTGCGAGACGTTTTGGCCAACGCAATATTAAGTTATTTCACAAATTGTTGCGTTGCTCTGTGTAAACTTTATCTAGTAGAGTTGGTTCAATTGTTAATTAATTAAGTTTATTTATTATGTATGCGAATCCGTTATGCATACACATGATTTACACTAAAAAAGTAAAAGACAGCGAGCACATTGTAACATATATAATAAAAAGAAGTACGTAATTATGCGTATACAGTTGGAAACTGTTTAAGGACTTAAGTAGAAAGAATCTTGAATAACTCAGACTCGAACGCAACGGTACTTGCAGGAAAGAAAATTAATCTTATCGCAATAATCCTTAGCAACTGTGCAGATTCTGCAGAATGGATCAATGGTATTTAGGCAGGAAGAGTAAAATGCGGGCCTAAATTGAAGATATTTAGGAAGCCTTAATGAAGCATTGAAGTCAAGCATGTAAGATGTGGTAACAAAATTATTCGCTTCACAATGATCAACTTTATAAAGAAAAAAATATTCATATCTGTTATCTCCAATTTCTAAATTAAATTTCTAAAAAGAATTTCTAAATTTTTAACAGTTTAAACGCTTGTGAAACTGCTGAATACGCGAAAGGTTAACGAATTTAAATAACAACAATTTCGCGTTGACAGTAAAGTATAAATTTTCCAAAAACTTACCCTCGATTTTCCCTAGAGAGGTCCATCTCCTTAACATCCGAGGGCATTCTTATGTACTCGGTGCTCTCGCCTTTGACTTGACAGTGAATCCTGGAAAGCATAACACAGGCAAATTGTGTAACTTTAATGTGGCCGCGTCTCCCGAGATCGGAACTATGAAATCGTGCCCTGAATATCGCGCAGTCCTCCCATATTCCCCGCAGGGAAACGAAACGATTCGATACATATTGTACGGAGTGTCACGTACCTTCTCCAGTTACGGCCGCATTTTAGATTCAAAGAGACCGTTTTCGTCTTCGATACTGCTTCGGTCGCGCGACACGCGCGGCTTTATCAAAGAGTTCATCCGAGTTTTCGCGAGAAACAAAACGCGTCCATAGTTTTCGGGTTTCCCCGGAAGTATTTCCTTAACCAGATTTTCTCATAAACGTTTCGCAGTTGGTTTTCGACAACGAACGTCGGTGACAGCGGTCAGAAAAAGTTTCAAACCGTCAAAGAAACACCGAAACGTTCGGACAACGCGAATAATGTCACTCGCAGACACGGTCGCGTGCAAACAACGCCGAAATACCTGTTGCTGCGTGCAAAATTTGCGGCCTGGCCATCGTCACCGTTTACCCGCATCATTCTCTACTCTTTTCAAATGTCACGGAAGGTCCTACGTACTCCGGCAAAACGATAGTTTATTAATCGTAACTACGATTTTCGAACTGGATACGACGATAACTCGCGAATGAATACAGACTGCAGTTGGGTAAAGATACCTAGCAAAGCTCAGCAGAAATTAAATAGTCGCCAATTGAAAGATAATAGATATTTTTGCATCTAATCGGTGTAAAAATAAAGAGATACGGTAGAACTCCGCTTATTGGAACGAAATGTTTGTTTATAACCAATTTAACGATTTCTAGCTGAGCTGCTATTATCTGAACTAGTGCAGAGCGTAACTCTGGTTGCATGAACGTCTGTTGCAAACGAAACCAAAGATGTAACGCATATAGGAACGTACGTATACTACAGTGCGACTCTCTGCCATGATTTTTAGTTGATCTACGTTTCAACCTCGAAACAGTGTTTCGATGAAGGAGTCTTTCAATTGTACTGTACAATAATAACAAGTACTCCATTTGTAATTTGGAAATTATAGTTTCTAATAGGAGAAAATCCAGTTGTATTCTACGTAAATTTCGTACATTTTGGATGGATAATTTCCGAGGAAAGAATGTGAAGATTCGTGTGCTAATTGCGTTCATTTCGAAAGCATCTGTCCCATTCAACCGGTGTGTCTCGTCTCGACATTGAGATTCCCTTAAACCAGAACACGTGTTTGCTAACCGGGTTAATTCTCAACGCCATTGACATGCTTTCGTCTGCTCTCACGCTCTGCTCATAATCTCCCTGGCTCCTCGAGACATTTCGACGTAATTATACTTCAGAGAAGTTGCTTCTTTTCAATGGGAATGACAACTCGAATGATAATTCGCGCAATATGATCTCGTCTTTTTCACGATCCATTTTTAACGATCGGAGAATTATCGGATGGGTGCAAAAGTTTCGATGGGTTTGACGTAATTGAGGGATTGAGTGGAAAAGTGGTCCTAAGTGCATCTTTTGAAAAGTTTGCGATAAGTATACGAGACGATAACTAAGATTCGTATTTACGTTTACAAAAAGTTAACGCAAGTATATTTTATTTTTATTGCAACATTTACTGAATTTTAATATAAGGTTTGAAGAAAACAGACTTATCGGTTAGAGGTAAAATGAAAAGTATAAGTGGAGGAAAGATATTACAAAAAGAATTCGTGGTTTTATTTTCAAATTATTTCTGAGTGTGTTTAATAATTTGTTTTATTCCTTGGAAATATGTAGATTTTTTAAAATAAAGTGGAGCTCTACTGAAAGCTTCCTGAAAATCAACATTTCGCTATTTAGGCCACTTTTCCACTCAGTGCATCGATTTATTTAATCAATTTATTAGACAGCTATTATTACGAATAACTTTAGCCTGTCGTTCTAATAGAAATCGCATTTCCCCGTAATAAATCTTAACTTACTTAATAAATCCTCTAAACTTATAAAAAATAATGGGATATTTGTTTGTATACAACTTATCAAAAAGCCGGTCAATAACCTTTGCGCTCAGTTAATAAACGTATGTCTAAATATAGTGAAAATATGAAAGTAGAAATATAATGCACTAGATAAATGCAAAAATTTTAATTGCTCTTTGATAGGTTGTAACTTAAACCACTTGTCCTCTTCTTTAACGATAAATTATGAGTTTTCTTACAATAGAGAAATTTGACTGTAATCAGAATAATTTACAAAAGTTATCCAAAATAATAACGTCTGTGTTTGATTTCTTAAATAAATGATTGTTGACAGTAAAATACAATCTGTCCATTTACGATCGAATCCATCAAAGCTTTAGCACGCGTCCGATAGGATTACAGTTCAACTCTTCATCAATGTTCTCTTTCTCTCAATTTATCTTTCTTTTATATTGTATTGTACCGCTACTCTGCGTATATTTTCAGTGTATACTAAAGACTTCTTAGACTCGTTCAATTCATAATAAATTCATTATTATTATTATTATTATTAATATTTCTCTACGATCCTTCAAATTCCTGTATCGCTCGTCGGATTCGACGATTCTGTCCTATCGATCCCAAGTTCCGCGCGACTCAATATAAAAGGGTGAAAACGATCGGTCGCACACAGTGTTGTGCAATAAAACGCGATAATGCATTGAATATGCTCCCGTGTATCTGTCTCTTGCAGCTCTGCTCGTCGAATATAGTGAAAAGGTGTCTGTTTATAGTTTCACGTGGCGAAACTGCAGTCTTTCAACTGCTTGTATTAAGTGCCCCTGGACAGCGAATGGATTTTAACTTCAACAACGTGATCACGTGGCTTTCGTTTAAATCGTGTACTTATTAAGCGACGCACGAGCTGCTCGTTCGTTGGCTTCGTTACTTATATACTTCAACTATTACGTTGCTTCTATTACTTTGTATCTAGTGGACTATATCTGGCGGAGATATCCAAATAATCTGGATAGAATATTAAATAGTTGAGTTGGGTTTGGAAATATAAGTTAGCTATTATAGCGGTGTAATAAATATTAATTTAACTGATTATAATACGCATACTGAATAACGTGCGATTAGTCGTGGAGGATACAATTTATTATCTAATTTGTTTTAAATATTCATTTGAACAAAATTTCACGTGCTGCTGCTAGATTCGCTTCCTATTCGATATTATTGCGAGAGTAGATGTAAATTTGATAACGTTTAATTGCATACGCCACCCTCGGTATAACGCTCAATTAACGGTATTGTTATCACAATTATTCTGAATATAGGCAAACGTCTATTCCAGTTTAACGTTGCACAGATTAAACAGCGAGTGTTCTATTCTATCTACATCATTTCATTAATTTATCTTCAAATTGCACTTCATGTTTATAATATCATATAACGTAATATAATTTATGCTATTCTTGCAGATAAAAATTCAATAGTTGCATAATTGTTACAAAACATGTCAGATATACAGTTCGTCTAATAAGAACGTGGCCATGATATTTTCGTTAATATTAATCTATTGCGTAAAAATCAATGTACGTTTTGGAAGTATGTATAAAAAAAAAACTATGGCGCACTAATTTAATAATGAGTCTAAAATGCACTGTTATCGAATACAGCTTAATATAATTTCCAATTTATTATCTCAATTTCAAATTAATCAATATCTTTCAACGTTGGTAATATCTCCTGAGTCATATATTTTTTAAAAGTTAACGAAACAGTTACAGTAAAAGTAGTCATCTTTAACCGTTTGTGGACGGTTGTTGCAAATAGCCGCCTAAGTTTTCTTTTGATTGTTTGCACATATGTCAATTTTTAATGCAAGAAATTCAAATTAATATTATTACTAAACACTGTTGTTAATAATTGCAGAAGAATTCGTTAAGTTCCTGCCTAGTTCCATCCCCAAACGGTTAATAATTGAGCGAAAATTTGTTATATATTATTTTGTTCCGTTCGCAAAGGGTTAAGTATACTTGTGAAATAAAAAAATGTGTTTCTTGGTAATTAGCCTAGTGATTTTTGCCTAGTACTTTATATAGGTATTTTACTGCTTTTATTCAAGTCATTATTCGCTTTTAGAAGAGCAAAGTATAAGCAATAGAAACAATATTAAGAATTCCAAAATAGACGCGTACTGTCAGTGACTATGTACCTGCTCTTAGATAATCACTGCTTTTTGCATTTTATACAATGCATTTCGTAGATATCTCGAAACACGTTCCTACTTACCATTAGACAGACTGTAATTTGATATTTCGAAATAGTAGAAACAAATTGTATAATAGAATTTCTACGTTTAATTGCGATACTCGTGAACGATAAACTGCATTTGCTATTTTATTCGCGAAAGAACGGATTCCTGTAATAGAGTCCGTGAATTTAGAGTTGATGGTTGAAAGACCAGGCTGTTACGTAAAGGACGAACATATGCGTCGAATGTAATTCATCAAACTGAACAAAGGAGGACAGTTAATTAATGATATTATACAGGAATGGTATATTCGCGATAGATCTTCTATTTCGCAATGATAACATATTTCGGCGATTTAATACGGGTTCGTAGTTATGATCAAAACGATGCATTGGGTAACCTTGTATACGCGATATGAAACGCAGTAATTTACGTTGCCTCCTTTCAATCATGCGCATGTAGTCATTTTGATGGGGAATTCATATGAAGCTGGAATATTCGAGACAACTTCATATTTATGAATATTAAAGAGTTTTCAATGTGTGAACGTTGTTAACAATTTTTAAGCAAACGAAATGTTTTCATAATTAATTTATAGTATATGAGCTACATATATTATTTTGATAAATTGAAATTGGTCACGATTCAACACAAAGCATACAAAAACTTAAGAAAATATACAGTGACAGTCAAAAGTAAGTATACATCGCACAAAAATGATATTGAGTGAAATTACAAGATAATTAGAGTCTGATTATAATATTGCTTATAGCAAATAAGTAAGTATTGTGTAATAATAATATAATTGTAGTATCACTTACTTAATTACGGTAAAATTTACAGTACATATATTATATCATAATCTTACTTTTGTACATTGGATACTAATTGTTGGCTTTCACAGTATTTTGGATATTTTGTCCACTTCCGCATTTCATATAATTTACAATAACAATAAAAAGTGAGTATAGACCTCGAAAAATTGAATTATAATTACAGTATTGATTATAGCGCAAATAAAATTCCAGTATAATTATAATATTATTTGTAGCAAATAAATAATTATTGTACAATAGTAATACAATTATAATACTACTTACAGTATATATTATATTATTTACAGTAAACAAATTATAATATAATTTCATTTTTGTAAAGTGTATACTTACTTTTCACTCTTATTACATAAACTATGTTACGTTTATTTTCTCCAACATAATAATTCCACCGGATTGGAAAAGTACAAAACGTTCCGAATGTAAAATGAAAAGTTTCTACCTCCCCGATAAAAATCGTGACTGTCGAACAGTGGAATATTGGACACAAAGTCGTACCAAAGTTTCCAAGATTCTCGATCGAGGAAACCGACAGGGCAACGTAATTGGTTAACCCGATTTAATCGCAGTAATTGCGAGATTCGTGCGCGACGAGGGTTGGGAGGGGGCGGAGGGCGTCGCGGACGTCGAGCAGGAACTTTGGAACATCGAAGGAAATCCTCGGCTAAAATCCTGCGGTCGTGTAAAGTCAAAGGGATTCCGGTTCATTTGTCTTTGCAGAAACGCCGTGGTAACGACTTCTAAGAAATATCAAACTACAGGGGACAGTCCTTTGAAGCTACATCCCCTTGTCCCACGAAACTCGCTGTCGTTAGTAAATTAAAATGTTGATATGTCGTTTCTTGAATTTCGTCGGTCGCGTCGCAATTGAACAGTCGAAATAGATTTAGTTGGAAAGGGCCGTAAAGTTTCATTTACGCACTGATTAGCACCTCGTGCGAAAGTGGCATCAAGAATGGGAACTTTCCTATTCGAAGTTCGGAGAACTGCGATCGAATACCCGAGCCTTTTGGGTTATGGTTCGGGTTTGTAGAAACGATTTGGATCCAAAGCTTTAACCTAGATCCCTTAAGAGCACTAGTTCCCAACTGGTGAATCGCGAAGGGGTTTTTTTTAGGGATTGCAGTTTTCTGGATGCAAAACTAGTAAAAAAAAATAAAGGAAACACATTGAAAACAAGTATTTCAAAATATAATCGTAACTTAATATTTGGTTGTCTTTCCTAATACGTATATTTTATATATTTAAAAGCATGGAATATATGCTTCATTAAATTTAATATTCTACCTCTGGCCAAAGGTTTTCAGTGAAACGCGAGAACGCGAAGCTAACTAAAAACACTAAAGCTTTTGAGATGCGAAATGTTGCTCCTCAAATAAAAAAGTATATATATATATATAGGAAAATTAAATAAATCTAATAAATAAATGGAGAAAGGAGAACAACAAAAATACTCGTTTATTATTAAAAAGTAGACAGCAGGGAAAATAAATGTACAAACAGGTAAACGTTAATATTCATTATCATGATATCATCTTTGTTGATTACTAATTATGCTAATGGTTCAACAACATCACGAGTACTAACCCATTTGCAACGTAACACTAAATACGCAACTAACTTTATGAATCAGAGACTTTCGATTTTACTCAGAAATTACGTGTAATAATTAAAGCAAAAGATAGTGTTATACATATGCACGCTAAGTAAACTTAGAATAGATTTATTAACTAGTATTATAATGTTTAAAATGATCGATGCATAGCGATACACAATAAATATCAGCAATATCGATATCACTCGTCGTACGTGGATTATTCCGCCAGCGGATGCAAACGGGTTAAGGGTTAAGTCTCTACTTATTAAGGTCTTGTTAAGAATAGTTGCGAATCGATCGCGGATACTTTTTAGAAATATCTTGCATCTTCCCGTGTTCATGAAATTGCGTGGTACTTTTAATTAACTATACGAGGCGAAGCATGCGATTGGTCATGGACATGGCGTCATTATTCGGCCTATCAAGATCGTTCCGGTGATTAGCGGTGAATGAAACCACAGGTAATGAAGCTGCTGCCGTTGCACGCTGTTACCACTCACCAATCATGTTTCGTACCATCTGTTTTCGCAAGCTTGGGTGCTTCCAGTACTTAATTTCATAATCGATATTACTCGGTACATAAATATCGCATTCCGCAAAAAAAAACATCGAAAAAGGAATTAGCGTAACCTATTCGTAAATACCTTTTTTTTTCCGTTCGTCCAAAACAAATTTGTACAAAACGGATTCCTACGAATCACATTTGTCGCATCCATCGTTGCAAGCTCGACGCGGGTCGTCGCAAATTACGAATCACAGAGGAAATTGCTCATAAGCGATTTATACGCGAAAAGAGACGGTTGGGAAGAATTTAATCGAATAAACGTGGGAAGAAAGATTCGTCGCAATATTAAAAATTCTTTTCCGGCCAACTAATTTCGGATCGACGTTTGCGGCGATTCTCCTATTCACGAGCTTGCGGCTAAATGAAATTCGAAGGTTGGAAAACCTATGGAAATCACCGAATAAAAATCGCAGCGAATCGGAGAGACGTTAATGCGACGCTGAATAATTGCGGAGAAAATATTAGACAGAACCGGAAGTATCATTCTAGTTGCGAAGTAACTATCCATCCGATTGTGCGACTCGTGTCGAATGATTCTCATTTCAATGAAAAAACCAGCAAACGTCGTCGCGGGGGATGACGCTTATCACAGACAATGATTATTGTGTTTCGCCCGGGTTTAAGTCGCGCAACAAAATCCCACATGGACCGCACAATTCTCTCGACAATAACCTATCCTATTCGAAACCACGACTAAAAGTACTCTGACAACTTTATAGCGATTAATCTTGATCGAAAACGTTGAAACAGCGTTAACTGCAATTTCCTACAATTTTCCCGGCGTAAATCCTGCCGTTTATCGACAAATACGTAACTTCACTTTTCTACGACGCTTTCTGGAACGACTTCCCTGGACTCTCGTAAAAAGTCTCGAAATATCGACACCCATATACAGTTCGAGCAAAAAGTCCGCGCGAGGCTGGGGAAAATGGGGAAGACAGGAAAGTCGCGAAAGGAGTTCCCGTTTCTTTGGTCGAACGAAAATATGGCATCGTCTAATGGCCGGCATTGTGACGAAGAAGCAGAATACGGGGGCAGAGGTGTAGCCCTTATTAAGGAACCCTTCTTCGGTGATTCCGGCTTACGGCGGCGGTCTTTGCATTTCGGGGCGAAAAGTTTAACGATATTCATACAAAGCGGGATGATATCGCGGCTGGTCGAGTCCGGGGGGAGGGTGCGGGATCTCCAAATGAGCACTTTTTTCCGCGCAATTCCGGCAGCCGGTGTTATTTCACCGGCTCGAGGAGCCGAATAAAAGGAAAAGAAAGCCTGGTAAAGTGATGGAGATGTTAAGGAAAATATCCTCCCCCGACCCCACGGTTTCGCTCTGGTCCCACGCTGAGTTTGTTGAGATGCGACGAACCGTGAAAGACGCTCGCCTTATCTTCAAGCCGTGCGCGAGATACTTCACCGTCTCTTCCTCCTCACGCCATCGCTTGCAACCCTGTGCGGCGGGGTCCTTTGCCGTCCTTATCCAACCTCCCTCGTCTCATCTCGGCTATTCTCCGTTCTTCGATAGTCCGGTTTACTCCCGCGGTTTCCAACCGGGCGAAAGTGCACCAATCGGGCTCTCGCATTTGCCCTCATTGTTACATTACTCTTGTGTGAAGGACCGTGCATTGAACTGGACGCTTTTACATGCGAACCGAAGGTCCGATATACCAGCAACCCCGGATAGCTTCGTTATCATTTACACTTGACAAGCATCGAATCGTTGGAAGGTTTGATTTGCTGTCTTTAAACATTATACAGTTTAATTCTGATTCTATGATTTCTTCTTTTATAACTGTGTAGGATAAATATTGGGATTATGGAACACCTGATTTTGAAAGCTTGCCAGAAATAGAGAAATCTTTTTTTTTTAATTAAAACTAACGCCATTGAACGAAGAAATTAATATACGATCGTATTTAAATTGTTAATTATGAAACGATTCAAATGATTTGATGTTACTAATCATACATAATTTGAAATTCGTAAATTATTACACATAGCAGAAATATTCTTGCCCCTCTGCTGCTTCTTTTACATTTTCAATTTTCTTTACGTCGTACAACATTTTTGCTACGCACTATCGTCCAGTTACAATTTTAAAGACTTTCAGTTAAACGATGACGTGATTTCTCTACAAGAAGGAGGTATGCGAATTATAACTATTGTCAAGCAATAAAAAAACCTTTTACTGCACGCACATTGCCGCGAGCTTAAGGTGATTATCCGAAACGCGTGAATGTGTTAAGCAATAATTAACTGATTCGCTTAACTACAAATCAGCGGCGCATTGCGTTTAATTAATGACTTGCTCGCGCCTGATATACACGTTCATTTCTGAGTTTACGCGTAAACACTCGTTTAAATGATTGCTTTAATTGATAAAGCAGTTTCGTTTAACGTACACTCGATGCTTCCTGTTGCCTGAAAAATATTAGGTGCTATTTCCATTCTTGTAGGATTACAGGTGAGACAGATAATAGATCTGTCGCCGTAGATGAGATATGGATACACAATCAGTTTTGGTTAATTCAGTATCCAATGCTGAGTATCGAGTATTCAGTAATTCAGTGATCCCGGTTCAAATTAAGTTTATAAAACTGTTTTAAAGAAAGGGGGATTTTATTGAATGGAATGCAATCTTAAAAACTACGTCAAAGTTAATTGAACTTGATTGATTTTATTATTGATTTATCCTACTGAATTTGATTAACTTTTCTACTTTTTGTTTTTACTTTCTCCGTATTTGCGACATTGTATATTTCTAGACAGCTCTAATAATAGTGGATCTGTCGATAATTCTCGATAAATCGACGTCTGACGTTGATTCGATTCGCTTCAATTTACGAGCACTCCATGCAGATTTTCATTTATTTCCCTTTTATTTCGGTTGAATGGCTTTCCCTAGCGAATTCGATGTTCTTCTTCTACTTTGTCGCAGAATTTCACTAGGTGCTTCTGCACAGTGGCAGGTACTAAAGTTTGATTACTATTTGCAAGCATTTTACGACGGAACGGATTTTCAGTTTTAATACCATCACTAATGGATGCTAAAATGAATATAAACAGTACCGTTGATCCGCTTTGGAGATTTCTTTGCGGTCCTCGCCGCTCTGGAGTTTCTTGCGTTCCAAATTGCCTCGCTTTCTCGAATGAAAGGTACCTAAGTATCTTAAGCTTCTAGTTGATGGTTAAGGTTCCCTATTGTCACCGGAAACTTTTTTCTAATATATATTTTACACAAAGCAGTAGGGTTACCAAGTAATGCTTGGTTGCATATATTGTTGAAAGTTTACGGATTCCATTCACTAATTTGCTGACCGAGTTATTTTCCAAACGAAAAATGCTCGTTTAGATAACTAGATAAATGTTAATAACGTTGTTGCTCACTTTGATACGTATTCAATATTTGATTGTATCAATATTATAGATGGTATTAAATATTTGTGGTCGTAAGGCAAAACGACGTAAGTCACAATTTTCAAAAGATTGGGCTTTACATTGGGTTGCTTGAAGAGTTCGTAGCGATACTTTTTTTTAAGGAACAGAAACAGAATAATGATGTATTATACAGTATTGCGTATAATTATATCGCGGATTTTTATGCATTTATGGGAATTGAAATACACGCTGCAATTGGAAAATATACAAATTACCCAAAGTAAAGTGCAGATTTCTTAATTTCGAGGATGAAACAATTCTTCGTTCAGGTTCCACTTTCTTACTTTTATTAATAAACATAAATTTGCATAAAGCTTCGCAACCTATATATATAGCATTCGGTAATTTCATAGATCTTTTTCCTAACATATTCTCATGTTTACTAAAAATATGTAAGTATTGTACTTAACTTTGAACGCGAAATAAAATTATATCTTAAAAGATAACCTTCCAAGAAGTTACATCTTTCCATGAATGAAGTCAAATTAAATCCAACAAATGCTCAACTTCTAGTTACTTAAATTAAATTTCATCGACCTCCAAGTTTGAACTGATCGTAGTCTATGACCATTATAAATAACTTCGCCGTGTAATACGCTGCTTTTTGTTCGGGAAATAGTTCCGTTCGATCGGGGAAACTTTTTCCTGTAATGCATTCAGTGTACGACGCACGACAATCCCGAACTCTCATCAATTCGTTTTGGTGGAAACCGTTCGGACAAAAACACGGGTTTTCGCTTTCATACGTCCAGTTTGTTATATTTAGATTAACGCGTTGATTTATTTTTTCCAGTGTAACGATCGTGAAAATTTTTTTACCCCATCCCGTGGCACGTATTTTTAACAATGGTCCCGAAAGAAGATCCGACTGTGCCATTTTGTCGTCGTAAAATATCGCTTGCACGTTCGAACGAACGTTCGCTCGCTCGTGGATAACATGAATTGTGAGTCATGTCGACGGCTTTTTCCAAATCCTTTCAGTGCCGTTCTTTATAGAAAAAATTGTTTTGGTTAGTTACTTTCTAATTAATTTATACTCTCACATAAAGTGTTATATAACAGTGTGATTATTAGATTCCTCGTAGATTTGTTGTACCGTGTTCGAAAACACAGAATTGCTACTTTATTCAAATTCGATTGCACGTTCAAATTTCAATGCGCTTGTTCAACTTTACCTAAGTGTGGCGAAACCTTACAAGCTTTAATAGTCTTTAACCCTTTCTATACGGCACACCTGCCCGTTTTGCGTAGATAAAATGAAAAAGTATAAAAACTTCGGCTAAGATCGAAGTGATGGGAAACATAATTTTTCTATTTAAATTGAATTGACCGAAGGATTATTATTATCGGTGTTGGAGTAAATTTATATTCACATGAGTTGATACTATTATCAATTTCAACAATAAATTTAATTATCATAAATACATTTAAATAGTTTCACATGTGTTTATTCAAATATTTTTATAATAATATTTTTGTACCACGTGAAGTGATGTACAGGCTATAACTTTAATAAACTTTTATTTCGTACTTGAATCAAGTTTATCAATCAGTTCTTTATGATTACAAAATGAGAATATAGGAATTAATCGATTTGAAAGCAAGCTATCGAATCACATTTTATGCATTGACTTTTTCTTTATCAATATTACTTCCCATTCGAATTTTCAAAATCCATTATTACTCGAGCACCGAATACGTAGTTTACCACTCGTATCCACATATCGTCGCATGATCGCCGAATATAATCAGCCTTCGTACTCCCAATGCATCTCGTGAATGCCGACTGTAATCAACGCACGGATCGAAAGGGTTAATAATTTTATTTTACGGAACGCGGGACAACACGAAAATGAGGTTTTTTTCGCGCCATATGTACGCTCTACTTTCAGTTCGGTTAACAGGCCGATTTATACCCACGAAAGCAATGACTACCGCAGTTTTTCGGATAGCGCTGCAAATCTCCGGCGTTCACGCGAATGCAGAGGTTCCGCTGGCGCGAAATACGAGTTCGAATGTCCGTAGAAGAGGGTTTGGGAACGAGTCGAACGATTTAGAAGTGGTGGTTAGAGGGTGGGAAGACCGAGTTGGCGCGGCGTTGTCGTTTTTCCGAGGATTCGATGAAGCAGTAGGGGGTTGTATGTGACCGTGGAGGAGGGGAAGGGTGTAGCATTACATAGGCTGGCGTTATTCCAGCGGGGAAAACATTTAAAACAAAACCTGCTCGACCCTTTCGAGCGTTGTACACCGAGCAGCCTCTGGTATTCAGGCAGGTATTATCATTACTGTCAAAAATATGGCTAGCTGCGTATTATCTACGCGTCTGCTGATCCATATTTGCTCGCCTGCTATCATCGGACGCTCCGCGTGTCTTTTTCATTATGCAAGCGTAAAGATGAGGCTAGTGTCGCGAATCTTTTACTCTGTATGGAGTTCTGCTAATGTGCAGTGGACGCGATTTCTATAACGATGCCAAGCGATAAGCGATATATGATAAACGATTGAAGAGTTAGCGAGTTCAATAAGATGGGAATGTAATAAAATCCGTAATATTTATAAAAATTTGTTATTAACAGAATTGGTCCAGATATGGACTAGGGTCTATATATGGGCTAGTTAAAGTAAGGACAAGTTTGATTATATCCTTGGGAATTGTATGTTTAACATATAAATTCAACATTTTCTTAAATAAAAAGTACGTACAAAAATATGTTTCATTATATTTTTGTTGTTTCCATCTTTGATAGTTTTCTGCGTGTGCCAATAATTTTGTGATTCACTGTACATTTTCTGCAATGGAATGTCACACCGTGAATTAATAAAATTAATTCAAATTATTGAAAGCTGTGGCGGCAGTATCGATTATTAAATTGCACATTTAATTACATTCTTCTTGCACAAATTTCGTTACATTTCTGTTGCATTAAACTGTAATATTTTGTACGTAACAAAAGTGAAACGGTTATTTTCAATGCTACGGATTATTCTTCTATTTTCTGTCACTCCTTAATTATTCCTTACTATTCCTTTCGTTGTATTACGAAAATTCTCGATATTTTCATTGAACGTAATAGCGTTGTAGAAATTTCATTCGCTGTAGATTTTTGCGTACCGTAAACGGAGTAATAGGTTTCACCTAGCGTTTTTAAATATAAAAGCTGTTTGCACGGCTTTTCGCTGATATTTCAACAAAGTTACAATAAAATGATAAAGGAAATGTTTTATCGGTGGTTTATTCATCGGATATATACCGCGGATAGTTTTTCACATTTAACGTTTTTGTTGGTAGCTATTTCCTTGATAGGTATTCTCGGGTTTCGCGTGCATCGCGATATACAGTAACGAATTTACTCCGCGCCGAAAGGTGCACGAGGAGCGTAAAAATGGAGCACGCGAGGCGCACTCGTAAAAATCAAAATACGAGTGGGCGGGATTTCAAGCAAACTTGCGGGATTAATACGAACGCGTCGTTAAAGCGGCACAATTAAATTCCAGGAACAAGTGATTAAATAAAACACTGGGTGGGCTAAATGAACCGTGCACGGTGTTACGAAAATAAAAACGTTATCGCGGGATCGTTTAACTCCCTTCCCGTCTCGAAAATTGCGGCTGTTATCATGCATTGATACTTCCCAAGTCGCGAATGCTTTTAACGTTTTTTTTCATTTAGCGAAACACGGTGCCGTACGATTATTTTACCCGCGAGGGGATTTTCTAATTAATAAGAACTACGTTCGTTACAGTTATCGACTAGAACATGCTGCAGAATATATCGCAACAAGCTACACGATTCTATGGAGCAACACGGCAGAGTAGTATAGTAAAGACTATCTAGTTTTAATTAATTTCGTTTATCTTGCCGTGCAGCAGAATATGTTATTTCTTAAATTTATTCACCTATATTCGGTACAAACCTGGGCGTTTTGAGAAATGTTCAAAATACATTATTTTAAAGCAAGTTTTCAGAGTTATCGGGAAAATAATCTATTATGAAAATAACATTTCATATGGAAAATGAAATTAATGTGTTTCATATTACGAATTATTTGTTATTTAATGTCGCAATTTGTTTCGTTATTTGGTTTTGATCGAAATAACTAATCTTTTAATGTGCTTCATTTCACTTTATACTTTTACTAGTCCTTACTAATAATGATGCACAGTGGTTTTCTAACCTTTGACTGTTACTACGCTTCTTAGAATCGATTCACTGTTATGGTTCGTGTTTGTTGCTAGGCGTGCACTATTCACGAAACGTAGAAAGACGTTCAATATTGAATCAACTTTTACACGTTAAGCTATATATTTGCGTTTAATCTTGAAGTGTGAAATATATATATATATATATATTACTATAATAAATTATTAACATATTAACGCAATAAATACTAGTATTAGTAACACTATTGTATATATAAAAAAAAAAGAACAAAATACACATAATACGTAAACGTATACAAAGTTAAGTGTATTTTGAAACACTTAGGGAGGGAAACAAATCTCTGCTTATTATCAAAAATGTATTAAAACTTTAAATTACAATTGTAACTCACATGCACGTCACATATTTGCGTATATGTATGAAACGTTTCCAATTAACCAATCGACTGCGATTCAAAATTTATTAAACTGATACAGTGATTTAATAAATCAAATCTGGTTCTATTGTAATTACCGTTAAAATTGTAAATTACAATTGTAACTCGCATCTACTACAAGAAATAAACGAATAGCTAAGTACTTCGTTCTGCAAATTCCAATACACTCTGATGCAAATATTTACTCAATCTTTTCCACCTCATCCAGAATACTCGACTTCCACGTGCAATCAGCGGATCTCTATAACGTATAAAAAGTTCATTCCTCTCGGTAGCGTACCCAACAATGCTAGTTATTTCTCGGGAAAAAGGAAGCCATGGTGAACGAACCTACCAATGAAAAACCGGAACCGTAGAATGAAAAAAATAAAGAAAACCAGTAATGAAAATACAGTTGCAATAATTGCTAGCAGAGTTATGAATCGCAAAGCATTTCTTGGCCAAACGTACGAATTTACGACGAATATACCAGTTAAATTACACGAGTTCTACTAATCGTATGATTATCTCACGCTTTAAACGCGGTCCTTTCTCGGCATTTGGCGAAGCACTTGGTTTGAAATATTTCCTCTCGTTAATGCAGAAAATAACTTTGTCTTTGCGTACCGAAAATCCAACCTTTTCCTCCTTCTATTCCTTCTCCTTGTTTCTTTTCCACGTCCATCACCTGGACTTACTTTTCCACTCGTAATCACCTTCCGTCTGAACGTAGCCAGTCCAACGAAGGGCTGCAAGTGTCACAACGGTAAAATTGTCGTCGAGTCGGTTCTTTTGACGCGCAAGCGGAGAAAAGCGGGAGCCCGTGAAATCCGTGGAAAAGGCTGCAACGAAACGAGGGAAAACTGTTGCCTTGGGGAGGGCCATGGATCGCCGTGCTGGCTCGGTGATTCGGTCAAGTACAGTTTAGCGAGAGTTAACGAGCAAGGTTGAACGCTCACGCGAGTAGGCGTGTATACGCGGCCAGGATTCCGTGGACGTCGCTTCGTTGCACCGATCTCAAATTCGCCGGGGATTTTCCGCCGTGCTCGTTTATTTTCCGCCTTTAACGCATGCGATATGCAGCCGCGCGGATGTAATTTCGCCAGTCAGACGAATTTTTATGGCCGACACACGGCGCGGTGCGGCGCACGGTCCGATGAGACGCGGCGTTTAATCGTTCGACTGAATGCTAATGTGATTCCTCCATTTACCTTATGGACAAATTTATAGAAAATATTCACGCAGATCATTTAATTTGTTCTCGATATTTATTCGTTAGGTTTGATTAAATTAAGGCACTGTACGAGGCACAATAAGTCTATACGTTGTAAACCATGCTCATTTCATATGGCCAAGAAAGTTGAAATTAATTAATAAATAATAATATGAAAATTAAATGTTTCCTCACGAAAGTTCCACTTCGATTTAAATCGAAGCTAAAGGACAGACGAAATAATCGCAAACATTTTGAAGAGAAATAACGTTTGAAGTATTAACGAAGAGATCGGAGTGGAAATTAATTAAAGCCGATCAACCGTACGAAGGTAGCCATTGGAAAGAAGCTGGATATCGATGAAGGGAAACGTGTAAGCAGTCGGCTCATCTAAGATCAGTAGTTTACTGCGAAAACGACGAACAGTGATTCGTGTTGAACGTTTTCCTTTGCCCTGGGAATAGATTGGCTCTGCGATGTTGCAAATCCAGCTCCGGAAATCGATGAATTAAGTATCAATCTTATTCGAGATAAGGGAACGCTGGATAAGACAGGGAAGGAGATTTAGCTCGGTGACTCGGTGGTTCCCGGCTACCTTAAATTACTCCGCGAACGTGATAAAGGAATTTCCGTAAGAGCGACACGCTGTATCGTTGCAGTTTCACGTTTCATGGAATAATAAACAATAAATTATTTAGATCGTGTTGATTTTTAAAACATTTTAAAATCAATTACATATTTCAAGGCATAAATCTTATATTTTGCTGCAAGTTTGGAACTAATCTCTTTTCCAAAAGATTCTATCCAAATTACGAGATGTACACTTTAAAATACATTAAAATATAAGTTTTGTAATACATATAGGTAATTCTTAACAGTTTTTGTGTTCCTTGTAAGTACCGTAGATTATTCTTTCCTTAACTACGATATGAAATGATTACGGTAGATATTCCAATTAATGCCACTTCAAGTTTATCGACGTAGCTTCGTTTAATTATTTTAAAAGCAAATAATAAAATTCCATCTTTCGTTGATGAAACGAAAAGCTCAATTTATGTCTACATGTCTGCGATAATGTTTACGGGACTTGTACCATTTTATCTTACAAACGCAGATGTACAGTGCAATGGCTATAATCTTATCATTCAACAAATCGATCTCTCCAAACATTAAATATCCCTTTGCACAGTGGATGATAAATTAACAGACTCTAACTTTAGTCATGTACCCTTTCTTTCTCTCTTGAAACTGCGCAGCTTCGTGGCAAAGTCTTCTTCTCGTTACAACAATTCGTTTTAAGATACAGAGCAAAACAGATCGTTTGAAGTGTGCTTCTACTCATCACCAAAAGAATCCTCTTAAATTGTAATCCCTGCTAATGAATATTTCGCAAAAATCCATTCCGCGCTTTCCCTTTCCTCTTCCATTAGCAATCTGATAATTAGCTACTTTACGAGGAATAATGGGCTCGCCATTTATTTCCATCTTGTTCTCATTCCAGAGCATCGTAGCCAATTATGGATGAAAATATAGATATAATCGTAGAGTGGTTGCGGTAAATCAATTTCGAGAGAATTGGATCTATTACCGTAAGAGTTTACGAACGTTTTTAATAGTAAGCTTCAGAGTTTAGGTTACGGTCCACGTGGAGATCGACCCACTTTTTAAAAGTCGTATGCTTTGTCCTGTTGTTTGTCGAAACCATCCACAAGAGTAATAAAATTCATGGTCCGGTAACGGTACCCAGACGGTCGTCATTCTCCAAAGATGAACTCGTCTGGCTTCGTCCTAAACCGGAAATGGTGTTACGTCGAACAGAATTCGTGGGTTTGCCAGCACCGCTTAAGTTAGAACCGAGATTTCCCCGAAACATTTAATAAATAGGTACAAATTCGCGAACTATTCCGCGGAAGTATTTCACGAAACATCTACGTCGAAATTAACCAATTTGATACTAATTTATTCTTAGAAATATGGAATACGTGAAAATGCAATGATTTGTATTTTTTATACCAAGTATTCGTTTTATTTTTGCATATTACGCACATTCTCTGGCTTTTCGTACACATATCTTTAATAAATATATTAGAATCTGCAGTCTATTTATTACGAAAATTTATGTTCTGCAAAAAGTACGCGTCGCAAAATATGTAATTATTTCACACATAATTATAAAGGATCACACTGCGATGTGCAATATCAATATCTCAAATTTCCTAAATTTGAAGGCATTTGATTTACGAAAAACTTCCAAAAGTTTTTGCTAAAGGACCTTTTATTTATTATGTTGACGTGTTTGATACTAATTTATTTCTTCATCATTAAAGTTGACGTAAAAGCATAACTACAGTGTATGTTTCCCTTATTATTATCACTGATTTCTTTGGTTTGAATTCCAGAGAAAGATAGTATTACACAAATTTTATTTTCATCCTGGTGCTGTGGGTATTTTTCAAGTAAAATATTTCTTCAGTGTCGCAATATTTTTAATTATGCATTGCTTGCAACCGGTAAAAGTAACGAAAGTTGAATAAATTCTTGAGCAACCGTTTGATAAAATATTGTATCCCTGCGAATATCACTGTAATACATATTTCAAAATGTATGCCAGGTAAAATCGAGCACACAGTGAATTAGTAATGTACATCGTTTTCCCAATAAACGACGTAATACCAAAGATCATAAAATTGGAATATTTCCATAGTATGCCATTAGCTTCATAAACATACAACAACCTACATCAGTATCGCATTAACAAAATATTCAGAAACTTTCTAAATGCACAAATACTCGCAAAAGATGTGGGCGTATAGCAGCCTTTTTGATCTGCCACTCTTTCGATGCCTTTTATTATTTTTTGCGCGTAATGGAGTCCTTTGTTTAAACGAATTTTGTGAAATTAAGGGAAAAAACCTGCACTTTAAGGCCAGAATTTTTGCTTCCAGAATGTCCGGGAATAAAATCACTAGTTTAAGGAGAAAGGAGAAGGAAGAAAAAGAGAACTGCAACATGTTTTTCTTGTTACAGATACCCCAGATTTCAAATATGTAACAGTAGAATCCTAATTAGTGGACTCCGTATATTTATACACCATACATATGCAAAAAAATATGCAAATATGCACGAAAAATATGCAAATACGAAGGAAAATTGTACAATATCAACGATACATTTTGCAATTATTGTGGTGTATCGTGATACGAATTACGATAAATGCCAAGTGTCTTATCCATAACAAAATTAGAATCGTCTTCGATCCAACTTTTTATTAATGATATCCTATTACTTCGAGATCTCGGCATTATTGAAAAACACTTTAATATTTCTCTTTAATGCTGCTATCACTACAATTGTCGATTTGTCCTATTAGTCTCTTTGATTCTTTACTCGAGTACATGCGAACTTGATAAATTCTCAAGCTCAATTTTCTTGAAAACGAAGCTTCGTATATGAAAAATGTTACTCTTCCTTCTCGACTTACTTTTTCATAAATTATCGCCCCCACCTGGTTGTAGCACTAATAACGGAACACTCTATATGTTCATGGAGAATAACATACATATGTATATTAGGCGTGGGCGAAAGTTTTGATAGAATCGATCGTAAGTTGATAAAATTGTGTCTTTTGCCATCATTTATTTAATAAATTAGATAGCGGCTATTGTTTTCGATAACTTTTGTAAATTATTTTGATTGCAATCGGATTTCTTTATTATAAAAAAAATTCGTAATTTCTTTTTAAAGGAGACGAAACTTTTGCACTTACTTTAGCACATTATACTTCTACTTTCATAAATATTTTCTTTATAAATTTTCTAGGCGTTCCATATTTGATACCATTTTTCTAAACTGCCGAATCTAATTTTTCTTAGTTTGTCGGCAATAATATCAAATCGTTGGAATTGTTTCACGTTTAACAATTTAAATATGATTACGTATTAGTTTCTTCGCCTAGTCGCGTTAGTTTTATTAAAAAAAGACAAATATCTCTATTTTTGGCAAGCTTTTAAAATTCAGGTGTTCCATATTACCAACATTAATCTTGTTTCTGTGCAGGACTTATTGCTTTACCAATTCTATAAAAGCATGCCTTTGCATATAAACATCTGCAACCGACTAATTGGCGTTGCTTTTAACAGCACAGCGAGGCATACTTGTTCTCAAAGGTGGCCTGCAATTTGTGAACGAATTATCGACCTTTATTACGCTTCGAAACGGCAATTAAGCGTTCTGTTCTCGAAAATTCCGTCGTAATGTAACCTCTGTCAAGCGGGCGAATTAACGGGGACGTTCGATCACCGGTACGTAACGCGGAATTATTACTTTTACAGACAGGTTTAAGCGAAATAATTAAAGTACCGTGCGACAGTGTTTTGATTAGGACGTCCGTGCATACTAATATTTAGGGACGAGCCGGTTGTAAATTCAACGCTCAATCGATAAAGTAATTCCGGCTGCGATTGAATCGCAACTTTAATTGAAATCAGATCGAGATAATTGGATAAATTAAACGTTGATTAATGCGCAAAGCGTGACTAACGCTCGCGAATAGCAAAATTCCTTTTCCCTAATATCGAAACGTAACCCGATACAATGCCCTTATCGTTTATAACAGCAAAAACGTACCTGATTCAACGAGAACCTGCTACAGATCGTTTTTTTTTTTTATTAAATACTCCCTTTTCAAAATGTAAACCAGGTTATAGGAGTATACGCGTGGGTTGCGCAGTTTCCATGTCACCGAGCGACTTTGCGACGTGTGTATCGAAACGAAGTGGACCAGAAGGTGTAGATTTAAAATGGCATCGATTTTTTTCTGCGGGAACAAGGGAACTGGGACAAAGAGCGAGGAAATAACTTGCAGGGAACAGTGTAACAAGTCCCGAGCGGAAAGTGCACGAAATAAAAATAGAAATTCATGAGCTGAACCGATATTTTATGCGAGATTGGAATCGATGCATTTTAGGTTATTGCATAATTTATAGATATACAATATTTTCAACGTTACGTAATAATCGTTAAACTAATTCAAGCAGAACTTGCGTTGAATTCTTCGTTCGTTATTAGGTGTTGCGTTTCGAATGGAAACAGTATTCGTTCGAATTAAGAATGCTACTATTTAACATAAGCTTGTAGAAAAAAATAGTCCCCTTTCAATTCTACCGATTACGCAACAGATATTAATATTGTCAAAAACACTATACGAATATTCCAAACAACTTAATATATCTGAAAAAAGGTTGTTCCAATTTTGCAGTACATTTAGCGACTTTTTGTATCGCATAATTGCGATTTCCTGGAGATTAGAAGAAAATCGAAAAGAGAGGGAGAGAGAAAGATGGCCATTTAACGTGTGAGTAACAGCTTTCCTTGTCCATCGGATTTTCACCTTCTCGCTTGCGGGGGAAACGAGTGGCGGGGCTTAAGGCCACGGGGATAAACGAAATGCTTCCGTTTTCCATCTGCCAACTCTCCTTAATCGCGGCGAGCCATAACAGTATCGTAACCGTTAGATACGCGCAGAGGAAACCTCGATTTCACAACGCTGAAAATGGCCACGACGGGATTTTCGTTGGTCCTCTAATTCCTCGTTTCATTACGCAGCCTATGGCGTATTAGCTCGGAAGACATTGAAGCAAAATTAAAAGTAATACCGTGCATTAATGCTAGCCCGCTGCGCGGTTTATTTTGTTCATTTCGTTGGAAAATAAGAGGCGGCGAAATGCAGGCAGTAATTCGCTGTTTCTTGCGTTAAGACTTCGCGTAGGTAATATGAATAGTGGTCAATTTTGTTTAAAGTTCGTAATATCTACTATGTATGCAATGAAATGAAAAATATTAGGCTAATATCGTGTAATATTTATCAAAAAAATTGGTACAATCTCATTGTCAGTCGCGAAAGTCTACATATATTTCTACATTTCAAATGTTTAAAAGAAAACACAACGGAAGCTTTGATCATTTTACAAGTATCAATTTACTTGCTAATTAAAAGTACGTAGATCCTTAAAAACGCGAGGAAGTTGTTTCCGTTTGTATAGAAAAATATACGCAAATTGAAAACAATTTCACTAAGCGCTATATACACGTACATATATTGAAAACACTGGTGTTCACGTAGTCAACGATCCTCTTCTTATGAAACGTTTTTTTAAAATTCTTTTTCATTTTCAGTATTATAGTTTATGAATGTTCACATCATTTTTATCCTTCTAAAATAAGTCCTAAAATATATAAATACTTTAGAATGTTTACGTATGCTTTAGTGACTGACTGTAGAGATTAAAATCTAAACAAATGTGTTAAAAGCTTACCTAGGGACTCTAATTTAGGAATCTTTTTGAAGCAAAAGTAAGAACTACTGCATAACAAACCACCAAATCCTAAAATTTAAAACGTTTTGTAATCAATGAACAATTCATAAAACTGTAAGTCTAACAAGAATGAGTCCTCTTATATCATTTTGAAAGCATGATAATTGAACGAGATTCTTCGACAAATTGTCGACTTCCCCTAGCTTTCATCACAAGTAGACGAATCGGGGTTGTATAGGTAATACGAATAGTAGTCAACTTTGTTTAAAGCACGTAATATCTACTATAGATGTTCGACTAACGCTTAATTGTCAGTATGATTCATTATTGTTCGCAAGGAACTCCTACGAACGGTTGTCGGTATAATTTGCTATTTAATTACCGAGATTTTACAAAGTTCCATATTGACTACGTTTACCCTATACCAATTTGAATCGCGCAAACTTTCGACATCCTCAAGTTTCTATCACGACTAGGCGAACCCTGTTTGCGCTATTCATCATCTCTCAAAGTTCTTCGAAAGTAGACGTCCAATATCTGTCTCGCAATATTGCAAAAAATCTAGGGAATCTGCAAACAGATGCGTCAGCGGCTCCGTTTCATACAGTGATACTCCAGCCACCGCCTGCTTAAGCCGGTACTTTATTAGGTTAATTCAATTTAAACTTCCGGAAAGCGCGTAGACAGAACTGGCGGAGGAACTTTATACGGCCGTGGGTATAAAGTTCTTGGCTTTTATCGCGGAACAGGGCTCGACTGCAAGAAAGAGGGAAACAAGCGCAGGAATGTTCCTTCGCCGGTCCTCTGTGTGTACGTCGCGGCAAGTTTTTAATTTTTACACCAACGCTTTCACCACTACCGATTCACCGTTACCCCTTGTCGTTTATGAACTTCCGCCTCGGAGGTTGCCGAGTGACTTTTTGTGTCACGAGCTTCACGAGCCCGACGGGCCTGCAATATTAACAAATTTTCCGCGGGAATTCGTCCCCGATGTGCGATTTCTGCGAGATCAGCCGAGGACAGTGAGAACGGGGAGGATCGGGCGGCGAATGAGGGGTGCGCGAGAGGGCGCGGGAAACACAGAGCCCTTCAGGAAAGTTCAGCGTCGATACGGCCAGGCATCCCGAGGCGGGCTGAAACTTTTAACGCGTCTCGAACTCCGCACAGAGAAAACGGCGCGATGGTCGTGCAGAGATCGTGCTTTCGTTGAAATTTCGTTCGAAACGTCCATTTCTCCGAGCTTCCCCCCCTCTCTTTCTCCCTTTGCCGCTCCTTTTTACGCGTCGTCTTGTTTTAGTAGGGCATCAGTCATATTTCATGAATTCTTCGCGACCGGGAAACGTCGCGTCGCCCGCTCCTCTCCGTGCAGAGCTCTTTGAATGAGCTCGAGAGTCTTTTAACTCGAAAGCTGTGCTACTGCTTACCGGACTGTCCGAAATGTCAAATGAAAACGTTAAACGAAGGGGTAAGGGGAGTGTGTTTAGTCGGAACTTGCGAGTGGACGTGGACCGGCTACGGAAGCTGTGAAAGTTAATTTTACGCGCTACGGGGTTCCAAGTGTAATCTTGCGAAATGTGAGCAACCGTGCCGCTTGAACATTTTGCTTATAACGTTTACAAGAATTTTGTAAATTGCTAAAGAGTATTTCCGCGTTTTAATATTAATACGTTTCTTATTTCATTTCACGAATATTCTTTTAGCTTTATTAGTTTTGACGTTTAGTTAGAATCGTATTTTTCAGAGTAATTTAGATGAAACGTTTCGGATGAAAATATCTGTAGTATTTTTTAGTTGTTAAAATTATATTTTGTACACAACGTGAGCGCGTCGCAGTCATATTTTACCGTTCTATTGCTTTAAAATTCAACTGTACTTTATAAGCAGCACATCTTGCATTTTATAAACACCACGCTAAGATCCTGTACGTATATTCTATTCACCCCAAAATTAGCTCTCAAAATTCAATTTGCCCCACCGAAAACAAAAGTAAAGGAAAGCGCAAACAAGTGTTTCTATCTTATTAGCATAAACGATCCTGTGAAACAGCGTGTAGAACAGGCTGCACACACATGCGGGATGCAACTTTTCCCGAATTAATCCGGGCAGCTGCTTCAAAATTCAATTTCAGAATTCTCTTTCCACGCGGCGTCTCGCCACTTCATATCGCGCGTTCTTAAGTTCCACGGGAACGGCGAGCCCAAAAACCGCTTTCCAATAGAATCGGCCACACTCCAACGGAACGCCTTTCCCAACCTTCAACGTGCAATACCAAGAAACCAACCGCAGCGTTTCCTCTTTTGCTGGAAAATTGATCGCGGCCACAAGATTGGCCGCTTAAGATGAGATTGTAACGTCGAGAGGTTAACTGCATGCAATTCTGCTCGGACTACGAATACGCGAGTAGAGCCCGGGCAGTGTTGTCCGCGCCCATGCCATCATGTAGCTGTCGTTGTTGATAGCAGCGTTGTTACCGTTGCCACAATTTCCAGGGTGTTTCACGGTTCGACCGACACGTTGTGTTTCTCCATCGCCAGGCTAAGCCATCCTTTGACCGAGGATCCGTTAATAGTTCGACCGTGTCGCGTTATGAACCCGTCCTTTACCCTGCCTCCTGTCTTTGACTACACTTTACTAGGTTAGAATTATAACGATAATTGCGTTATCTTGTCGTTGTGATCGACGAGTATCGGTAGCTGATAATAATCCGCGCGACAGTTTACTTTTCCTTACGTTTCATGGTAATATTGGTAACATAAGTGTACAGTCATATGTACCTCGAACTTAGATACTAATTATAAGTTAAGTCGAAAAAGACGTAAGTTTGGGTGGACTTCGCATACAACATATGTATGTATGTCTTTATTGTTTGCAGACGATTTTAAAATCTTTCAAAATCATATCTAGTAGTCTCGACTGTCTTCGGTTACAGATTGACCTTTGATCGTTAAAGCATTTGTATCGTGTTCGTGGGGCGTCGCTAAATTTGAGCGACTGAAATATAATGAGATCTTTAGGCGGTTTAAATCCTATTGTGTTCGAATACCGATTACGTCGCGTACATCGTTAACATCTATTTGCGAAATACGTGATCTGGATGTCAGATTTACGTCTCTCCTAAATTCCATTTCACACTACTCGTGAAATCATTATGAAATCCTACAAAATGCTTGCATTGGATTGCATTCGTTTGGTTTTCCCGCGACGCTCACCTCGTCGTTATTCACCGCTTCGTTATAATCGAGGCCTAATTTTTGCTTTCGTTTAGTAACGGTGTTGGCAATACAAGACTATTTGATCACCGTGTATCGTCGCAGAGAGAGAGAGAGAGAGAGAGAGGGAGACATACATACATAAACGAGAGACGATTAGTATCACCCATAACTAATCCTGTCAGAACGTAGATTGTAACTGTGATTAAAGTTTCAGTTTCTCAAAGCATCGAGACAAGAACCTTTGAACACCTGCTTCGAATAACACGCTCCGCTCATTAATAATTGTAAGCCATTAATATCCACGATTGCATCTTGGAATTCCAAAGAAGAGCGATATATCGCGGCTTTAGCGTTAAACATCGTCCCGGAATTAGTCCATATACCATGCGGCAGACACGGAACGAAAGGGAAAGTCAGCAGAGCGTTGCATCTCTAGGGTTATGGTTGTTCCATTTCCCGTCGCGGCGGCTACTGAAACTATAACGATAACCGCACAATTCCGGGATCCTCGTCGACAGGCTTTATTTGACCTCCTTCTCCTCTCCGTTCTTTGTTCTCCGAGCATCGATCGACGAGGGCTACGAGGAGGGAATATGCGTATAAACCGAGTACGTAGACGCATACCGAACGGCGGCCATAGAAATTGCGTTTCCTGTGTCGTGATCGGCCAATGGTTTAATTACTAGCTTCAATATATTCCTCGATATCGCAAAATCAAAATGGAATAGAGCGGATGTCGTGTTCCAGCATATATTCCACTACTCGTTATCGTTTGTTACCCGACACTGGTATTTATTGTAAATAATAAACGTTTATTTTCTTGGTCACGCGTTGCAAGAGTAATTTAGTTTAGGTATCGACTATGGCTGCAATGAAATTTCTTACCACTGGAATAAGGTTACTATTCCGGGATATTTTATTGCGGGAGGATACCTTGGTGTATTGTATAAATAGGGGAAAGTTCCTTATATTGGATCACTTAAAGAAATAATAATTTGATCATTCCGGAAGATATTTATTACGAGAGGATACCTTAATATATTGTAAAAGTAGGGCGAAGTTCCTTATATTGGTTGAACCACTTAAGAAAATAGCTCAATAAATCCCAAAATGTATAATTCACAGTTGTGGGCAGAAAAGTTGGAGAACAATTTCGGGATTGTAACTAACACGTATGTCTAACAAAACAAATCGAAATGACGCGTGGCCAGTTATAAAAAAAGTATTTTCCAAATAGCGTCGATCTAAATAGGTTTCGTAAATTGGATCATTTTTCATTATTTTACGGTTTCTTTTTCTATTTCCGGTGGAAGATTTGCGTCACGACCGAATTTTTTGACATAATCATGAACAGTTTTGTTTTTATCATCAATTCTACGGTTTAATGTAGCCTTTTAGTGTATCGTAATGTCCGGCTATTTCATTTGAACATGCGACATCATTTTTGTATGACGTTATAGTCCTTTTCATACTTTCTTCGTCTCATTTCCGGTACTTTCCACACCGTGACATTGTTATCCTTAAGAGAAAAGAACTTTGCCTAATTTATACCGGTCCAATGTTAAAATCATTAAGTAATTCGATTTAAGAAGCCAACCAAATTTTAACCTTTAGGTGTAATAAACAAAACTTGATACAAGTATCGGATAAATATAATTATACCATTAAAGATACGATCCTTCTTAAAAATTATACCTATACAAATTTAAGATTCACTTGCCAGCGAAGAGTTATAGCTTATATAAACAGCAGATAAAATTACATCAGGCTGCATCGAAACAAAATACGTACTACGTTAACCTAATAATTGTTCTACAATGCTTTGTTTCACTTCTATTACTAAGAATAAGTAATATGTGAGCTATAACCTCGCGTCAAAAGATGTCGACTACATTCATTTGTAATGTGAAAAAGGGCTATGGTCCAATTTATGATCCGATCCAAATTAGTGGAATTAACTTTCCCCCAAAATTGACGTATTGAACAGGATAAAAGCAAGATCGGATATAGAGGAAAAAGCAATAATACGTCGCGGTCGAGGTCCATGAATTCGTGAAGAATCAATGGTCGTTGTGTGTTCTCGTAAGATGCCTGTATATCGAGTGCCGATGGAAATTGCGTTTCTATACACACCGACCAACCGATGGTTTAATTATCGGGCTAGCTATTTCCCTCGATATCAATACTAGTTAGTAGTCGATATGAAATGGATCGAGGGATCGCGGTAACGTGCCAATGAGGAACTGCCTTGCTTGCAAATTTAATACACGTCCCTGAATATTTACATGCGATACATAAATATTCACTTTAACAAAGATTCTGCCAAGTTCAAAAGACACGTAGAACGGATCGGTTCTGTTTGGTGCTGGTCGTTTCCATTAGATCTCTTTGCGTATCGAGCGATTCGCAGTGTAGCTCCATATCGAAGCTTTCTGATAAAGTGATCGTAGTTTCTCGATTCTTTTGTCACAAAGGGCAAGTAATACTTTGTAAGCTTATCGGATTGACGTACGATTGGCAGCTTTATTCCATCAGTCGCTTCTTTCATCTTAAGCATCGGTTGATATGGTAACATGTGGATCGTGCAATTGCTATCACTTGATTATTCACGACTTGTTAGTGTTTTATGGAGATTGTAAATATGGATACTAATTATACAGGATATAACATGTTGTATTTTTTCAAATGTTACTATTAACCCTTTCGTTACCATGGACATATATGTATATAGGTATGTATGTTCTCAAAAATTGGACAGACTTCTGTGAAATGTATTGGCATAATTTTTCTATAATACAATATAATTTCTGATATCAATCGTAGAACAATATTACATTATAACTAGTTATGCAGAGTGTCCAAATATTTATGCCAATATTATTTTCATATTAACAAATGCTACCCTTATCTAAGCATTCAGTTTTTTGGTTCCAAAGTGCCGCAGCGAAAGTGTTGATCGAAAGTCATACCATTGATTGCAATGATACTGTAGGATCGGGCCGAGTCGTATCGCCTTGTATAGCCGAAAAAAAGAAACTGCGTCGTCGGGGCGGAGATTGAACCCAGATCTTCGGGGTCACTAATCGATCGCGTTAACCACTACGCCACTTGGCCTGTACTGTGTGTTTAACGTCCTCCTTATTCGGCATATACTGTCTTTCTCTTCTATTGAGTCTAGAAGGGTCCACCATCCTACAATACTATTAATTCCGAAACTAATCATGGAAAAAATAAAGACGGTCTACCTGAGATTCGACGATATCAATCGAGAGTCGAGCATGCCGCCATTGAAAGAGTTTCGCGTGAAGTTAGAAATTTATTGCGCGGCCAGAAAACGCCTGCATAAACCTAACCGCCTATCATCGCAACGAAGATGTCAACTTTATACAGCGATAATTCAATAAAAATAACGTGGTCGGAGTCAACTCTCTCGGGCTTCCTTCGCGAAAGGCTTCCATTAACCGGTGCAACGAAGAACTCTGATTATATCCGCGATGTTGATGCATTCTACGCCCGCGTTTGTTCCGAAACAATCATTTCCGACGACAATCTGAGCCAGAGCGGCTCGTTAACAACGATGAACGTTCCTCTCCGCTTGCCAACATTCCCATCACGAGAATCCAGTACGAGGAGGCCACCAATTAGCTGCGTAAATCTTCACGCTTTCGGATATCCGAGAATCGCGCGTTAAAGCTGTCGCAATTAGCGGTGCCAATTAAAAACGGAAATGTTACCCTCCGACAACGGAGGTTAGGTATGTGCGCGCATTAAAATTCGTCGAACGAAAGCGACCACCTCCGAAATATATTCCGCGTTGGAAAGTTGCACGGCGAAAACTTTGGTCAATTATTAGTTAGCGTGTCACATGGCGGTTCGCTTGAAACGACCACGCAGCGGCTCGTTGCAATTATCGCAATTATCGTGGCAATTTGGTTTCACGTGCTTCGTGAGAAACCTTTAGCGGTTCAGGCAGAGTTATATAATTTCGAGTGATTTCGGTATATTCTTGGCAGATAGATATCTATTTAAGTTTGATTTCTTTTTAGCATACAGACATTCCTAACGGGTTTCACTTAATTATTAGCTCGGCCAAAAGGAGCTGGTCATTTTTTTCTTGCAACGTGGCACGAGTATTGCGGTACGCAAGCTAACGTTAATCGTACCACGGTTGGTCAAATGATGACTGGTTTTAAAGTATTTAATTTGAGATTCTACATTCATTGTTCGTTTAACTTTATAACAATTCTTATAGTGTCCGATTAATCAGTTCTTCACATTTTAGTTTCTTTTTGCATCACTTTTCACTGAGAAAGATTTATTGAATAGGTATATAGATAAAATGTCGGTACGGTTAGCGTTAAAGTGCCACATTCGTCGAGGAAGGTGTATACTTGCATTCATTATACAACTAATATATAGGATTATCCAGAATAGACTATAGGAACTCCTACCTTCACTTCTTTTCTTACTCTTTTCTAATCTGTTTTTTATTTCTATTATCTTCGTTCCTTCTCGTTTTCAATTTTTATTTTTTCCCCTCTATTTTACTAACAAACATAGAGTTTGACAGATATTCTCATTCAACATCCTAAAGGTACTTTTGGATAACACTTTACATTGTATACGTTTGTAAACTCGATAGAAGAAACAATCGTTATCCGTGCAAAATGAATGGAATATAGGGAAGCAAACGATTCAATTATTTTCCATAACGTTAAAACATCCTCGCTGAAGGAATTACAATACTGCAATTACTAAATTGAACGTAGAATTAATCAAACTGGATCAGTTTAATGTAAAAACACCCGTTAAACAAATACAGCATGAAACTGCACGTTTTCCAGAAAGTGAGCGAACAGAATGGATTCACGATCAGCGCGAAAGTAGATCCGAGCTATTATATCCGCGAACTCTGCAGTTAGTAGAGATGAAATATGTATTGTACAACTCTAGATAGAGCAGTTCGCTCGAGTTACGCTCGGCTGAAAATTCATTTACGCGAGGCAACCAAATTTTCGTTTCAACGTGCTTTCGGTTCGCTCGAAAAAAAACGCGGTAAACCGCGTGTAGGTTAAATTCATAACACGGTAATTCGACGTTAATTGTTTTAAAAATTTTTTTTTTTCGGGACACACGACCGTATAAACTGTTCCACATCGAATTTTATTTTATATATCTTATTTTCCGGTCAAGCGCGCCGATTGCATTAAATGTACAGGCAATATCGATGCGAAACTATAACGGAGCGTCAACATGGAAAACATCTGCGATATCATTGGCAGCGTAAGCGGAAAATTCAATTTCCCGGCCATGGCGTAAGTGAATATCGTCGAACTAACGGGGCGGCGCTCTAAAAGCATATGGGAACCTAATACACGATTTATAAATTACCCTACCTTCTTACTTTCATGTTTAGCATCGCGGGCCCGTATTTTAGAACCACTTCAATTCACAATAAACTTTTAATGCCAATGGTACACTTCGATTCGTAATAAACTTTAGTTCTTTTTTCGATTATATTAACGTGGATTTCTAAGTGCAGATACTTACGGTAATTAATTACCAATGAGATGAAAAAAGGCTGAACTTGGAGTGCAAAATTTGCATTACCTGTGACGGCTCTTCTGCACCTACCACTAGAGGGACATACGAAATAGGACTTTCTCGAAAGCACTCGCTGCAACTACCTCGTCCATATATATACCGCCTTTAACCCCTTGGCTTACGAATTCTTCGAAGATTATTTGGTAGAATGTTGGTTATTTTCTACTATGTAACATCGAATCGAATGCAAAACACCAAAATGTTATACTTAATTTGAACTCAGCAGTTCTCAATTTTTACAAGTCTTACAAGTTGAAATTAAGTAGATTAAAGTTTATGAAAAGATGCAGCGTATTTTCATCGTAACTCGCGCACAGGTTACACCACGAGTTGTAACTCGTTATTATAAGGCAAGGGGTGTTAACCTTCCTTCCAAAATCCCAACGTCTAAGGCAGGAACTGCTAGGTAGCCTTACTCATGATGAGTCCACTAGCCAGGCCCAGGACGAAACGCAACTCCTTTCCTTTTTCCTATCCTATCCCCTCTCCACAGCTCCACAACCTTTAAAGTCACTTCAATTCATAATAAACTTTTAATGTTAAAGGTACACAAATAATTTCGTAGATGAAAACCAGAAATTATCAACTTACAATTCGCAGTGATTGCGAAAAAGTATTTGCATGTTTCCACATTTTTATGTCCACAATTCCAAGCTTTTATTATACGTTCATAATATTGCTACATATGAAGAGCTCGATGCAAGAGCCGGCCAGCTCCATTATTGGAAACTCTACAGTAGTAACAAAAAACCACTTAGCTGAGTAAATTAATCAAAACTTTGTATAAATATGGATTAAATATGTAAAGCTTGTGTTAATCGTATATATTTCACAAGAAACAGTTTGATCAGTAGCAAGATTTTTAATAAAATTTACTTTTTCTTCAGTGGAACTGTCTGTTTGTTGCTTCCAAACAAAAGTTTCCAAATACAGTTTCATTTATGAATGAATATACAAATAAGAAAGATTACACATTCTTCATATATAATATTCAATATTTTCAGTTTCAGAATTTAAATTTGAATCAACAACATTAATTAAGATGTTCTAATGCTAGAAATCATTTTTCGGTGCTAATGCAGAAATATCTTCTACTTTTTTTTCTTTGTTTAATTAATAACAGATATTGCGTGTATATTTTTTCCGTTGGTAATGAAAACATAGCCAAACTATTCATTAAGAAAGAAGCTGAGAAACTTTTAACAAGGGATCAATAATATTTGTTACTGATAGAAGAATAAAATATTCAATACATCATTTGGAAATAACAGATTTTGAATCTGAAGAACTATGTTATCTCGATAAATATCTATTGGAAATGCTTAATTCTAGCAATTAGCATTGCGGAATATCGTCAGAGATACGTTTACATACGTGAAAAGTCAATTTTTGCAAAAAAAAAAAAATGGAGCTGATTCTTCATATAGTATTAAATTCAGAATTTAAAACTCATTTACGAAATTCATGCGAAATTTAATATGCCCGATCTCAATTAATTTCCAAGCATCAAAATAGATACAATTGGTTGCAACAACTTTTTCTTAAATAACTGCACGTTATTTTTTCTAAACCTTCGTAAAGATAAAATGATAAAATATGTTCGAAACATTTTGTTTCACCGCCAACTATGTAATTATCAAGATACTATTATTACAATAGGTACATCATTAACCGTTTTTTTTCATTGCCACCGTCAATGTAAATTTTCTCCTAGCCGTAAAAGGAAATCCAGCTTTCCCTTGCAGGCGATAAAGATAGAGGATTCGCTTTAATCGAGAGGACACAATCTTCATGCATGGTAAAATCTGTTCCTCGTACTGGTGGAAAATCTCGAAAGTCCTCGTGTCGCAACGCCGACAACCATTCACGCTAACCTTTTTAATTTTTCTACCAGCTACTTGTATACTTAATCCTCGCTGCCGTGTTTGCCTACGGTTGTGCGAATTTCACAGACTACAAATCATTTCGTATACAAACGAGTCTCGCAATCGTGAGCAAACAAAAGTTGTACAAGTATGCTTCTGTTCGCAAGTTCACGGCCGACAAAGGAGAATGAATACTTTCTAAGTTTGCCTAGATCTACGAAGATCTGGCCCCTGGTGGCCAGGTTTCACTGAATCCTTTTTCCGGGTCAACGATGATGTATCCTTCAACGGAAGCTCGTTGTTTCATTCTAAAAATATATACTCTGCCATGAAAGGAGAAGAAATGTACGGAAAGATATTATAAAGATACTAATTTCGTTCCTTTATTTTGTAAAATTCGTTAGGCGATTTATATTGACATATTAGACGTATTTTATTCTTGTAGAAAACATTCTACTTTATTTAGTGTTGTTGAAATGGGCAATAGGTGTGAATATTGTGGATTATTAACAGTTTATTAATAATATTTGTCTATCGATTAATTGATTCGTGAATAATGGTGAGAATTTATAAGAAATAATATTTGTTATGCTGAATAATTTGTTTCTTAAATGTCGAGTTTCTTGTTTGCAAAGAAATTGCGTCCGTAAGTCAAGAAAATTATCCAAAAATTTAATACAAAAGCACGTGATTAATTTGTACACGTAATAATATTCATAAAATTACCTAAACATTATAAATATGATCTGCATTTAACAATAACAGTGATATAAACCATAAATCCTTATTACACCTAGCCATAACGTAATCTATAAATCCTATAATGCCTAATCTTTTAGGCAAAATATAATCTGCATATTGTAGGAGTGAGAACGGACGAAAGGACGTAGTTTTAGTTTAGACTTTCGTTCCTTACGATTTATGACAGGACCCCTTGAGCCGACGCTGTGCAGACGCGTCCCGATGTTAGCCTGCAGGACAGTTTTCCCTTACCCCCCCCCCCCCTAGGTTTAAGTTTAGTTTTAAGGATTGCATACCGAAGTCGAAGGGCTTGGAGATGGGGAGAGCATCGTGAGACGCCGAGAAGGCAGGTCATAAAGTGTAGCGTAGAAAATAGCGTGGAAACTTCAATTTAGCGTAGTAGCAATATCACGATCTCCTTTATAATAGTTTTTGTTATTAAATATTATATTATTTAATCCATACGCCGACTCGTACATCACCCGTGAATTTCCCATCCTACAATATTGTTATAGGTTTTGTTAATGCGCGCGAATGGCGAGATCGAATAGAATGACGAATTGAGCGATGATTGCTAGAGGATGTAAGAAAGTGAGAGAGGAAGAGAGAGAAAAGAGAATAAAAGTGCGTGAGCCGCCAGAAAACGGGAAATAAGTAGAAGCGAGATTCTGAACTGTTCTAGTAGTTGCGGTCCGTTTGGAACAGCCTGTATTCAGTAGTATTATACCACGTTTAGATATATCAATCTTTTCTTATCTAACAATATATAATATTTGACCAATTAATTTAACCGTACTCCATACGATTATTATTTTTCACTATTTATCCACCATTTTTACTCCTTCCTCCCTTTCGCTGCTAGATTCTAAGTTACGCGAGAATTTACTCATTCAAATATTATTGTATTTGTTACGAATATACGAAATTGCCGTACAAATTTTGCATAACGATAAAGCCCTTCGATAATGCGAGAAATTTTTGTTGCAAATTTGTTTAATCATTCGCGATGTTCCGCAACGATTGCGAACATTTTGCAATTTTAATTTTTTACGAACGTTACACCGTTATTTTTAAGCTGTAAAAGCGTACGCTGACCTTTCTACAGCTTTCCTAGAACGTACGCATGTTAATAGGATTATGCGCTTAACCGCACTGATCTGACAAATACTCGGTCGATAATGAATAGGTTTCATTAATAAGGCGGTATCGCGGGCTGTTTGCGATTGCCGTGATAAATACGATGCGAAGTAATCTCCCGCGCGATTATAATAATCTGCGAATTGATAATGGAGTCGCTAATTTCTACAGCTTTAAGATCGCTTAAATAGCATTGAAGTTATTTAACACTAGGTTCACGGAACTCGTCACGTTCACGCATCTCAGATTTCATACCTAAAATTGTAGAGACCATAAATATTATTTTTCACCACTTTATGTTAACTTTAATTAATAGAATGGTATGAATATGTATATTCTACGTGATTCTCTTCATCCTCGCGATTCTACGTTCGAATATTAATATGCAGTATACGTATTTTTCCGGAAGCCTGCCAAATTATGCACGTTATGTACGTAAACGTAGTGTTAATAATCGTACAGTAGTAGATATTGCGAATGTTTTTACACCCCTGTTTGGAAGTTCAAAGGAAAGGACATTTGCTTATATTTGACGCATGTAATGTAATCGAAGAGTTTTCCAGAAAAAAGGCCCACAAGACAAAATAGCGAATTGAGAAAATTACGTCAAAAGTTCATGTGCTCTGCTGGTTAAGAATAAATACTATCTTAAACTTAATTAGACAGTGTATTGGAACGAAACTTTGGGAAAATATTGATTACGAAAGTATGGCAATTAATTAAAGAAACTAGATGTATGGGCGTTTTTTCCAAAAAGTTCCTAAATTACAAAAATTGAAGAGAAAGGTAGCTGCAATGATTTTATTTTATACTATCATAGCTATGGTATCTTGAAACACTTGCAATTGTTTGTTATCCGAAGAATTGGAAAGAATTGAAGAAAGAATATGAATTTAACGCGATGCAATTCTGTATTTCGACGACTTATGCATATTCTTTTTTAAAATCCGCCTTAATAAATGGGTTAAAATTGTTTTCGTTCTTCGCTACAAAAATATAGTAGACAGTTTTTGTAATAAAGTTCAATATTTGATAAATTTTACTATGTATTCTGGGTAACATTTCTCGTTAAAGATCTTTCGAAGTTTAAAATTGAGGTTCCGATTGAAACTCGCGTGTCTATCACTTATTGCCTACCATCGATATAATATATGATTCAGGGATTTTATGAATTCAATGAGGCGAGCGAACGTTAACGGGTCGTTGGAAGTATAAAACTGCCGCTAAGCACCTATAATACGAGCTTAGGATCATCGTAATCTGGAATACTAACGCGCCCTTTAAATTCTATCATCGCGCGCGAACGCGCTCCGGATAATTTTTGCCTCGCAGCCAGCGGCGTTATAATGGCTGCCACAATTTCACAGTGAATTCACTTTAATGGCGTTGGGAAAGAAAATAAACATCGTTAAATTACGCGTTACTTGCTTAATTGCCTCCACCTACGAAAGTACTTTCATTTCAGTCTGCAGACTGTGTATCTGGAATTAGCAATCCTTGTCCGTATTAACGAAGAAAAATTAGTTACTCCCACGCGAGACAGAGGTTAATACGTACCATGTATTAGTTTTTCCTTGCACAGATAACTTAGACCTTCGCCAACCCGTTGGCTACTCTGGATTTTAATCGAAATGCATACACGTGTATAGGGCGTAAAAATACGGAATTGTATTCGATTAATCTTCATATAATCGGGATTGAAAATTGATATTATAGACCGACTGGTGTACAATAATAAGCCAACTCTGTTTTGGTTCTAATTCTTACTGAACATACGTATCAAGGATATGTAAATCATAAAGGGTTATCCAAAAGTACCTTTAGGATGTTTAATGAGAATATCTGCCAAACGCAATGTTCGTTAGTAAAATAGAGATGAAAAGAATAAAAATTGAAACGAGAACGAACGAAGATAATAGAAATAAAAAAAACAGATTGGAAAAGGGTAAAGCAGAAAGGAAAAGAAAACAAAGTGAAGATAGGTTTTGGATAACTCTATAGATAATAGAGAGGAAGAGGTATATAGATGTTTATCTTCGAAGTTATACTAAAAACATGTGGGGTACACTTGTACTCCATTCACTCCTATGAAGGTTAAATTCATATTCTTCTTCGAATTCTTTGCTATACTTCCGTTAACAAAAAATTTCAAACGTATCAAGACGCCAATAGCGTTTTTAATTACCGAAATGAATCGGCAGAAGTAATCGAAAACCGCTACGTGCTAATTTCTCGATCGTCTATAGGCGTTACTAGTAATGAAAGGGTTAAGCATCTTATCAGTTAAACGCCTCTGCTTAATTATTACCAAACAATATAACTAGAATTTGAACACTGAAAAATATGGAACTACACAGGATAATTAAAGGGACGAGGTTAATTTTCTTTTGAAATCGATTTCTCGTAGTTGATCGTTTTTTAGAGTGTGACGAGAAAGAGGGAAAAAGTGGGTGGGCATAGGACGCGATTTACCGCGAAATCCTTCCTACATTGAAATTACAAACGCACACCGATTCGACTTCAATTTCATCTATTGTCACATGCGAACAATGCCGTCTGTTAAACTGCAAGAGGAAGCAGGAATTGAGATCAAGTGTGCATTCGTGTATTCATATGTAGGTGTGCGCAGTTAGGTGTGGTTGCGGCTCCACTTGCACTCTGATTGCATTGCGTTATGCTGCGTTTATCGCGGTGTTTTCGTCGTTAAAATATCGTAACGACGCTTCCGTCCGTGCCTTCACAAAAACACCGGTAAAAGTTTCCTGTAATTTCGATTATGTCCACGCGCATTGTGCACCGATGCTGTGTTTGCGTACTGTAAAATCTCTATTGGTGAGCTAGTAATTGAAACATTCTATAAAACACCACGCTTTTACTCGTACAAGTATTTTCAGGGCGAAAGGTGTAAAAGTTGTCAACGAGACAATGTTCGATTACGTTCCGTATTAGGTTGTAAAGTAAACAGCACTATCTTGAATATCTGATTATTTATTGGTAAAAACAAAAACACAAATAAGAAAGCTTGAAAACATGTTATTCTAAGTATTCTCTATTAAATTCCATCACGTTTTCTCATTGTTCTTCGAGGAGCTAAATCTCAGGGCCTTACAAATTTCGAGCTTCAAATGAGAAAAATTGTGACCGCGATTACAGAATTTCCTCGCGATTCTTGACATCTTTTCGTCCAGTGCTGTAAGCTTTGAGTGAAGTGAAAATCGGTTAACTAAATGTCTGAATAGTATGCAAGATGTTTCAACGCTTTTCAGTCTCAGAAGAAAAACATGTCAAGAATCTTGAAGGAATTCAGTAGTCGCTTTCACAATTTTTCTCATTTAAGGGCCGAAGTTGATATTACCGTGGCATTTATCTCCTCGAAGAACGATGGGAAAAAGTGACTGAATCTGATGGAGAATATTTAAAATAACACGCTTTCAAGCTTGCTTATTTGTGTTTTCGTTTCTTATCGACAAATAATCAGATATTCAAGATAGTGCCGAAATTTGTTTTACAAGCTAATATTTAATTTTCACAACTCTATATTTATATAGTCACAGTTAGAATACCTACTATTAAATAGCAACAAACTGAACCCTTTAGTTCCATGATGGAGTCTTACAAATTTCGCTCGCTGACATGCGTTTCCTTTAACAATGTGCTTACAAATATCATTAGTTTCATTTAATCGTGAAAAATATGACGTCGTGTGCGATTTCTGGTATAACATTTATTAAGAAAATATAACTAAAGTAAGAAGACCCTCCTAGATTCCATCTTATTGTTAGACGTTACGTTAAAAGTACAGTTCTTCGATGCAAGAGGAGTAATGCAGTTAGACTCAGGTCTTAAAAAGGCTCTGAAAATAACTGTTTCAAGCATTTTTTTTATTTTGAATAACTGTTACAAGAAATCTAAATTTCTAAGTGCATCGCTTCCGATCCCGGTTCTCTAGGAGCGTCAAAATCGATGTTAAACTCTGTTTCATATTTGTAACCCATCTACAAATGTAGAGGAGTGGGTAAATAAGTGCGAACGCAATTATTGCAGTCCTTCAGAAAAACAAAATAAATGTGGCCTACCAACAGTTAATAGGTCTTAACACATCCATTAACGGAGAAACAATTATAGAAAGAGGTTCACACCGATCAAGAAAAATTAATTTTAAGTTCAATTTTAACAGGTGTTTTATTGTTACAAATAACTTTATTCAAATATTAATCCAAAACTTGCATAAATTCGACAATTCGGTCATTCACTGGTAAGTTTACTTTATGATTCTGACGCGATTAATTTTGTTGCAATTTTATAAGACGATCATAGTCAGGAACATTGTTTCACTTATCGTACTAAAGTATCGCAAATTTACCAGCCCAAAATTTCTATGCACCTCGACGTTATTTCGTTTAAGCTCGCCAACTTTCATCAACACACGATCAGCGCGTTCCGATCGAGAAACGGCGTCACGTTTTAAGCTTTTTATGCCACTGCCGAGAGTCACTAAGGTGTGATCCTTTGTAAGTTTATAGGTACTTAAAGAGGGTTCACGGCCCCATGGGAGCGCGATAAGAAGCCGATCTTCCGGCTAATTAAGTGCATTTTAGGAGGACGGTAGTCTCTGTTTGCAACGTGAAATTGCAAAAACCGTTACCCTACAAGTAATCTTGCAATCGTGAATCCCATTAACCGTGCAACGAAACTTTTTGTCCTTCAAACAACTTTTACCCGGGAATTACGCCGAGATTATTGACGCGTAAATAAGCCAGCTTTGCTCGTTCCTTAACTCGAGACGTTAAATGCAAATGGATACAAATGCTCGATCCGTAGGAGTAGGACGACATCCTCCTCGCAGGAGGTAACCTGCTACTTCGACAGCGAAAATCCTGCCTGGATCATGGGACTTGATAGCGACGACCTCTGGAATCGTTCGAGTTGCTAACGGTGACTCTGGATCGCGCTGTCGAATAGCTATGCAATTTTCATCGATCCTTCGAAATAAAAGGAAATCACCTACGTTATAGCGCCTTCATTTTTCATATCAAGTGGACGAATTTAGGTTCAATAATATTGAATCCGACAAGTGGACTAAAATTACTGGGTTGTATTTCCAGTTTGCAGCGTTTACAACTAGAGATGGCAACGATACATCGATGTTTTTCCTATTTTCTTTTTTGGAAATCGATACTATCGAACCCGTCAATATAGACAATCGATAATATCGAAGCTAAAAAGTAGAGGAAATGGTTCAAATATGGGCCAGAGTTTACAAATCAACGTTGCACTGTAATTTCATTGATTGTATCTTTACCGCATACATAATTGCGATACTCGAAGCTGCATATATGAGACTACAGAAAAGCGCAATTTATTTTCGAACAACCTAATAAATTCTAAATCTTGTCTTACATATATGGAGAACAAGAACTTCCAGCCTTTTGGAAGACAAACGTGGAAATATCGATATTAAACTGCCTTCGATCTTTTTTGCATGTTTCGCACGAAATATCTGATACAGGAATTCATATTAGATCGTCAGTATTGAACAGAATTAGAAATGATTTAACCGTCGATCGTAGTGTTCCTTTTTAATTGTACCCAATAACTGTTATCGTACAATTTATGCCTCAATCCGAGCGAACAATTCAACCCTTTTCTTGCGCGTTCGAGCATCAGCTTTCTCCACAACAGATCGTTTTTCATCGTGTCGACGCTTTCTTGCTTTTCGCCGACGCGACGTCGAAAAGCGCCGTGTCATCGTTCGCCTGGTTCCCGCGAAAGCGGTCGATGACTTCACGCGGCCGCCGAGCTTTCGAACTTCTGCCAGCGTGCAGCTTTCACCGGTCGCTCTCACTGTCGTTCGACATAGGATCAAGACGACTCGTGAAAGCGATTAACGAGACGACAAATACGTGTTCGACTTTGAGTAACACGCGACGAGAAAGTATATTTGGAGGATTCCTTTCCTCGTTGAATAGAAATGAATTGATAACACAAGTAGAAAGGTAAACCGAATCGAAACGTTCATGCAAATTGATATCTTTTTAATGGAGATCTGTTTCATCCTCTAAATGTCGTTATTTGTACATTACTTTAAATATTTTGTATATTTTTATATATCGTATAGAATCTGTTCCATTTTGCACATCAAAATTTAACATAAGTGCGTAGAGATTCGCAATCTAGTCGTGACTGTCTGTAACAAGATTAATTCAATAATGAAAATTTGTTACGCTCTGCGTATAAATTGTTCGATGATTTTCTGCTATAATATTTAAAAACAAAATTTCGGAAAGCGTTCCGCTTCCACAAAAAAATGTATCGGAAAATCGTTCTGAGGTGTTTCGGTCAAAATACACTTCTCATACGACGTTTAACCATTTCACTGTTGAGCCCGTACGTGGTACAGCCTTCGTGAAAGTAGAAACTATTAATCCAATGACGACACACAGGCAACGGAACTCGATTTGACATTAACCTTTTAACAGCCTCTGGTTCACACTTCACCCGATTATGTTTTTACTTTTGCAAAATATTTCCTACTTTTCGGACAAGCATAAAGAAATTCCGATTAATACGTGTAATGTTAAATTTGAATCTTCACAGCGAAGGCTCTTTCTCTCGAAATTTCAAAGTATTTTAATTAACTAAAATTTGTAAAAGCCGTTGCAGAGTTAAGAGACGAATTGCAGCAGTGTTTATACCTTGTTTACTTTTTATGAAAGCGCATAGAATTTATAAACTTTCTTTCGTAAGTTTCATTCTACTTAGAACCGTCTTCTATTGCAGCAATTCGTCGGATTAATCAACGGCGAAAGGGTCAAGTCACTCTGCTGGTCAAATACGCAAGGAAGAAATTGTAGGCCTACGAAGTACGCATTGCATAGCAGGACATAACGTTTCGTAGTCGGACATCCTCGGATGTGTAATTTCCGGAGCTATTTTAATTTAGTTTATTGGCCGACGTGGCCCCCTGCATTCGTCCTCGGTTTCCACTTTCCGTATTACCGGGCAATCTGCATCGACCGAAAATAATTTCCTTATCTTGCGCTGTAACGAAGCTGAACGCCTTTGAGAGTTTGCCTTCCGAAATGAGCTTTTAATGGGAACGGAAAGATGATTTTCTTACGGGAGAGAACGTTACCCGCAAATGGTTTGATATTGTTATGTGCGAATCAAGGTCTAATTTATTCCACGGTTAATAATATAGAAATTAAGAATAGGGTATTGAAATTAAACGAGCTACTTTTCACATGCCGCCACTCTACTTTTTCTCCGTAATTCCTATTGTCTCCGTTATGAAAAATTAACCATTGCAATCTCGTATTGTTCTTCTTCTATGTTTATGTCTGCCTTTGTACGTTTCCAACTCGTTTTCTCAGGTTATTAATTGGTCGCATATAGAAATATAATATAGAAATATACAGCGTTCCGGTAATGGTGATACAATCGCGCAGGGGATGATTCCTTACGAAGAAATAAGTCGAATGTGTAGAATAAAATTTATTCACGCGACGCTGAAACCTTTTGAGGTTCGAGGGATTTCAAGATTTCGAGGTTTCGAGTATCCCATCTCTTATAATAATCATAATCAGGATATACCATTTTTTGTTCCACTTTTGATGATGCAAATTTCAAGAATCTACGTTATCCCTTTCCAATAGTTGTTGATATTTTTCTATGACAATATTATAATACATACAATATAACAATAAATATATACATTATAATATAATTAATTTTGTTCCAATCTTTCGCATATTCCTATTGTGAAGTATATTTCTACCTTTTTCAATATCTTTTATTCTTCTTCCTTGATCCACACTCATTTCCATACATTTCATTTCCTTCTCAACGAACCCCACATTCACCATTACCATCGCCCATCCTTTTTTACTCAATCCTAATGAAAATCCCATTCTCCCCAACGAACATCTCCGCATTATTACAAACCAAAAACTCATTTTTCCACTAAATCAGCATTTTCTTCTCTCTCGTACGCACGCGAACTCGTATAACTCTTAATTTTTTCCAATGAAACGAAAACAGAAGGATATATATATATATAGAGAGAGAGAGAGAGAGATAGAAGGCGTACAGCGGCGAAAGAATTTTTTTACCAGCACGGGGGACGTGGTACGCGGCCGGAATATAAATCTCGATTTCCTCGGGACGTCGTCCGGGGGCTTAGAGCACTCAATGCCTCCGATAAATCCGCAGTGTAATCGAGTCTTCGCGTCGAACATCCCGGATTAGCCACTCGTCCGGTATCTACATTGTTCCGTCTCCGGGCGACGTGAAATCCGCAGGAATTTTTGGCCCTCCATCCGTAGTACAGGGTAGGTCAATATTGTCGGAAGAAAATTGGCCACGTGGGTGAGCGCCGCTCTTTCTCGCCGCAAGCACGTATTCCACCGGCGGCTTTTGACAATACACCAGAAACCGTCGCGTCGCGTCGCGTCGCGGGCCATAGCAAACTGTGCGTTTCAACGAATCGCGACTTCGCATCGATTGAAAATAAACCTTGCTTGCCCCCGCGGACAACTTCTTCGACGCCGCGTGAGTTCGAGCGGTTACATCGAATCCCTCTTCGCGACGTAATCGCCACCCTGCGGTGTCTCGTAGCACCAATCAGAGATTTCCTGTTTCTTCCTCTATTTTTCGCCGTTTCTTTTAGTACACCGTTGGCGGTGGAGATTTTTGGAATTTTCGGGGTGTTTAGGTATTATTTACCTTTTATCTGTTTACTTTATCTCGCGGTTGGACGCCGTACGACGACAAGCGAGATTAAGAGGAAGAGCACAGTTACATTCGTATTAATGTTTATTGCGGTAGCTGGCAGGAAAAAGAAACGCGGAGAAGTTTATTGGATTAGTTCAGAGCTAAAGTGCGTTAGCGATAGTGATATTGATCGATTAAATTGATATAGATCGATGGGATTAAATTTATTCTACGCGGAACAAGTCCATTAATCTTCTATTCTGGGTCCAAAATCAATTCAGCCACTTTAGAGTTACCCAATCGTGCTGGTACATATTCCCCGTCCTTTCCCGGCGTCATTTATTTTACAAACCAGTACCACAAATCGGTATACGTAAGATCTTTGCTTAATTCCGTTTTGTTAAGTGGCTGTAATACGTAATATTTTCTATACAATTGTAATACCGATCATTTATAGCGTATTCGTTATTATTCCAGCCGAATAATTGGGCTTTATATAGAGAATAACTAAAATATAGAGGCGGGATACTCCAAACTTCGAAACTTCGAAAGCTCTCGAAACTCGAATGGTTTCAAATTTTGAGAACTCGAAACTTTAAGCTACGTTCATAATTCGAAACTCTTTGAACCTACGTAAATAATAATTTATATAAATAATGCTGTCGTGATGCAAATCTGTTTAATTAATAATCCAATTGAATCGACGTTTAGAAATGTAAACTCATTCTAATTTTAATTCACTAATTTGTTACAATTAAGCGATTTTAAAATGTTTGTATTCTTTCACCCTATTTCTTCTTTATATATCATTATAGTAACGTACCAATGGGTTATCTGTTAATAAATAAATAAAAGGAAAAGATTCGAAGATTTCGATTTTCGATTCGAAAACAAAGTTTCGGATTCGAGTTTCGCAGATCTACAAATTAGGTTTCGACCCATCGCCGCTGAAATATATTTAATAATTTCCAATTTCGAAAATGACAAGAAAGAAAAAATCGAATGTAGGATATAAAATATCATTCGTTCGCATTCTTACCGATATTCGCATAGCTGTTAAATTAATTAGGAACATTGGAAATCGGTCCAGGAGTGCTCCGGCGCAGATTAATTAATTTAACGTTGATTTAACGTTTAGTTTAATCCGGTAATTTACGCGTGTTCGCGTGACGCGAAGTCTAATTTAATATTAACGACACTTTGCGAGGCGCGCATTTAATTGCCTCGGAAATGCGTGTCGCTGTTAGAGTATAATCGAGGCGGTCGTCGAACCTCCAACCGATCCGTGTATTGTTCGATTTTACCTGTAATTACGGCGCCCGAAGCTCCAAGCTCTGGACAACGTCGGACAATATTAATAACGTCGAGTAACCGATAGTTAGTTTATTACCATTACCCTTCTCAGACGAAACGTATCCCTCTGTTCAACCCTTTGCCTCGTTTATTAACATATTGCCTCTGTAACATATTACAGCGATTACGTTTCATAGAATTACACGGAGAACTATTAGTATCCATGTGATAAAACTCTTTGAAATTATGATAATTGTATTTCAATAAAATTTCATTCTTTCGATCGAAATTACATGCTTGGAAAATTGGCTGTTTTTTCCTCCGTTGAAAAGAGTGCTTTTTATATTAGATTTGCTCTCACTTTACCTAGTTTATGCATAATTTTACGCGTGCATTTATAGATACAGTTATTCGCAAAAGTATTCGGCTGCCTGAACACGCATGAGGAATTTTATGCATTTATTGCTCGTTTATATAGTAACGCATGCCTCCGTTCAAAAGTATTTGGACAATTGCTGAATTGATACTGAAAAATTCTCAGGAATTATTATCTGTTTTAGGGTTCCGAGTGAATTGGACTATAAAGAATTTATATGTTGAATGTTACTAGAAAAATCTTACTATGTAAAATAAGATTAAATGTGTTTATCTCGTTTATCCGCCGATTTTCTCGATCTTTAACCAATTTTGGCAATCATATTTTTAGTTTTTGTATCGCACCTGATATTATTTCATTCCATGCTTGTAGATAATTCAACAAGTCAGATTTATACATCAAATAGACTTTTCGGACTTTTGAACCACGCGCATCTCGATCATATACATTTCTTGCAAATCAAATGCAATAATTTAAGTACAAACTAATTATATATATATATAGCAGATACATGGTATAGTACTACTCCGTATTGTTCGATTAAAATCCGCCGTAGCGAAAGGGTTAAGCCCATCTATGTCCCTCTATTGTTTATCAACATCTATGAAACCTTATTTATGTTTTCATACAAAAGAAAAAATATTTTCACACAATATTCCTATCTGTATTTAATTATTTTAATGAAAACTATGTTTCTCTGCTATTCCCAGGATTACATAATACGACGCGCATCGTTGTAACCCATACGAATTCATTTTCTTATGTACCTTTTTCCTACCTCTTCTCTTATCTTGGTTAAATTTCTTTTTCTACGTATCATTAGCAACGTACGCCAATTTCGCATGCGCAAATTCAACAGCGTGCGCTATTAAAGTTTTCGGTCAAAAGTCTCGCAACAGCGCGCAACATTTTTTATTCTCTCTTTCGTCCGCGAACGGTTCGACAGAACCGGGCCCAGCCCGCCAGGTTTTTAATAAAAATCTTCATTCACATATCGCGTTTTCTCCGTTTTATTGTTCGCCGGAACTTCTCGTTGCACCGCATGCAATTAAACCGTCATCGCTGCTCCGCGTCGTCTGAAAGTTTTTTGATTAAAAAAAAGTTTCGAATCGCGTGCTTTGTCCGATCCCGGTTTTCCCTTCGTTCCCTTCTATACGTTTCATTTCACCCTTTAATAACATTCCAAAATATTTGTTCAACTCCAGGGCTGAAACGGCGCTCGTAATGTTTCCTTCTCATTTTTATTTCCTCCCCCCCCCCCCCCCCCCCTTATTATTATTCTTTTTTTCTTTCCCGCTGGTTTTGAAAATACCACGGCGCGGCCTGTCGGTCGTCAAATATCGTTCGCGAAACAAGGGAAAATTTGCTCGCGATTTACGACGATGTTCCAACGTAACGGTGCGTTTGTACAGCGTTCGCACGTGCCCACACATGCGGGCCGGCTTCGCGAGCCAGATTATAGATCACTGACCCTTTCGAGAACCAGGTATAGAGAGAGCTGAGAAATTGCATTATTTCTTTAATCTCGATATATCGTGCAAGAAACTATCGCGCTGCTTCGTCTGGTAAATCCTGACAATTGCAGTTGAAGTAATTGCTTAATACTTACGTATACGGAGCCAAAAGATGCTAAATCTTGGAAGTATCCTTTTAGATACTTCTAATCTTAAAAGTATTCTTTTGAAATATCCGAAGTCTTTCATTAACAGACTGATAGCTCGTTCTTTGAAAATTGTATTTCAGTATGATCTTGTCTAAATAATTACCATTACATAATAATATATAATAATACGCGGGGTGTTCCAAATCTAAAATCACAAACTTTGTCAACATGTTTGGGAGATCATTTTGAACAAAAAAATGTTATATACACACGACGAGTCGATTAGTTTTCGTTTTCAAGGCACGAAATAGAAAGTAGCATAAATGAAAAGTAATACAATGCATTGAAGCTAGTAACATCGAATGATAATCATTTATGTGAAACAGTGTTTTACACTGATTTATACTGATCTAGATTGATTTAAATAAATTGTTGAATATCAACTTTATTTATATGACTTTTCCTGTTTTTATTCTATAGAGTAGATAAACTGTTTTATTTTCACTGTATTTTAAGAGTAACTTTATATTCTATACGAGTTACTTAAATAAAATTTGTAACAATATGAAAGAAACGTGTATATAAACGGTTAACCAAATACTAAAACAGTTTTATAGATGTAGGACTGATTTGGAACTATTTAAACTTTCAATTTGCTCCCCTCTAAACTTGCAAAAATGTGACTTATTAAGTTCTTCCCCTATGGACTTCAATAATAATGTTTTTCGTCCAATTAAACAAAATTACGGTTATAGGAGATTAAATAGGTTTGACTATTAAGAACTTTGGCAATATAATTGTATATTAATTAAATTGTACACGATCGCGAAAGGAAGTATTTAATGTCCTTTGTATATCGTTGTTAAACGAATAGTGTTCGCCCGTCAATGTAAATACCATTATCGTAATTTTAATCATTGACATTCGCGCATGTAACGTGTTCAATATTTACTAGTTGTCCATTTGCACGCAACAGGATCGAACGAAACTCTAATGCCATATTTTCAATACAAACTCGCGCGAACAAACGTGTTTCAATATCTTCACCGCGATCCAATATTGGTTCCGAAATTTCTAAATTCGCCGAAATCGATCAATATTTGTTTTCCATATCGCGGAAGTTATCAATGCAAATTCCACCGGAATCCAAATAATACATATTGCCGATATTTATTGGTATGCACAACAAAATGATTACCCGGTGACGAAGTGAATTATAACGTTTTGGTAATTGGTTTCATACGGATAATGTTTGGAATCAAACATTGATTCCACGCATCGTTCTCGTGTATCGAATATTACATTAGGCGTCGTCAAAAATTGGCATTCTCAAATTATGCTATACAGGCTGATCCGAACGTATCGTCACTGCCTGAAAAACCACAATAAAGTAAATATAAAATAATGTAATCGGTAGATAGTTCGAGCAACTATCGTTTCACAACTCAACGTTTGATTTACAGTTTGACCATTTTTTCAGATCACTTTCTACGTTGTTTATTACTTTGTATGTCACGAATTATGACACAAATGGTTTAATCAAGAAATAGGTAATGAAATAGGGATAACTGTAAATCATGGGTGAATAAATAGATTTATGACACATGTATACGTATACCACATGCGGCGTCTATTGACGTGTAATGTATAATACAATTACCTAATTAGCATATTATGTGTAAATGTAACACGCCGTACTGGAATGTTCTAGAAATAAAGTAACCATCGTGCTGTAAAAACCCGCGTTAATACATTACGTATATTAGTCCTAAAACTATCATTTAATAAAGTAAGCTAACATCAGGCGATTCTAATTTAGATCGAAATAATCTTCTAAATACCATAAATCGTGAATTTTGCCGCTATTGTAGCGCACAGATAATACGCCACGTGGAAACATAATCTACCGCTTTATAATCCTAAAAGTTTCATCCCAGCTATCAAAATACCGCATCATAAAATTATTGAAACGTTATAGTGGGCCTTCCCATGCGCGAATCTCTAATTAATAGTCCCCGTAACGCTTTATCGCGTACTTTACAGCAGAACAATTCAACCATCGCGAAAGCTGCACGCATGCGGATTTAACGTGTTCACGGTTATTGCTACATTAATATTTCAATCAAAGCCGTCCCTCGTTTTCTCTACTTTGTCTCAATATTCATTTTACATGTTCAAACATTTCCGACACGGTGCACATGTATTTTTTAATATTTTACCGGTACAATTGGCCGCGCGTTGAGTATTCGATTAATGTCGACTCGTATCTCAAATTAGTGCCGATAAAATACGCGTGCGCATGTTTAATATCTGGCTCCTTTCTCGTTATTTTTAATAGCGATACGAAAACGAGCAATGCGTAATTTCGTTCAGATATACTTTATCGTGTTTGGACACGTGCATGCGTGTATAGGATTTTTCAATTATCAAATGCTTCCATGATCCACTTGTTAGTTATTAGCAGACTACGGATTTTGTATTTTATATGAAATATTTTGTACATTTTTGCGTATTGCGCGCGTTTCGTGCCCTTTTGCGTATTGAAATTTCCCATAAATGCATAAATATCAGCGGTCTAATTATTATTAATTCGAAAGAGCAATCGTAATGTTTGCGAATAAACGACTCGTACTTATAAGATCATTTTTCAGAATTATATTCGTAGAATATAAACAGTTTGATTAGAAGAGAAAATATATTTGCAATATACTTTGTATATATCATAAGCACATAGCTTGCGTATTCACTGTATATCATAACTGTATAAACTTGCGTAGTTTAACCATCGAGACGTTTCTTTAACGTTGATTTCGAACGGTTCGGAGAAAGTAAAGTCACGTCTTTAACGACAAAGCGACGGGCATGTGAAAACGCTAACGGAATACCATCGGAATTAACGAACGCCCTCTCGTAAAATTACATCTACGCGGATAAAAAGAGTCTAATCGATTCGATCGCACTTTTTCCCGGCGAAATAATCTCGCTACGTGCTCTCGCTTCCACGTCCATTCTAAACTCATCATGCTGCATCTCTCAAAAAAAAGGAAAAAGAAAAAAAAAAGGGGGGGACAAGTAAAAAATAGTTGCAGGAGCACGTACAGTCAGCAACATCGATTTGCCAGAAGCAATTGACGCTCGAATAATCGTTATTCCGTCGGATCGCATCAATTCACTGGACCAGCGTAATAAATACGACTGGAAACTGCTGACATTTTTTTTCTCTCTCTCTCTCTCTCTTTCTCTTGGAATAAGCAACCCTGACGAGAAAGGGTGACCCGAATGAAAATTTGCATTTCATTTCGCGCGTAAATATTTGCGTTTTAGACGGTCCAAGGACCTCCGAGGCACGAATAACGGCGAAACATAGCCAGACCGGCAAGAAACGTGCCACGGGGAAATGATATTCCGGTCGAATCGGATTTCAAAAGCGTCCTTATAACCGATTATGGGCCACGATAATTTACAAGCCGTCGGTCGTTCCGCGGCTAGGATTGACATCGATGAAAACGTCGAAACGCGACGAGTACCTCGGTAAATGAAAAAAAAAAGAAATCCTCAAGAGAAATGAACGGATGAATCGGGGCGAGGATTTCTGTCGCTGAAAAAGCCACGACGATACGACCACTTGATGTTCCCCGCAGAGGCGAGTGTTTTCCTTTGATTCCTTTTACGTGTATTTCCCCATTCAATATTGCCTATCGACGAAAGGGACACCCGTATCATGTCGAGCATGCGAAAATTTCGGGGGGGGGGGGGAAGTTGACGCGGATCGCGACGTGGCCAAACGTTGGTGCATCGCTTAATTACGATACACGTTGATTCTTGCCGCATTCGCATCTTTCTAACGAGCACCTGTCGATGATCACACGTCACGATGCTAATTAATCCTGCGCCATTCGCGCTTTTGGACTTTCAGACTCTTCGTTTCATGCGAATAGTTATTTTTACGCAAAGCGATCGGGGAATATTTGTAGAGCTCGGATGTAATTAACTCGTCAGGAACGGAATGCGTACTTACTACAATTGCCTCTGACGTCTAAAATAATTTGTACGAATTCATCGTACGGATTCTTAGGCGATTCGTATTGGTTTTCATTTGGAAGAGTTTTAAAATTTATCGCGTGAAATCGTTAGCTCGTTGCACGTGGAATGGCGGATTTTTAGATAGAATTGAAACTACGATAACATGGCACATGTAACAAAAGAAAAACAATCACTTACTAAGATTAATAGAATATTCTCCATTGAGCTATACCCATTCGTCTGATCGATATCTTAATGATATTATCGACATATATCATTAAATATTAATAAAGTATCGATAATTAGCAATTTCATCACTACGTCAAAGGCTTCAAGTTGATTTACACGTTTGCAACCTTTAGAACGTCAAGTGCGGTGGAAGATGGCAATCTTTGCAACCTTTAAACTTGCAGTTCATCTGTCTAACGATACTACATATTTCTCATGTGCGAAGCGCGATTTCCATGAATGGAATTCGAAATTTTTTTTTTACATAGCGGCGCATCTTCCTCCGCGGAACAGGTTTCGAGCGGTGAAAGTTGACCTCTGGAGAACTTTCTACGCACGCCATGGATGCAGTTTCGAGAGAACGTGACGTTCGATACACGAAGGGAACCTCTGCGTCGTTTGTCTTCAAAATCGATTAGGTCTTCCAGATTTGCATTTGCGATCTTACAATTTCCTCGACGAGGATTTTGGTAAAACCGTTGACTAAGAACAGGATAGACTATCCATTTACAGGAAACATCCTATATTATGAAAAGAAATTCGGATTGTGTAAAACAGCAGAGCAGAGGCTTTTTACGTCCCTGTATTCGTTTAAGAATTATATTCAATCGAACCGTAAAAGTTGATAAAATTAACCCTCTATCCGCGTATTAAATATAATTGTACGTTTGCTCGTATCATAAAAGTAAATGAAATTCGGGTTATACGAAGATATACTTTTATACACGTTACTATAAATTTAGCTATTATAGATCGATTATATCGGAAACGATTAATTATCGCGGTGTTCATTTACAATTCCTATCGTTTGAAATATGCTGTTGTTTTATTTTAGTAAGCCCCTGATGATTTTATATAAGATTGGATAGTCGATCCTGTGCTTCGTCGATGGCAAAACGTTTCTCTTCCTCATATAAATCTCACTTAAAGTCACTACTTCATTTTACAGGTTGAAAAAGTGTAAAATGGGGTTCGTCACGCAAGGGGTACGTATATTTCGATTGATAACGTGGAGAATTGCAGGATTTCGATGCATCACGCCAACTAAATAGCTTAATAGCTGTATTATCGAGTGGTACGCGACATTCTCCGAGTCATCAACCTCTCGTAGCGTTCTCCTCTTTAACCTTGCTAAGCCGTTATTCGTGCCTGTAAGCGTTTCTTTTTTTTTTTTTTTATTCGATTCGTATTCTAAATATTCCTGTCTTCATTCAAACGCGTACGCTACACGCGAAGCTTCCTAATTTTTAAGCAGCACTTGCTTTCGCGAATAGAGTCTGGATGGAAATTTTGCTTTAGGAAAAATTGGAAAGTTGTAAATTTTACTTAAACAAAAATTAGAAATTCATTTGGAAGATTTGCTTCCCGGAATAATTGGAAGCTTCACTTTAGAAAGTATATTAGAAATTTTAGGAAAAACGATAATAGAACAATAAAATAAACGATAGACGGTAAAATTATTTTACAGTAGGTATATAAAACGTGGAGACGTAGAAATATATAATAAAATTCAAAACAAAGTTGACTATCAAGCAGCTTTTAAATAACTCGCGTTCGAAAGCGTTAATGTTCTTGGAAAATATGTCGATCTTGGTATTATAGTAAATTGCTAAGCAGCTAATACTACTGACGCGGTCAACGTCTACAAATCTAGAGATAAAAGGAGGATGTCTGAAGCTCATAGGAGTTATTAAATTATACAATCAATATCCGTAAGTCTAGTGTTAGAAAATGGCAGAATAACGTAATCTTTTATGTGAAAGGTGTGCCAATTCGACGCAATAGACGAATAAAGCTCATTCATAAGCTCTACATTATAACTGGCCCATATTTAGATGCTTTAGATGCTATATTTGAACCAACTTCTCTAATATTGAAAATGTCTACTTTCGTAGAGCAAGTGGTCCAAATATGGGCTACCACTTTTATTTCAGCGTTTATTGTCTAACCTGTTGAACATACCTCGTTGTTTACATATAAATGTATACCTGTAACACGTCAGCTTTCTGATGTAGAATTGAAATAAGTTGACTAAAATTAATGTTCACTGCAAATTACAAAATTAATGTAACAGCGATAATTTTCATTTATTAAAGCGTGGTCCAAATATGGGCCACTCATAAAATAATCTAAAATAAAAAATGGAAACTCTTTATTCCCGATAACTGTTCTTTTTATTGAATGTGGGTAAAAAAAAACTCTGAATGCTAGCAATATAGTGCTCTTAGCAAATTGATTCTTACTTCAATAGATAATTATTAGAACAATGAAACGAACGTACCTGTGAAAATCTTTACGATCGCTAAATTCGTAACAATGCCACTGTTTGCAATAGAAGACGATTAACCCTTTGCGGACGAGTGTCTGCAAATAGCTGCCTAATCGTTTCTCGGTTTTCTTGGCGCAAGTCCATTTTTAAAGCGAAATATTTAAATTAATATTGTTAACGAACGCTTCGAAATTTTGGGAATCTTATGGCTTTGAATTTGATAGCTAGGAATTCGAAGGTTTGGAACTGAATGCCAAAATACTTTCTTAAGTGTTATCATTCCTCGTCCGCAAAGGGTTAATACGACAAACGATGCATATTATTTGTTTTCTACAACTTTATTTGTTCTTTAGTCGTAATTTTGCACGGTTCCTGAGACAGGGCAACGCTTAACAAGACCATAGTCGGACCACTTTGTCTATCATTCCTTTGACGAATATTAAATTTGTATTTCTTTCGAACGTTTACCGTTAGTTTAATATTCTCGAGTACTCGCGTGTTTGTACGACGAGTAAAACAAACGAGTGTACGGCATAGCCAGCCTCTCATTCGAACGAGTCGATTTAACGTAGCATTCAAAGCATTCTTGATGTAACGATTTACGCGCCGAAGATTACACGATGGGCTATCAAAGAGCGTAGTGAAGCAGGAAATTATTTCACAATGTTCGATGGTAGAACGTTCAAAGGCCTTTCGCGGTGAGCTCGATCGATGGTAAATAGAAACGCAAAGAAACATTGCCCATCGTAACGATGCATCCGTGTAAATTTATCGCTGAAAAACACCCGATGAGAATCGCCGCGCCGTTGCTAATCGGAATCTAATACACTTAATCGACGAAACTTGTTCGATTGAAACCTCGCTGCTAGCGTAATCAACGTATAATTAAGCATCATTAAATCGTTGAAATTAGCGAACCAATTAACAAGTGTACCGAATAATGAAACACTACCCGATTTTACAGTTTTATTAATGCGGCTGACGCATTCAGTTTCGTTTTATTATGAAGTAGCTCTTTGCATTGTATTTTCAACAACCTTGTACATTAATTTCACGGTTTGAATTCGCTTTTACGAAGGAAAGTGTTCTACACGATGGATATTTCCACTGCTAATATTTTATTCATGGATCGGATAGTTACCAGGTAGAACATTTGTTTCAATAATGCCTTTTCATGTAATATCTTTGAAGCGTTGATTGATGTGGAAAATATTATAGATGATCGTAGCTTCAGTTCGTTGAGATCATTGCAATCATCTATAAAGGCGGCGTGATTAATGTTGCTTTTATCTTCGATTTTGTAACGTTTTGTAACGCACGCAGTGTGATTAATGCCATTTCGATGTTTAGCATTTTTAACAGCTTCAAAATTACGCGTAACTTAAGATAAACGTGTGGCGAATTTACCTTAAGCTTACAACATCTCCATAGCAAAATTAAAGTAAAGTTGGTCTTTGTCATAAATAGACTGCGGATTTTTATGCGCATTCATATTTTTACAAGTGAAATTGAAAAAATGGAACTGAACAATAATCTGCACTTTACTTTAAATCTTAGGGTAAACGTTGGTAATATGGAACCCCTGATTTTAAAAACTTGCCGAAAATAGTTTTAAAACAGTTATAGTTAATGATGAATCATACAAAGGTAATACTTTTCACCTTACCTTTACTAAAATATTTAATTATTCGACTCGCGTTTCAGAAATTTTTTAAAGAGAAAAACGTTTCTTGTTCAATAATGAACTTGATAGTCTGGCGTGTAATTATCAGTATGATCCGTTATTCCTTATATCTGTTATTATACACACATATATATATATATATATATATATTTGCATATTACATTCTATGTCTCTTTGTATATCCAAATTTTCCGTAAATGCATAAAAATGCGCGGTTCAGCCATCAGCTAGTCATTGGAGGTACTCTTCTCATTAGTAAAAAGGTTGCTGTCCTCTGCTCTATGATTCCACGTTTGGAAGCATTCGAGGCCGAAGAGAAGTTCAACGAACACGTGAAGACTGAAACCATGTTTAAATTTTAAGTAGAAAGTGCCATGGCCTCGAGCAGCTAGAAACGCAATTCTATTTTCAGAAGTTGACTTCATTTCATAAGTTATTAACATTACAATTACCAAGGTGGTAAAAATATATACTTTCCCTATTTATAATTTCCTATAATAAGAATCGTGTAAACTTCCAACAGTGCGTTCCTGATGATTTCATTTGATTAACTACGTATGTATGCTAGCGTCAGCCAATCACTGCTCTGATATCACGTTACGTATAAATTATTTCAATACTTCGTATGCAGTAACTCCCAAAATTAAAAGACAAAGCTATAATTAGAGCTCTTATTAAATTTCACCATCGATAGTACTTATCTATTTTCGTCGAATCCACGCCATAATTCATAGAACGAATCTGGCTCGCTATTCCAATACAAGGTTTGAATCATTGAATCGTTGGATCGTTGAATCTTTGTATTAAATCTTCAACTTTGAAAAGACATATCAGTACGTTTCATCCCTTGCGGTACATTTTTCCAACTAAACGTTTCCACGTACATACGTTCGTTTCGGAAACAACAAATCAGCACGAACACAGTCGCCGTTTCAGCCACGGTGCGTTGATTAAGAAGATACGATCTCGTAGGGAAGTTCATTAATCATTCGAGCAGCCAAGTAAAAAGTCATGCGCGTACATATTTCGCATCTCCCGGTGCCGTGTAAAATTATCAAGTCCGGCGAGCGTGACTTATTTTCCACGCGCATTTTTCACGGGAAATATAGCAGGAAGAATCGTTGACACAAGAAAGATCTGTCTAGGAAGCTTTTGTTGTCTGCCAAGACGTGACTATGTTCACAACCGTCTCCCAGGAACATTCGCACAGGTTTCTGGGAATGCATCAGAACGATCAAGACGACGAAACATACTAGTCGACCTCTGTTATACTTTCTTTTCCCCCTTCTTCTCCTTTTAGTTACTCTTCTGCTTCGAGACACTTTTTTTTTTACTGAAATGTTGAGTTCTTGTAGAAAACCAGTAATCGTTGTTGTAGAATTCTTGCCAGGATGTTTTTATTCAGAAATACGGAGGCAATCGTGCTGACAAGTAGTTTTTAGAAAATGAGAAGTAATGCTTAAGTGTTTTATTAATCACTATGAATAGACTGCGGATGCTTATGCAAATCCGTATCTTTTTAAACAAATTTAAGGAAACGGAAGCTAAACAGATATTAGCTTCACCTTTTCATTATTACACTTTGAGCTTTACTTTGAATATTTACTGTAATTTTACCTGTTACGTGTATATTGTACTTTTTTTCAAATTTAAATTTTCCATAATTGCAATAACTGATACCTTTATCGTAATACGATAAAATGTAGACATATTTTTCATCTAATATATTGGATTCACTGAGATGAATCAGTTTTCTGTAATAGTAGTGCGAATAATAACTGGACTACAGGTCTTTACGCAAATTCATACTTTTATAAATTCATATTCGTATCTTGCAAACTGCAGATATTTTTGCAAATTCATATCTTTATATATAAAAATAATTCAGTGAGATTTAAATAGGTGCTTATTTCATTCTCCAGATATAATAATGCTTATTTTGCCTTGACCATTTTGGATATTTTTGTATGTCATCGATACTCCGCACCTTTTTAGTCATCTAAAACTTTACGACAAATATCTACTAATCACTCAAATAATCCCTAGTCCTTTTGTCAATAATTTACCAATCGTATTCCGTTCATATAAAAATCGCTGGATTTTTCAGGTGAAAATATCTGTTAATAAAAATTAAACACCCGAAATAAGATAAAGAAGTTAAAATTAAAGAAACTACGTTAAAGAAAGGAGCACTTTAACTTGTTCAAAGACTTAAACTGACCACGTTTTAAATTTCTAATAATTAGTTTAAATAGAAAGAAATATTACATCGCGAAAGGTTCCCATGAAGTTAGTTTAGAATATTAAAAAGGCATACGTTACGAAAAACGACATTACTTTCTTGTATCATTGATATATTAAAAGTAATAACACATCGAAGAGAAATTTAACAATGAAACAAAAGAATTCTGGAAGTAACAAGACTGTGTGATTTGACCCAAAACAGGGATTATCACAAAAAGCCGTGAAAGTTGGTCGTAGCATTGTAAAAGATTCAACAAAGTGCATTTCACAATTGGAATAATTGTACCATTAACACGCTTGTGCTCTTAATTTTCCAAAACTCCAACAAATTCGTATCAAAGAAACGCAGCAGGCATATAAACAAAATGTATCGTTGAAATGATAACTTTTATTGAACCAAAAACGGTGTTTTCGTAACGGAATATCAATCAATTTCCCATCAAAATATCAAGATCCTTATTTAATTATTCAGAAAGATGCAACAAATAATCTGCAAAAACACACGAACTACTCAAAATGAAATGCAAATGATAATATTTGGAGGGTGAAAGAAGTCTCTATTTACTTTCTGCTGCTTCAATAGTATTTATAAAAATATAGATTCGTATAAACATTCACAGTCTATTCGTAATTACGTGGACTAATTATGAACGAGTGTGAATTAGTCTGCGCTTGGAAAATGTCTTCACTGCCAGCGATTGAAGCATTACCAAGAAACGTGTTGTTCAGACGGAAACGTTCGAAAGCTCTTGACCAAACCGGAAGTGGTTGATTGTTCGGGATAGGAATGCCAAACGGTTCTCTAAACTTTCTGCAGGAATTTGAAACGCGTTCGGTACACGTCCAATTCCCTCTGACATCCGGTACACGGAGTTCAGCCATCGACGTTATCGATAACGGATGAGAAGCTTGGCCCACACCGCAAACTCCATTACTATGGTTAGCCTCCCTAAAATTAACTGCCGAAATTAGCGATCCAAATAGATCCGCATTCCCGCGGGGCACCGCACAAATTTCAAAGCTCGCGCGCTCTCTCAAGAATTACAACGGATCGATATGATCCTTTGGTCATTTCCATAAGTCCTGCTTTGCCTCGCTGTACCACTCTAATTTTCACCTCTTCATTAAGGTGATCGTTTATAATTGCGTTCCGCTTCAGCTTCGATCCACGCAAAGGTAGCCACTGTGTTTGGCGAATAATTAAATTTCATTTGATTGACGAATCGCGTAAAAATGGAATGCAATTAACTGTAATGGTGAAATTGTACTTGTATTATTCTAATATTTCGGTGCAGAAATGTAGTTAACGTAGTTTGATATCGAGTGAAACGATTTAAAAATGTCTGACAAGGAAATGCATATTAATTAAGATAATGTCAGGTTCTGTATATCGTTTGCACCGCAACAAATTTATATAGCTGCATAAAAGTTTTATTAAATAGTTGAAACCCTCATTTAGTTTACCTTAATTAATTAACACTTCATGAGAAAATAGATGCATTGGTGTGCAGATACTTTTTGCAATTACTGTATATATCATTAACAAATGATTCGCAATATTCGTTGCAATTCTGCATGAAACTATAAACACAAAGGATCTCAAACTCGACTGTGAACGTTAAGACGGAAGTTGGAAACGGTTATGATATTGCTTCCGGTTCTTAAAACAGTTTTAAGGAACCTAAATAGTCTTGAAATTGTTACGGGAGAAAATGATGCTGGCTTACATCGGTTTCGGTTTCAGTTCTATAAAACGGATATTGGATAGTAATAGTATTATAGTATAGTATATAATATAGTATAACATAATAAGTATAGTATAATATAATAAGGAATAATATAGTATATAATAAAAGTTATATACTAATCTTATGTATAACTGGTATATAACTGTTTCGAGAGCGTTATAGAACCGATGTAATATTAGTTTCGTAGAACGAAAACCGAACCCGATATAAGCCAGAACCTTTTTCTCCAGTAACTGTTTTAAGATTATTTCGGTTCCTCGAAACTGTTTGGGTCAGAATCTTTATACAACAGTTATTAACAGTTATATTTGGAACCTTTCCAACCTCTGCTTTAAGATACATACTTAGCATTGTGTCTATTAGAATTCTATTTCCAGACCTTGAGTTCAATTAATACGCTTTTCGAAGATCGAACAAGATTCGACCATTGGTATCTCGTACTAACTTTCACAGATAACGCAAATCGTAATAACGCGTCGCGTATACCGCAAAATCAGTTTCCATGTATATCCAATCGTTCTCTCTCTTGAATCGAGATGAAAAGAAGTCATAAGCAACTCGAAACGAGACTCTGAGCAACACCGATTTAAATTATTTACTTTATCAGAAAACATGGATTTTTATAGAACAAAATATTATATTAACAAATTGCTTTGTTTTTAATGTAATACAATATTAGGTCAACGTTTTACTACCTTGAATTACACGGTAAAAAAAAACATCAAAGTTAAAGCACAGCAATTTTAAATTACTTCTTCCTAAATAGAGATTAGAGAGGTTAGCAGTTTCTTAGAAATTAGCAAAATTAAAAGTTTACGAAAAAAGAGAACAATGTTTGCTAATACAGAAATTTGTTAAAATTTACTGGTACAGTCGTATTAACTTTAAGCCAATTGTTTCCGAATATTTTCAAGATACAGCTGTTATCAAATTCGATTTATCAAGAAACCCCGAAAACGCGAAACTTTCCCAGGAATCGTTGCAAGTGGAATCCTCCAAGCAAGCATTATTCCCCGAAACTTTCCGCGGAACCATGATTTGCGAGTTCAGCTTTGAATCGTCTTACCCTCGAGAAATATCCTCGCCGAGAAGCAGATCTCGGCAGTACGCCTCTAACAGCGTTGCTATCGTGACGAATCAGTTCTCAAACGTTTCTCGGAATAACCTACCTTGCGTTGGAAATTCTAGCAATCGAGCAGCTGTTCATGTTGTACAGAACGGTGCAGCGCGGCGTTTAACAGGGAAATCTTCTTAGAAATTCACAGAATTTGTCGTCGAAGTTGCCATCAATGGGCCACGGAACTGATCGATCGGTTAGCACGTGAAAACTCTCGCGAATCTCCAGATATATCGGGTAAACGAAAGTATGTCAACGGAGCACGTCTCATCAACACTTTTGGATGTTCGCGTCGCGCGATCGAGACTGCTACTGTTTGCCCCACGAGTCGTGAACACGTCGGCAAACGCAACAAACTTTACTCGCCATGTCGATAAGCCTGCACCTAATAACGCTACAAAATTCCTGTGAACAGACACGCGTTGTTGTTGTCGTTGGGCGAAGAGTAACGTAGACGTTACGACGGGATTTAGAAACAGCGAAGGTGACTGGAATGGAATGTAAGAGAACTTTTTTATCGTGTGCTCTACAATAGTTTGCACTGGAGTTAAATTATCAGCATGGCTTTATCGCGTCGACTTAATGACAAGCTGAATTTAGCGTACTTTTACGGTCGTTTTCGTGGAGAATGTAGTATTTCGCTGAAATCAGATACGAATGTATTGTATGCCACGTTTTATATAACGAGGGACTTATGTTGTCGGTTAAAGCTAGTAGAAAGCTAAATGCTTTTGCGCAGAATTGTTTCAAATTATATTTTCGAAATTATTTCCGAACACAGTCAATATTCTAAATACAAAATTATATTATCTTAAAAATGAAAATGGGTTGTACAGTTATACTTCGGTACATTTTACATTAGAATGTGGATGTCGCATTTGGTCGCCTGTTTATTATTACCAAACGTAATACTTGAAAGGGTTCGACGCAGGTTTTTACGTCTACCAGCTCGCCACTTGGAAACTCCCATAGTAGTAACCAATCGTGACTAATCAGTCAACACTACAATTTCGATTAAACTTATGGCCGCTGAAACATTGACGTATCGAACTAGACCTTGTTTTCTCTTATAAACTTCTAAAAAGGCACGATTATATCTCCTGAACTACATTCTTTAATTAATGTATCTATACCTAGAGTAATTGCCAGAAGACGAAATAACGTTATCCGTCAGGAGTTTCGCGACACTTTATACGGTATGCTGAACTGTATAAATCAGACAATAATTAATGTGAATAAGTTTTGAGAGCGGCTAGATTTCTTCTCTTCTTATGCCATCTTTTTGCATTATCTGGATAATCGATTAACCCTCTGGCTACGGCAAACTTTGATACGTACAGTTCTCCATTTTGATCATCGCACTTCGTACACCATTAAAGACGAAGGAATTATAATACAATATTCTTAAACTGTAAATTTGTGCAGTGAACGTTAATCACTTTTGATCAGTGAACTGAAGAAAAATTCTACCAGTGAAGGGTTGAAAGCTGTAGAAACATATACTGTAAAAACCTTTCGTTGCCTACCGGGTTCAAAATTAAACAATTTCTACCATTATTCTTTCGTCGAAGTTTCATATGAACGCCATAAAGTAAGGAATCCCAAAAGAGTGAATTAACAAATTACCTAACATAACTGTAATTTATTACTTTACTACTGTACTCTCGTTTACCGGCAGTGAACTTATGATGTAAATATTCATATAGAAATGCGAATTATCTGGCTTTACTTTGTCCAAGTGATACGTAATACCTTAATCCCAAGAAAGATATGGAACGTTGAGTTCCATAGAAAGGAAGGATAATTCGTAACTAGTCATGAAACATACGAGGTTTTCACACACGTGTGTTTTGCTAGTTGTTAATACGTAACGTGACAGAAGCTTTGGGCGAACAATCCCACGGGACTATCGCAGTCGGCGGTGTTTCCCTTAACCCAGAACTCGTTCGCGGACGAGGCTACCAGTTTAGTTATCTCCGGCATTCAAACTGGTTGAAGCTCGCGTTACGTGCGCTCGTGCTTTCGAGCTTTCCTGTCGAAACTACGCGCGTTTAACCGACTACCAGTGCCCAATGGAAACGAGCCGCTATTAAGCTCGGCCCATTTGCCGCTTAAGCGTTCGTGAGATCAGGCTTTCGCGACCATTTTCCCGTATATCGCCGTTTCACTTTCAAATACAAGTAATATCGATCGTTACGTTGCTGGAACGTCGAACATTACCGATAAACCTCGCGGATGATCGCAGAATCGTTGTACAAATATATGGCATCTTTTAGAAGTATTCGTTAATACATTCGCTGCGTCCGCGACGAAGGAATCTTCAAAGTAACTAGAATTAATTAATCTAATTAATTAAAATTACTGCGATACTCTCGTTTTTATATTTTTACCATTGCTGAATCTTTCTGTAAATTATTTATAACGCGTCTTCTTTCGTTAATGTACGGAGCAAATATTGATAATGAAACACGAAACGAAGGAAACCGATAAATGGCGACATCCGCAGCGCGTGGATTAACGCGTTCAGTGCCGTGTCAGTCATCGCTAACAATAAACTCTATTATTCAGGCCGCGTCAATCACCGATGATTCGGGATTGCAAACGTACCGATGTTTACCGTTACCGGTAAAACCAAAAAAAGTTCTGTTACCGGTATTTATCGGCAATATCGTTAGTAAGCAATATTTTGTTGCGATAAAAGTTAATAAAACTTGGATTTGATATAAAGAGCTTCGCAGGAACAAAATTGTCACAAATTTCTGTGTCACTTGGATCTCGAGATATTTAACACCTCAAAGCCTGTAAGTGTCCACGATCTACGAGATCGTAGAACCGCAGACGACCAAGATTACAAAGGTACTTAGGTCCCCAAGGTTCGAGAGCTGTGAAGGCGTTAGAATCTTTAAGATCCGAGGACAGCGGAAGCCTCATGTTCTCCAAAGACTCAGAGTTCTGGAAGCCTTAGGGTGTTAAGGGTGTCCCGGGATTTCTAAAGTCCCAGCACCCAATGCTTCGTCCGAAGGATTGAGGATTGAGGACTCCGCAAGTAAATTTGTCAACGGTTCACAGAATCTCACATTGGTTTCGTCTACTATACAGGGTGTTCCAGATCTAAACCGACAAACGTGGCCAACATCGATGGTTCTAGTATTAAAAATGCCAAATATGTCGGCAAATTTTGTCGGTTTAGATCTAGAACATCCTGTGTACACAAGTACCATTTATGTTTCAAATGTGATGATTTTATGATGCTTCTTGCAATATCCTACGTACTATAATAATATTCCATTTTGAACGCTTTATCATTCACGAAGCGTTATTTTATCTTGCCTGTTTTTTGATGAATGTCGCCGAATCCACGTCGTGTCGTAGTATTGACAGAATTGATAAAAAATCATTCCACTGATATTTGCTGTGTAACTTCAGATATTTACTATCAGTTTCTCTCGCGTTGGAATTGTTTGCCCGTATGGATGGTGATAAAATTTTGTTGTTTTGTTTTGGTGCTCTCGCGTTATCGTATGTTGCAGTTCTGATAGATTTTTCAAATTTCACGGGTAATGCTCAGTATTCACAATAAACTGAACAGATCGGTCTATTTGTGTTTCTTTTACTATCGATGGCGGCGGGACAACACGGCTCCGGCACTAAATCGAACGGTATGCGGCAGGTATGTATACATACATACATACGTATAGCGACGACGACGTGATGCGAATACGAAAATCCCTTTGCCCCGAGAGTTCGTCTCACGTGATACGGCCTTAACTGCCTGAGGAGATTCAAGGAAAGGCGAGTAATGACCTGCGAACCGTTATCATTTGCCTAATACCCCCCCTCCTGCTCCTCTAATGACAAGAAGATAAACGATAACAACGCTCCTTTGCAACCTGTTTGCCATGTAATTTGCTACGCGAATGTTTCATACGCGGAAGGCGTACAACGTACATTTGTTTATCTCACGTATACATCTTTCGCAAAATAGAATACGATTCAATGACTGTCGATTATGTCTGAACGTATGGCAAACCAATCACGCGGAGAGTCTAAAGTAAGTGTACACTTTATAAAAATGAAATTATACTACAGTTTGTTCACTGTATATTATATCGTAATTATATTATAGTTTATTTATCGTAAGTAATGTCATAATTGTGCTACTATATTATACAATATTTATTTATTTGCTATAAATAATACTATAATTATGCTATAATCATATAGTACTACCTATAATTTAATTTTTCTGAGGTTTTCAATTCACTGTTGATTCTTATTTTGGGTAAAGTTCCGAAAAACCACGGTCGCCAATTTTCATGAAATTTCGGGGGGTGGGGGGTAAACCTTAAATACGAAATTTCAATGGCGGCTCTTTAATAGTTTCCGAGACATTAATGAAAATAACACGTAGAATTTTGCGTATACGTGCACGCCTGTGGCGGCGTATGCGTAAGCCCGCGGCCGCCACTTAACTACTGTTCTGTTAAGCTCGGAACCTTCGCCGGCTTCCTGTTTCTGTTAATACAGGACGGGATGTATGTATATAACGGACGAACTAATTTGAAATTTTTTATATCTATCAATATCAGTAACGTTGGTGCCTGCAAGCCGATGTTTACAGTTTAAAATTGTAATTCGGGGGAGGGGCTGCGCTAACCCAAACCCTAACCCGACCTAGCTAATTTAAGCTTATTTATCAACCTTAATCAATAACTTATCCTTTTTATTGCCATTAGCAGTACCATTTAGGCTCCGATTCCAGGATAAACTATCCGAACGGAACGGATCATTTCAGCGAATGAATCTGAGAATTTCACGCCTCTAAATTCACTGGAATGTATATATGGAAATGCGTATTTTAAGGTCACCCAGTATACTGTCATAAATTACTATTAGTCAGCCGTCACAACCAGCGGCAGCTTCGGTCCCAAGTAGGCACTGGACGAACATAACTTGTAAGTTCCGCTGGGCGCTTGCCTCGGCCCTTGGCGGCCAACTTATAATACACGCATACGCAGGCTCACGCAGCGTTGACACAAGCTAAGCGTGCACGTATACGTATTACATTAATTCATATCTCGGAAACTGTTAAAGAGCCGCGATTGAAATTTTGTATTTAAGGTTTTCTCACCCTCCTCCTCTTCACCACTGAATTTCATCTTAATCAGTGACCGGGGCTTTTCGGAACTTCACCCCTCATTTTAAACTGTGCGAAACGCAGAGACGTACAAAGTATCCAAAATACGCAGGGAGCCAAAATTGTGAGTATCCAATTTACAAACGTAAGATTTTGGTAGAATTTATTTACAGTAAATTGTACCGCAATTTTACTATAACTGTATTATTATTGCACAATACTTATTTATTTGCTGTAAGTAATATTATAATCAGGCTCTAATTATCTTATAATTTCACTCGATCTCATTTTTATGAGATGTATACTTGCACGTTTGCCTGATTTACTCTAAATCATATATCACAGACGAGATACAGGATAGACCTATCGTCTTATGGTACTTCGTGTCACACGGTCTGAAATACGGACATCTAAAGGAATCGGAATTTTCGAAAAAATATCGTATATGTTATTACCTGAAAAGGAATGAAAACATTTCTGAAGTTTGCATTTTCCAAGCTTTAAAACAGATGCCAAAGTTATAGATTTTACGAAATCAAAAAGAGAAAAATAAAAATGGTAATATGTGCTATGAAGCTCTTGTCCCGTGTGACAGAAAAATACGTTAAATGACGGGTCGATTTTGTAAAAATCTTTCTCAAACTTCCCACGAATGCATAAAAATTCGCAGTCTAGTGACCAAATATACTTATGGATGGTAGTGTGTGTACATTCACTTGATTTATGTCGCTTCTCCGTATATTAACGAATTCAATACACCGTAGGAGTTCTAGATTTCATCTGAATAAATAATTGGCCTTCATGTAGCGGAGAAATTTAAGGGAACAGTACGGAATGCCTGTCGCGAGTAGGCAATTAATTTGCCGCGCTTCCGCGTCACAGGAAACGCGGAAATTTTCAAGTTAGACGGCCGCGTTCGCACCGGATTAAATGAACCGGTTCCATGTTTGTTTCTCGATCGTTCGTTCAATTCGCACAGGCACCGGTGCGTCGCTGTATAATCCACGAGCCGAGTTATGTAGATCCAGGGCTTATCGCTCCAGGATTTCCATTCTGTCTCATTATTAATTTCCATGCGTTAAGCAGCCGTGGCTGGGATTAGTTGGTAGCGTCGTTATGCCACCCGACGAAACTACCGCATTTCTATGGGACCTCCATTGATTACGCTATGTAATTATTCTTGAAGCAACACCGTGTCGGCTGATTACGATTCATGCAAACTTTTCGCGGATTCCCCATTGCGAATATCATCATACATCCGCATTTTTGCCTTGACAATTTAGCAATATTACGAATATTGGAAAATAAATGGCAATTAATTTAACAGATTTGATATTAAAATTAGGGCTGGATCTTTTTATCATCCAGATAATCCGGATATTCGAATATTCGGAGTAGCAATCAAGTAATCCGGAGAATTGAAAATGTCCGGATAATTCGGGTAGCCGAATAATAATAAGAAAAGGACAAAATACGCAGCACTACGGCTTTCATTCAAATCTAATGCGTTATTTCGGATAGTAATATAAAATAATAAGCCAACAGTTATTATGATACAATATGAATAGCATAGGATCATTAATTATGTAATTAATGTATACCTAATAATCTATATTAATATATTACTGCCGATTAGGATTTACACAGTCGTTTGGATATTCCTATCATTAATTAAAATACTATAATAAAAGCATAATATTTAAAAGCGATCTTTAGTTTGTTATATGTATACACAAGTTTAGAATTGAATTTCGAAAGACTATCAATCGATTCTCGCGAATAAACGACTAGTTTAGTAAAAAATAGAATCGACTAAAATCTTCGCTGACAACGAGCGAGAATTAAACTTGTATAAAATGAAAAGCAATCAACCGGACGCGACGGTGAAATATAAACGTAAACGTGAAGATAAAGTTTTACTTTAATACTCGTTCAACAGTACTAGCCGGCGTAAATATAAATAAGTAGCATAACAGAGGTACCATTTCATCCGGAGGGGTCACTTTCGCATTTAACTGCTTCGTAACGAAAGTTGTATACACGTACGCTCCACTTTTGCCGCAGTTCCCCACGAATTTATTTCCTCGCCAGACAAACAACGTGTACACACATGTTTGCCTTTGCAAAAAAAAAAAAAAAAAAAAAAAAAACGAGTAGGAAAAGACACATTGATAAAGTCTAGCGTTAGTATTTCTTCGGAACAACCGTCTCGCCCGAAGTATTACATCCTATTTCTTGCACGTGCTCAGGAGCGGCGAATATTTTTACAGATAGTCGTAACTCTGGTCCACGAGGACGAGCTTGTTACCGGGGAAACGGTGTGTCTTGTGGAAATAAAAGTTCAACTTGGACACCGGTTCTCGCGTCGCTTGCGTTCGTAAGTTCGTTAACAACGGTCGCCACACATCACACGGCGAAACGTCGCGTCGACTTTTCGCGGCGCAACGATTCGTGAAAGACACGAGCAAGTTTTACGGAGGGTAAGAGAGGAGAGGAACATTTTTTAAACTCGACCACAGTGAAATTAAGCAACTCGCGTGTACGTGGATCTAAAAACTTTCTCGTTGTTCTCTTCCACGAGTTAGGTTCGATTTAACGCGATCGGACGCGCGATACTCCGAGGATTGAGGATGGAGTCCTACTTGTTCCGCAAACTTGGAAACTTTCAAAAGGCAGGATCTACCACAAATCATATAATTTGTATGCATGAAGTCGGAATGTAGACGCATTGCCGTGGCACGACCGAAGTCACGGTGGGGCGAGATTCCTGCGAGCCAGACGCAAATTCAGTCCGAACCTTCGTGACCGTTTCGTGTAACGAACAACGCAGCAGCAGACGGTTCTGTGTTTCACGAACACGGATAATTCCATGGTACTCTTCTGTGCACTGTATTTTTGTAGTTCTTCTCCTTAAATCTTTGAGGACTAAACGTTTTTGCCTTGCGAGAAACACGTTCTATAAAGGGTCTTTCCGTAACTGCTTCTGGAAGTTTTTTCTCTAAGTAGAACACGTTCAAATTTAGAAAAGTTGTAGGATTTTTATTTTACATACTAATAGGATTGTTGTGGTTAAGGTATATTAAGTGAACGAATCGTAAAATGTTTGATATAAATGGAATTAAAAGTATACATTTAATTGTAAGAAAAGAGTATAAGATACATCCTTTCGCACCGAAGGATCACTATTGACTGGCTGACCCGGGCAACGCTGGCAGCAAGACTGGTGACGCATATAGAAACAAAAACAAAGAACTCCTTTAAAGTAATACGCCACCTTCGAAACGTTTAGAACGTTCGATCACACACATCGCACATGGTTAATGTTAAACGAGGATATTTATTGCATCGACAGATGGAATATTTCAAGAAGGATCTTTTATAATTAAGCGGGAAAGTAATCACTAGACTGCGGGTTTTTATGCACTTATGGGAGATTTAAATTTGGAAGAAGTTGTAAAATGCACCTAATATGCAAAATTATATAAAATATCCAGAATAAAGTACGTGTTATAATATTTAAAGGATGAAACCTAACTCTATTAATGTCTAGTTTCTTTGATCGTTCTAGCAAAAAGATAAATTTGCATAAAAGTCCGCAGTCTAGTAATGACGTATTTTCGAATATGTACTTTCTAGAGAACATGAGTTTTCATAATAACTGGGTATTACTAATAAGTAGACTGCAGATTTGTATGCAAATTCATATTTTTAAAATTGGAAACGAAGAAAGGAAACATTAATAATTGAAAATCCTTTAAATATTGTAATTTCTACATTACTTTGTACATTTTTGCACCTTTTTGTACATTTAAATTTCCCATAAATGCATAAGAATACGCAGTCTGCTAATAAGTTTTAACGATAATGAACATAGTCTTGAACTCCGTGTTTTTCCATAACTAAAGTCGCCTACAGGTAAGAAATATTACCTTAATCATCGGAAACTTATAACCATAAACCGAATATATTCCAAAAATATCCGGAAATTCTTGTTAAAAAACCGTTTATAAAACTGAAAATTCGAAACAAACTAAACAAATTTTTGTTTTTCTTTCTTTCTTTTGGTTTAAGAAAATTGAGTACTTAAATCTGCAACCAGTTTTACTGTATAAAAAATGGTCATATCATAGTAACAATTTAGGGGAATTTAAATCAAAGATTTACCTTTATGAAAGATTGTTTGTTGAACTTATAAAAATTTGTGTATGATGGAATGCGACCTGCCTTCATTAATGAACGGTGAAAGAGGGATGTTAACTCGTTTTTCTTTTTTTTTTGCGCTAAGTATCACGGTAATAAAATTTATGCAAATTACGAACGCTTACGCGAACAGTGGATTATAAATCGTAAGAGCAACATTTAATGTTACCACACAACAGTAGAAATGACTGTTTAACCAACAAAAGGGGCGAAGGATCCTTTAAAACAACAACCACTTCAATCATCCCTTGAAACGGGAGATAAGAATTTTAATCTGGCGCCCTTTTAACGCCCCCATTTCCCGCATTTAAATTACTTGGTCAGAACTAAGGGGTTTCATTTATCCCATTTCAAGGAATACTTCAAGCTCATTTCTTTCCGTGGTTTCAACCTAGAGAATTATAAGTTTTCGCGCCTCTCGAAGATACGTTTTTTCGTTTTATTCTCCCACCAACCGTGATCCGTTTAATTACGCGTATTTATAACAAATTCACTTAAAACAGCGCATACCTTCGAAACGCGAAAGCAACTTTAAACCCGAGACTTACATTTTCCAAGTCGTGACGTCATTGTGCTTCGTCTAGTGACATCGAAAAAAGCGCGAACAAAATTTACGACGGTCTTAATTGGAACCCGTTTATTCGCTAAACTGTGGAAACTTTATAAGCTATCGCGACACAGTAGTGCCGGTGATGCGAAAAAAGAGCCGCGAATTGTTCGCGCTAAGCTCTCACGACGAACGTTTTAATTTAACGCGGGATCCTACGAAATCCACGTGATCTCGATGTGTAATTTGAAACGATCGGTATACCGGTGGGCAAATAAAAAAAAATAGCATTCGCCGGAATCAACATTTGCCGGGTATCCTAGGCACGCCTGTGTTCATGGTGCTCGTAATCCAATATTAATCCAATATTCGCAAGCGGAATTTTTATTCCTCGCCTGCTTATCCTCTTTTATATTTATTTATAATATCGGTAAAACTCGATTGTTGGTTATGGTTGTACGTATAAATGTATTTTGTGGTGAATGATATACAAATCTTTATTTCTGCAATATTATTGTGGTTCTTTTACTGATAAGTGTTGTGAGTCTAGTCAAGGAATTGGCTTTAAATCGTATAGTATCGTTGCTTTTGTTGGAATTTGTATTGATGTATAAAATCGTGTCGTCTTTAACCCTTTGTTGGTAGCAGGACTAGCATATGGTCCCAGTATAACATATTGTGAGACAACATCGCATTGTTGTTTTAATATCTCGACTTGTGTACGTTCTCCTAAATTTTCGTTGTTTCGTATTTACGTCGTTTCCTTCAGTGACGTCGTATTGTTTAAAAACACAGAGTTGCGTTTACACGCATAATTTTGTCAAAATATTGAACGTATATAAATGTAACATTGCTTATGTATATACTTATATCGAAAATTAATAGCGTAATTAATAGACCTCGGATTTTTATGGAAATTCATTAATTTAGAAAAAAAAATACTGAACTGGAAACTAAATAGAGAGTAGTTTCATCCTCGAAGTATTAAAATATCTTCTCTAATTTGACTATTTCATGTATTTTTATATACTGGATACACTCTACTTTTTTACCTGCATTTAATTTTCTCATAAATGTGTAATAAATCTGCAGTCTGGTAATTAATTTAAGTAAGGTACCAAAATTACAGCTGGCTTCATCCTCACGTTCCAACAGAAGAAAAGCAAATATAACTAATTTAAAAACAAAATTCAACGCCGTCAAGCTTTTCGATGATAAACTGAGGGCTCCTAATATTATGAAAAATGTCATGTTTGCAAAAACTGACGTATTATAATTGATTAACTTTCAATTGAGAAAATATCGTATGCTCGTATGAGGACTTTATCTGATTTTAAATGTGCCGTAGTGCTTATCAATATTCACATTTGATAAATGAAATATTTGCCGTCGAAAAAGCTGATTCATTTATTTGAAACGACAACGAATATCGCCAGCACGGTACGCAATAATTTGAAACCTTCCTTTGCATTCGCTTGCTGTACAAAATATCAAACGTACCACGTATTCTGTATTATTATTACTATTTCCGTGCACCTTTTTCAAGAACGTGAACGCAACACGTTGAACAGCGCTGTATAATTGAAAACTTGAAAAAATCCTACCATTTCCCTGCGAGATATTAAAAAGCAAGTGGAGTGTTCAGTGAGTGACACTCGGGTGCCTAATTTTCACGTTAAAATTGACGAAAATCCCGTTAATCGGCAGGAGGGAGAATTATAATACTCGCCGGCGAGGGAGACGAGGACGCAACGGAGCGAGAGTTCGCGAGGCGCGAGATATGCGTGTAACTTTGGAGAACGTCGCTGGAAGAGTTGGTGCACGCGGCTCCGCGCAAGAAGAGACGTATTGCAATGCTCGAATTCGCTTGGCTGCGGCTGTGACACGGCTGGCGAACGAAGAAAGTAGGACGATGAGCAGCGTGAAAGAGAAAGGGGTGGAGCGCGGATACGGAATAGCAAGAAGAAGAAAACGCACACAGAGGGCTGTGTGCATCGGAACGATATCTGTTGCATGGAAAAAATGAGCAAAAACTGTAGCGAACGAGCAAATATATGCGTGAAAAAAAAAAGGGAAAGAAAGAACGGCATACTAATGTGAAAGAGCAATGATATCGCACGGTGACAAGACCAAAAGAAAAAGATTAAAAAGGATTAAGTTCGAGAAACGTGAACAGGTTGAAAGGGAACGGAAGGAATTTGAAAGACGTTTCGCGAGGCTGCGAGCAAATAGGCAAGTAGGGCGAAAAGTAAAAAGGGGTGGGATGGTTGAAAGTGGACAACTAAAGGAAAATTAATTACAACGTCGACAAAGAGACTGGCAGAACTGTTAATAAAGGTAACGTTAATGCAGTTTGTTTTTCTCTGACCTCTTGGAAATTAGAAGCTATGCGATGAAGGATGATATTTTTTCACGTAGAGAAGGGGGATGAAGTGGAAGACGTGGATATTGCAAGATGTCTTTTGCGGAATGAAATAAAATAGGGTTGATTATTTTTGTAGAATAATCATGTCGTATTATAACAGTGTTCGTTTATTTATTGGTTAAATCTACGCTGCTTCTTTCTACTGCTCCATTGTTCTGTGTGTACCCCTTTGTTTTTGAACATTGTATGTCGCCGTTCTCCTACGAATCTTTCTTGCTGAGGATTCTCGACAGTTTTCGATTTTGAGATGACATTACTGGTCACAGAAATTCTTATTATTTGTTGAAAGAGATAAAACAGCAAAGGCTTTGAACGTCGCTTAATACATTTGAAGTAAGTAGATTGATATTGCGAGGAGAAATATTGTATTGGCAGAAGAAGTAACCTCTCCTGTTAGGTGTATCTTCTTTTATGATATGATTCATGTAATTCTGTAACTTTCGTATCCATATTTTATAGCCCAATAATTTGGAGAAGGGCACTTCGGGGCTAACCTTAGGTACAGTTTAAAATCGATCGGTTGTTATAATCCGCCTAACACCATATAATACGATACTGCTTTGAATAATACTAGTATTACGTGGTAATACCATAATCCCCCTACATCGTGCTGAACATGGAGTTCAGGTGTCAAGTAATAAAAGTTTGTTTCTGATGGATTTTCAGATTTGGCAATAGTTAACGTTCCGTTAAGTTAACATTTCTTTAACTGTAAATAAGCTATTTTTATTTCTTATTAAACTCTCAAGCTGTAACCTCTTAACACATATGTAAGTCTGCATGCGTCTCGCACTTGTCAGTTCTGTTTCTTTGCACTATCGTTATCAATAATTTGTGTTTCCGTTCTATTTTGCCCTTCCCATTTTCTATTAAAGTAAACATTCAAATTATGAATATTTGCAATGAAATTTGCCCACTTTTGACTAGTAAACGAAAAAACAATATGGACGTTAAGTGGTTCATTTCCGAAACGATACTAAACTCACTTTTCGTTATTCAACAATACGATAAGAGTAACAGAAAATTTTCCATTGGAAACGTTTCATCAATATGAGCAGTTCATTAAGTTCCCTTTGTATTCCAAGAAACCCCAACCCAAATACTCCAGCATCGAAACACGTTAGTGCTATCCGACTGCCACTAACGATACTCCTGCTGTTTTGAAGTTCAAATTACAAAGTGACCCGGATAGAGAAGCGCCCAGTATGACAAACCGTGGCAGGGTTCATCTCGAGAGAGTATAGAAAGGCGTCAGGATGGTACCACGAGGAAGAAAGATGCTCCGTTGATGATTCTTGGAAAGGGATACAGGCGGGGAGCAGGTTGGAAAAAACGGACAGTTCGAATGGAAGGTTTCGTCTGTTGGTGACGAAGCCACCACGGTCGCCACGCGTGCTGTACAAGGAAGGAAGGTCGACGCTGGAGAACCGAAGCGCGGAACGATGAAGAGCAGCGTTGTAACGAGGAAGAAACACGAATGAAAAAGAGACAGTGCGAGTGAGAGAGAAAGGAAACGCGAGTGGAAGCCTCTGGCTGGAACGGGAGAAAACGAGATGAGGAAAAAGGAGAAGCAAGGACTGGAACGCGAGTTAAAGAGGAAGAAGGAGAGGGAAAGAGAGAGAGAGAGTGAGAGAGTGAGAAAGGAAGGAAGAAAAGAGGCCGAGGCAGAGACCTACATATTCCGCGGGGCCAATGAGACGGCGCAATGTGGCGGCACGGTACTCGCATCCTTTTCCAACGCGTTCGCCTGATCTCGAAGCGAAGTACAGCGCAGCTAGCCGACAGAGGGAGTGGGAAACGAAGGTAGCTCGGCGGAGTAGAGCGCTACACCGATTCAGTTGCTCACGAGCATTCGCTAGAGAACGAATCGAATCATGGCTGTCCGTTTCGTGAATAACAACGCGGGTGTCGTGCTCGCGGCGTGCCGTACGGTGCTTCTCGTGTTCGTAGCCGTTCTTGTTCTCGCTAATGCTGACCAGAACCAGTCGGGACTGAAGGTCGAGAAACTGTACGTGCCGGAGGTATGCGACGCCAAGTCGAAGATTGGTGACCAGCTGACGATGCACTACACCGGCACGCTGCAGGACGGTACCAAGTTCGACTCAAGGTCAGTGACACCATCGATGATTCTTATGATGAGCGAATAGGGATCGAATGTGACTTTCCTTGTTAGTCGTTTTTTTTTTCTTTTTGGGGAGTGTTTTTATTAAACGATTCCGCTGGTTCGATGTTAGGAGTGCACACGTGTTATGCAATGGAATGTATGGCTGGCGTGGTGTGCTCCGAATGATTACCTTTTTTTTTTCGACGTGTCGAATGATCAAAGAGCGCTTTCAGGCGATAAACGAACACGCGTGTTAACGTTGCAGCTGTTAGTTTCGTTAGGATGATGGAATTGGCGTTCTAGATTCGGATGCTGGCTTCGTTTAAATGAACGTAGGTCGCGATGATGTCACGATGACGATAGCGTTTGTACAGTTACGCACCAAAGGCTTTGTACACTCTTCGAGATTCAAATATTTAAGAGAATGTAATTGTTTTCATTTTCGGTATCGTTGTATGGCCACTAATTTATTTATTATTTGAAATTATGAAAATGTCAAAATGTAAAAATTGAAAATTTCCATCTCACAAAAAATTGTGTTCCTCGTTCCTTGTTTATAATTTTACGTGTAGTAAGTTTTCAACCATTTCTTCCAAAATGTATTCTATAACCTACAATACTAATAAGTTTAAAAATGAAAGTGATGTGGTGCAGTTTAAACGAATTATTTTTTCAAAATAGGAACGGAATGCTTAAGACTTGGAAATGCGCGGACTTTCGTGTCGTGAGTTCACGGCAGGTTCACGACAGTTTTGTAATTAGTTTTTCGTTTCGTTGGACAGTTCCACTATTCGTACTTTGCCATACTTGGAAAGAAAAATAACAAGATGATATTGAAAGATTTTTTTATTGCAAACAGCAAGATATATATAACTATAATTGCGCGAAACCACCGGTGATATTTCGTTCGAACGGACAACCACGTTCGAACCACGGGTGGTACATGTCGGCGTCAACCTGTTAGAATTAATTATCATAGTTCGTAACACCGTTTCGTGTCTACCGAAATTGCGTTTGTTTAGTTAGTTCTTCCTAGACAATCCCTTATGTTAGATTATCGAACTGTTGCGTCAGTGTGAATTGAAAAAGCTATAATTGTGTAAGAGATTGTAATAGAGAAGTACACTGATGTTTAAATCGTTTGAAAAAAAATGGCACCAGTATAACAAGGCCTTCGTTTCTTTCCGAGCATTAAATGGTGCAAAAAAGGTTCGTGCTGTCGTAGATTTTTTGCCGGCGATACTAAACTTGGCAAACAGTCTGGAACTAATCACGTTCGCCTCGAGGTTTTTATTCCTTGTGAATTTTTCCACTATGTATACAATATCCTAACTCGATAGTATTGGATTCTTAGTAGCATAGTTAAAATATTATTCATGGTAATTATCTTCAGTTTGTTTTTCGTCTGCAATATTATGGCTTGTACTTTGTATTAATTTCATTGTACTTTGAGGATAGCTTACGTTTAGTTCACCGTTAGACTTTCATCGGAATAGTTCGAATACTAAACATAATTATATTTCCATTCTCTAGTTGGTGCTAAACTATTCGGCCTTAGTCATTTATTAATTTCTTTTTAATTATGTTTCAACAAAGAACGGTCAATTTAATAAAATTACGCAATGCTACCTTTAAACATGTAACATTAATAGTACGAACAATAAATGAATATAGTTTTCTCAGTTTCGTAAGGTGGCCGAATACTTTTGTGACTAACTGTTTTTTTGTTCTATTTTTCTAACTTCTGTTAAAGTTGTTCCACAACTATTGACGTTCCACATAGAGTTTTTGCGACCCCTGTATTTCATTAAATATTATATATTTTACAGTCTGGTTAATCCAGCGATAATCATCCATTAAATTTCCCTACATTAACACGAACTTCCCCGGTGTAAACCCCGCATGAAAATAATTAACTCGACCGATAGAGACAAGCTTAGCATACGTGTGCTCCATCTTACAATTAGAGCAGGTATTACGTAGCACCAATGTCACGTAGCACAAGCTTCTCCAATAGCTTAAAGTTGAAACACTCGTAAGTCCCGGGTATTTCAGTCAATGTGCTTCGCGTTTTCCTTCTTTCAGCAAAAATGTTACTCAAATCGAAGAATCGATCCATTTAGAATTCGATTATTCGTAGATCCTACATTTAAATTACAGAATTAGTAAATGTTGCACAAGATTAACAGTAGAACTACCAGGGCAGTGAGAATGACTGGTCGCTAATTTACTGCAAACACTATATATAAACTTGTAGCAGTGCGTTTTTAAGAAAATTGTGTGATATTTTGTATAAAATAGAAATAAAGATTTATTTCAATTGCATCATTACGGGGAGGTCTCGATTATTGCGAGTTCAAGTAACGCGATATTCAATTTAGTGCTAATTACGAAATGATACCAGGTAGCGTTTAATGCGAGCAAAACTTCGGTTAATGCGAGATTCGCGAGACTTCTTTTGATCCAACAGTCAATTAGCGTTTTGTTTTGACGATTCGTGCCTAAACGATACCTGAATTTCTGTTATACAAACTTCTGTGTGTATAATACATAGTCACGACACGTCAAAACTATTTAACGAACTCTTTGTATTTTAGTTTGCGTTTCTTGTTAGTAAGCTTTAATTTGTTCCAAGAGCTTTAAGGTAAATATAGTGATAAAATGCATTTAATAGTTTTGTTGGTGTTTTAAATAAAATAAACAACAGGAGAGTTTTGTCAAATAGAAACACTATGGATGTGAAAAAGAAAGCTTGTTATCACATTAGAGTAAAGATTTGATGTTATTGAAAAACATGAACGTGGTAGTAGAAATTCTAAGATAGAGCGGGATATAATATCTTTAAAAAAAATTGTATTATATACGCATTTCCTTTAAATTAGAACAAATTCCTGTATTTCATATATTCGAATTTCTAGGATTTATTGCGCGCACTAATCGAAATCTACCTATATGCTTTTCTATCGTCTCATACTTTACTTCTTCGCAACAAATAAGCATATACTTTACTCGTCCGTAGTTCTAGTGTTAATTAGAAGTTTCACAACTTTTCGAACCATTAGTAGAAACTGTACTTTGGTGATCAAAATTCGCCCGCATAGTTGGTAATGACGTCAACGCGGCTCTGTGTGGACCGTGTGGGTGTACTTCTACAATCGTTGAGCGGGAATGATTCATTCGAACACGCGAAACGTGCTCTCACATGATTGGTCCGCGCGATTTGCCAACGCGGCTAGTTTGTACAACATACGAGGCCCGCGCAAACAGATTATCCGATCAGTAATCCGTTTACATCCTTGCAACAATTGTATTATTAATTAATTGGTTGCTATTTATGGTGTTATCGATGCGCGATTTCCTAATCAGTCTAATTTTCGTTTAGACGAGAGTTGTTATTAAAAGGTTTTAAACAGCGAATGTCTGCTAGTGGAAGTTAATTCAACTATTTCAAATTAAAGTTTTCCTTAACTTCAAAATCTAAACTGTAAAAGGCTTTAATGTGAAAATATAAAGCAAATGTTGTAACACCATTACTCTCGTTTTGTATTAAACTTTTAGATGAAAACCAGAAAGTATTAAATGCAACAATCCAATATTACTTCGTAACTCAAGTGAACTTTAATTGAATGTAATGTTTCGATGATATCAAGAATTTTTAAATTTCCTTTTCTACCAATGTAACAAGCGGAATCGGTGGCAGCAAAAGTTAATTACTCTATTCTTGCTCGCGAATTCCGTTATGGTAATGTGGAGCAGCGCGTTCCCGTAGCTTAGAATAGACTCTTGGCTCGCTATCGGTAACGAGAAATCTTTAGGACGAAGCAATTCGTGCGAATTCTGGTCCTCGACCACGTCAGAAATCAAATTTGACAGTCGGTTTACTTACGTGCCCCGCTGTCCGTTCCACAAAGTCGTTCGTAGAATTAATCGCTCCTTGATCCAAAGGTGACAAACTCGCCCCTCGGGGTCAGTTGATCGATGGTAATTTTGCGATCGATGACGTCTAACAGGGAGACCACTACCCCTTATAAACGCGATACCAATTTCGAGTAGGAATATTTTAAACAGCCGTAACAAGATTTTCGATCAGCGAAAATCAGTGACTTCTTTGATTAGCGTAACCGATAACTGTTTCGATGGACAACGCAAGATATGTCCTCGGGTAAACAAGACACGTTATCGCACGTACCGGCTATTATCATTCTTGATACATTGAGCTATCATACTTTCTTTGGTCGTGCGATCAATCGCTGACCACTTATGCCAGCGAAATGCCAAGCTATTAATAACGAAAGATGACCTCTGGAAACTGTCTGAAAAGAAATAAGGTTTGCCTTCGATTAATCCTTACGCAGATAATACAGAGTTGTTTTGATCTACTTGGCGTTTTGCGGGAGCAAAGTTATTATCAGGCAAATTAATGTATCTTTATTTGATTTGGAAGAATCACAAGTAGTTGAAAAATACACGTAAATTAATAACGGATTAATTTTAGATGGGGACTTTGATAGATTCTTTATTTGTTTGGCAGTTCTGATGAATTTAGTCCTGAGTGGCCTAATATCCATAGAGGACATTCCTATTGAAGCAGTAACAGTATTTTATACTTTGGTAATTGAAAAGTAATTGATTGTGTTGGTTCGGTAACGTGAAAGTAGTTGATCAGTGAATCGAGCGAAAGTTTAAAATTCCATAACGTGATTGCAATTTCAAGAGATAACTCATCACTAGCAGAATATTGAGGAGCTTTCTGTAAAAAAACGTCCATGAGACAAAATGGTGAATTAATTATTAGGTTGTTCTGAAAGCTCGTAGAGATATTTTAGGAAAACTCAAAGTTAATACGTGCACATTAACATTCTAGTAAATAATTTTGCGTGTAGTATTTATTATTCGATAATTGTATGACTATTAACAATTTTCTCAATTCTCTTTTCCAAAAAGTTCGTATATACTATGTTTGCACACTTTCTTCTACCGAAATGAACCAACGCAAGTAATTCTTCTAGGCTTCTAATTTATCGAATTTATTGGCCATTAATAAAGTTTTACAATCATTACAACAAACGATGATATATGTAGTAGAATATCCTAGGCAACGAAATATTAAGTTGTGTACCGTTATCTAATGAAAAAGATTACCTTTACTTTAAACTATCCATCGTCCATTAACTATTGGATTTCAATAACTATGTTTTTCGTTGAACCTATGCCACGATTCATAGCCCGAGTGTGACCCTTTTACCGTAGGGCAATTGGTTAAAAGCAACAACGCGAGCGCTAATCGATAAGATGAACCAGACGATAAAGTAATAACACAAAAATTATTGCATTGTCGTGTAAACGCGTTTTAAACGCTCGCAATGGCCAATCCATGAAACGTGCGTACACTCTCATAGTACCAAAAAAGGGTTAAGAAGCGATAAATAGTGTAGAAATAAACTACTATATTAATACATTTGGCAATACTTTATAGTCTCTTTGGGAATAATTTGGACGGGTGTACGTGATCATTTCAATCGGATCTCTCGACGATTGCGATAGATCCAGGGATGGTAATGACATTTGACCAAGATGACCACGTTGCCACGTCTAAATTGTTTCGTGGGGCCGTTATTGGTACCGTTAATCGTGGAGCCGACACACTACGCTGGGAAAAGTTAATGCCACGTTTGGGAGTCACGAGAGACGATGAACTATCGCGTTGCACATGGTGCCACGAATGGAACGTGACGTTTCCATTATAGAAACTCAGAGAGGTTCCCTATTCCTCGAGTAAATCCCTTTTTCATTAATATTCCAGTATCTTTCGAGTTGTAGAGAAGTTCGGTGCAATTGTAGTTTATTTGGTCAAAAGCTAAGTATTCTTTTTTTTTTTAATTTATTATTGTTTATAAAGATTATAATTACATTATGGTCTTATTATAATGTAAAGATCATATTACAATAACATTATTATTGTTATATTAAAGAATTTATTTAATTAGTGTTCAGTATGATTTCAAATTACACAATCAACATTTTTTAATGATTCGGAGACTTCATAGCTGTATAATACAGAAAATTTCGTATTTTAAGATTCTTTTTCTATTCTACTGCTACAGTCGCTACAAAAAGTATTTGTACACGCGTACATTTTTCCATTAGGCGCTTTTTAATCAGGTTCTCTATATCATTTGCACCAGAACAAATTTATGTAATTGCACGAGAATATTATTAAATAATAGGAAGCCTAATTTAATCGAACTCTATTAATTACTACTTGAATGACAAAATAAATACATTGATGTACAAATACTTTTTTATAGTCACCGTATGTAAAATTCTATTTTATGATCTGTATTATTTATTTTTCGAACCATTTACAGTAGACTCTTGTATAACGCGGTTAATACGTTTTAAGCGTTGTACGAATTCGTGTTATAAGAGATCGTGTTATACGATAAAGTAACACGTTGGGAATGGCTATTGTCATGTCAAATTTAATGTTTCATTGCGGATGATTCCTTTATTTTATTATATGCCGCGTTATATTTTGCAATATCTTTGGCAGAAGAATTCGCGTTGTAGAAACTCTCGTTATACGGAAGTCTACTGTATTAGCGCGTCTGAGGTGTGCAGTTTCCATATTTTATGATTAGTGAACTAAATTGATAATACAGTGGAGTGAATTGGTTGAAATACGGATGTGTCTTCTATTTGCGTGAACGGAACCGGAAACTACGCTGTCGCTGAGGGGATAAAGCACTCTTTTATACGCATTACAATTGCATCCTGTAATTCGGGCGCCTCGTAGTAGAATTTTTAAGGTCTCGTACCTAACGATTCCATCAAAACTTCACAGGGAGTCGAAAAACGAAACGAAAAAAAAAAAAAAAAAAAAATTGGTTTAGACTTCGAATTTGAGTACCTGTGTTCATTTGAAGCTCTGGAATTAATCCATTGACACAAAGCTTTATTCTGTTCGATGCGTAACGTGTTCACCTCTTGCAACGGAATTCTTGAAAAAAAAAAAAAAAAAAAAAAAAGAGACAATCTCGCTTCGTGACGAGAAATTTGCAAGCAACGCATGCCAAATTTATTCGTCCTTTGTCCGTCGATTAATTTAACCTGCCAGCGAATTGTTACGCAAACAATGTTGCTAACTGCTATAGAAAAATTGGTTTTGTACTTCTTAATCATTGTAACGTCCTGTAATTCCGTCGACATTGTATGTACTTATTTTCATGCGTAAACAACGATTCGTATTGTAACGAGAAGTTGAACTTTTGACTGTCGGATGGAAACTAATGCAAAGTGCCTTACAAATGTGCAACAATGCTTCGAGGAGACCGCTTGATGAAGTAAATGAAAAATGTTCTAAGAATAAAAGTACGCGGCACGTTTTATGGCTTTTGAATCACAGAATGATTAAGCGAGGACTCTAACGTTGGGTTCCGTTTCTATCGAAAAGTATTAAGCGTTCGCAAACATTTTATATTTGTTTTTTAAATATGTGTCGTTTCAATTAAAAATTTTACAAAGATGAAGCAAACACGAAAGCATGGGGAGCTTTTCATTTATCGCGATGCTCGTATTTATTCGGAGAGTTATTATCGTACATTTAGGAATTAGCTCGTGCAAATAGTGCCAGAAAAAAATTCGCATGTACGACCAGGGATCGAACGTTCGTAAAGTTGGCGACTGGTAAACTGATTCCAAAGCAACGCGAATAAAAGTAGTAGAAGCTTGATCCTTTCGTGAATGTACCGATGTCCGCTGACGAACGTTCGTATATTTCCAGCATAGATTTGAGCACCATTTATCACCATAAAACAGCCAGATACATGCGTACAGCTGTAAACTAGCCGGAGCTATTTTCTACCTTGTTAATTCCCTAATTACGCGTGACAATCAAACTTCCTTTTTGGGAGCAACGTTCGCCAAACGAAATTTCTATCCCTCTAGCGTAACATTTTGATGGTGACAGCTATTAAACATCAATCTTTCGAATCGTTAGAAACGCGTTTAAATGAATCCAATGTATTTCGGGCATCAAATTTAATTACTTCGGTAGAAACAACTGCTGATAAATAGATACAGTTTTACGATACAATTAATTTGATTATCAGCGTGAAAGAAAGTTGCATCAACGTAGCGATAATTTTAAACGATATGTTCCCGTAAAAGTCCTAAAATGAGTAAACTTTTGGGTTTTCTGGTTAATCCTAGCATTTACCATTGTGAAATCCAAAAATATTTTGTAAACCCTTTCATTTCGGACTTTTTACCAAACCATTTCGGTAAATACCAACACCGATTGGTAAAAGTTCGTTTTGTCTGATTGCGATTGTGCTTTTAAGCGAGTGTATATGTTTTTTCTTAATTTTTAATTATTGTTTACTTTCTTATTTCACACTTTTACCAATTGATATTGGTAAATCTCAGCATTTACCGAAACGGTTTGGTAAAAGTCTGAAATGGAAGGGTTCACAAGATATTTTTAGGTTTTTACCACTTGACTACTGTAAATACTTGGCTGGTAAAGCCTAAGATCTAGTAATTTTTAGGCTTTTACAGTACGAAGCATAATATGTACATCTTATAGATGTAAATTCTTTCTTGAGTTTCCAACTGTTCCTCAAACATATAAAATTATTTCACTTGTTTTAATATGTAAATTAAGTTGAAACTATTAATAATCCTCTTGGTTTTATTGTATCTTAAAATAACTTCCTCCGTTTTTCCATACGTTTACAACAAGGAACACATGCGCCTCTAATTTCATACTTCGTAAGCGAAGCTTTCCAATTTGAACACAGAAGAGGTACTGTTTTAACCACGACTGTGATAAAAACAATGCGAGGCTTGCCTTTTTTTTAATCTTGTTATTAAAACGAGAGCACAATATCCACATTTCTGCTTCGTAACATGAAAAAGAAAGCCAACAAACGACAAGTTGGCGCGATGATTAAAAGCGTCGCGGGACTTTCATCCCGGATGCTGTTTACCCGTCGATTGCCACTCGTCCCACTTCTTCTCCGTCTTATCCGTGTACCCAAATTACGTCTCTTTTCCCCGATAAGCCCCGCGATCGCCTCGAGTAACTGTTTATTGTTCTGCGTTTAGACATTCCCTTGCCTGTACACGCAGTTTCATGACGGCTGGTGCCATCCACTAAGCGAAAACGTCGACGCTATTTGCCGCGTCTCCATTAAAAGGCTTAGCTTCTTCGTCCACGAGTCGAGTTCTGATGTTGCGAGTTCTCCAGTCCCGCGTCATTGCCAAAGCAAATGTTCGGTCGAGTCCCGGTTTTTGTCCCGCGACTATTCTGCTCTGTGTAGACGTTTTAATGCACTCTTTCCAACCCCTGCCCCCCACACCATTCCGTCTCGACACGCTCGCGTTCGTTTATCTCCTTCAACCCTTTTCCCTCGTTCGTCGCGTATATTCTCGCGAAGCGCAACTGGCACAGCGATGCTCTGAAGGCGTTCTGAATCGGCACGCAGCGAACGCAACCTGTGAATGTCGCCGACGGGAATGGAAATAAAGGAAAACGCGCGGACTATCGGTCGCGATGAAAAAAAAAGAAAAAGCCGCAGAATCTATGCCCCAGTCTGTCGGATTGCACGAGTGCTGTTCAGTAGGCTAGACGCTTAGCTTGCCGGCGTTTCCGGTTTCTCGCGAGTACTCCGTGAATGACGACCAGTTGCATTTTCAATGATTGTGGTGACGATATAAAAGGCTGCAAGTCGCGTCTCTTCTCGAAGAGGGAGAAAGGAATATAGTTGAAGTTTGAATAAAGTTGGTTGCAACTTTTCTGGCTTCGTGGCTAAGAAAAGTTTGATAAGGTTGCAAGTGATTCTTTTCTGAAATAAAGCATGTAGAATTTTTGTTACCGTTTGTTGTTTTTTGTGGAATTTGAATAGGAATGCGGATTAACTCGGATTGAGGAAGTTCTTTTAATCAAGAGTGTAGAATAATAGTTATCATTTTCCATTTGTGTAGTATTTTCATAATTATTACGTGACCGATTCAGCCAATGACGATAATACGTGTGATTGAAGGTTTCGCTAATATGCGAAACCGGTTTGCCTCGCCAACAAGTCATCTCTGAATATAGAATGTTAATTGTTGCATTCTTTTGAAATAAAGGATGCAGAATTTTTGTTATCGTTCCAAAGCTTTGTGGGATTTTAATACGACCGCGTATGATTTTCTTTGGCGCGTATTTTTCATTGAGTACTAATGTATAACTTAAACATACATTTCCCCCTCTTGGTTTATTATAATTCAAATATTTGTGGGTTGATCACCGATAGCATCACTCAAGGGATGCAAAGAAGCGTGTCGAGTCTCATTCTTTCGATTTCGCACGCGTTTCCTGTATGCTTTCTGTATCTGTTCGTCTTCTTATTGCCGCGCTTTTTTCCTTTTGCTTTCCTGTTCCCTTATCTGCTCGAACGATTGTCAGGTTAGAGGTCTGCTTTATCCAAGTTACGTCTGCGTCAGTTCCTACAGTGCGGTCGTTTGTTTCTCAGTTCCCTCGGGTTATTTCCGTTTCGTCTCACGTTCTACGCATATGTCGAACGCACATATAACAGTTTCCTTCTAGAACAGGTACGATTATGTAAAATGACATCGGATTGATGTTTTTTTTATCGTTAGAAAGCCGGAGGGAGAAGGTAACCCTTTAATGTTCTTTAAATTGTGTGTCCTTTGGAGTTCTGACATGGCGCTGCGAAGACACCAAAATGTTATACTTAATTTGAACTCTGCAGTCCTCAATTTTACAGTCTTACAAGTTGAAATTAAGTAGATTGAAGTTTATGAAAAGATGCAGCGTATTTTCATCGTAACTTGCGCACAGGTTACACAACGAGTGCAACTCATTATAAGGCAAGGGGTTAACCTTCCTTTCAATAATCCAACGTCTAAGGCAGGGCCTGCTAGGTAGCCTTACTGATGATGAGTCCACTAGCAGGCCCAGCACGAAACGCAACTCCTTTCCTTTTTCCTATCCTATCCCCTCTCCACAGATCCACAGGTGTATGTATATCTATACCATCCGTTGCGTGTGGTTTGAAACACGTGTAGGCGCCCAATATCGTCATGTTTCACTGCACGGCTGCATTTCAGTACAATTTTGAGTATTAGAAAAATGGAACGAGTAGAGTAGAACGATACCCCAGATGTCGAGGAATGACCGGAAGTTATTCTGCTGCTCGAGAAGATTGCCACCTACGCGACGCGCTTCATCTTCTCGTTTTGTTCATAGTGACGCGATTAAATCTTGGCCGAGACTGAAACTAACATGCATTCCACGCAAAGATGACCGGTTTAATCACTTTCGCTTTTCTTTAATTCGCATGTTCTCAATTATGGTATAATATATCATCAATGGATTTACCACGATTAGATTTGTCAAAGTAGGTTTATACACGTGCTGGTTGCAGATTTGTTGGTTTATTAAAGTTTCGCATTGGTTCGTTGATTTTGACTGAATTCTTCTTACTTTACCTAGTGTATCCTTCATTGATATGTGTGTTTACAGTAGGTATAAAGCTTGCTATAATTTTGAGGTCGTTAGTATTGCAGTAATTTCAGTTGCTGTAGAATATGTTGTTGCATGACTAGCCCACCGATACCATAGATATTGTATCGCCCCGCGACAAACACGACAAATCATCCTGCGAAAAACATCTTGACTCATAGATTCCAAATTCCTAACCAGCTGGCTTCCCGCACCCGATTACTCATCTTGCCCCTTTGCACTCTGCCCTTATGCCGACCATTTCCAATAGTATATATATATCACCATTTTTAACCAGCGTGGGTCAATTCTCTGTAGTTCGTACTTGCGTGCGGAACTTATCGCTTACGAATAAAAACCTTCGAGCCTCTCTAAGAAGTTGCGTTTAATTCCTCAATCCGGAATCCAACAATGTGAATGCGAATTTTGCGATGGAAAGCTCGTATATTATGTTCGGAATCCTCCTGAATTTCTACCCATTGAAATTTCAATGAATCTCGCGAATTCTTTACTAGATCACGTAAAATATTCATTGAAATTAGAAATTCCCAGTAACGTATGAGGAATGTGTCCTTATTACCGGACACTTACGCTGTTCTTTGAATAATAAAGATAAATGATGTTTTACTCTTTCTACTTTGCGGTAATTTTAACGTAAACTTTATTAAAATTAAAAGTAATGGAACGAAATATGCAATATCACTGTGATATTATCTTAAATTAACATTAAAATTTGATATACGTTTTTAAGGGGAGACATACTTTTACGAGGAAGAACATTTTGTAAAAATTTCATTATAAAGTTCCAGAAATTGGTAAAGTCACAGCCAATATTGCGTGGGCGTATGTAGCAACGAGTAGACTGGCGTGAAATTCCAAACGCAGTTTTTTCGTAGCACGTTTTCTGACGATTGTCAGCCCGATAATAACATAAATTTTCAATATTTTTTCATGAAATTTGGCATACATACAAGAACTAAAACGACTACTTTTGGTATGTTGAGCTATTTTTTGATTTTTCCATTTTCCAGGTTTTATTCACAAAAAACTGAGCAAATGTTTACGTACAATGTCACTTCTGTATTTACAATACCGTAACTTTGTTAACTTCTGAAAATTGAAAAATCCGACTCGATATACGATGAAATTCAATAAAATACCGTTTTTTTACCGGATTGAACGGACTTGTGAGTTTAAATCATGCCGGCTGTGCGCACTGCATGTATGCGCGGAAATTAATTTCCTGGCCATGTTTATTGGTATATAGATTTCCAAATTTATATTTAAATAATCTATAACGAAACCCCTTTCTAATAAAAACAAAAATTAAATCCATTCATCGAATAACATTCCTGCAATAAATTCTTGAAAAGGTTCTTTTTTTCGTGCGTCTTTATTCCCTTTTAAAGGGCCATCGAGTAATCCCTAACATCGGACGCAGCAAGTCTTTTTTAATGTAGGAAAACTTCAAAATAATTTGCAATAGTCACGTAGGGTAAATGTCCCAATCACTGCCACATTAAGTACCCTCGGGCTTCGATCTACTTTTCAAGGGTTTTAAGGTGCCGATGTCGAAAACCTATGTCTGTCATCGGGCGAGGGATCGGTGGCAACCGATAGTTAGGACCGTGACGAATTCTAAGAGTCGCGGATGTTGTGGTTAGAGAATTCGATACCCTCCTTTGTCGATCACCGAAATGCTCGTGCCTCGTCGTCGATGACCCGAAGTCATGGTGCTGCGTGGCGCGTGCAGAGCGATAAGGGTGTTCCAGAAGGATCTGGGGAAGATGATGCATCTTCTGGTAAGAGGACTGTGAGGAACAGCACAGCACTTACCCCAGAACTGTAAAAGAGTGGACACCTCCGCCAAAAATTTCTAACATGTAAACGAATTGATTTACCGCCGTATGTCTCATTTGACCCAATTTAATTTTAATCGATATAATCGACTATTTGTATCAATTTATCGATCTCGTTCTAATTCGGTAAACAGTAATCGTCCTAACTTCGACTCCCAAATCACCCATATTTGCACAATATTTCTCTACCCTTGCACACGTGGCGCGCATCGTTTGTACGAATTCTAACCACGTAATGCACGATCTAGTTCGATCGAAAGTTCCACGAGCAACGTACATTTACGTAGTCGATTATTCGGTCGCGTTTCATGGATACGCGCGGAGACTCGGTTTAAACGTGTCCGTATCAAGTGAAACTGTGTGTAGCCAGTCGACGCATAACGAGGGAATCGGAACGGATGTTAACGCGAATCCGAAGCTTATTCTGTTACACAACGCGTATTATCTGATTTTATCCTGCGCGGTTATCGATTGCGATCGGACAGATTAGATCCGCTTCTGTCGCGGTAAAGAGAGGAGATATTCATTGGATCGGTGGATAACGCACAGCTGGTTGGTTCGCGTTCCGTCGAAGATAACTCGTTCTTGCAATTGGCAGGCTGTGAATCGTAGAAATTCGGTAGTGATCGATGAAGGTTGACCGCCGTTTGGAAATGGCTCGTATCAATTTTGCGTAGCACACCCGGATAGATTGATCGAGTTTGGCCAGTTGCTAGCTGTGTTTTAGCTTGTTTGGGGACCGACAGTAACGAGGGCTCGTCGGTGATAGAAAATTAACGAAGCATGCCCCGAATAATTGCCGAAGGGAAACTTGCAGTACCGGCGAGTCTCGAAACTAAGTGTTTCCGGAATTTCGAGGAGTGCGGTTACAGAATTTCCGTGAGAACGAATATTAATTCTCGTCGATCGAGTTCTCTGCTACGAGTCGTTGTTGTTGAGGATTGTTGCTAAGATTTTACGAAGTTACAGAAACTACTTAAGGTACAAAGGATATTAAAACGGCAGAAAGTTACTTTGGATTCTAAGAAATATATTTAATATCTGATTTACGTGTAATTCACTTATTACGAATACATGTGAACTAAAGCACGGTGTTCTAAGATAACAGTTACGCTCTGCGATCTCATTTACGCGATTCGTGCGCGATAAAACGTTATCAATAAGCAAGCAGAGGTAAGTTAATCCCTGCGGTCTTTTCCAAGAAGAAACTACAGTGAAGCGTGTTTCGCAATAGCACGGAAGGTGGGCGACTTTTCGAAATTCTTAACGGTACTTTAACGATCCGATCCTGCTTGAGAGTATCATAACTCGCGCTTCATTGTTCGCATCTCCTCCTCAAGGAGAAAAGTTTTCGTCACGGAAGAGGGGCAATCCGTTGGGCCAAACGAATCGATGCGCGGAGAATAAAAGTTAACCTTCCCTCGGCCAGTGTTCTCTGTTTTACGGTATAATTGGTCATCTTCTTGCATCTGTCGCGATACAAGCTTCCCCTACGTATTGTGCTCGACCTATTTGCCCAGTGGGTGGCCGTAATGACGAAAGTTTTGCGATCCACGCTTGAACTTCTCGCAAAAACCGATCGTTCTTTGTCAGCCGGCCGATCGAGCTTCGAGTGTCCATTAGAAATACCATGAAAACATCGAAGTCAATCTAAACACAGCTGGAAAATGGATAGTGGAAAGCGTGACGAGAATTCTGCAACTGGATATCGCTGCGTTCAGGGTTTTCAGGCCCTTTCCTTTTATCGCACTCGCAATGTTTCTTCCCCTCATAATCGTGCGACTATCATGTTGCGTTGCTGAAACTACATGTGCGCGGCGACACGGCGATCCTCATTTTCGGGATCATATTTTCCTTCAACAAGAACGATCCTTGGATTATTACACGTGTAATAGGTGCGAGAAATGAACGTAATGGTGGGGGTTGTTTAACCCTTTGGCTTACAACGACGAGTTACACTCGTGATTTAGTCTATCGACCAATTACGATAAAAACGCGTTGGATTTTCTAATACATAAATTTTAATTCATCTCATTTCAATTTGCACGATTGAGAGATCGAAGATCACGTATAATATTTTACTGCTTTTCATTCGATATAGTGTTACAATAAAAGGTAGTCAAAATTCCAGCGAATAATCCTTGAAAAACTCGTAAGCCAAGGGGTTAACGCGTTCCCTGCCGCGTTGGTCGCACACGCTCCACTTTGAACTTTCCGTTGAAGCCATTTGAAATTTTAGAAATTTTTAAGGAACTTGTTAATAAAAAGTTACATAGGATTGTTTAAGAAAGGTAGAAATTTGTGGATTGACATAGATAGTGTTAGAAGATTAAATATTGAATTGGAGTTAATTAAGAATTGCGTTAAGTATCGAGATAAATGAAACTCGGATAGAATATTAACGATGGATTTCCCATCTTCTATACTGGAGACATGTGAAAATGCTCCTCTAGTTTTACCTACAAGATCTTTAGAAATCCAACAAATCGTGGAGAAAATACACTCCTTTGTTATTCTTCTCTCCTACTATTTCCTTTCTTCACTTTGCTCCCTTCTCAAGTGAGCTTAACGTATAAAGTTTGATTCACAGTCAGAGATATGCAAATTAGCACAATCCCGGAGTCGAAGAAAGGAAAATTTAAAGAGTGACGAGGGGATCCAAATGAAACCTGTCAAAGCGAAGAACAGAATAGCATTCGAGAAATAACAGAAATCTTATTCCCGTTCGACGAATTAGGTTTCTCATCCTTCGTCCAACGTCTCATAAATAATAATAAACTTCCGGAAGCTACCCCAGTGTTTGTTACGTTCTGCGCCTAATCTAAATGTATCCCGATGCCGCGTTGCGGTCAGGCCGCGCAAGCGAGTTGTTAATACAAACGGTTTACTTAAATTATGAATTCCATCTACTTACGTGCGTTTTAGTTTGCACGCGCGGCCGCTACTGTTTCGCGGGTACCGCTAATAATTACAGCTGCCACCGGGCCCCGGCTCTGTCTTTCCGGGAAAGTTGAAGTTTCCGGAAGTAGTGCGCTACGGCGTGTTTTAGTTAAATACACGGGGATATGTAACGGTGGCGGAGGAAGAGGCTGCGGTGGCGCGGCGGCTAAATTAATGCGGAATACGTCTGTTCTCTGCGGCTGGGCTGTCTCTCAAGTGCACGCTCGACGAATACAGCCGTTCGCGTAAAATACGTACTGCAGGGTATACCGACAGACAAGCAGACAGTCAGACACACGATGAATTCCGCTTGATGGTAGATACGCCGTACTGAAATTAGATTGTTAGGCGAACATCGATTATTGACAAACGCGGGATACACCGCGTATTCAAGTACCCGAAACACCGCGACGCTTTTGAGAAACTGTTCGTTCGTAAATTGACACGCGTGCGGGTGGCTGTAAATTTTATAAAGAAAGGGACGATAGTTTTGTTTTCAATTTCGAGCGTTTTTGCGTTCGAGCGAAACGATGGTGTCGAGGAATTTGTTAGCGCGGTGTTAGAGTAATGAGATATTTGAGACTCGCGAGTTAACTTCGTTATTAAACAGAAGGAAAAGGCAAGATTGGAGTAATGAGATGTTATTGATTGTAGAAAGTATGGAGGATCTATTTTTTTGGAAGACTCGGTGAATTCAGTAATTAAAATTTTATTGTAGGTAATAGGATAGATCAATTTAAGTACTTTAACGAGACAGCATTATTAAATAGATCGCGATTTCAGGGTAAAAATATACATTGAAATGAATACTCAATCCCTTGCCTTACGAATTTTCCGAAGATTATTCAGTAAAATTTTATACGTCATTATAGCATTCTTTTATTATTATTAGCTCGTGGTTTACATCACGAATGTAACTCGTTATAAAGCAAGGGGTTAATATACGGTATGGGAAAGGACATAGTAAATATTGAATTATAAAATTAAAATTTAAATGTTCGAGTAAAAATTAAATATTAAATTGTTTCTTCAATATTCGATTGGATACTGAATTTGAAACTTACTACGTATTTGGATAATCAATTTAAATTTCAAAATTTGGATTTCAATTTATGTTTCGGGATTTCTGGTGCTAATGAAATTACTGTCTTTTACGAGAATTGACTTTACGGTGCCAATATCAATATTGGTTGATGAATAATCATGAAATGTACGCTATCGTAATTTGTGCATAAATAGGTAACTTTGTTTAAAGTAATTAAATATTGGAATTCTTTGTTTTACGCTTTGTTGCTCTCCGAGATAAAAATAAGCCAAGGGAAGTGTTTACAAACCCCCGTTAAAATCAATAACTCGATCGAGAAGTAGCACGCAGCGCGGGTGCTGTTATTGCAACGTGATTTATGCCCGGAAAGTAAATTCAGTCGGATACACTTTCGAGCATGCAAAGTTATAGTTCCGCCGCACTTTTCTGTTATAACAGAGCTTTTAACTAATAAAACGATCTCGCGAAAAGTCGTAAATCTACGGTTTAATTCGACTTAAAAAGTTGGCCATCAGTCAGAGCGGAGAAAAATGTATTCACGTCGCGGAAAAAAGCTAAAGGAAAAAAATCATTGTGCTCATAAGTTAGAGAGAAAAAAATTCAACGCTGACAGGCCGGTAATCTTTTTTTCTTTTGAAAAAGGGAAGAATACGATTGCCGAATAATAGACTGTCAGATCTTAAATTAATAGCGCACCGTGAAACTAACGAGCTTTTCAAAATCTTTGGCATGTTTGGCAGGATTTTGCAGGAAAAGTTTTGTCCTTTTTGTTACATTGACGTTTTTCCTGCCGACAGGTGTTTCGTGAAAATTTGACACGCATTCCTCGCATTGAAACCATCTTGATCGAAGTAGCTCCGTATAATAGCTCGATCTTTTACCTTCCAAAGAGAGTTCATTTGGTTAGACAATAAAAAGCGGTTTTAAATTTCATCCGTGAAAGTTTCTCACTTCCTTTTATTGAAATCTTTATTTCCCCCCTTCCGGTTTTACAACATTGATTTCATTGTATTTATCGCGTGAAACTCGCAGAGTAATAAAAGTGAAAGCAAGAAGGGGAAAATATCCTCTGCGAAGATATAGCAACTTTCATATGGCAAAGGTCTTTCGTACAATTTTCCAGTCTACATAACGGATTTCGTATATCGAGTTGGTTTTACCAATTATCGTTCAGTCGCAGACATTATGAGTACCAATAGTTTTATATCTTTCCACAAATTTACCCTTACGCAGTTTAATACGAGAAAGACTCGGATAAGTTAACATTTTAAATTATATTATACGCAATATTACTATACAAAAGTGTAACATATAAACGGCTGAAATTATGTTTCTTCCGTATTTGGCAATCGAAACGTAGAAAATATTATACAATAGGTGAAAGAAATATCTTTTACATCACTTTCTTGCCATTATTCATTTTTTATTACACTGTGAAAGGGTTAAACGTGTTCTTATGGTATGCACAAAAAAAACTGACCACACTAGGAGAATTAGTAGAAGCCTGTAAAAGTAGAGCGTGGACGATATCTACGAAAGTTGACACCTGAGGAGGAAATTGTGTTAATCTAATCGTATGCAGTCATCTTTGATACGCGTTTACGTCAAGCCTCTTAGTTAGCGTCGTTTCTACGTACCGTTGGGAAACGGGCATCTTTCTAACGACGAGCGTTGCGTGCGGCAAACGATTTGAAACGATGTGAATGCGTTGGACTGGCCATCACGATCACCTGATACCAATCTCATCGAAAATGTTTGATTCGTTATAAAATGTAAGCTTCGAGAAAGACGTATTTTAACGTTAAAAGTCCTAGTATGTCGCATTCGAGTAATATGGAGGTCTCTCTTTGTTTCGTACACCGAAAAATTGGTTGAAAGTCTGCCTAAAACGTTGCGAAGCTATAATTGGTAACGATGGAAATTGGATCTATTATGAAATAGGTGTGAATTAATTTTTGAAATGTAGTTTTTATCGGTATATACTTTTTTACAAAGATATTGCGTCTATGTTCTTGTTTTACAAACTGTACATAAAGTAAGAACTAATAGAGGTTTTTGTTCCACGGCATTGATCCCATCTTTTCATTCTTTCTGTCAGAATGCAATTTTAACCCTTTCACAGTGCAATAAAGTGACAAAGAATAGGATAAAGGGCGGTACAAAGAATATTCATTTTCCGTATTACAACATTTTTTTGTGCTTCGATTGCCCGATACGAGAAAGACATAATTTCACCTATTAACACGTAATACACCTTAATAATTATCTTCCCTATAATACAACGTAAGGTACGAAATTTACAGTTGTATATGCTGTATTTGACGGCTTGTTCAAGTCTCTCTCGTACTAAACTGCGAAAGGGTTAATCCTGCTCACGTGACGCGTGAAAACGTGCAAAAATAACGAACTCCGTATTTCTGCACAAGTTTATTGTTACATAGTCTGTTCGCGATTGACTACCATCTTCTTACAACCTTCCCACGACCGATTGCATTTTTGCCACGCTCAGCGACACGTGATGCTGTCTTGTAGAAAGGTGTCGCCCGTTATCATGCTCACAATGCACGCTTCCCTTCGCGCGAAACCCAACGAAACAAAAATGTTCAATTTTTATCATCCTGGGAAACCCACGTTCCGTACCCAGGGCAATGGTAATAATAAAAGTATCTTGGCTCATCCGTTTACCTCGGACCCACTAGGAAATCGATGCACGTAACCCCGTTCCCATTCACGAGATCAATTATTCGCGCGCGAGCAAGTTGGTCGACGGCGGGCCCATAATTTTCCCATGTTTGTTCTAACCGCAACGTAGCCGAAGCAACAGCGTGTTCGAAGGTTGGGGGTGCGCGCGGGCGAACTGTTTAGCGTGCAGACCACGAGTCCCCCAGTCGATTACCTTGAAAGTTCATTCGTGAACGCAGGGGTGGCGGCTCGAAGGACCGATAACGAGGAGGCAAGGTACGATAACGTTATCGTTCTTGGTGAACCTCCGTCCTCGGTGGCGTGGACTCGCGGCGATGTGTGCTCGTGGCGTGCACCCGTTATCTCGTCGTGCACGCCTTCCTGGCTGAAGCCTAGCATCGACCGCCAAGCACGTGCCGATACACCATGGAAATCGCTGGTCATCGTGTCCTTTATCTGGAGATAATGCCATCCTTTCTCACTTTCGAGATTCTTGTTTTTTTTTTCTTTTCTTTTGTTTCTTTTTGCGGGCGGAGCAGCTCGAGACACAGTTTATTTTGATGCTGACTTTTCGACCGAAAATAGAGTCGCGTTCGCTTGTTATTAATTACTTTGGGACTTTCAAGTTTTGGTAAGGATAACCGACTGATAACAAATTTTGATTATCGAACTCAGTTTGTACGAATAGACTGCGGATCATTATGCGTTTATGGTAAATATAAGTTTGCGAAAAGTGACGGATTCTTTATGATTTCTAAAAATATAGGTACATAAGTTATCGATTGAGAACTTAATTCCAAATGTTCAAGAGTGAACATTTCTTTACACCTACATATATATGTACAGCGTTCCTATTTGGGAACAGTTATGAAATTCAGTATACAACATTGTTCGTCAATATTTTGTTACTTATTTCAGCAATGATATTTCAGATTATGATAACAGTGTTGGATGTTTGGGTGAATATTGCACGCTGATTTTGTAGCGGAAACTTTATTGAATAAGTGTTGGCGATCCACGGATCACTCAGCCAACAGGTCGGCGCGAACGGAATTGAATGTTCGAAGGATTGCGTGTATGCCCTCGAGCTTCTGACCACCGAATGCTTGCGGAGGGCCGTAGTTTGGGCCTTAAGTAAGGGGTGGAGGTGGTTGGTGATTCAGCCTTGTTTTCGGTTAGTGGTGACTCGGCGATAGACTTCGGAACATTAGTTTCACGATGAGTACATAATTTGTTTCGGATGAGATTTATCTATCTTTACTCGACGACAATTGCTGGGTATCCAACAGCAGTATGAATAGCAATATCAGATTCATAGCATTATCTGTGATTGTAGTAACCAGATTCCGCTGTAATATTAATCCGTTAGCGATAGGGGACAGCAACATTCAAATTAATAATTTAATTTGGTTTCATATAATTTAGAACAGAGACGGATATCGTATTTCTATCATTGTGAATGATAATTTCTCTTGTGTTTCGAATAATTATTCAACGGTTGTCTCACAAAGAAACGGGGGACCATTTGATGTATAAAAGTCAACGCTGCGGGGTTAATTAAAACAAATATTTGAGTCCGTGTAACCTTAACGTACTGCAAACCGAATGATAATCTTGTACGTACAAAAGCCACCATCATTCAGTGTGGCAGTAATTCGACCGTGTGATAACGGTTCTCATCTAGATGCATCAAACAGCTATTCGATGTACTTTAATTTCGTGCTGTCAATTCGGCGCAAATTTCAATTAACCGATGCGTACATGTCAAGGAACTAACACTATGATAACACGTTGACCATTTTGCATTGTAATCGCAATATTCTGCAGAACCAGGGACACCGTGCACGAATTTACATTTTACGAGCGATAAAACACAAACACGTGCATCATTTTCCACTATTTCATTCGTATTTATGAACCGTTCTGATACGGATCTACAGCTAAAACGTTCGAATCGAAATTATGTTTAAACACTAATTCGATTTTCATATTTTAAGCCCTCTAATTGAACGGGATATTAGCCATGGTTGTCTTTTTGTCGACCGGTTGCCTTATTGCAGGCATTAGTCCCGCAATTAATTTCCCTGTTGCTTACGATGTCAACGTCATGCAAAGGCTAATTGTCCTTCTATCAACATAATAGAGTACGTAGTAAAGCACGGGCCATCAGTAAGTACGATCGTCAGAATATTCTACGAGGCGGCACTGTGTACTTTACGACGTGTACGCCGAGGACCGAGACCTGAGTCTGACAAGATAATTACTGTACCGTGAAATATATTTACCTAATTTTCAATTTAAATTTCCCCCTGACCAATATAATCTTGGGTTTCTACTATTACATTTTGCAATAATGTTTCCAATGTATTATTGATATACAAGTTTGTAGAAAATGAGTTTAATTGCCTAATACATATTTAAACTACGCATGATTGACGTCTTATTATGATCTGAAATATGTATTCATTCCACTTCTCATCTCGTAGGCAAGAAATCTTAGAAATTTGTGCTGCACCACATCCAAAAAAAGGTTTGAATCTTCCGAATCAAATAAACCTTCTGCGATTTGTCACCAACTTTTCCCGTAGGTATTTTTTCTCGCAACTTCCAACACGCCTTTAAGTCTATACTTTCAATATCGAGAAAGTTCAAGAACCGCGGGGTCGTTGGTGAAAATTTGTGACCTAGTCGAAGTTTTATAGCCTGACAGGGGTTGCAGTGTCGGAGGGATAAGGTTCGCCCAGGAATATAGATATTTTCCACGAGAATGTGTAGAGGGATTATTTATTTGTCGCGATTAAGCGCAATAAAACGTGTGCACAGAAGTAGATCACGCTCCGCGTTGCACACGGATAGTAATAAAATTTATTTAACGCGTTAATCCGCGTTAGCCAAGCTGTTTTGTATTTCACGAGCACGTAAAGTTACGCCACGGTGGCAAATTCGTGGAATTTCCTTGGCGATAAGACGCGTTATAGTTTCTAATTGTCGAGGAATAATTACGGGTACCGTTACTCAGACAGTAATAGAACGGTATTGGCTTAAAGGGCCAATTTGTAGTCGCAAGTGCAGATGTGATATTACGATACGTTTCCATTAGTATGAACTGTACATATTCGCCTGCGGTGAGCGTTACATTAAACGCAATTTGCAGTATTCATTTAACCCCCGCGCACCACCGACCGAACCCCTTTGTCGACAATGCCGCACTCGCGTTCACTCTCGCTCCTCGTCTCTCTCTCTCTCTTGAAATCTGATTTCATGCAGCTTTATTATATTCAGATTTGCGAGCGTAAGATGATTGCGTTCTAAGATTGTTCCGAACCATTAATCATTTGTCATCTGGTATATTGTTTTGTGGAAATTAATAGCTATTGTTGCTATACTGTAGCGGAACGTCGATCATCTGAATTAATTGGGGGGGAGGGGGGACAAATCTGTCTCGATAATAAACGGTTTTTCAGATAATCGGCCAAACAGAATAGAGAATCATTAATTTAGGAATTAGGATGCTTTTTACGTAAACGAATACATACTTATTAAAAGAGATACAAAGTAAAAAATAAATTAAACGTTTATAGATGCCGCCAAGTTGCGAATTAACCCCGAACGTAAATATTTATACAGTATCAATTTCTTTTTTAAGTTTTGGACATTGCAATGCAATATTCGATGCATTCTCAGCTTTGCTGTGTATTGTAATACTACATGGACTAGCACTACATTCCATTATATTTTCATTTGTGTATTCACCTTAAAGTGATGACCAACTTTTTAATATCACTAGCGATGTATCCTTAATTGGAGGTATATTCTACTTATATTAATACTATATTATTTGTTATGCTCTAGATAATTTTATTATATTTATAACATTTTCTAAATAAAATACGAAAAGCTTAATAAGTTTCCTATAATAGAAATGTTCATCACGCCACCACTATTATAGTGATAATGGAGTCAATTTGACGTACAACGACCCCACTTGTGATAACGAGTTAATTTGACGTACGTCATCAGTTGAAGGTTAAGAGTAGTATGCTCATTTTTCCTGTCCATCGCTTATACAAATGAATCCAATCTTTTAAGCCGTATTTTTTTTTTTTTTTTTGTAAAGTTGTAAGATTCCCACGTCGTTGTCATCAGGAAATAACAAACGCCGTAAGAAATTCTGCCGGTAATGTCTCTTCCAGACTAGATAGGATACGTGATCCAAATTATAAACACTGTTAGATACGCAGTTTAAATCTATACCCACGTGAATCATTCTATATTCGGATAATCGATTATTTGGATAACCGAAATTCGGGTAGTTGATGCTTCACTGTAATTTATTATTGGCGCTGTTAACCTTTTCGTTGCGAAAGACGTACACATATACGTTCTCATAAATTGGGTCATCATTTGCTAAGCATGAATTTACGAATCATTCTGTAGCGCAGTGCTATCAGGTAGCGATAACAGTCCGTGTTGTTTTTCTATCAGAAATATATTTGAATTGAATTCGTATAGCCTTTGACATGACTACTGCAACAGCTGTGGCGTCAGACTTTTTTTTTTATAATTTCTGAAATTCGGTTTACCAAAGAGAGCTTTGAAGAACGCGTTTTACAGTAGAATACTCTCTGGATCAATCTGCGCCGCACTAATTTACCACAGAGTTATTAATACCACAGTAGATGAAACAAAGGAACAGTCATTCGACTCGATATGCTGTTTCAAAGAGAATGAACTACAATTCCGTAAATGCAGCGCATCTGATTGTGAGATAATGTGTTCGCCAGGCGCAGAATTAATCAAACAACCTCCGCGTCTGATTGTACGTTGAAACTCGCATCTTTTGGGGGTTGCATCGCAATTTTCACTACGGCGAGATTATAAACGTCCGTTGTAGCATTCATCCGGCAGACTTGGTCCCGGGCAAGTGCTTTTTCCGTTATTAACGGCGTTGGAAAATACTTAGCCTGCCCTCGATACCGAGTGTAAACTGCACAGGCCGAGCCCGTAAAGAGGAAGGCAGCCAGGGTCGGTCGCTTGCATCCGAGGCTACACGAGGCCCCGTAAAACTGTTCCAGTATTTCATCCCCTGTAAACCGCGCTGGCCGGTGCCACTTTTTCCCCCCTGTTTCTCTGTTCTTGCACACGGAAATATTCTTCCGCGTCCGTAGGCTCTCCGGTTACACGTGCCTCGTTTGCCACTGCCTCGTTTTTCGTTTCCCATCTCCTCTCCTCTCCTTTCTTTTCCAACAGTGAAATCTATTTTAACCAACGGGGTAACCGGAGGAAGAAAGAGTGAGTGAATGCTCGCGAAATAATTAGGAACCATACATCCTGACCGCGCGCCGCTCCAGTCTTCAGCCCTTCTGCCCGTTCGTATTTTTACCAACGGTGGCTTGTTTCCTTTGCGTGTCCGTTTCTACTTTCGGCCTTTCTGCCTTTATACGGGCTCGTCCAATTACATTTCTGCCCGCTGTATTATTCATTCGGTGGAGCGAGATAAACTGAGCCGGCTTAGAGCGCGATTATAAGGGTCGTTGCTACTCCCCCCCCCCCCCCCTACATTCTCTCTCTCTCTCTCCCTTTCACCTTTGCTCGCCGACTTTTCGAGGCATATTTCGGAAACTTGGCCCTTGGGTCGAACTGTATGGAAGTTCATTGGCAAAGTGGATCGAGTTTATAGGTAGGGTGTGCGGTGTAAGTTATGGTATAATTTACGAAGGAATTAAGATAGATGTCTAAGCAGCGTCTACGAGGAAGTTCGATAAGACAGCGAGCGAAGTAAATATTCATGCACCGTGGGAGCTCTAATATCTATTTCTTATGTAACGATTCAATAAAACTTGTTTATACCGTAATGATTTAGGACAATTTAGTTTGCAAGCAAAATGTATTCGAGGTATACGAAGATTTTAACACTAGGTTTACGGAACTCGGTCACGTTGACGCATTTCAGATTTCGTACCCAAAATTATAGGGACCATAAATATTATTTTTCAGTAATGTTGTTAACTTTAATTAATACAATGGTATGAATATGTATTCTACGTGATTCTCTTCATCCTCACGCTTCTACGTTCGAATATTTTTATGCGGTATACGTATTTTTCCGGAAGACTATCGAATTATACACGTAACGTCCGTAAAGCTAGTGTTAATTTGACGTTGCATAAAAAAGATATTGTCGTTAGAAATTAGAAGTTTACGGTGTATGCATGTATTTTACTTAATCGTAACATCATTATATTATACTTTACGCTGTTCTACGATTGTTGTTATCCTAGTCCTCTTGTTTTGCACGCGCTAAGTGTTCACTGTATCTATTCTTATCTTGTTTATCCAATCTAAAGTTCAAGTTCTTCAAAATTGTTCCTTTTCCTTTACAGCAAACCTATCTTAAAAAGTTGAAGTGTTTCTTCTTTTTTTTTTAAACAGAGCAAAGTAAAGATAAATTTCCCCCTTTGCGAAATGCGCGTGTAAAAATGTGTTGAAATTACTGGTAAATCACACCACTGAAAAAGTTTTATAGTGTAAACGGTTGATAGAAACGATGGACAATTTCCATATTTTTTTAACCCTTTGCACTCGAGAACAATTTTAATCATACAGTCTACTGGTAACTTGAATACTATTTCTTGGCGCTTTTGAGAATTTTTTAGTGTTATTCTGTACTCGAGAAATAGGAAGGGTGGCTGTGGAGCTGTAGAGAGGGGATAGAATAGGAAAAGGAAGGGTGTTGCGTTTCGTCCTGGGCCTGCTAGTGGACTCATCAGTGCGGCTACCTAGCAGGCCCTACCTTAGACTTGGGATATTGGAAGGAAGGTTAAAGGCGGTATATATATGGACGGGGTAGTTGGAGCGAGTACTTTCGAGAAAGTCCTATTTCATTTGTCCCTCTAGTGGTGGGTGCAGGAGAGCCGCCACAGTGGCCTTTAATTTGCTTTGCTTCGGAAGAAATGGAAATTGAATTAGTAGAAATAAATGAAAACCTTAAATCTTGAATTACGAAGAAAATTATGTATGTCGCCATAAAGGCGCCAACGAAGTTCAAAGGGTTAACATCGAAAGCTAGTTATATTAATATCGAATAATATCGTACTATTTTAACCTTCCGTAAACCATACGGGGCCTAAATTAACCCCAATAATTTTGAAGCTACTGTAGGTAATATTTTCAAAATACCCGCTATTGGTCTCGATTTTCGTATAACTCTGATATTCAGGCATCTTCACTTCGTATCAAATTACATGTTTGCAAATGTGTAAAGTTTAGGGTAAAATTGATCCCAGCATAGTTCGCGGCGCGACTTTTATTCGCTTGATTCGCTAACGTTTGAAGAACGAACAGTCGTACTTTGAAGACAACCAATAGTCAAGCTCTCGCAGAAAGGAGATATCGATCAATGGTGTATCGGAGGCGGCCTTTAAACCTTTTATTTGCCGCTTGGTAGGGCGATGTTCGCAATTAACCCCGAATAGCCAGCTTCGTTATCCTCGCTGACAAGGGATGCCGATTCCGAGGCGTGGAGGAGGGGGGGAGGGGCGTAATCGAACGTCCTCCGGTGGACTGTATTTTTAATTAAGAAATAAGGCTTACGGGAATGCCTTGGTGGCCGGTAGAAAAATGCGGGAACGCTGGCTCGTTTCCTTGCGCAACGGTACTGGATTTAATTAGTACCGCTGCTTCTCGTCTCTCGCTCTCTATCTCGGGAAATGAAAAAGCCCGGCGAAGAAACCGGGGAAAGAAAGAAGTCAGCGAGGCTGGAAAGCGGAGTAGGCGAGCGAAAGGACAGGGGAACAAGGAGGGTGGGGTAAGGGGATGAGATCGTTGGACTATATGGACGATGGTAAATGTTTTTCTTCATGGGAAAACTCACCTAAAAGGGTTGTCGTGGCTCCAACGGCCTCCAACTGCGGAATAAAAGGAGATGGGGGCAAACTGGCGTTTCAAGCGTGTGCTACGCCACGTGCTCTTGTCGTTTGCATACGCGCCAGCCTTAATGAAAAGCATATAAAACGCGCATTAACTGGCCGATAACGACTAGAATGCTTCTCTATCCGTGGAGATGATGGACTTGACAGATGCTGCACTCGCGGTTACGCGGCATTGTCCTGCGGTTTATTGCCCGAATAATGCTAATGGGCAGCGAAGTCTAAGTAGACAGGTAGATCTCTGTTATTGCGAGTTATAAATAGGGCGAATTGTAAAATAATGTATAAACTAGGCAGCGTTTTAACTCTTCGAGTGTTGTGGAAAACACAGACGTAGTGATAACAGTTTTAAAATAGAGATGTAAAAGCTATGATGTTTAACATTTTTTATCGCACGTGCATTTCCTTTAAGTTAAAAGCAAGTTCTGTGTTATAAATATTCGATTGTTGCGTTCAATTCCATTGCTCGGATTAATCGAGACCTACCTGTACTTATGCTGTTTAATATCGATATTTTTACAGTTTTGTTAATCATTGCATTACTCGTTTCGAAAGCAAAGTGCCTTTTTAGGGGGTTGTTTGATATCTTATAGATTGGTAGCTCTTCGATGAATTCTAAATTGAGATTAATCTTTGGGTACTGAAGGGAATAAATGCGTTCCATTAGCACCAAATTGCTGCAATAATCGAAAATTAGACGTGAAAATGGATTCATGCTCGAATTTTGAAGTAAACTTGGTACAAAATGGGATACGCGAAGCAGATTAAGTGAATTTTTATAGGGTTGTATTTGGGTGACGTGTGAAAAGGGGGTAGTTAGAATTTTAGAGACATCGCACTTGTCACGCGGGGATAAATTGTCGCTCACCGACTGCCATAAACCAGCCACTTTACCTTGGAACGTGATTCATACTTTCGTAGTTGATGTGAAACTTTACGATACGTTACTTGACTGCGTATCGATAAATCTTCAGTTTCGAATAAATTTACAGACCCTGCCATAAATTCATAAATGCTCTGTTACGATTTTATCTTTATGAGGCAACTCATGCTTAAACGCTAAACAATAAATTACGATGCCCGTTTAAACGACAAAATATCAAATGGAGTAGAAATAACGCGCGTTGCATTCATCTTTAAATATTAATGGTCGTACCGAGAATTCTAGCGCAGTCCATTTGCAGAGCACAGGCTAAATAATGGATAAATACCGTAAAAAGCTCGTAATTTAATTTAAAGGTACAAATAAATGTTACAGGGCAACATTTTAAAGCAACAGTAATAAAGTAATATTTTTGGTTTCATCGTAAAACTGTTTCGCGAATTTTAAACAGCGATCTAGTAATTGCAAATCGATATTTTCTTTTCTCCGCGTGTTAACCCTTTGCGCCCCCAAACTGTTTTTGAAGTAGTTTTGATCTACCGCTAATTTCAGCACATTTTTGTGAGACTTTATTGCGAGAAGGGGAAAATTTATCCGGAATTTTCGTGGTTTCGAAGAAAATGAAAATTAGATCGGTAAAAATGAATATAAAACTTTCGGAGATATTAAAATTTATTGACACAGAGGATCCAACGGAGTGCAAAGGGTTAATTTAGCGCTTTAAGAAATTAGTTTCAGTTACAGCTTTTTCGCTGGATCATGTTTCGGCTAAGAAAGGTTCTCTGTTGCATTATCTGGCAAATAGTGCTGATTCGAAGTTTTTCGTTAGGCAATCACATTATCTGACGAATGGCCGTGGGTTTAATTGGCAAGGAAAGAACCGCAATGGGTCGATCGTTGCTGTCCCGACACTGTTCACCGGAATTACTTTTTGGGTAACGCTTAAAAACTCGTTTCCATGAAATTCTATTGTGGTTTGGCGTGATTTAAACGAGATAACGGCATTACAATTGCTAGTGAAGCGTGCAACTATTCACCACTTTTACCAAACGATCCCTTTGAAGTTAAATTCCTGCTGAAAACTTGAATTTATTCTATATTAAAATATTTGTTCTTAAAAAGAGGAAATTGCAGTTTTGCGGAGTTTACGTATTTTTAATATTCTGTTCGATTCCATTGTCAAAATCCATTACATACGAGGTGTAAATCAAAAAGATTAAAACACATCTTTGAACACTTCTTTTACTTTTCAGTTAAATTTTCTTACCAATTTGGTAAAAGAAATGTAGAAACATGAAACGTGACGTAAAATTGTAACTTTTTCGGATGCTAAACAAAATTTCTATCGCATAGCATTCAACCTAAAATTACTTCTGCAATATCGATTACAAGATTTGGGAAATGCATCCCGTTACCAACGTTATTATTAACCCTTTGCGGACGAGAAGTAATAGCACTTGTGAGAGTACTTTAGTTTTGAATTCCACGATGTTGAATATTTACAGGCAGTGTAAATTATTCGAGCAGAGTTAAATGAAAACGCTATTTATTGAAAACACAAAGTTAGAGAAACGATACACGATTCGAGAGCTAGGTAGTGCACCTACTCTCTTCGCTCTTCCGCAGGCAACTACTACCCGTGTCCGACTTCAACGCTTATTTTGCTACAGAATTTTCCGGGAAAAAAACAAGGGTCCTAAACCGCTTGCACGGCAACTCAGTGCCGATGGGTGGGGGCAACGCAGGCCCCGACTTTTCAATTGTCAGGCAACACCAAGCAAGCGTCGTGGCACTGTCTTACCAGATGTGACGCAGACCTTCGTAAAAGCGAAAGCTAAGGTTTAGGCTAGCAAACAGCCTACCTGGGTTTAAAATACTGTGTCCGGAAACAGGGACACACTTCAACACACGACTTTGAGTTTTCACGCTTTTGAGTTCGAAACCATTTAATTTCCAACGATTTCAAATGTTTATTATTACGTTAAGTATTCATTGCATTAAGTTCTGTGCTTTAAAAGTCGACATGGGTTCGGAAAGCCAAAAAATAATTAGTCGACTATTTGTCAACGCTCGTCCCCAAAGGGTTAATTCCATTTGGGTACTCATCTTCGAGATTTTTAATGCGAAAATATCGTTCCAGTTGTCGAAAGCAGGCCAGTGTAATATTCTGATGTCTACCGCAAGATTTCCTTTTCCCCTATTTAATTTCGCTACGTATTTACTTGATACGATACACGGGGCTATTAATTAACGTACGCCTTCCTTCGTTGCGTAAGTTAATTAATTAATTATACATGTAATAAACCTGTTTGCAACGTGGCTGCTTGTTCCTGTTTAGAATAGCTTGTTTCGTATATCGATCGAATTTCGTCATTAGCATAACAGCTTCATCGTTGTTCGCCTATCAGATGTCGACCGAACGCGAATCGAACTCGCGTATACTTCTTTCGCCGGAAAAGCCTCGCGCAGCATAAACTTCGGCCTATCGCAATTTCACGATCTCCCGATTGCTTCTGATTTTTTCCCTTTTCGTGTAGAAATTGGGAAATTAATATCATTTGACTAATGTCATCCAATGGTTACTTAAATTTTAGTATCGCATAAATATACTTTACAGCGAATTATCCCCTTGCCCTACAATCCTTTTATTATTGCACTTATGTAAGCTATCATTATCAGGAGTTTCTCACATTTGTTCAAACTATTAAAATATTCTGCATAATTTATATTTAGTGATTCTTAATCTTCTGAAGAGAAAGTAAGGCTAAAATAAGTGGAACATCGTATCGCAAGCAGAACTTATCTTAAATAAGTCTATCTATAATTCGTGCCACGAGTGTGACTCGTCATTGTAAGCCAAGGGGTTAAGATTTGACTTTAGTTGATGACATTCGTTTTATTTCGATTATTCTAAACATATAAAAATATAGAAAAAGAAAAAAATCCATATGAAAAGAATGGAATAAAATATGGATTATAACCGGCAAAACCAAAATTCATAACATAATAGAACATTTGTATCAATCAGCCCCCACCAAAATATGTATAAAAAGGAACGAACTATAATAGTCAGACTCAGGTCTGCAGATACGAGGATTACTCATGAGTACATTTTAAAGAAGATCGAACCCCTATACGAACGATGTCAAAATCAAATACCTCTAACTAACCACATATTATATGAATGTCGAAGATCGGAACACGTGAGACGAAAATATAACATCGCTCAAACCACAGCTTTAATAGAAACGGTCCAGATAAAAAATACAATAAACTACCTAAAGAAGATCAACGTGTACCACGAAAAACCTTAAAACAAACGAAAAATTGTGGCACTTCAGCCACCGATAATAAAGACTGCGAATCTTTATAGAAATTCATATGTTCACACGAGTAGATAATCGTAGATACTAAATGCTGATTGATTTCACCGTCTATATATTATAAAATGTACTTTGCCGTTGATATTTCGTATATTTCTTTATATTATATGCATTGGGTATTTTTTTCCTTATTACAATTTCCCACAAACGCGTAAATTTCCGCAATCTACCTACCGATAACCAACATAACTTTACCGAGAAAACAAAACTCCGGTCACAGCTGACCAACGTGTGGCAGTCAACGTATTAAGGTATCGAAAAATGGACGAATTCAAACGAATATCCTAATAAAAACATCTGCTTCGCGCAACTCTGATCCCAAACTTTTTTCATGCCCGTAAGCCAACCAAACCGGAGAGTTACTATTCTCGTTTCCCCCAAGGATTGACACGAACATATCTCTAGGGCCGACGCTTTCCGAGAGTCGGGGTCATCGGAACTCCGTGTCGGTAGTTTCCGCGACAGACTTTCGAACGCGTCCCACAAATCAGGCATCGCGTGCATATCGTATCCCAGGCATCGCATAAATTCCGCATTTCGTTTTCGAACCTCTATACAGGGACGATCAGCGGCATTAAGGAGGTTACGAGACACGCACACACTCACACACGCGCGCGCGTACTTCAATTAAGCCGCATCGCGCGCTATGGAACGAAGCTATTCAACAAGTTCCCGACGTTCTTGAGGTGAGACATATTTTCATCCGCGGTGTCTCCCAACGCTAATTTACACCCCCCCCCCCCCCCTCCCCTCCCGGACCTCGGTTTCGTCCGTCCGCGGAACTAAGTCATTGGACGAACGTGCCCGGCTTCCTAGTTCGGTCGTTCTGACACTCTCGCGCGTTAATTTACTCGCCTTAAAGCGACACTTCACGCCGCGACTAGACACACTGATACGATTAATGCTCGTATACCCCCTGCACCACGCTGCAGATGATCTATTTTCATTAGGGTGAAGCTTTCGGTCGGGCGTGTTGATGTTGTTTTGGTTATAGGGGTTGGCGTATCGGGTTTCCTCGGTAGATATTTGGAGAATTCTTTCGGGTTACGACCTTTTAGTCTGCATTACTTTATACTCGCCGCAGAGGATATTTATAACGCTCTGCAGTTGACCAGAAAACTGGAAGCTGCAATTTTAGATATTGATTTGCGTATCGGAGTCGCTGCATGTAAAAGTCGCAGCAAATATCAGACGATATATGATAGTTTAGGAAAATATGACCCGAAAATGTAAATATAGATAATGAAACCGAAGCAATACTTCCAAATAGAAAGTATTTGAGCAATGAAAATAGTGATCTTGTGTCGATTAAAAAGCAATAGTTGATGGATTTAAAGTACGTTTATTAAAATTGTTATGAATTTTTATCAGAATCTCTTCGTGAAATATACCCTTTTTTTACTTTGTATCGTGTATTTTTTACGTTCTTACTAATGGACTCGTTTTAAATTTTTCAAAATTTGTTGGTAGCCGAACCGATTTTTAAAGAAATTCAGAAGTTCCTACGTTTCATTGAACTTTTCAAGCGAATACGATTACACTGCTATTAGTTAGTTTTAAATTTACAGGTGGAACATACAGCTATCTGAAATGCTTTTCTTCAACTAAACTTGACCTGCTGCATTAAGAGTAATTAATCCTGATATCATTAAATATTTCAAACGTATTGCGAGATGTAATGTTCACGTATTCCGGCACGAATTCATGGGATCACCTAATATGTACAGGTTTCATATTTCATACGAAGTGGTATTTAATCGTAGCTTTCAAACGCATTGATCATCAATACAAAATTCTCATAGAACATTCGCAAAGTTCGCATTGTAACAATTTGCCTCCTTTTCGAAGCATACGTGTATATTTCTTGCATTCGCTCGTAATACGCGACAGTTCGTCCGACTGGAAATGGAGCGCACAACGAGGTACAGAATTTTATAGCTCTACATTCCGCGTTCTACATAAAAGAGCGAAAACAAACGTCGAAGTTACGCGCACAAAACAGTTCTACCTGAAATCCATTTTTGTCGCCTGTAAACAGTGTTCGTGTAAAAGGTCGATCGTAAACAATGTCCATTTTTTCGACAAATGCATAAAGCTACGTTCACCCGTCGGTTTCCAGAAATACGAACTTTTGCGAAACAAAAAAAACAAAAAAAGAACAGCTTGTTATGACTGATTCACTACGGCGAATAAAGTTTCGCTATTCGATGGACGAGGTATCGAATCATCTTTATGAGCTTTCGAATTTCCCCTGCCATTTATCTTCGACAAAAAATACGTCGGTTGGAAATAAATTCGTCAACTTCTATACTTCCATCGCTGTGTCGTAAACTTTTTTTTAACATTTTTTCGCGTTCATCTGGAATATACCAGGAAGTGATTTGTCTTGTGTCAAAATCATGACTTACCATATCCTCGGGCGAAAATAAAAAGCGCGATCCTTCGCAGTCTCGTGCCGTGAAGGCGAATGAGATGGGAGCTACGAAAGTGCGACGCGTGCACGGTTCAGCTGCATCCGGAATACCTTGATATGCAGGGCGAGGGCTAGTCTAAGGATGCAACGTGATCTCATCACCCGGCCCGTCCTTTTTCCGACCGCTCTCCGAAGTGGAAAACATTTCTAGTCGCGGGGGAGGCGTTACGTGAACCGTCCGTTGGCGAGCAGCTCCCTAAAACGTTTTCCTATGCTCGAAACGGGAACGGCTCTGCCCACGTTCATCGTAAATCGTGCATTTCACTCGGATCGTGTACCCAGTGTCCCGGCTTGGATCCCTTTGGCCACTTGCAGCGTCTTCACCCTTATGGACGACGCGGCAAAATGGTTTAGAAGCGGCTTGTTCGTTTTGGGAAATTGGTTCCGGGAAATTACGATAGCGTTCGGCTCGATTTCATTCGGTACGTTTTCAAATTTTACGACCACTTCTAGTCGCGTGGTTTTGTAAGTTTTCGTTCTTATTTTAACCGGAGAAATGTAACACTAATGATTTCAAAATCAGACAAGTTGTTTCATACGGATAAAAATCAGTAAAATAGTTTGCGTTATATTTATCAAAAATTCTTGTACAAGCTATGAATAAGATAATGTTCAATGGCAGCTTCAAGCATCTATCGCTTCGTCATGGTTTGAGAAACGTTGATTTATAATGTATATTATCATGATTTATAACGTGTCTGCATAACGTATAACTAACGGAAATCGAACGTATCATTTATACCAGATTTTTCGAAAGAAAAATGATTACAGTCACAACGCGGCGCGATCATTTCGTATTTACATTACTCTCCATATATTTGTAGTAAAAAAAAAGAAATGGTGATTTAGAGCGAAGGCAGCGAACGGGACACGTCAAAGCCATAACTTAAACGAATCGTTTTCCAAGCTATTTGTATTTTCGGTTCATTATTGCACGTCGGTCCATTCCCCTCGTTTCCGTTTAATTAAACCGCGCTTCGCCACGTGAATTTGCACAACGATAGGCGCGACTTAACCGCCCAATTGACTTGCCATAATTAATGCAATCAACCGAACAGATAGTACACCAGATACGAGTTGGAAATTTATGTCCTTCGCCTGACACATTTCGGGTCGTTCGTAGCGTTTCAATATATCTGCTGCGAACCAGAAATGTAACATTTCCGCTGATATTCCTCGATTCTTTAAAGACGAGGATCTCCTATCCTCGCGTCTGACTCTACGCGAAAAAGATCCTTGCGGAACACGTAGCTTCGTGGTCGAATCGAGTTCGTGCGGAAGCGTGGCACGATAATCGATTCGTGCCGATCGATAGAATCCCCATTGAGTCGATTAGAAACGGTCCGACCGAAAAGAAGCTTCGTGACCTTCTTCGACTTCCTCCACGAATAGAGTATGCGACAAAGTGGAGTGGTACACGAATAAAAGATTCAGTCGTCTCTCGTTGGAGAAGCAAGGTATCTCGTTTCCTCCCCCCCCCCCCCCCCCCTTTATCTTCCTTCCTGTTCCTTCCACTGCTTTAGTACTCTTTTCCACTAACCCTCCGGGGAACTCCTACTATTCCCTGTTCCTTGTTGCATGCGAAGCACATGTCGCATTGACTTTAGGCGAGCCGATGTGCGACACGTATGCGCCCGGAACGATTAAACTTTAAGGCCTTCGCGGTCGATCCTCTCACGAAGGATCTCGCCACATGGTGTCTCTCTGTTAGCTTTCACGAAACGGAAAGCTCGCGGTAAAGCAATTCGGGACACGTTGCGACGCACCACCGAAACTTTTGCTCCGAGCACTCGCGCATCCTCGGCAAGGAGGATCGCGGAAGTTTCTTTGATTCGGTGAAAGCTTCTTGTTAATTTATGTGCCAGAAACCAAACCCCTGGTCGATTTCATTCGCCTCGGGAACTCAGCCGAGCCGATGATCCGCCACTTTAGACGGCACTAGCTCGTTCATTCGCTTGCGAGTCTCTCGGTGCATTAAAGTTGGCGCTCGCCGCGCGTGAATGTTGGATGACAATGTCGATTGGGGGGAAGCATCGGAATTGAATTTCGAGGAAGTTCGCGTCGGGACACGAAACTCAAACTGTTTACTTAGCTTCCCTCTTTTCCGGTGATTCACGGCCGTGAAGCTGGCGAAGGGAAAAAGGGGGTGTGAGAGACGGTGGGCCGAGGGGTGGTGGAATCGAGGAGAAAAAGTTGGGAATCGCGAGTCACCAGTGATTTTGTATGCAGCTGCGAGTGACAGTGCCTCTTAAGGCTTACCATCTCCTCCGCTCATAAATTATTAATTTTTTCTCAAGTCGCTCGACGAGGGCCACGGTTGCGCGTCAGAAAGTTGATTATTCGGGACAACTTGCCGCGATAAATCAGCGACGAGTACTGTTTCTCGACTTTGACGCTCAATTGGCTGCTCGCGGCTTTTTTCTTTTTTTCTTTTTTTTTTTTTTTTCTTCACAATGAAAGATTACATAGAGCGTCTTTTTGCCTTTTGTGCGAATTTTGCATTTGAAATGGTGGACGTGAGGTTCGAGTTTTAAGAGATGGATTCACGGATGAATAGACTACGGATCTTTATGCGATTCTAGAGAATTTGAATATATGTACGAGAAAGCCACTACAATGTATGTAATATGTAAGGATATATCAAATATCCAAAGTAAGGCAGTCATTATAATATATCGAGAGTGAAATTGACCCCTATTTTGGTCTTATTCTTTTAATTACGGTTATAAAGTTATGAATTTGCACAAATATTCGCAGCGTACAGATGAAGCCTTAGAATAATAAAATGTAGGGTAATAAAAAGAAGGATGTTATAGCTTAGGATAGAATCGTTGGATCATAGGACGATAAAATACATTTTTATTGCTTTGCTATATTTAGATACAGAATCCTTTTTCCCTTCCGCAATTTCTGTAGTTACGTTATTTTGCTTATCAAGCATAGATTTCGGTTCTGAAAATATTCGAACGCGTGCCAAATTTCTTTCCCCTATTAGCAGAATGCGTTCTCCTAAACTTGTTAAAATTGAAATCAATCATTTTCATAACTTCTACTCCATTCCTTCCTTTTCAATTTCGTTTTTCCAGCTACTTCGCATTCACACCTAAACGATTCGATATCGTTGATACAAAATTCTTACTCTAAATCATAACAGTTCACCGATCCTCTGAACTATTTCTCTTCCCAGCGCCTTTTGTTAAATTCACGCTTCGGCTGAATGGATCGCATTCGTCTCGTCATTAATTCCAGCTGTCGTCCTATTCTACTCTCGCCCTCGATATCTTACTTCGTCCTCGAGCAAGAAAATGGATCATTTTACCTCGTCGATCGATTATTTAGAGTGATCGAACCGCACGTTCCGTTAACGAAGCAATTGCAAAAGGAATCAGGTTCGAAAGGTTCTCTAAACGATTTCTCCTATTGTATTCGCTGCAATTTTTCAACGTTTCACGCGGTTGCAGCAACAGTGCGGTCGGCGAACGGGAATTAGAAACGGCGGCAGGATGCAAGAGCAGCAGGAATTGGGGATCTAACGTAGAGAGCGAGTTAACGGGCTAACAGATCGGTAGCGAAGGGTAGAAGAAGAGGTGGAAACGTCAGGATAACGTCGAACGAAGGAGAAATAGCCGAGACTCGCTGAGTTTGCTCCCACGAGATATCGAGCTTCTTTTCACCCCGTGGCGAGTCTGTAACGTGACCTTTCCTGCTGCAACTCATCCATTCGTTTCTTACAGCCGTTCCTTACGTATGAGAACGATGACCAATCGAGGAGTTATTAGGAGGGAAAAAAAGGGCCTATGTACCAAAATTGTGTTCCGAGGTATTCAAAGAATGGAAACTTCTTTTTGTACGTCGAGTCGCAATATTATTGAAAAGCGTAAACAAAGGGTATTTCTATAAACTTCATTTTTAATATGGAATAAATAATGGTAGCAAAAAGAACAATTGTTTGGCTTTCAATAAATGATAACAGAGTTTTGTAAAAATGATTCTAGGGGTGGTTTTTCGAAATATTTACAGGCATGTAACATTCTATTAAATACACATTTTAGAGACGTATATACGAAATATTGTTAATATTTGTCGAACAGAAAAAAATATCACATTTCCAGCATAATAAAAATGAAATGTTATTTCAATATTGATGATAATTATTGAAATTTAGTTTCCAATAATTTCTTTCAATTTTAGAGCATCACATTTATCCAAAAAAGGATAGTAATCTTTTAATATCCTTAATTTTAGCACTTTTGTCGCGTATCGTAAACATTCAGGTCTGAAACTAACCAGATGTGTAAAAGAGAAAACGCATTTCTACGAACGTACGGAAAAGCAACACATACTTTTCACAGTAAAGCTTTAGATCTAATTTTTGTTAATTTTCCCTAACTATTGTATATAAATCTAACATCCTCAACTTGTAATGCTTAGGTAAAAATTCGATTTGCGAATTGCTGGCTTTTATTCGTACTTCTTCGCCTGCTATCTTGTAATCGTTCGAACGTGAATAATTCGGTAAAGCGTGGACGGATATAGGACTGTCGTCCATTTGTCCGGCAGTTAAATGACCCAGTTACGACGAATTGTATTAGACTAGTGGAATATTTTTGCACAACTGCAGACAATGACACGACCGTTTTAATCCTTGTAACAACTTTATCGTCCCAAATAGAACTTTTGGCAAATAAAGCGTTGCTTCTCTTTTAAAAAACTTCTACGCCGATGACGCGATTCTGATTTATTAATGCATAGACCTTATCTTAAGTAATTACTCTTCACTCCTTACAATTTCTCTAAGGAGGAAGATAGCTGTGGGCTCGTAATTATTGGTCTTTTAAACTTGTGGTAATTACGTCGTTATAAGTAGACTGCAAATTTTTATGAATTATGTAATGGGAAATTTAACTCTCCGTGGTCAAAGTACGGGATACTCAGCGGGTAAAGCGCTTTTACCATTTTTTTTTTTTCGTAGTTAGGGAAAAATATTGCTTTTCGTAACACAGAGTGGACTGAATTCATTTATGTATAATTCGTAAGGTTTTTAAGTAATAATTCTTTGGGTTTATAACTTCCGGTATGTAAGCGAAGATAATTTTGATAAATGTGAAACTTGTGCCAAAAATATTACGTAATAGGTAATATTGTTAGTAACGTAATAGTGTGAACATGTAATACGTGATATTATTGAGAACGTAATAACGTAAATATATAATACCCATATAATATTATACAAAATATCACATATAATATTCAGTTATTGTATTATATACAAAATCTACGAAGTAAAGTACAAGTTACCGTATTTTACAAGTGAAACAACTCTTCATTTAGCTTCCATTCCATTAACTCTTTTAATAAAAATGTAAATTCGCGTAAAAGATTACAGTCTAGCTATAAAATTCTCCCATTATTTTCTTTGGACAAATAATACAATTCCAGACAATCAAGTTTTTACAACTTTTCTGTTATAAACAATTTAAGCTGCGGTACCATTAAAAAACAAACGTATCGAGTCTCGCGACGGATGGTATAAAAAATCTACTACAATTTCACGTTCTTTTCTCTTAATTTGAGCCCATCTTCTACTAAAAAAAAAAAAAAAAAAAGAAAAAAAATCGCCCGACTACATCCTTCTCACCGAAACGCAAATAGTTACGACGAGACGCAATTCCTCTTCGCATTCGTCCTACGAGAAGCGATTCAACCAGCAATTGACTGTTCGACGCGGCCGAGCACACGTCTTACCGCCGTGGTTCTGGTTCGACGGTTTCGCCAAGAGGGGCTGATGCATCCGGGCTAGCTCGTGTGTCGCAACCGATGCGTTGAAAAACGCACGAGTGCGCGATGCAAACGACCCACGTGTTATCGGTACACCGGGAACGGGTAAACGGGGGCAAGGGTCGCGGCACCGGTTTCTTTGATCGGTGATGCAAACATCGTAGAATTCGGCGTTTCGATGCAACTGCGCTCCGTCGATCCTGCCAGGCCCCGATGTATGCGTGTTTCCGCTTTCGTTCGCCCGTCCCCTTGGCTCTCCCCCGTCTCGCGTACACGTTTCTGACGAAGTAGGCATCCCTGGTGGCGCTGCGGAACTCGCGTGAAATAATCAACAACTCTTGTGACGATGTTCTTGCATCCTCGAGCCCACGAGTCTGGGCTGCCCTCAAAATTTTAACCACGCACCCCGTCCCCATCCACTTGAAACATTCACTCGCGACGATCTTGAAGCGAGCAACTTGCTGGCGCGAAAATTTAATCGACGATACCGCCGAGGGTTCGATGGAGAAGAATTTTTTAGGGTCTTGCGGTTTGCCTGATGGTTTTGGCAGAGGGACGGTAATAAGGGAGTTCGGCGACATTATGAAGGATGAGATTCTCATTAAGGGCGAGATTAGGAGATGCTGGTAAATTTGGGGCGAAGTAATGAGCTCGCGTATAGTACTTTTTCTTTTTTCTTAGTGCTTACTTTAATCGCTTGCCGTACGACTTCTTACTTGCTATGAGCGATTGGTTAAATTATTTATTGCTTTAACGGTGTGCGAAATACTATGCGTATTAATGAGTTAATGTGTAAACGATGGGATCTAATGTTTCTTATTCGTAATACACAAGTAATCGTAATTTTCCAATGCAAATGCTGTCTTTAAATACCGGTTAGAATGCATGTAACGCTTTCAATGAAATTTGTGCGCGTAAAGGGTTAGTATGGGTCTTGTGTAGCGCAGTTTGTACAACTTATTAGCTAACGTAGCATTGTTTCCTTGGAAATTTCTAATTTTAGTAATCACAATAATCGTAATCGTAATCGTTCTAATTATCATCCTTATGTAAATACTCACATCCAAAGCGCATAGTTTTGCGAACTACTTAAACTTAATTTAATTCCGGCATACTGTAACTGCGAGTATTTACATGGTTAAAGGGTACAATTGCGAAATTAGATGGATAGGAGGTAAGATATTGTAGCACTTGCAGATGAAACTAAAGTTAGAGCTGAGAGCGTGCTTGTAGGGATTGTGTAGCGCTGCGAAATAGTTAGGCAAACTGTACTGTTGGCAGTAGGGAAACTTGTTGCGATTACAAATAGAACTTGTTGACGAATGAAGAACACTGTTGTTGCAGACTGTAATACAGCGAAGAATATCAACTTTTTAGTTGTAGATTCGTTGCAGATTGTAATGCGTTAGTTACACGATTGCGGGAGTCTCTCGGTACAATTTTAACATTAGATTTATGGACTCTGATTGCTATATTTATACTTTGTTAGAACTTTTGATGCATCCGTGACGTTCTACAATTTTTGTAACGTTAATAAAGTAACTTCTACTTTTGGCGTCAATTTTATTCGTACGATTCGTGCTGTTTTCTTTATGAAATTCTCTCTAAGAATTCTTCTTGAATTTAATTTCATATTTTATAAATTCTCACACCGTTATTATTATTATTATCGCAAAATGTGTACCTAGATATATGAAATATAAAATATGTACGTAGACTTCGGTAACTGATTGTAATTAGAATTGGATGTTCGCTGATATCTTTCGTAGGCGTATTAACTGTTTAACTACTTAGGTTCATTGTAGTCTCCGTTCTAGTTAATACCAGTTCCCCCATGGTTTCTCTTGACAGTGCAGCCATCGAAGTTCCTACATTCCATTAAAATTACAATATCTTGATATACTATATAGAGCCCACATCGCGTTGCAATTTGTATCAGTACTATGCCGGATCAAATGCTAATAGCTTTCTGTCTCCTTGTCTGCTTGTATAAGATCTAATCTTAATAATGCGGGAGAAAGGGAATTCAATTTTAGATAGTGGATTAGCGTACTCTAAATCATATGAAATTTTAATCACAGAAATTTCGATACGTGTAAAAGTACCCATGTACATTTATTCACAAAAGTTAAGAAACACGGTACGTATTTGCGAAGCTTTTATGTCGTCGTTACATTTTGAAATACATGGATTTAAATTAAAAGTAGAAGCACTACTTTTACATAACAATATTTTTATGTAAAAGTAGAAGCACTACTTTTACATAACAATATTTTTATGCTATTATAAATTCTAAGCTAGGAATTCTTAGAAACCTAAGTGGTACGCAAAAATTCGTAAGTGACTACTTTGTTTTTTAACTTTCGTCGGTAAGTGTAAATCGGTAACTTTTCGCATTGTTTCTTTAAAATGAACATTTCGTCATTTAGGCTAGTCGAATCATCTCTAACCGCATGATAAAAACGGATTTTCTAGTTACGACGTCAGCCATAAGTGGTGGAAGTTGATGGTCGTTGGTACACGCGGTTTCCGGCGCATATCTTACGTCTCCTATACGCTTTCCCTTCGTTAGACAGTCGGTTGATGTCGGATTCGAGGGAACTTCGAGGAAAGTCCGTAGTTTGCAATCGTGTCGGTGGAAAACGCGCGGCCACCACCAGCAAACCGCTTCTAACTTTCGTGATTTTACGAGCGGTAGAAGAGTTTATGCTCGTGCACGGTCAACGTTCCCGAGAAATCCGCTGACGTGACTGGATGGGAGCTTCTTTATCGTACTTTCGATTAACGAGATATTTTAGATCGTAAAAGGGTCTACAAGAGGTTGTTATTGATACGGGCAGTCCATTCAATTAAGATCTCATTGTGTCTCGAGTATTTAAGAAGATTTATTCTTCCGAACTGTTTCCGTTTGAAGCTGCTACTCTGCTGTGACGCGTACAAATCGAAATGGTGCATTACCGTGTAAAATATACATACATTAGGAATTAGGGATTTTTACAAATTAAAAGGGCCATTCAGATAGTGTTTCATAATATTCAATGAGAACCTCTGCGATTAGCGTTAGTTTTAAAATAGTAAACGATCGTTCTGGCAAATTTTAATGCTAAATGCAAGTAGAACCACTTACATAATAAACTTGTGTCCTTTAAGTGTTACTTTATTTACTTTTAATAATACATTAAATAGATTAACTCTCGGTAAAAATTTTCTGTTATATCACTATTGACCCATTTGAATTTTTTCAATTTATATATGGTAGGTTGTTCGAAAAGTTCGTAGCAAAATTTAAGGAATACTTATAGGCAATATGTGTACAATTATCACTTTTTTTTTAATAATCTTTGCGCGCAATATTTCCAAGCTTCTAGGGTATTAAAGTTCTGGTCATTAATAAAATTTGATTACAGTAATAATAGACACGACGCATAATATAAGAATATGAATAAAATTTCCCAGACAACGTCTAACAATTTTTGCTGACTCTTTATCGCAAAACATAATCATAAGTACTGTTCTTTAATTGTTACGTTTAAGTGGTCCAACTATGGACAGTGTTTTTGTTCAGACGAAGAATATTATCATTTAACAAACGTTCGTAAACAATAGCTTTCTGCCAATTCTATTATTTACATAACAGAACTTAAAATTATCAAAAAACGCAACGAATTATTATCCGAACAACCCAAATGTCAAATTCAATTCTAGACAAAATCTATTCGCTTGCAAAATCTATTCGCACCTTCGCCGCAATCTTACTTTCTATTACTTTTACTAATAATCGCACTCTTTTCGTCGTATGGGGTCTCGATTACGACATTGCCGCGAAGAAATTTCACCGAAACGACGCACCGCGCTTACCAACTTCAATCGCGTTAATTACAAATTCACTTGCACGATCTGCGAGTTTTCGCGCGCGTTGCGAATCTCAAAACGCGCCGGGAAAGCAGGAAAAGTAACGAGTAGGAAAACGGAACTCGGGTCTTGTACTCGGACACGTTAACAAAGTCAATTACGTCCTTCTAGGGGTGAAAACGCGCGATATCGTTGTACCTAAATGCTTTTTCGCGTGGAGAGAAGAAAAAAAGGAAGAAGATACAATGCAATTAGCGACGGTATTCGACGATTTATCATTCATGAGCGGCACTGAATGCAAGTTACGCCTCGAAAGAAAAAACTGTTTCGCATATTAAGTAGAATACTCTCCCGCGACGAGAGAGAGAGAGAGAGAGAGAGAGAGAGAGGGAGAGGCCGACTTAATTCTCTCGTGCCTGAATTACGTCTGACCGCGTTTCTGGGTCGTGTTCGTGGGCACGCTTTCTACGACGCTTTTAAAGCGGTCGATCGCCTTCCGGAACTTTCATTTTTTCTGCTTGCTCCTCTGCGAATTAGGATAATCGAGAGCCGTTCGACCCTACCGAGATATCTGTACTTGCTCGGGGCACCTGCCATCCGGCGATCCGCATTCTTCGATCCGCTTTCACATTTCTTTCACGGTCCATCGTGCGAGTTTTCGACCGATGACGCGTTCTCGCGTTGCTCGACGAGTTGTTCTCCTCCTTTTCGTTTATGGCTGTCGAAAAAAAACAGTCGCGTTTCTGGAGCAAGGCTATTAGCGTAGGACGATAAATCCATCCAAGTAATTAACAATGTCATGATAATAAAATCCAAGCAATTAAATAAATTTTTAGTATAATGGATGTGACGATGGATTACAATATTATAAGATTAAAATAAAGTAGAATGTCCGAATTTTGTTGCTTTGTTGAGAGCGCGAATCGCAGCTACACGTTAGACGACGGTGAACGTGTTAAGTTTAATTTCGAGGTTGAGTTAAATGAATGGAATGTTGATTGATGAAATGTTAAGTGATTGGAGTATTGTTACTGGTTTAGGAAGCTTGGTTTCGGATCGTTTATCCCTTTCAGTGCCGAACAATGATATATTATCGTTAGCTACACTTGCGCAAAGTGTCGACGACGATACATACCGGCGTGTGCGAGTCGCTGTGTGCTGAGAACGACGTGTCTCTTAATTTGTTCGATGTTAGTAGTTGAGAACTCATTTACATTTCTGCCATTGTCGTTACATTACGCTAACCGAACTACAACGTTACATATCAAATATATACCGCTATGGATGATGGTGATACCAATGAATCAATTTAATCGATAGTCTAGAAGCGATGAAATTAATGACAAATAGATTGCGGATCTTTATGCAAATTCATATTTTTATAAATAGAAATAAAGACATGGAATATGAGGTGAGAGTGAAAAGTAAATATTCACTTTACACGAATAAAATTATACTATAATTTGTTCGCAGTAAATTACGTGCTGATTGTATTATAATTTATTTATCGTAAGCAATATTATAATTGTACCACTATTATACGATGTTTATTTATTTGTTACAAGTAGTGTTACACGCAAACTCTAATTATCCTATAATCTCACTCAATTTCATTTTTGTGAAGCGTGTACTTATCTTTGACTCTCACTATGAATAGAGATTGGCTTTATCTTTAAAATATTATAAGATGCTCTTAACTATGGACATTTAGTATATCTTTGCACATTTAAATCTTTAAAATCCTTTTTTTCTCAAATCTTACCAAACAACATACGGTCGGTTCGGCATTTTTCGTTCGGGTTCAACCTTTCGATCGATACTAAAAGAATTAACGAATGATTGTTCCCTTAGATTACTGCGAAACCAGTGTTTCTATTACATACTTTCTATTCAGCTTCTCGGTTGGAGAATTTATTAAAATTTATTTTCAAAAAGGGAAACTAAAGACTCTCGAACTAATCATTTTTTTACTTTTTGTTACAGGTGAGTAAACGATGCATGGAATACGGAACCTCTAATTAAGCTACCCTATGGTGAACCTGAGCCACATTCAAGATTCAATTATTGGACACCGTAATTAGTTTTCAATAATACTAAGAGCCTTTAAAAGGACAAGTTTTCGATATGCAAAATTTTAAACGATTATCCACTAAATAGTACTCGAACCTCCAAACAATACCTATTTCATTTCATTATCTTTTACTATTGAGACGTTGAGAGTACTAACGGCGAACTCGACACTTTCAAAAATATTTTTCACTTTATTAAATCGATTTCGCGTCACTTACCGCGCATTCCTGTTATTCTGTTTTACAGTTTTGCGTCCTTCTTTCCTTTTAAAAAAACAAAATTGCTAAATTGTTCATGGTGCTGGTAAAAAGCTTGTTCGTTCCACTCTGAACGTCTGCATTATTCACGTTAGTACGATGTGTAACGCTCGCATTATTTCCCGCAAGCAAGAGGCCTCGCTTATTCAACCACGGCCTATTACACCGCCCCGAAGTTATTTCCCAAAATGTTCAATTTCCTCTCAAGGGCCATTTAAAGGAGAACTTGCTCCGTAATATAAAAGGACGGGGCGCAGGTGGCGCGATCGGACCGGTTAGCGCGTCGCCTGGCCATCTTCATCCGTATTCCGGCGCCGAACTCTCGCACAGCCCTGGCAGATCTATTGCCGGCCCGTCCTGACACATCGGTGCACCGCATCTTCGTGGTCGGTGGTCCGTGAGCGCGTGTACGTGCGCCTCTGCATATTATATTATCAGCAGAGGAAAGGGTGAGATCCTTTCTCGCTGGAGGAATGGGGCAGGGAAAACGCGCGCTCGGAAAGGAAAAGGGGGGGGGGGGGTGCAGCGGGTGCACCGCGGGTCGAAAGACGAATATTCTTGCAGGGGTGAGCGCGCGTCTACGCGGCGCCATAAATTTGACGCTTAAGCTCGGGCGACTCTCGCGAACACGATGCAGTCGCGACCAGAGGAATGTCGTTGCCAATGAAAAAAATTGCCACAGATTAATCTGGATTAGCCGCTGATAAACTGGCCATAACTTCTCGAGTGAGCCGGCCTTTTTGCCGGCCGAAAAGATATTAACGTCTACCCCGTTGCTATATCACCGTGGAAATATGCTCGCCACGTCGGCCTGACGGATCGCGGGAACCTCACCGTCTGATATTGCGCTCCCTTGCCGGGAATCGGGGTGAAATAGAAAGGGAAAGAGGCGGCTTTTGGCGGTTCTCTCGGAGCCACCTCTTGCGATCGCGGTTTCTCGGTTGCGGTGCATGCGATCGGGTTCAGCGCAGACGTGTAATTATGGGCAAAGGGTAAAGATTAGTTGGTATTGTTGGAAAACGGGGGATTTATTAGGTGGCGGAAATAGTTCGCGCGGATTCCTGCTACGAAATTTAAGCGGACTAAAATTCCTTCGAACGTAAATTTTTACTTGACAATCGTATAAGGTGGATAGAACGTTTTTATAATGCTGAGATTATTAATAGATTGCGGATTTTTTTTATGCATTTATGGGAAATTTAAAGGTGCATAGAAGTGCACAGAACATGCAATCTTGTTGGACTGTACGAAATATCTCAAGTACGGTAGAAGTTATGATAGTTAAAGGGTGTAGCAACCCCCGATTTAAGTCGTGTCTTTTGAAACTTATGTATAAATATATGAATTTTCGTAAAAATCCGCAGTCCAGTAATTAGAACAGTTTTGGCAAATGCTTATATAAATTCGATTCGAATATATTTCTGATAGAAAATATTAGACAATTTATGGTATAAGATTTATGCGGTTCGAACACGCTTCAAATGAAATTTCGTTTAACTGTGTAAAAGATGGATAGAATTTTCTTATGACGCCACCATTATTATAGTAGTTTTGCGAAATTTAGTAACATATCCAAGTTTAATATATTCCTGATAGTAAAACCGGACTAGATTTATGCTACAAGATTTAAATAGTCTAAACACCATCGAGATATAATTTTATATAACAGTGTAAAAGATTAACAGAGTTTTCTTACAATACCACCATAGTTGCATTAGTTTTGCAAGGTTTTATAAAAATTCGATTTGAATACATTTCTAACAGCAAAACTACGCGAACTTTTTCAGGTACCTAACAGTTGTTTGTAGATTTAAAGGCTTAATGTCTCGCGAAACCAAATTTGTTGGTAAATTTGTATAAATCATTTTTCATATAAATTATCACAGGTTATTGGTAGCGCAAAAAAGAGAAAAATTACTTCTATAAATGATAGAAGTATTTCGCGATACATACATGGTATTGCATTCTACCGTGAACAGTTTCTAGATAAAATAAATAAATAACCCGGATGTAGCTTCGAACGTATTTTCAAAGCATTTTCGTTCTTTGTAATAACTATGATTTTGTTTTTTTTAACAGGGGGAAAAACACGTTACAAATACAAAGCAAGATTGCTATCAAATTTCTGTTTTATCCAGCGGAAATTCTTTGTTTTGTGCATTTTATCGTGTTTATTTTTACAATGCACTTGGTGGAAACAGTTGGATTCGATTGAAATCGTTTTCTGGCCCTATTTTCATTCCTGATTGTTCTGTATTTTTATACCGATTTCATACTTGTTTGAGCATGCGGCTCGTGTCCAACCATAAATTATACGTCCATCTATCGGGCCGTGACAGAGATTTATCACGGTTATCCCGTCGCGAAATTTACTCAATGTAACAACAATCCATCAGGGGTGTAACTAATTAATTAACGCAAGAAACGCGTACATTGCATCTCCTATAAATAATGTAATTATCGTTTAATAGTTGCTAGGTACGACCGGAAATTTATAAATATTTATCGTTCAGGTAGCGATCGGTGGTTGATCGTTCATGCAGTAACGTGTCGAAACTCACCTTGTAATTAGTTATTTATCGCGGATTATTAATTACAAAGGAATATGCATAATCTATGCAGTTTGCTGGTAGATTAATAAATGATGAGATTTATCATCGTCGACTGCGTCAATATTATGTTTGCCTTGAATCTCCAATGGGTGCTAAACATGGAATATTATGTGCGATTTATTCGCGTGTCTGAACAATTCGCGTATGCGACAGGGAATTATCAAGGGTTAATCCGACGGCGTTCGATAACTATTTACTTAACCATAGCAATACACGTGTTGTTTCACAGTAAACCGGATCAAATTTAATTTACATAATTTACGTTTATCGAAATCATTTTTGACGCCTCATCGAAATTTCATATTACATGGCATCGAATGAATATTTCTGTCCCCGTTTTCCCCATTTGGTATTTTCCCGGAGATTTTTCCACGTTTATCGTAAACGAAATTTATTCCATTTTAAAACATGGAAACGTGCTCATTGCAGTTGATATTCGTTCCGAGATTTTCGTATAGGATTCTTGTCATAAAGTTAACTGTTAACCTTTTTATCGTTGCGCATATCATTACGAAGCTTTTATTTATATCAGCCGGCTGCTGTTGACGTTTCACATGAGAATATATTTAACAAAAGTAGAAAGTAATCCTGCAGTGGTGTATCGATGTATCAAATTGTATAAAAAGCAAAGCTTAAAATTTTATTATAGAAGATTGTATAAATTGCAAAGCTTCAAATCTTATCGTAGAATATTGTATAAAAAGTAAAACTTAAAATTTAATTGACTCTCTTAGTATAATTTCGCAGGTGTAGAGAAATTTATACGATTATGGTGAAACTAACATAAATTGTGATTGTATTGTTATATTTTACACCTATCGATCATTCAAACTTCTGTATTGGTACTTGAACGCAGTTCCATTGAACTTTAAAATGACTGTCTTCGAATTAAAGGGCAACTGGAAAACTCCTATTCTGGAATTCGTTCGTAGGCTTCGAGTTGTCTAATTTAATATAAAAGCACCGACCAAATTTCTGTACCTAATATTTAAACATTTAGTATTGGTTTTTAAATACTGTTATTAATATCAGATTTTATTATCATTTAGGAATATAGGTTTAATATTAGGCTTAATATTAGGTATTATTTAGGAATATAGGTTTAATATTAGGCTTAATATTAGGTATTATTTAGGAATATAGGTTTAATATTAGGCTTAATATTAGGTATTATTCAGGAATATAGGTTTAATATTAGGCTTAATATTAGGTATTATTTAGGAATATTAGGCTTTTAACCGTTTGCACTCTGTTGGCGTCCCTAAGGCGACATACAGAAATTTTCTCTTAATTCAAGATTTAACATTTTTCATTCATTTCTACCAACTCAATTTCTATTTCTTTCAAAGCAAAGCGAATTAAAGACTACTCTTCCTATTTCCGAAGTACAGAATAACACTAAATTCTCGCAACAGCCGGAAAATAGTATTCAAGGTCCCGGTAGATTATATTATTAAAATAGTTTTCGAGTGCAAAGGGTTAACTATAGCCCGTTAAAGAACAATGATTGCTCATCACTGTTCTAGAATCATTTACCCGTCTGTCGTTAAACTCGTACGGAAAATCACCCCGAAACCAGTCCGTGTCGAAGAAAATTAATAAACCCCATCAGTGATCGACGATCGTTCTCGTTGGATCCGCAAGTAAGTCCACGGGATAAGGACATCGTCGGGTGGTGATGGGCATAATATCCTTTCCTATATCCTTTTCCCAGCAGGGATCTGGCTGGCGCGCGCGCGCTAGCACCGAAAGGAGAAGAAGGGTAAAGGATTTCGCCAGGTTAGACGCGTCGGATCGCATCGTGAGACAGGTTAAATTGACGGGATAACGGGCAATCGTGTCTGAAAGCTTAAAGTCTGCCACGAAAGTGATTACTGGCTTGCTGGTCGGTATATACCGTTTACCACCATCCTACCCATCGCCGAGCTCGTCATTAATAACCCGATTGAAGTTGCCAGTGCGGAGTAAAAGGTCGCGCTAACGAAGATCCGCAAACCTTAACGAGTGTCTACCGCCTCAAATTAGCGGTCGAATTTGGCCCTGGTTCGCGGTACCGCGTCGAAAGTTCCAGCTACCGATGCACGTCCGCTTCTTAATTGTTCTTCCGGTGATCGAGCCGAGAAAGGTTTTCTTTATTGATGACGTGCTGCGAATCGAGAAATCGTCCGCTCTGTAAGTTGAGTACGTTGCACGGGTTTCGTGCGGGGAAACAGTTGCTAGGCGAGGCAAAACAGCGGATTTCGGTTTCGATTTAAAGGGCTGTTCTCGTTCTGAGCCTTCATTTTTAGAGCGATGTTTTTTTGGAGGGATAAAATAATTAATTTTTATAATTGAGGAGGTTTTGTAGATAGCAATGTAGATGTAAAAAATCTAATTTCTTTTTGGGAGGGAGAAGAAACATTGCTGGCTTTAGATTATTAACAAAGCTTGATTTATTTTTATCGTTACATGTAACTAAGACTATAATAACTTAAAAAACGTGAAACTGTATATTTCTTAATGAATGGGAATAGCTCCGTTAGGTTATATTTTCGCTAAGAAAAATATGTGAAATTAAATTTGTGATAAGTCAAAGTTTCTAATTTACCGTCTGTATAATTAGAACGTTTTTACTATGAAGCAATGGTGATAACGTTTTTTTACGTATCATACATCCTTGATGTTCTTTCGAATACTAATTTATGAGTGAATAATCCTAATTGAAACGTTGGTTATTTTTTAATACTTGTAACAAATTTACCGAAATCTTGTTTCCAACCCTTCGTTGGATCATAGGGGTCGCAAAGGCCCGTACAAATTCAACCTAAGCACGGTTTAGAAGATACTAATGTAATTACTTGGAAATCTCTATAATCTTGTATCATCTCGTTCAAACCTTTAATATTCCAAAGCAAATTAATTTGCGCTTATTAATTTAGCGATGGAATTGAAACGAAAGCTAAAGCTATGGATGTGAAATTGGAAAATTGGAAATATATTTCCTGTTGGAGTTATTAGATTCCGATTTATTTTACTTTCACGCGGATAGAAAGGAGATTTCATATTTAAGGGAATTTATGTATTTATACAAGCATTCGATGCATTTACATACTACAAATGATATATCCTCGCCCTCTATATTTTTAATGGCTACAATTATCGTTTTACCGATACCATATTTTACAGACAGCAATAAACCTTTCCATTTCGAAGACATTATAGCTCCATAAATGCATACAGTGTCAGACGTGTGCGAATTATTGCGTCCATTTTACGAACACTAAGCTAAAGAACGTGGAAGTAGAAATTTATTACGACAACACGTAATAATTCATACGTTTACAATTGCATTTGAAGATAAAGAAACGTCCTCACACGGCGGCGATCATCTTCAATAACCGAGAAGGGACATAAATTTATGCATTAGCTGAATTCCTTAATTCGCAAAATTGGGATCGCTAGTTTTACGTTTTTTTCTTCTTTTTCTGCACTGTTATCATTGATAATTCGTGTTTCTCTCCTGTTTCGCACTCGTCATTTTCTACCTTGATCAATTGTACTCTGTGCATCATTGAAAACGAGGAAAACATAATACAACGTTCTCAAAATTATGCATTTATGCTACAAAATGTAGCCATTTTTCAGCGACGAACTGAAGGAAAATTTGTGTATTAAGGGGTTAACCATTCTTTAATACAGCTGAGTCGTTTGTTACTACTTTTAATTGCTCATTTAATACAGTAGTGTTGTTTAATACCATTTTCAATTTAGAAATGAATACAGTAACGTCATTCGATACTACTGTCAATTAATCATTCAATACTTGTTAACAAAGTTTCCTAATAAATTATAGGACAATTAAATTATTAATAAAATTGTCCACTAAATTACAAATTATAAATTATTCGAAAACTTTAAGCTACGTAAAATCGGTCACTCCGTATGAAACTACCCTAGATGCAATCGGAGAATATCGATCTTGGTCGAATCTTTGGTGCATCCGTGTTACTACTTCGTTCAAGTCGTAAATAATTCCGCCGCGGAGCTTGTACGCGTCGAATGCCACCTGCGTGCACCTGACACGACATTCAATTTAACCGAATTAACAGGTACAATTAGGAAAGTATCAATATTAATTTATTATAATCAATTTAAATGGGCTGCGCGCTGGGTTGATTAGTTTGCCGCGAGCTCGTTGTGTTTGAAGTGCACTCGCGGTCTAATTAGATCGTCCAATCGATATCTCGTGATTGCGCGATTCAGATACGTCGCTGACCGGATATCCGCCAACGATTCTTAACTCTAGTAGCGTTTCTCTCTCGAAAGATTTCGCTTTTCCCGCGAATCATCCGTTTATTACGTTTCCTTCAACGTGATTGATTTCGCATTCGTCGTTGCGTCCTGCGTTTCAATTGCCCAGCATGTTGCCGCGCGTATTACGGTCTTGTAATTCTCGATTTCTTGGCAGAGAGAAGCTTGAAGGAAATTCCGAATAACTCAATGGTTACTATGGGCGATTTACTTGTAATCCGAAAGGAAATCAATAGAGTATTATTATTACTATGGGTGGCTTTCATTGGCAACCATTTTAACTTTAACCCTGTGGCGGCTCTCCTGCACCCACCACTAGAGGGACATATGAAATAGGACTTTCTCGAAAGTACTCGCTCCAACTACCTCGTCCATATATATACCGCCTTTAACCTTCCTTCCAATATCCCAAGTCTAAGGCAGGGCCTGCTAGGTAGTCGCACTGATGAGTCCACTAGCAGGCCCAGGACGAAACGCAACACCCTTCCTTTTCCTATTCTATCCCCTCTCTACAGCTCCACAACCCTTTCGTTGTTGAGTCCGATTGTACTACTAAAAGTTTAAATTATTAATCCAATGACGATACATGGGCAACGAGATTTATTTAGATCTTAAAAAAAAAAAACGGGTTTCAAGAGTATTTATATTTTCCTCGTTTATGGTAGAACCGCGTAGAATTTCTCAACTTTTTCCCCTAAGTTTTATATCACTTAGAACTATCTTCAATTGAAGCGTATTGTCGTTTTAATTAACAGGAAATGGATTAAAGGATACAGTAATACTCGTTAGTTTTGAACAATGTCAATTTTATTCAATATCATCTTAAAAATACAGCATTATCACGTATTCTCCTTAAAGTTTTATTTATTGGGGCATTGCAGCGTCGTTTTCTAAACGTAACATTTATTTCTCTTTAAATTTAACCCTGCTGCGATACTCGCGATATTTTCAAGCCCATTGTGTTCTTATTTGTCTAAAACATTTCTCAGTTTTGAGACAAATATGAAAGAATTGTTATCGACGTTTGCAAATTCGAATCTCAGTTCGCGTATCGCAGACTTTTTTCTTCCAACGTCGCAGAATTTTTCTAAAGAGAAGGACACGTGATCGAATTAAATGGAACTTCGAAGACCATAGCAGGGTTAACGCTAGAACTACCAAAGTAAATTTACTTAAAAAATAAATTTGCAACACTGCGTTTCTTTGGATATTTTTGGAGATTTTCTATTAATAGCGCGAATGAAGATTTATTTTCCTAGAATTATGTATTCCCGCATACATTCTATCATTTCGATTATCCAGGTGGAAATAAGTATACTCAGATTGCCGGTAATTGCAGTTTTAGAACTCTTACTTTGCGTCGATTTCGCAATTGCGTTTCTATCAATGACATCGTATCTTGATTGGAAAACCTTCGTTTCGCATCCACCTGCATAATTTCCACAAAATATTTCGCATGCATAAATACAATGCTGTTTATGTACATTTAAATGGAAAATTATTTACGTAATTAACTTCAAAGGTGCATTAATATACTCATCGATAGACTGCGAATTTGTATGCATTTATGAGAGATTTAAATACGAAGGAATTAGAGAACGCGCGTAATGTGCAATAATATGCAAGATATCCAAAGTAAAATACGTATTATTATATTCGCACGGTGGAACAATCATTTGCTTGGATGTTCATTAAATTTTCCACAGAAACGACTGCCTAAATCATTCGCGTACTTATACTTCATTTACTCGGTTATCTAAAAAAAATAACTCCAAGGTTCGTAGCTATTATGTTGCAAGTTGAAAGAATTCAGCATAAAATAAGTGAAACAGTATTCAGTGGAGGAGCCTGCGAGCTAAAGGGTGTAGAGATAAAATACATTCTCCGTAAAGTTTGCTACAGGTTACAAATACACGGTTCTTCGTCTTAATTTATTCAACGCGGAGGAAATGCTCCAACGCGACGAATTCGTGCCGACTTCGCGTAATTGTTTAAGAGGTCCACATTTGTCAAAACTTCCAAGAATACTAAATACTCGGGCCAAACAGTCAAATCTAGGACACGCAATTATTACAACGTATTCTTCAACATTGTCACGATAATTACTTTCGATTAACTCTTCGAGTATTTTATTTAATTTTGAAAGCATGCACTTGTGTGCCTAATTATTCTCAATCGATTACGAAGTGTACTCGACAAAAACAGGGTCAGTGCTATTTGCCGTAAAATTTTAATAAATTATAGCGAATTAACTAATTTTCGAAAATTTACATTTCCACCGTTTACGCGTTCATTAATATTATTTACAGACTTTAAATTTTTGATCGGTTCACGATCGAAATAATATTTGTAATTAAAAATACGTTTATTAACTCGTATTCGTGTTTAGTTCACCGCTATTAAAAAATCTGATAAAATCACGAATATGTTTCGTGTTCCAGTTGAAGTGTACTTTTTAACCTTTTGCGGTGGAAAATATTTAAGGTATTAATTTTGGGAGTTCAATATTCATGATTATGCTACAAAACCGAGAAGAAACTTTCTCCTAATTATTAATCTTATCGTTTACCAATGAAATTAATTTAAGTTTCCGTTTTAAATATTGATACGCGTTAAAGGTACCAGAAATCGGTTGGTTATTTGTCGACATTCGTCCGCAAAGGGTTAAATAGCAAAAGCGAAGTTTTTTTCTTTCTCCACGACGAGTATACTTGTTATTAACCCATTGGCTTACCATGACGAGTCACACTCGTGGCACGAATTATAGATTGTAGGAAGATAATGGCCAAAGGATGCGGATGGGCGTGTAGGATTCGGAGATGATCGTGGGGTTTACACAAGCCAGATCTACACAGTCTCTAAATAAAAGAATTATATCTATTTAACGCTATTCGTCTGGTTTACAGCTGTCCTGCGTCTATCTTACATCTGTCTTACCACTAACTTATTTTTCGCGTATCCGGCTTTTTAAAGCGTCCTTCGCAAGGCGGACGTTCTTCCTCTCCACCAATCAGTGGATTTTTTTAACCCGCCTACGGCCTCGAACTATGGTGGGGCACCCTCCCCTAGGAGTCGTTCCCCCGTAATTTTCCGTAGGTGCCAGGATCTATGAGGTGGCCAAAATTTCCTTCGTCAAGTCGCTAAGGATTCGACCCCCTCATAAACCTGGTCACCGTTCCGGTCGGCTCGACCGTTACATATGCCGGCTGTTATAAACCCCCGTAATGTTTATCTCCTTTTCCTGATTTTAGCCTACAAGATAGACACATTTAAGATAAATTCTGCTTGCGATACGATGTTCCATTTATTTTAGCCTTACTTTCTCTTCGGAAGATTAAGAATCACTAAATATAAATTATGCGGAATATTTTAATATGTTGAACAAATGTGAGAACTGTAACCTGATAATAATAGCTTACATAAGTGTAATAATAAAAAAATTTGTAGGGCAAGGGGTTAAAGAAAAACACGTGATCTTTTTATAACGAACATGCTCAAATATTAGCATCGAATGGGTTACGTTCAATTTAAATAACGGACATCTTTCGCAAAAGCAGAATAGAGATACATGTTTCATTGTTATTTATGGAATTCATAATGCCAGCAACAGAGCGGATGTTGCTCGAGACGCGATAAATTTAGAGGATCTGCGTCTGAAACTATTTGGGGGGGTCGATAACAACCGGAATGTCGAAAATTCCTATTCACGCTCGAATTTACGTAAACTCTATGCGGATAGTTTACAACGTGTCTAATATTCCTAACAAAAGCGAGAGAAATCCAACCGTGTTAATTGCATTCCTTCTGTTACGATACTTCGTTTAATGTCGTCATCAGTTTCCAACTGACTTTCTTAGGACATTTGCAATTTGACGTTCATACGATTAAACGTATTCTCCTTTCTGATTTCCGATGTAAGCTAAAAATGGCATAACTCGGGTAGACTTCATGTATATAAATGTATATTAAATGTATGTAAACATTTGTACATATTAAATATTTTAACGATATTATGCGCATGGATACGAAACGAATTTTTTATATCGGGATTTGACGTCACTAATATGCATTAGATATTATTTAGGCGAGTAATTATATAATTATTCTTGTTTTGTTTCAAAGGCTGTCGTTTCTCAATGAATCGTTATAAATTACTTTTTTATTTAATTCTTGTATTTATTATTAGGATGTGGCTTTATTATTGAATGTCGCTTTTCAGTGAAAATACTCTGTGTCATTTTAAAATTCTCACGTATTCAACTATTAATTTTTAATTTAATGGTAAAGATTTCCTTCTCTAAGTAGAATATTTTATTTCGGGGCAGCCAATATATAACAAAAGCATTTATTTTTAAAATAAAATTTCTTATGCATTAACCTAGTTAATTGTTAGAGTGACACCTTTCAATGATAGAATTTATAAAATAGAAGTTTAAAATATCTACCGGAAACAAATTCTATTCCAAATATTTTTAACCGGCACGGAAGCTTCGTCCAAAATACTTACTAATCGTTAAAAGATTTCTGTCACGTCTATAACGAAACTTTGTGATTATTGCATACAATTATTCTGCATATCTGCAGTATTTTCATTTATTCAACAGAATTTTTTATAAGAAAATATATACAGTCGATCGCGAAAGTCCACATACATTCCTAAATTTCACATATTTAACAAAATACAGGAGTTTTCATTACTCGAATAATAGTAATTTATTTATTAATTAAAGTTAGATAGACTGTCACAAAATACAGTCCCTGGCCATCGAATTAGGACCACTACAAATCTGCGGCACATGCTCCTTCATACATTTCGCGATTCTCATCACTGTTTGATGCGAAACATTCGTATTTTTCGCGATTTGTCGCTGCGAAAGGTTGCCACTTTTCAGAAGACCACATATATAGGCCCTTTTCTCACAAGTTATGTCTTGTCGTTTTCCCATATTTCGTAAAATGCACTTCCAAACTTTTAACGCAGACTTCTTATGAACGCTTCAACGATTCAGTCACACAACTGATTCCCTTCTTCATCATTTGAACTTCTAAAGATCTCTCCTGCATATGTGCAACACATTCTCATCATGTATGTACAAACAAATCTTGCATTCTCCAAATCTCACCTCACGCGCTATCGACACTTGAGCCTAACGTAAACACTGGTGCGGCCCTCAATCGCTCATCGCCCACACAATTTGATTATTACCACGATAGTAACAAATCAATTGTTATATATACATTATTATCAACGTCGTTTGTAATAATTTGAATGACCTAAGACAATTTTCCATATATAACATACCGTTATAGGCATAAAAGTGAAATTTTCGTACGTGGTCCTAATTCGATGGCCAGGGACTGTAGTGATGCTTTCCCTATTTATTTACAATCAAATATACGCGAACTAAAAATACGATTTCACGAAAGTCTAGGTACGCGTATTAAAGTATACAAAACTTATTGTTATAACTGTATTTATACTTTGTCAGGTTCTCTGTTACATCTCTCACGTCTATAATTCGTATAACATAAATAAAATTACATGTCATCCATTTTCGGTCACAATTTTGTTCGCGTAATCAACGATTTTTTGAAACTTTATGAAACTTGTTTCAGAAATCCTCCGCTCTTCCATTGTGATTCTCTATTTTATGTATTTTCACGCCACGTTTATTGCTTCAAAATGTGTCGCAAAATATGTGAATAATTGAAATTTGAAATGTGCGTGCAGACTGTCCCGATCGATGGTATTTACGAAACAAAACTATAACTCTATTTAATGAAGAATTTCATTGTTTCGCGTTGAGTTGGACTTTTTATTATTCGAAATATTTGTTCGTAAGTGCGAAAAGGTTGGCGAGATTTTAGCGCAGCCATTCCTTCATATATATATGCATTTGACACATTTTGAAAAAATGATTGCGTCAAATTTTTTATGGAAATAAGCTGCCGCCTCGAGCGAGCGCTATATGAAATGCTGCAGGCTTTCAAGCGGAAATTTCAGCGAAAACGATACTCACAGAGGGAAGTAAAAAATAATGCACAGTTCAGAATCAGTCGAAATTGCAGGAAATTTCATGGAATTTCACGATCAAATTTGCTTTTACGCGAACGCGAAATATATGCAACAATTGTAACCATTTCCAAAACATTGTTTACCATTTCTGACATGTTTCGCGTTCTCGAATTTAATTATCGATTTGTTAAGTAATTTAACCCCGTCGAGATTGCAAAAACTTTTCCCTAATACGAGTGAAGTTATTTCAAATATAAATACAAAGATGTCGACGGCTCTGTTACATAGAAAGTTTTCGTTTTCATTTAAACCTAAAAGTTAAAGTACACTTGGACACGCTTCGTATACACAGTTAAGTGAAAATCGTTAACTGGAAACTTTGCATTAGAAATCTAGTCCAAGTAAATTTGGCTACGCTTCAAACAGTACGTTTTTTTAACGCTTAAATGTTACGATCTATATCAACAGGAGAAACAATTACATCAAATAGTATCAATTATTATTTAATATCAAATGACAATTAGGACATTGTTATTAGCAGTGGCTAACAGAGTGTACAAATATCTTGAAGACCGTGTAGACATAAAAATTAGCATAAATATCATAAATCCTTAAATTTTTCAATAATATTAAACTCTTGTCTCGCAATAACGAGCCACACTAATTCTATAAATTATGGCGTAGATTCAACAAAAAACGGATACCATTGAACGTAAAATACAAGTTGAACTATAATTTATCTTCGCGGTTTAACAGAGGTTTCCATTTTCTTCCCCAATTGCCTCCTTACCTCAGTAGGTTTTAATTTAATTAAATAAGGATTTCACGTATGTGGAACTGTAGAGAGGGGATAGAATAGGAAAAGGAAGGGTGTTTGCGTTTCGTCCTGGGCCTGCTAGTGGACTCATCAGTAAGGCTACCTAGCAGGCCCTGTCTTAGACTTGGGATATTGGAAGGAAGGTTAAAGGCGGTATATATATGGACGAGGTAGTTGGAGCGAGTACTTTCGAGAAAGCCTACTTCGTATGTCCCTCTAGTGGTGGGTGCAGGAGAGCCGCCACAACGTACAAAGACTTCATAAAAAATGTCACCAATTTTCGAGTTATATTTTTAGATAGATTCAACCCCTTCCAGCTTACACCACCAATTCTGAAACAACTTGTATTTCGAGGTGGATAATGTTCTCGGTACAATTAACACGTTCACTGTCCGATGTATCATATGTGATACACAATCGATACTAAATGAACTTTATTAAACTAACGTTCGCTGAAACTTATTATTGAGTGCTATTCTATAACTGAAGAAATTATAATGGAGTTACGATAAATTGTATTTGTATAGTAAACGAAAAGCAAGATTCTTACGTTGAACATTTTCTTACTTTGATGAACGTACTAATAGCGATTATGTTAGACGTTTGAAATGTGAACGTGTTAACCTCACATGGTTCACGGAACGACTTTTATTCGCCTGGTTCGCGTAGAGTTGACGTAACTCTTGTTCGTGACGCACGATCATTTCTATATTTCTCCAGTTCAAGATAACGAAAATTGACAAGGGTTATCTTTGTTACGAATGCTTCAGTTGCTTTGTTGAATTATGGTCTTCTCTTCGTTTCCTCTTGCTGTATCTAGGGTAAATGTACCACGTACTGCCACTTTAAGGTTTTTACTAACTTCAGACTTTTAAACTTTATTTAACTATTTTAGAACGTATTTGACATTATAATCGTTCCAGTTTTAAGCATAATATCGTTCAACCGCTCTTTTGTTTATGAACATCTTTTTTCATATGTTCAATATAATAAATTCATTACTACGTAATTCAAAATGTACAACAAAATTCAATGTCCTTCTTACTGTCACTTGAAAACATTTCATTTAAATAGGAACACGTTTTTACATACATTAACACGTTAGTTATTGTAACAAATATAAGATATATAGCAAACGTCGCGTCTTACTGAATTACGACACGTTCCATACTTTACAATTACATTGATCACGTTTTAATATTCAACAGCACATTTACCTCTTAATATTTATTCATAAATATTAAGTGTAAATGAATATACTGTTGGATGACCAATCACGTAAATAGCGATAGTCTTGTCTAATCTAATCGTTTGGGCTACCGACTCAACGTACCAATAGACACGAAAAAGCCAAAAAAAGTTACTCACGCTCGTCACTTAATTATAAGGGTTAAGGTTATCCTCCCCCACTAGAATAAGGTTATATATATTACCTAAACCATAAGGCTGGGGCAGTTCAGTTCAGTTCAGGTCAGTTCAGAGAGAAAGATCTAACAGACGAGTCAAGTACATACGTACTACGTTACATTGCGTTCTATTACACGAAGTTCTGTCAGTTGAGTTCGGTCTGACACAAGATCATACTTGAATAAACTTTCGTATTGGAAAGCAATCAATCTTTCACCCGGATCCCAACAATACAACGTCTATACGTTGTTACGTAAACCGAAGTCCAAATTTAGTATGAGAAATTGTTTACTTCCGATTCTTTATACACACTACTTTGCTGTTAAATAAACGAATTCAAGTGGCAGTTATAGGAACAGTGACAGTACGTGGGTAATTTATCCTATTCGCTGTTTTTGTCTATAAAATCAAGTTACGTTGAGCTGAAGATAACGAGTGACGAGGCTAGGTCGTTGCAATACAGGCGTTACAATTTATCCGAATTAGGTCATCGCATTACCGTACACTGATCGAAATACTATTTCGTGCGCGACGTAGAACCTTCGAACGCGTCTCACTCCACTGCGAAACAACTATCGCGGTTCGTCTAGTTCGTCGAACTTCGGTTACTCTCTCCAACGAGATGTTACATCCGTGGCCGCGGTCTCAAAGGACGTTCGACCGATCTTCGTCATCTCGCGCGAGTAAACCAGCTTCACGGCGATTAATCTCGAAGCCTGTTCTCAAAGGACGCATGCTAGAACGCTGACCGATCAAACGTCCTTAGGGAAGAAGCGACGAAAGATGTTACCGATGAGAGGTCCCCCCTAAAATCCAAACGAAAGATGGAAAAAAAACCGATCGTGCAAGGGAAAGAAAACGAAGGACGAGCGAATGAACCGCAGTAGCTGGCAAATCGCGTTATGAACGGGCCTACGGAGGTGGATTGTTAGCCTTGGGGCACTGTCGTCCCCCGAAACGTCGGCTATCGAATAGCTGATGGAACCAAATTGCGAGGAAACGCTATTGGCCGTGACGAAAGTTCGCTTTTTTCGACAACCGAGTCGTTACCATGCTCGGTGACTTCGTTGACAATGGAAGAAGGAGCAAAGCTATATTCTCTGAATCCTGCTGCGGGATGTTCCGTAGATTCGATGGACGTTGGACGGGTCGATTTGTTCCTTTACCGTGGAATCAGGATTCCAGCATCGACAGTTTTCTAGCAGAAACCGCTACTAGTGTTGCCATTTCTCTTTTTATGCCGCTATTTCGCGGAAAAACACGGCTAGGGTTATCTGCGGTTTGTAATGAAATGGCTGGTCTTATTGGATGCCTTGCTCGTTCCCCTTTGTTTCCTTCGAATTAGAGTGCTGTTTAAAAGATTGGAAATACTGTGCAGAGAAGAGTACGGGTTTTTAAGATTTTAGGTTTTGGGTTTTATTTTTATAGCTTGTGTTTCATCCATATTTTAAATTACTTTACGTTCAGCAGTAAAGAGTACGAAGGCGAAGAAGGAGAATTGTTTTTTAACGCGTTAAGTGACACATGATGCACCAGCATATCACGCGCTATTTATATTTTTTTATTACCGTTTAGGTACCTTTCGACAAATTTTTGTAGTGTTTTGGCGCGTATGTAGTATATTATGTATATCTTTTTCAATAGATGAAAAATAATTTTGATTTGATTAACCTATGAAGGACAAATATATAGAGTGGCTGAACAAAATTGTAAATTGTAAATGAAATGTTGCTCTTAATGACGGTGGTTCTTGATGGGTTAAAGAAAAGTGGTGAAAATTAACCTATTCAGATTGATCAAACAAATAAATAACGGAACTATCTTTGCAGCTACAAAATGAACTCGTTTCGTTTGCGAAACAGTGGAACATAATAATCTGGATTAAAGTCATTATAAAAACCGAATTTAAACTTTCAGTAATAACCTACGTTTAAATCTAATTCGACCCCTAAACTCGAATATAAAGTTGAATCTTCTTCGAATTCAAATTTAAAATCCGGCTTATCCTAAAAACTCTTCCACTTAAATTATACCCTTCGCTCCTAACTTAAATTGCGCGCGGAAAATTCAAACCTCCTCGGTAAATTAACTTTTGCGAAATTTCGTTCGAAACTTAAATTTTCATTCGAGTTTTAGAAAACTCGTGATGCCCGCAGAGTCATGTTCGCATTCATCCACGGTTGCCCGCGTTTTGGATTCAAACGGACCGTCGAAATCCGCAAAATCCTGCAACGCGAAGCTTAAACACCCATTGACCGTTGACGGGCGGCGATTTCGCGTTGCACCGCAAAAATCTCCGCGACACTTCGGCGTTGCGCCCGCGGCTATCAGCGGGAAACAGCGAAAACCGGTCGCAGCGTATTTCGCGGTGCGCAAAATTTCCGCGTAATTGTCCGCGTCGTAAACAGCGGTATGCATTGGGCTGGGCCGCGGATACCAGGGGCCAAAAATCGTTGATTCGATTCGGTTAACTGGCGGCCGGGTACGATCGCGGAAAATTCCGAATTGACGCCGGTTTCAACAAAACGGAAACGTGTGTACGGTAACAGCGGCGATTCGTTTCGCGACTGTTCAGAGTCGGATGTCGCATGCGAGCAATAATTTTCGTTGATGTTCGCGCGAATTTCCAGCGCGATATCAGCGCGACAGGGAACACCGAAAACGTGTCCACCTATGCACACCATTATGCCAGTCGCGTCGTTTGATCCCCCGTGAAACTGCGAATCGTTTCATTACGGAAAAAGTGCGAAATGCTTTGGTGAATGTACATATGTATTATATACAGCAGTGAGAATCAGAAATAAGTACGCTCTTTATAAAAATGAAATTCTACTATAATTCGTTCACTGTAAATTATATCGTACTTATACCTGTTATAATTTATTCATAGTAAGTAATATGTTAGAAAATTTAAGTAAACAAACGGCTGAAGCAGGCCATGTGTATTTTTCTCAATGAGCTTCCCCCTCTTAAGAAACTCTCCCGAACTAATAATTTTTTATTCTTTGTTACAGGTGAGTAAACATTGTATGGAATACGCAAGCTTCAATTAAGCTACTCTATGGTGAGGCTGAACCAAATTCAAGATTCATTTATTGGATATCGTAAGAGTTTTCGATAATAGCGCAAAATTTTAAAAGAACAAGTATTCAACATTATAACCGATAACTATCAACCAAATTTTTGGGACTCAACCACATATTTATTTGCTGTAAGTAGTATTACAATCAGGTTTCAATTATCCTATAACTTTAACCAATTTCATTTTTGCGAGTTGTATATTTACTTATGACTCTCACTATAACTACACGATATCTCGTTTACCGTTCTTGCTATAGTGATAAATAATTGACGGTCTAAATTAATTTGAGATGTTTAAACTGAAACATAAATTCGTATGAAACAGTAGAGTAAAATTGGGTATTCCTGTTTTCTCGAGATTCGTTTGTAGTCGTTCAAATCAAATTAGAAACCAGAATTATAATTAAATGTAACTATGAGCAAACGTAATTAAAAGTAGTAGTTAGAGCTAATGAGGCGTAGAAGGGAATATCGTGTAATCGTAGTTGAAGTATAGAATTTTATACTTACACAACTCGGCTTATAATTAGTACTTATAGTCGGTACTTATAGTTAGTTTTATCCTCCCCTTCCCTGCTTTACAATTTTAATTTTAAAATTGCTGAACACAGTTTTATTCGTTTGTTTTGAAGAGATACTTTGGGAAAGATTAAAGTTTACGAGATAACTTCTAAATGAAGGTCGCGTAATTTAACTGGTAATTGATTTTCTGAAATGTACCATCAATCTTTTTAAACTGGCCTTTAAATAATCTTAATTTTTTTTTTTTTCGTGATATTCGCAAAACACTTTCGCGATATCCTTTGATAATAAATATCAAGAGATAATTAGTCGAAATAACAAACACTTGATAAGTATTGTAGGGATTATTTTAAAGTAAACCTCACGTGGATGGTTTAAAAGTGCAAGGAGGGAAGAAAACTCAGTTTCTGGATAAGTAATAGTTTATTAATAGTAAAAATAACACACAGTCTCACAAAATACTCTCTCTCTACTTCACTACGTCCTCTCGCACTCGATTCCCGTATCCATGCATTCTCTACCCTTGCACGCATTCATTCTCTCTCATTATCAATCTCTGCATCTCTCACTCATCTCAGACAGTCGTAGAACCCAATCAGTCACGTTCACTCGAAACCTTGCGCGACGACACGTCAACTCAATCGCTCTATCCTAAACACTTTGATCCCGTGGTCGATTTGCGTATCGTCGCGGATTTGTTTGAATTTGCACGTGGAGTGCCGACAAAATAAATAGGTTCTTTCAGAGGACCACCATGTATAGGGACAACTCTTAGGGTTCGGTGACCGTGCGTAATTTTTTAAGTTGCTTCGTGGAAGGTTTGTTTCGTCCTATTCGGTGGAGTTCGTCCTGAGAATCTCCTGGCGGGAATTTGAACGATGTGCTGATGGGGGGAATTTGTTAAGTTTCGATGGCTAATCAGTATGTCTAATTCCTACCGTCCGCTTTTTCCTATGTGTCCTTAGCACGCCCTTGTCAAGGAGGGTGGGGGTAGTGTCAGTGGTACTGATTGTGAAGCCACGATGCGGAATCTCCTCCAGCTATGACTACACGTTCAAGGAACCGTTACAAACAGATGTACCTTTCGGAGATTCCGGGTTTAACGTCACGTCTTTATGCTGTGGCGGCTCTCCTGCACCTACCACGAGAGGGACATATGAAATAGGACTTTCTCGAAAGTACTCGCTCCAACTACCTCGTCTATATATATACCGCCTTTAACCTTCCTTCCAATATCCCAACGTCTAAGGCAGGGCCTGCTAGGTAGCCTTACTGATGAGTCCACTAGCAGGCCCAGGACGAAACGCAACACCCTTCCTTTTTCCTATCATATCCCCTCTCTACAGCTCCACAATGCTATTGAGGGCGAAGGCACAGCCAAAAATTTTGTAAGTGAATTGTTTAATTGCCCCTTCGCCATGACGTAGAAAGTCACGTACAAATTGTAAAGAAGTCCTCACTCAAAAATAGCGGTTGCCTTAGCGTGTCATAAACCTGGCTTAATTGCAAACCTTAACACACTTCTCATTCTCGCCTAATTGTCAGCCAATCTTATCTAAATACAACACCGTTCGCTCAGCAATCGCTCTATTCCAAAAACATTCACACGACATTCTGCCTTTGACAGTATACATATATACGTTATCTTTATTTCCAAGTTTATCCGAAAGTAGGTTTCGAAGTTTCAAGTTGAATAATTGGTAAAACTGAGTCGTGATATCAGAGACCAGCGGTAATAACTGAATACGAAGTTTCAAGTATGCGGGCTGCCTACCGTCAAGACACATTTCCGTAGGAAACGAAGCACATTAAATACACTTCTCGATAAGTTCCAGATAATTTGAATCGTTCCGTGGAAAGTTCTTCCATGGAAAAGTAGTTCGGATCATTAAACACTTCGGAGATACGTACACATTTGCATTTCCATTAGTAAATTCTCACGCTGAACCAGTTTCGAAATCCAACATTTTTTTTTCGTGTTTGCGTTTGAAACATTTTGCTCGCCAAAAGTTGAGATGTACTTAAAAGCAATTAGCGCGCGTTTAAGTTTCTTGTAATTGCTTGAATGTGACTTACGCTAAGATTCATTGATTTTACGAATACCGCGAGGTAAATACTTTAGAAACCGACGAAGAAAAGTGATTAAACCTTTGAGTACCAAACGTTTTCGTCTCGCGAGAAATACGTTCTGTACTTCTTAGGGTGGCACGTTTCATTTTGCCAGCTGGTCGCGTGAACCTCTTTTAAATTCGATACACCAATGTTTAATCGATATTACCGTTGACCACGTAAAAAAACCCTTCATTTTGATAATGGTGCCTCGACACCCTGTACATCCGGGAGTATTATGATCGATCGGCGTGTTAATCTCTATGGTAACGACCCGATAATAATGCAAACGCTTTTTATCGTGGTAATCTCGTGTTTCTCGTTTCGGATTTCTCGTTTTATTAACTCGAATCGAACTTGTCAAAAGATTATTGCCTTCGTAACGTTATTCGATCATAGATTCCTCTATTATTTCCGATAATCGTGCGACGGGATTCGAAAGTGAAATGTAATCGATACGGAAATAAAAAAAGGTGTGTATTGGATTATTATTCCGATCACTAGTAAAATTTTTTCATTTTTATAGTAATTTTCCCGATACACTTGTATTCTTCTTTACTTCGTAAATGACATTTTGCTGCCCCTAGTGAATCTACATATTTTTATTATGGCAATAGAAATTAGCAGAGAAATTATTTCAGGGTGTCGACTCCGCACAATTTTTTTGGCAATCGTTTCTCTTTTAACGAAATGTCAAACTTTTGGTTGAATAACGAGAACATTGGCACGATGAATGTTAAATCAGGCACGGGATGCGAATGGTGCATTGTACCGTGAATAAAAGAATTCCTTATTCGATTATGCAATATTCGATTAAGCGCCAATAATTACATAATTATAAGCTGATTTTAGTAATAAGGTAAATTGTTCTCATAACTCGAAATGTAATTCTACTCTGTTAACCGGTTAATTCACAATTTATTACGTTAAATGTAAACGGTGAAATATCGATAGGAGAGATACTTTTTAAGTACTCTGGGTAATTTATTATATTATGTCATAACTTTGAATAGAAAATTGGAAGGGTACAACGAATTACCTTCGTAACAAAAATTTAACTTCAAAAACAGATAATTGTAAGAAAATTTCAATAATTTTAATCTTCTGAATTATTTGATTATATTTTACATTCAATACTATGAATTCCTGTAATTCGTCGAGTCCTGCATTCATGGTTTTCGTTGTTTTCTCTATTTTAATTAATATGACTAACAGCTAGATTATTAGCCACGGTATCGTTAAATTATTCTCTATTTGGCTGATGATCTTGGTATCTTTGATGCATTTAAGAAGATCACGGATCTTATTATTTCCGATACTGTCTCCGATTGTAGATCCAATTTTGTATTCATTACGATAAGCGTTGTACTTATGACACAACAACATCAGATGGTTAATTAAGGTTGGCACTTGGCATGATTTACATATTGAGGTTGGATTCATGTTTACTAGGATATGAATGGCGGAATTTGGCATGGCCAATTGTAATACAGATTATTGCAACCTGGTATTTTCCTTCTAGATTCATAGTTTATCATAAAACGAACGTTACTAGGTCATCTCACAAATTCGTGCCGAATTTTATACCAAAAAGGTACAATCAAATAAGAATAGTAAGTATAGTAAATAAGTAATAGTAAAGTATTTCCAAATGAAATTAGACTTGTGATATGGTTAATCGATAGACCTTTCAATGGAAACCTTTTCTGTCAAGCTTCAACCCCGTATCCTTACCATTAAAGTGGTTTTAGACCAAAACGTGATTTATAGTTTAACTTCGATACCTTCTATTCTATCGCGTGAAACGTTACGGGAAAAAATTCGAAATACTTCAATCGGTGTAATAAAGGTTCGAGACACAGTCGCTTTTTGTCGAGTTTTGTTTAATTAAATATTTGAACCTTAATTAAACAATCTCGTTCACAGAGAAAATGGTGTATTAAGCGTATTTACAAATTCCGACCTCGTCCGATGCAATTTAGACAATCGTTTACCGACGTTATCAAGAAATATGTTGGAATATCTCGTTGAATGACAAGACATCAGTTGATGATCGGATTAGATTACCATTGCGATTAATCAGAATCGACGGCGTTAATTCGTTAGGCCGTGACGCGAAGCCCCTGCAAAATCGAGTTGGCGCGCGATCGAGATAACGTTTGTTGTTTGTACGAATACATTCGGCGCGCGCGTTTTACTCGGACGCAACAATCGCGCCGATGATGGGAGCAATTGAATTTGCGCGAAAGCGATCGAAGTTAATTGGAAACAAAAATAGGGGAAAAAGGGGTGTCCGAGGGTGGAGTTTCTTTTTTTTTTTTTTTCGTTCCGTCGTTCCGAGCAACGCGCTTTCCTCGTTGCACGGTGATTGCTAGTTATCCTTAATGGGTTCGAAAAAATAGCTTTCCGATTAAGGGTTCGCGTAACGAAAGAGGCATTGTGCTCGAAATTCTTTATAATAGGATTCTTCGTCGGTGTAACAATTGTTGGGATCCGGCTGAGAAACACGAAGTCCGATTTGTTTAAATACAATATATTTCGGTGCGTTTCAATTTTACAACTCCGGCGCGGAAACACGGAATTGCGGACAAACCGCTGCCGCAATGGTAAAAAAAAAGAGAAGAATGAGAAGTCGTAGTCGAAGTAGACGTCGAAAATGAAGTGCAGAGAGTCTGTCGCTGCGACGTTACTAGACCTTATATCTAGTAGGTTTTTTGGGTGAGGAGGGGATGTCTCTGACCCTTTGTACTGGATGACTAACCTAGTCCTGGGCGAAGGTTGCCCACTTTCTCTAAGAAAGTGCGAAAACAAGACTGACTAAGTTGTTTTGGTTCTGATACGCTTATCCACGCTGAATCATTAGGTCAGTCATCCAACACAATGCCCGTAGTTTCGTATTCGATCGAATGAAGAGATTAGGAAAGTAAACTTTGCTTTTTCTTAAACCCTTTGTTTATTGATGTATGTAATACTATAACTTTTATGCGTGGAGCTGTAGAGAGGGAATAGAATAGGAAAGAGGAAGGGTGTTGCGTTTCTCGTCCTGGGCCTGCTGCTAGTAGACTCATCAGTGCGGCTACCTAGCAAGCCCTGCCTTAGACGTTGGGATATTGGAAGGAAGGTTAACCCTGTGGAGCTGTGGAGAGGGGATAGAATAGGAAAAGGAAGGGTGTTGCGTTTCGTCCTGGGCCTGTTAGTGGACTCATCAGTAAGGCTATCTAGCAGGCCCTGCCTTAGACGTTGGGATATTGGAAGGAAGGATAAAGGCGGTATATATATGGACGAGGTAGTTGGAGCGAGTACTTTCGAGAAAGCCTATTTCGTATGTCCCTCTAGTGGTGGGTGCAGGAGAGCCGCCACAACCCCTTGCCTTATAATAACGAGTTACACTCGTGGTGTAACCTGTGCGCAAGTCACTATGAAAATACGCTGCATCTTTTCCTAAACTTTAATCTACTTAATTTCAACTTGTAAGACTGTAAAATTGACGACTGCTGAGTTCAAATTAAGTCTAACATTTTGGTGTTTTGCATTCGACTCGATGTTACATAGTAGAAAATAACCAACATTCTACCAAATAATCTTCGAAAAATTCGTAAAGCAAGGTGTTAAAGGCGGTATATATATGGACGAGGTAGTTGGAGCGAGTGCTTTCGAGAAAGTCCTATTTCGTTTGTCCCTCTAGTGGTAGGTGCTGAAGAGTCGCCACATATGCTATTGTAAATTCTAATCTGTGAATATTAGAAGCGAAAGGATACGCAAAAATTCGTGAGTGACTGCTTTCTTTCTTAACTTTTGTCAGTAAGTAAGTTTAGTATGTAATTGTAATTTCATGCCTATTGCGATTTCCTTCGCCCATCAGTTCTGTTGTTATCCTCATGTTGCAATAGCGGCGCACATACCGTGCTCATAATCGTATGGCCTCGTTACCCCAATGGCGTTCCGGCGTATAATTCTGCGATCAGTCGAGCGATCGCCTTTCTCGGCTCGTTACGCGTCGAAAGATCGGATCGAGTCGAAATACGACTTTACATCGAGTTGTCCGGTTCGATGTTCGCCGATGTGTCGCGTGAAGATTGCAGCTGCGAAGTTGCAACTGCAGCTGCAGCCACGATTAATATCCCCTGCGCGTGGTATTAATTTCTCGTAGAGGAGAGGGATGCTAGTTTGAATACTAACACTAGCGTACCGGCGGAATTTATCCGTCGTTTAACATGTAGAAGGTAACATGTACAGTCATAAGGTAACGGTACAAACGTTCGCCGACAATTTGGTTCTGATGATTCGTAAGAAAATAGAAGCCAGCAGGCTACCAAAAATATTAATAGCACAATTAGGGAAACTCAGAATGAAAATAGCACCCAATAAATACCAAACATTCTAATTTATTCAAGGAAAAGATTCATGGTATTCCAAAAACCGACATCTAAAAATAAAATACAATGCCATTCTTTATGCGGAAACAGCGGGGCTAATCAAATACTTAGGGATTAGAATCGGCACTTATAGGCGAGTAGAATTATTCCGAAACCTGATATTATTATCTTGCGTATTATTAACCGTTTGCTTTACAATGACGACTTACACTCGTGGTAAAAATTGTCTGTTTGTGCGAAAAATTCGCTGTATTTTCTGCGAAGCTTCAATAGCGATTTTGTCTGTAATTTCAGCTTATAAGATTTAGCATCGTAAGCATAAAATACGTACAATATTTTAGCGTTTTGCATTCGACGCGGTGTTAAAGTATTAAATAGTTAACGTTATTGGAAATATTTTCTGAAAAATTCGTAAGGCAAGGGGTTAACATTGACCAGCACCTAGCATATTAAATGTCGCTTTTTAAAGTAAATTTTTAAAGGGAAGTAGATTTTTCAAAACAGTATGTACTTGATTCAAATAATTTCTACACGATTCTACATAGTTCTTGCAAGATTTAATTAGCTTCATTATTTTACACTCATAAATTGTCAATTTTATATTTACTTTATCCACTCCTTGGTTTACTGTCCAATGAAAAACCGTGAATTTTCAAGTTCGTAAGTCAACATTTAACTATTCCAATATTTATATAAGATTCTTTAAATATCGAATTTATATTTTCAGTAGTTTTCATACTATATTTTACAAGTTTAGACTCTTATAAGAAATACAGCAAATATTTCGACTATCAATTATGTCAAACATCAATGAGTTCGTAATTTTATTCTTATTATTCTGAATATTCTACACACGTTAGAAACAATATCTTCCTCCTTATTATCTGTAGTATTTTAAACTGATGTAAGATATTTTAATCTGTGACTAAAGAAATATTTAGTCAGTCTTTAAAATCAATTAATGCACATAAGAGAATAAAGTCTTTTCTAGCAGGAAGTGTTCTATAAATTTGTTAGAAAGCTATTAGCGAAGAAGTGAACTGGTAGATCGAAGTACAAACGTTTCAAAGTTTAACGATTTATAAGAGATGTTCGGTTACCTGTTTTATCTTTCTTCAGATTTTACGTTACGGCAACTCGTAAACTAGTAAAATATTATGAAAAATATACCGTATTAAACGAAAAGAAACATTAATTGATCTTCGTCCCAATTTCAATATATAAAGCGTGATTCTGTTTCGTTCGTCTTTAAATTCAGTTACATTTGCTTGATTGAAATGCCTAGCAACCGATGGTTAAAAGTAGAAAGAAGCTAGAACTACCAATGGAAAGTAATATTGGATCTTAGGACACGCCAGAAACTCAAAAGTTTCGACGATCGATCGCCCTCTTTCTGTCCATTCGCAAATTAATATTCCAGCATTGCCGTCTGCCATTGAATATTCAAACAAGCTGAGCACTTAACATTTTATCGTTTCCAATGCAGATTTTAAAATATATCTTTGAAATATCGGTACTTTCCTTAAAACTTTTACGGTTATATCATATTTTTGATTCAATATTTCCATCGTTTACTTAAGGTTTCTTTTCACCGTATCGTTTGGTTATTAAAATTCTTCCATGACCGTTGAGTGAAAATCGGGAGGAAGAATATTAAACAGATATTGTGTATTTATTAGTCCACAACAGTTATCAGAATAAATTATAATATATTATATTATTCATATCCTATATTATATTATAATATATTCAGAATGTATCGGAATATAAATACCGAATGTTAAATTTCAAGCTAGAAAAATTACACTCACATCGTGGGCCTTACACTCACTCTAAGTATTTTCACTATAACTTGAGTTAGAAAAGTGATTTATGTGCGTTTGTTTCCATAATATATTGGATTCAAAGCAGACGATTTCAATTCTGTTATTAATTTATCACCTTTTTAGTTTTGTAGTTTAATATAAAATATAAAATTAATAATCAATATGACGATGTGCTGATATTACGTAAAGTGGAACCGTAATCGTTACAGAAGCGAAAAATAACTGTCACAGTACTGAATCCGACATAATATCGGATCCGAAGATCCGTAACCGAAACGGAAATTAGCCAGAATCGATGTATCCATAACAGCTATGATATTTTCTGCCGCTGATAACCGTTTTAATCAGATCCGATATAGAACAGTTTGAAACAGTTAATTTCGGAACCGTTTCAACCCCTGATTTCGAGCTCAGGATTAAGATTCGTGATCTACGATGAAAAATTCGAAAAGGGATTCATAACTGTGGTAATGTGGTTTGAAGGAAGATCTAGAGCTATAAATTGAAATTCGAGCGAGGATTTAGAGTAAGCGTTCGAAATTCGAAGATCTATCTATTCAGAGACGTGGAGAAAAATCAAATCAGCGATTGAAATTCAGGATTTAAATGCAAAATTTATCATTGTCGGTTAGATTCGGTGTGTAACATTTTGTATCGTGTTTCTGTGAAACTTCTCTAAAGCTTCGAATGCGTATTCGGTACGACCGAAAAGGCCGTATAAGAATTCGATATGATGCGATAAACGGAATATGTTTGAACACAACGATACGGGTGAAACTCGTTATAGAGAGTTTCACAAAGTTGTACAGCGACGCGTGAACGTTCCACCGTGGAGAACGTCGCGTTTCTTTTCCCGCGGGTCGAATGGGAATCTCGGGAGGTGCACGATTTCGCGGAAAGGATTCCCAGTCGACGCATTCGAGCACTGGTTCAACGATTCTCCTTTGAGTGGCGCGTCGAAAACGAGCTCTCGCGATCGCACTTGCCTCAAATCTTTGTCGATCCGTGAAACGCAGCCGGTATTTGAGAAATTACGCGACTGCCTAAAAAATTCAATGCTCTTTAGAACGTCGAGCAAAGACCTGTTCTCTTTCCGTGCTTGGTATTCTCGTCTTTCCTTGCTCGCCTTTGCTCGATTGATCGTGAAACTCGTTTTCGTCTTTCACACAAGCGGCTTAGTAGTAGTTTTTCTTCACTCTCGATCGCTTTGTCGTTTCGTCGTTACGCGTTCGCGAGCGTTTGATTCGATAAGCAGCGATTATGTGACTTTATGAAATGAATTTGACGCTGGAAGAAAGGATTTTGATGCGTAAGAAGGAAGACGTGGAATTTTCGATTACATCTTATTTAATTTCAAAGGATTACTATAAATCTTGTTAATATTTGGTTCGCGTAAAAGTTTCGATGAGGTTCGATCATAAATGATCGTATTGTTGTATTCAAAATCGTTTATTCAATCAATCGTGTCTTCAATAACGTTTGCCTGTAATTCTAGTAGCACTCGCATTTCCCAATAATAAAAATTGCCCAAAGTTGAAAAAAAAAAAAATAGCGAAACGTGGTTCTTTTGTGCAATTTATCAAAAACCGATCATTAACCTTTGCACTCAGCTAATTTTATACATCTCTAAATATTGTGAAAATATGATACTAGAAGTATAATGCACTAGATAAGTGCCAAAGTTTTAATCGCTTTTCAACGGATCGTGCGATAAGCCACGTGTCGTATTTTTTTAAGGTGAAATTACGAGCTTGTTATGACAGAGAAATCCGACTGTAATCAGAATAATCTACAAAAGTTATCGAGGATAACGGTGGCTACATGATTTATTAAATAAATGACTATTGACAGTATTCGATTTACGATCGTCATCAATCGAAACTTTTCCGCGCGCCGAATATTTATTTTCTGTATCTGTATTTCGCAGACGAAATCTGTATCAATTAGTAGAGGAATAGCGAGGACATTTCGCAGCGATCAGGAAACAGAGATTACGCATGGTGTAATTCTCGTGGAAGACCTGAATGGCGCTTTCACACACTGTGCTTTCAGCAATGCGACACTCTCGCTCAAGTGTATCTAGCAGATTTGGGTTACGTGCCAAAGACTGTTGAGATTCGAGTTTATGCACAATCCGCTGGTCCTGTGGAGGCAAACAGGGATTTTGGATGTCGTCCCTGTTTATGTTCTATGGATACGTCTTAGGACTGTGACTTATTGTTAGGTTTACGGTTTAGTATGGGATTGCGGACTTTGTACTACATGCAACCGAAATCAAACGCGACAATGAATACCTGCTCCCTGTTAGTTAATGTAATTGAACTCTAATTTCAGTATAATCAACTTTTACCGACGAATAATTGGAATATAAGTTTTGGAAAGCGGCCCTAACACTTAGGCAACATTGAAACTTCTACATCGGAAAATTTCATAGCACTGTTAATGAAAAAAAAAAGAATACGTCTACGCATATTTGCCGTCAATCACGAATTGATCTCTAACGATTGCTCAAACTCGTATCTAGTGTTTCTTCTCGAGTTTTATAGTTTCTTATTTCATGTCTGTTATTATACATGTCATTTATTTTCGAGAGAGAGGTTCAGTTAGCTCAAATTGTATATTACTGGACAATCACGAGAAAACATGTCTATAGGTAATGTGTTGATATCTACAATATATTACATATTACATTACAATTTATAATAAATATTTCCAATGCGTGTCGAAATGAAATAATGAATTCAGTACTTTGTGTTCATTGTACGACACAATGTAACGCAATGCTTAGATGGCAGCGACCAGATTTTAGAAAGAATTCACGACCGCTATATTAGAGATTCACTGCGCTGTGTGAACAAACAAGCAATTTTGCAATATTTCTTTTGTATTCTAATCTGTCATTTCTCGAGAAATGAAAAACGTCGAGAAATCGGGAACATTATCCATGTCATACGATCTCAACTCATTCCTCCCTCTTAGCTAAGAAAAACATTAGTGTTACTATTTGCTCCATCTTTACCCTAATGTAAAATAAACAATTTCTTATTCGAATTCAGATGAATTTTATTCGAATATTTTTCTATTCGGATAATTTCCTACACAAATACATATATTAATATATATATTTATTCTACGATGGCGAATGAAATGTTATTTTATATTTCTATTCGTTATCCGATTTCCGGATAAAATTTCACTCATCTATGTTTATAAGTACACACATTTTGCCACGCGTAATTGTTTGCACGCGTAAAATGAAACGCAAGTATACTTGTGGTTAAAATGCAATTGTATCTCTGTCAAATATCTTTCCTTGCACCTTGTAATATCATTGAATCCGTACTCGCGATCCCATGGAACGAAGTACAAACGAATATCCACCGACGGGGAAATATTTAATGTGAAAAAAACTGAAACTACTTACAAGCCGAAACACGCGGAGAAAAGCAGGCAGGATGTGGAAGAACATCGTCGCTCGCTGTTCCACGATAACGTGAATACGTTTCGTTTTGCGCAAACGTGTTCCTATTCGGTCATCGAAGTCGATTCATCTCGCGCGTGTATTTCAAAGGGGAATCCTCGAGGAACAGGAACAGTTTCGAGCTACGCGAGCAGCGTTTCTTTTGAATTGAAAACTGCTCGCATAAAAGTTGTGCGCGATTCCTATGCAGATTCGAAAGCTGGCGCATTCGTCATTAACACTTCTCCCTTGTATGCTGCGCGTTGCTTTTACTTCCTTCGATTCGCTCCCTTCTTTTTTTTTTTTATTTCCTTTTTGCAATTCTGTAACATTTTCTCACTTCTACAATAACGTCTCTTTTTGCTGCGTTCCTTTCTGCCTTTGTCGGCCGTGCGAAATGGAATAGTGCGGATTGAAATTGAAGAAGTCGGTTGATGAGAATATCGAAGAATATTACGCTATACATATATAGCGAAGGCGATCTAATTCATCGAGGCGGAGCGTTAAAGTTGATTAGTTCAGTGATTGATTAAGCTGAAAGAGAGATCGTTTACCATGTTACATAAGAAATACAGGTCAGAAACAATTCCTTCTGTCTTCCAGTGCGTGCGTATTGAATAAATATACCTATTATTGGTTCGCTATAATCGTGATAATATCTAAATACTCTAAAACCTTCAAGGAACATAGTTACACGAGACAATTAATTAAGATTAAATTCTCCACGTTTTTGCCGGTGACGCAATGTTGCTGAAATTCAAGATAAACTCGAACGAAGAAACGAAGCCTATGATTGCGCTTTGGAAAACGCTGCAAATCGCGATTATAGGGATTGCCAGGTTGCTTTCGCGATTGCGGTATCCGAGGGTGTTAGAGGACGATGGGCGCTTTAGCCATTGTCGTTTAAAAGGCTGGCTTAGAGCTCGGTGGACACCAATATTCCCGGGAATATATGCCTGTGAAAGTGGGAAATCCAAGCAGACAACAAGAGCAAATGGCCAGGAACAGAGGGAAGATGAAGAAGGATCGGCGGACTTCTTTTTCGGCCTCTCTTTCTTTCTCTCTCTCTCTCTGTCTGGAAATTGCTTTCTCTCGAGATTTCAAAAGTTCTTCCAGCAGAGCGAGGTAACATGGTCGAAATTTTCACCGCGACCAACGTTGCCCGGGAAACAAGAATTTGTACTCTCTTGGAAAATTTTGTTTATACTCGCGCTGAATCACGGTGTCTTCTAAATAAGCAGCGTACATTAAATATACAAGGGTGTTTCCTCCTTTTTAAACGTAGCGTTATGCAAAACGGTGAGTGCATTTTAGCGTGAGCGAAAATTTATATTAAAAATGGGTTGTTTTATGAAAATTGCTCCAATGGTTGGGAATAATATTACTTTTAGAAACGGGTTACTATTTGTGGTTTCTATACAATTCACTATTGCATTCTGTTGAAGTAAAACAGCTCTTCGGTAGAAAAACTGCCTATTCAAAAATATTAGAGTGTCGCTTCTACAGGCGTAATAAAGTAATAGGAAAAAACCCAAGACTTCGGAGTCGCAGCGTCTGGTCTTGTCGAAGGTTAAGCGTACCTGAAAAGGTTGACCATTGCTTTGTAAAATTGTAAGTGTCGAAGGCTGTCGTTTTCTCGACAGTTCGACGCGAAGAGTCGGTGCGGACAGGACATAGAAAGTCCTGGTACATTACATTTTCACATATAATCAAATATTTATATATCAGTTACCTTTTTCCTAAACCCGTGTCTTTTTATTTAAAAACCGAAAAAAGAAGAACCTGCTTCCATCAAAGCATAACCCCTTAACACATTCCACTCCAGATTGGATACTTAATTTTAAATGTTCCGTAGTTTAATGGGTGAACATTTCTTTTTATACTTGAGTATGTACGAAGTTTCCATGTGGGAACAGTCGTAAAATTCAATAAGTAACATTGCTTATCGATAGTTTATTTATCTGGTTATCATATTAACGTTTAAATAGAACAATAGCCATATATATTTTTTTAATTCGTCATCAAAATTCATGCAATATAATTGTTATAGTTCGCGTGTTGATGGAATATTTCCAAATAAAGGTGGCTTCGAAGTTTCTAATTTTTCCAAAGATTACTTGTAAAGACTTGTAAAGATTAATCATTCCTCCGTATATATTTTTATTTTGGTAGCGGGACAAATTAAATAATCAGATAAATTGTATTTTATATAACGTGGAACAACAGAAGCTTGAAGAAGTCCTCCTTTTTTAACTTCGAAGGGTGACCTATTTTCCGCTGAACTCGATTTCAGTTTGTTCGCTCGTGAGCAACTTCTACATATCGTAAAGTAAAGTGCACTCGGAAGAAAGTACGGAGTTCGTTGCTGATACCTTGAAAATTGCATCGAAATGCATAAGAAACGAGCAAAACTTGGAATCCGTGCATAATTTTCATCTTTGAGAGATTGTTGTTTTTGGGAAAGAAACTCTTTCGCCAAGAGAACTTTGTTGCTTTAAAATCTTGCAGAAGCATATCGAAAGATTCGACGAATTTTTCCTTTGCATTTTTACAAGTTTGCAGTATAACAACGGTAAATTTAATATCAGCCGTGTTTTAGCATACAATCGTACTTGTGCTTTCTTTTAAGGTACTCGTATTTTATACTTCGGTGTTAATTAAATTTTGTAGTGCAAAATCGCACGAACTTCTTCCGTCATTCGATACTTGTAGACTTAAACTTTCTATTTGTATATCGTATACGGTATAACATAACGACGGCAACATAATGATTTCATATGAAAAAAATGAATTGAAAATATATCAGGCGGCAGAAAAAGTTCGGGCGAATTTATACTTCAAAATTTAAGCGATCTGAAGTTTCTTCAAATGTAATTTTATTCTACAATGTAAAAGATGGTCAATATCTTCTACTGATGCTACCATTGTTACAATATTTTTACGAAGTACTATACAAATTTAATTCGAATGCATTACTGATAGAAAAACCGCACGAATCTTTTCCAGTACCTAATAATTGTAAGATTAGTCACGTAAAAAAGGTTCGAGTGGATTAAACCAACATTTGACAGACAATGTTATCTTCGTTTATCTTAAAAGATATAATAATTCATATAAAGTATTTCACTTTGTGACAGTTCGAAAACTAGTTGCCAATTTCAGGACTATACGTAGTTCTCTGTAGGAAAAAATATTTTCGTTGAACATTCGATATTTCATTGACCTAGTCAACTCAATTTCGTTGAGAGTTCGTTAGCAGCAGTGACATTCCAATTTTTGCTCCCAATACTTCACTCCATTCGCTCAATAATCAATCAACAATCTACCAATCAATAAAATGATAGACGCTAAATTCATTCGTTTTTTGGTATATACTCTCTTCACATGAACACTACTCAATCATTTTGATTTTCAAGCCAGAAAACAACCCTTAACATCTCTTTTACGCGATTTCCTCTTCATTGTACACCGTTCGATAATAAATATAATCAACCACCACCAATTAACCAATCGATAAAATAATAGACATTAAATATTCTCTATTTTTCTATTTCTCCTCACTACCTCGATACCGTTTAATCATGCTAATTTTCCATCAAGAAATCCTGCAATTCTTGATACAGTCGAACCTCGATAACTCGAATCTCAAAGGAAAATCTCAAATCTTGGGATTATGGAAATTTCGACTTATCGGAGTTTCGAATAAGAGATGTTTAACGTACGAATATTGGAGTTACGAGGCGTAGAGATACGGCAAGTATTATTTTTTTATTTTCCAGTATTTATTTATTTGACATACTATGCTATATACGTAGCTATAACTTCGAATTATAGAAACAGCAACGATAAAAGTTTGACTTGCAGCGATAAACTTCGATTTGTAGAGATTTGCCTATTCGAAGTTTGAATTGCGGTAAGTTTTATTTCGATTTATAAAGGTTTTCACAGTGGAATGAAACGGAATGAACAAAATTTTCGTGTTATAGAGGTTTTCCAAATAAAAAGGTTCAAGTTATCAAGGCTTGACTGTACTTCTTTTATACCAATCGTTCTTTTTCATCGCCCACTTTGCACCACTTTTGCCAATGTTTCGTCTCGAAACAAAAGGTGTACTTTCTATAAAATTATCACCTTCACCGCGTTATGACAATTCCCGTACTTTCTAAAACACGTTGCTCGCGTTTCAATGTCCAAACAGCACATTTGCCACCTAATATTTGTTTCCAAACATCAAATGTAAACGAATATAAAAATGTCTACGTGTCGTTACGTAAACCAAAGTCCAAATATAGTATAAAACTTTCTTCATTTACGATTCTTCAAACATTACTTTGCTGTTAAATAAAACAATTAAAGTGTCGGTTACAGTGACGCTGAACGTTACTCGGACATCTATCCCAATTGCCGGCCACTATGATCTTTGGTCATGATCAGTTCTTCAAAATGACCAAATCGATCGAAAAACGGTATCACGTGCGCGAGCCGTAACTCCTATACGAACTTTCTCCAGCAGCTAATATATTCCTATTAATTTCTCATCTTCGCCCTAAGCTCTCCCATACGGAGCAATCAATCTACCTGTACATCGACGGACGCGTTCGGCCGTGCAATTACAAGTTGAACGTCCAGCGTGACAAGAACGCGTCCAGAGCGAGCTTCGGCATTAATAGCTGTCGGAGCTGCAAGGAGCGAGACGTATCAGCAGGACGAAGTCGAGGGAGATCGATTCAGCCCTCTCAGCCGTCACCATTGTCCTCCTTCTCCCTCTCTATCCATCTTTCGTCATATGTCGGAGCAAACGACAGCCGCCATTGTCTTCTCGTAGACAATCCACGATCTCGCACCTCCTTTGCCCGAGCAACCACTTGGTTAATGGGCGAGAAATTATTTCCCTGCTAATTAACCGGGCTTCACGAGTGAAAGGGGACACAGAGGCTGCTGGCTCTGCCTGTTTCACGTTCCCTGTCTCGCGCGTTATCCCATCCCCTCCCCTCCTTTCGTCTCACGGCCTTAGCGGCCATAATTAAAGTATGGTAATTCGATCATTTTCGGGCCGCCACCTTTCAGGAACGATGTCCTCGTTCGCGGGAACAAAGGCAACGAACGATCGCGGCGAATTATCGCGCGTTTTAATCGCGACGGTCCCTCGAGCCTCTTAATTCTTTGCCCCGAAAAGCGGATTTTCTGCGACGCTTTTTTTTCCACTCTTCCGGCCAGCTTCTTTCCGATTCGCGTTAGTAGGGGACAGGATGGAAAGTTGAATCGACGGACGGAAAGTTAAATTGAGAACTTTCGTTGGAGACCGGCCGCCGCGGCTCCGGATGAACGTCGCTCCGACGAGCTGTCGACAATCGCGAGACGTCACCACGGAAACTAAGCGCGCGTCACTATGTGTAAACGCTGTGACGGGTTTCTCTGGAGTTGAGGCGGGACGCGGAGTTAAGTTTAAGTTTCAAGTGCTAGAAGTGATTGGGTCGGTGTATCTCTTGGGATACTTTCGATGATTAGTTGACGGCGGATTTTTATGCATTTAAACCCGCGAAACCGCATAAAATGCATGAAATATTCGAAATACGATAGAGATTATGATTATATTCGAAGGGCGTGGCAACTCCCCATTTCAAGTACGCTTCTTTAATTTTCGTGATAAAAATATACATTTTCATACAAGTTTACAGTCTAATAATTAGGAACCTAACAAATTTGCATATAGTCAGTCGCGAAAATCTACGTACATTTCTACTAATTGCTACAATTTCGATCATTTTGACAATGGTAATTAATTAAATTAGATAGTCCAAAAATAGTAATGCTTCTTCTGTTTATTTACAACAAAATATACATAAACCAGAAATACGATTTCGCGAAAGTCTTGTGCGTGTATTAAAATATAAAAAACTGTATACTTCGTTACATGCTCTGATTCATTTGTTGCGTTCCACAGTTTCTTTAGCACAACGAAGATTACGTTTTATGTAATTTTAGAAATAATTTTATTCGAGCAATCAATGATGGAACGTCTTCTAGGAATCTTTGTCACTTCTAATATAATTAATATAATGTAATTTTATGTTTTATATTTTATGAATTTTCACGTGGTTTTTATTAATCCAAAGTATGGCCTAAAATATACAAATATTTGAAATTTAAAAGAAATGATAGCATTTTAGATGTATTTGATTTTGTATTTGATATTCACATTGATTTTCCATTTGATATTATTCCGAATAAAGTTACGTGTATTTATAGTTATTCATTTTTTCAATTCTTATAATTTTACTCTATAATTTTGCTATATTTTTATGTAGTATTCTCATTTCTATTTCATATAACTATTTTTTAGTATAGAATGACTTCCCTGAATTTTTATTCCAAACGAGATATTTATGTTTTCATTTTTCGTGCGAATTTCTGCCATTTATTCCATTGTAAACCACAAACACGGCTAATTGTGTTGCGAATATTTGAAGTTCGGTACAAAAACTGCAATTTCCTTGCTAACCACGTTTCGCAACTCGAATGGAAATATTCGTATTTATGTCACAGATTTTCCAACCATTTGCGCGCATTACAAGCCTTCTATTTTGTATTTTATAAAACTAGCCGCGGGTATTTCCAAATAAAAATATTCCCCTTTAATGCATTGTTCAATTTTGTAGCTTTTAATATAAATTCTTTTCTTTCGTTTCTCGCAATTATTCCCACCGCGAAGTCGACTGTTTGGAAATGTACAGAGAACGTTTCGAACTTTTTCCGAAATCTTTTTAAATTTCTCGTATCGTTGTTTGAAACCGTATTTCATATTTTACGGACCTTGTAAAATAACGGTTCGATTATAAATTCTCCAGCGACGCGCGAAAAGCAGCTAAAATGACCTTTGTAACGTTAAATTCCGGCAAGTTAAAGAAGGTTAAGCGCGCCATCGAAAAAAATGCTCGCGTGAATGGAAAGCGAAGCGATACAAAGCGTCGTTTAATCCCGGTAAAGTTTTCATTCGGCTATTTACATTCTGCGCCAGATAGGTGCACATTTATTGTCCGCAAAATTCAAGACTGCAGAAAAGTCGGTCCGCGTATAAAACACCGTTCGTTTGTTTCGTGATAAAGAGGCGCGGAGAAATAAAGCTACGAACTGGCGGTGGCTACGAAGAAGCAACAAAACGTATTTTACGTTTTCACGGCTCGAGCGTGGTAATCCATTTCAATTTTGTTGCGTTCAATGCTGAATGCTAGCGCAAATTGCTTTATTCGCACGCGTATGAAATTAGAATTTTTATTAAGCTACTGTTCATTGTTGCAGCTTATATACTGCCTTAAAATGATTGCACCGAAAAATATCGTTCGAGAAAATTACAGCGAAAGTACGAATGAAAATTTATATAGCTACTGCATAGTGAAATAATAGATTTATTATCGAGGGAATAAATAATACTACCTCTTTCCTAATATTAGAATCGCGTTTAACACATGGATTTTGTTTCGCAATTTGCAAAAATGATGTAAAGGGAAACGATTCAATGGTAATTTGTAAGATTTATTTTTCTAACGTGGTTAAATATTATCTACGTAATTAAGATAGTGTTCAACTTTTAACCCTTTGCGCTCGGAATGCCAACAGTGTAATTAATAATAGAGAGCCATTGTACAAATATATTGTCTTATTATAGCTTACAAATTATCATCTTATTAAACTGCTTGCGAAAAGAATTTTATTAATATGTAAATTAAATTGAAATAGAATTATAGCCACTCTGTATGTATCCATTAAATGTTAGAGATAAAGAAATAGAAAGAGAAACAGTATGCGAGTCGATGGATAAACAATTGCAAGAACTAAGTTATTCATTAAAACGTTCGCTAAAATGTAAATTCGCGTTAATAAGTTGTTGTACAAACGATAGAATGTAATGTCTCTTATTCACGTCACATAAGTAATTGTAATTTTTCCTCGAAAATTCGTTTTCTAATTACCAAAGTGGTGAAACTCAACCCTCTCGAAAAAGCTCCAAGGTATAGAGAATTAATATGGTTTTAGGATAACACTTAACGTTATTTGGAATGCGATGCAGTTTGAATTGTTCGAGTGTAGCAAGTACGGTACCGTGATCAAATTTTTCATTTTCACTTGGTTGTAGGAAAAATTGTAAATCCGCATTACGACTGCTGCTTGTTTGCGATTTACGGCCACTTGATCCGAAATTTGCATCCGTCCCTTTTTAACTTTTGCGTAATATTAAAATCTACAGCGCGTGTACTTTTCGAAAAGTTTCTTTCTTCGATGTTTCATCAGCAGCGTATGTTTTAATAATGAAAAAAGCAAATCGAATGGCATTCTTAAGTTACTTTACACTTATCCCGTTAATAATTTTTCTCCTCGTTCGCTTAGTTAAAACTGAAGACAAGCTATTAATATTTGAAACAAGGATGTGCAAATGTAACCCTCATTTTTGGACAGGAGTATAAAATTTGTTCTAAAAGATTTGTATCTTTGTATTGCAATCTTCCTTTCTTCCTTTACGAACTCGATTGATGATCTGATCTGTTGATTTCATTGGCTTACTTACAGTTATCCGAGTATATAAATAAAATAGAATTACGATATGTGGTGCTGTAGAGAGGGGATAGAATAGGAAAAAGGAAGGGTGTTGCGTTTCGTCCTGGGCCTGCTAGTGGACTTATCAGTGCGGCTACCTAGCTGGCCCTGCCTTAGACGTTGGGATATTGGAAGGAAGGTTAACCCTGTGGAGCTGTGGAGAGGGGATAGAATAGGAAAAGGAAGGGTGTTGCGTTTCGTCCTGGGCCTGCTAGTGGACTCATCAGTGGCGGCTACCTAGCAGGCCCTGCCTTAGACTTGGGATATTGGAAGGAAGGTTAAAGGCGGTATATATATGGACGAGGTAGTTGGAGCGAGTACTTTCGAGAAAGTCCTATTTCATATGTCCCTCTAGTGGTGGGTGCAGGAGAGCCGCCACAGATACATAAATGGTTTGCGTAATAAAACGTTTCTAGAGTTACTTTCGTGTAATATCTTCATTTCATTTTTACCCTTAAGAGGGCTTTGTGGGTAGAATAATAGTGCTTCCTTTTGTTAGACGATACGATTTAGTATATTTATTATTGAAGATTAAATTGAATGATATAACACATTTAGTACGACTATCTCTATCTCGCTCTTTAGTTCTCTCGTTCTCACTTTAGACTCGCTCTCTCACTCCATGTACTCTCTCTTTACTGGTTCGGTAACTATTGACGCTTTTTCAAACAGACATTCGTCATAATAACGTACACAATAGATAAGACTCTCACGCATCTCATTTTTACCATAGACTACACAGTTCTGGACAAAACATTCATACTCATTTAACGTCATTCATACGTATACATGTAAAACCAACATTCACAGGCTTAAGATTCTTCGCGGATAAAACTATTCCACGCAAACTTTGTAACTCTGTATCTACTTGAGAAAATCCGAAAATCTGCGTACTTTTTCAATCCTACATTTTCGCAGGCAGTAAAACTGTAATGCGTTAATTAGGATTCCAAAGATTTAAACTTTTGCGCTGTTTCGCAGCAATAATTGGCGTATCGTAAAACTGCACGGATGCCTCGGACTTTAATACGAAAATACGACCTCGTGGACTGATTTTTTAAATTAAAAACTTGTGAATGTCCACGTTACTTATAGCAGTCGTAAAAAAAAATTTCATTAGCATTCCGCTGACTCAATCTCTGCCAACACTTTTGCAAGAATGCCTTAAGGGTAAAAGTTACGGTCTTGTGTTCGTGAATGGTTTAATTTAGGCGAATGGAGCAACTTTGAAACCTTATCCTTAACTTTGAGACGCGTGTAAACGTTTGGGAGAAATATATTAATGTGAAACTTGTTGAATTTCCCAATAGCGTCTTCGAACTTCTTGAAACGGTTGAAACTTGAAGTGTTTGCAAGGATAAAATTACAAAGATGCCCCAATAGTTTACTAAGACCCTTGCATCTCAATGTTTAACTTTAGTCTTTAGACTAACCTAATCGATAAAAGTTAATTGCATCGAAATAAGGTCATAGTTTGCTTTGTAAATGTTTTATATTTGGTTTTGACAATACGATTAAAGAATTATCGAAGGATTATTAAATGTTTGACTGTTATGAGCATTGTTAGGCCCATTATTAAGCACATTAGATATTAACCCTTTCACTGCTAACAGCGCCTATAAGCGTTCAAGAAATTGGCGCATATATTTTTTTGACGTCTTCCGCAGATCAATTTCCGTTGTCAAAAACACTATTAGCGTGGCGAAACATTTAAAATTATTTACCATCTAAACAGTAGAAAAGTATCAGAAGAAGAACATGAATATTGTAATCCAATATTTTGGCAACTTCTTCATATTTAAGGGTTACTGTACAGCAAAAGGGTTAATGTACGCTGAATACTATTACAGCTATTTGATGCTTCTCCATTCCCATCTTTAAAGCGATCGATTCGAAGATAACCATAATTGGCAACATATCTACTAATTCATTTTTCTTTCACAAGTGAAAAATACAGTACAATAAAAAACTCGATTTTGTGAATTATCATTGATTTTATGTATGAAAGTATACAAAACTGATTATTATAACTATATTTATGCTTTGTTAGATGCATCTGTGACGTTCTATAATTTGTCTAGCGTAAATAAAATTACATTCTAGACATTTTTAAGAGTGATTTGTCCCGAAGTGTATGAACGTTAAGTATTTAAAACACGTGTGTATATAAAGTTCTGCGATTGGCTGCGTTGATATGTCGAACGATTATTGCCGTAGTTTTGCTTCGAAGCAATCGGCAATGAAAGGGTTAAGAATTGTATGAAATTGCCAGAACTTTTGCATAAATCTACTAGTATTTGATTTGTTTGCCGAGCTCGGTAATCGTGTTTGTTCGTAAGTTAGTAAGTTCGTTTGGAGAGGACACAGGTGCAGCGACAACGTTGTCGTTGAAAGCAGCGAGAGTAACTTAATGGCCGTTTCTCAGAGCTCTCCACGTCCCGAGGGGCGTATGAAATCTTAATATCCCTTATTACCGTACTCCTAATTAACGGACCTAGAAGCCACTCGGATAACGTATTTCTCATTTCACCGGGCCAGACTACGGTTACATTATAACGAGCCTTTAAATTCAAATTCCTGAAGTATTCTGTTTTAGACGACGCCAACAACAATCTTCGACGCTTCACTTTCGAAGTACGCTTTTACGATCTGAAAATTATCTCTGGCTAAGTCAATTCGCAAACTTTTAGCGAAACGCGTACGAAACGGCATTTGACTTTTCCAGAAGGTCATTTGATATTTGATTTCGTCGACGGTCGGTGGAATTGAACTAATTAATAAATTTTAGTAATATCGGCGCAGCAGTGAATTTCACGGGAGTGCTCCGATTAGTTCGCAGCGGGATTAGTTTGTAATTTCCCTTTGGAAGCAGTCATAGAAGCATAATGATGATTTATTGATATTCAAATATCATCGTCGTCATATCGCCACAGTACACGCGAATCTATTATATTTTTGTTATGCTAATGTCATAATCTTGGTTACCCTTATTATACGGATTGGAACATTTTTGTTTTACTAATTCTCTTTTAAAACGTTACAGAAATTAATAAATTCTCGTTTACAAAAGAGAGCCACACAAACAAATTAGCGATATAATACGATAAAACGTGGATCATCCGATTGTCAGTTTTTCGAATGTTCGATTAGGTATCCGAATATACAAGACACGTTATCAAAAGAATTTATTACATCGTTGCTTATTTGATAATTGCAACAACGTGAAAGTTTTACAGTTTAATAAAAAAGAAAAAAACTTGATTTAAAAGATTGCATTTATACGTTAAGCGACACCTGAGAAAAATTAACATATCTTCGCGTAATCGACGTTCCATTATGTTCCATTTATCTCGTCCCTTCACAATTGTTCGTAGCCCGTTAAAAAGTGACCGTCTAACCTGTATTATTTTTTCCGTTGCAGGTAAGCTGGAAATCCCACGCAGTGATTCTTCGCATCGCCATACGGCGTAAGTAATGATTCAGCCGGTGACCGTGTAGCACCTCCATCAAGCTCCTTACTACGATCGTTCATCACCTCTTCCACCTCCCTCTCACAATTTACTCGAGTGTCAGTTGAAAATGTGCCATAGTCTCCAACGTGATCCATCCGCGAGACACGATCCATCGCATGCGCGACCATGTTTCATATTTATGAACGCGTTCCTTCTGATACGCGACAATAGGAACCGGAACACTGGAGGGAAATGAAGGATTGTCGATGCAAGAAAGGGGGATGGATTGCACTAGCGATTCCCGGCTCCCACTGCACGACCCGTTCCTTTTCTTCTTGCGCGAGTTCACGTACGATCTTTTTCTCGTTTAGGCTCTCGCGATTATTACCCCTTCGAAGGTTGTTGCAGTAGCAGCAGCAGGTGCAGCTGCAATGCTAAGCTTCCATGCTCGCATCCGTGTCTGATACACGACCTCCAGGGAGATTTCATACGGCAGAGGTTGTGCTCGCTGCCTTTTCCCGTCGGATATTCCGCGAAACTCCCTGAGAATTGCAAATGTTTCGCCACCCTCTCGCCGTCCCGCCATCGCTACCTCAACGGACCTCCCTTGACGGCTCTGTATGCCTCTGGCCGTTTCCATTCTCTCTTTCTTTCACTCCACCACTTGTTCGCCCTCTCGATCCTTCTTCGAGACGATGCAACGGCACTTTTCGTCGCGAATATGGAAATTTCATATACGCCATGCTGCTGCAGTATCCTGGTGGTGGGGTCTTTGTCGGTGGAACCCGGATCTCGACCTCTTGCTCTTCTTTAGAGATAATGCAATTTCTTGGCCCACTTATCGAGCTCGTATCTCGGATACCTTTGATATTTTGCTTGTTCCTAGCCACGTTCTTTTTTTTGCATGGTAACTTCTTTTTTTTTCTGGGGTGCCTGAAACGAGTCGATGGTATTTCCTTTCCGTTTCACTTCCGAGAGGCATTGATAGTTGTTAAAGGATAGAGAGATGGATCGTTTGATTTGGGTTGTCGTTACGGAATTTAATTTTAAGACATTGTGGAAAGCCAATCTGTTATTCGAGTTGTCGAGTGATTGTATTCAAACATTTATAGGTAGTTTTATAATTATAATAGAGGCTTCTTGTTATCTCGAATGCCTTTCTTAAATCGAACTTGAACAGCTAAATTCAGGTACACTGAGCTCTAATCGTTCGATATTTAACAAGTAACGTGGAATGCAATATAAACGTACTGCAGCACGAACATTTCCGGATGACCAAATACGAAAAGACTGTACCGTTTCTAATAAAGGGGAATCAATATCGACCACATTCTACGAGCAACAGCTGTATCAAGCAATATTGAAAAGAAACTCTGATTTTGTTACCAAGCATTAAAAATCGATTAAAAATCGAAATTTCTTGCATTACACCGACGCGTAAAAATTCTCAATTCCGAAACGTCCTTCGAAAAGTCGCTCCAAAACTGATTTAAAAGATCCCGTACTCGTTTAATTTTGCTTACTGTTTTTCACCCGTTCTTTTCGGGTACGCGATCAACCCACCCGTGAGAATTTGCATACCTCCGAGCGATGGAAAAGTTTATTCAGCAGCCAGGCATGGTCACTAAACGAACGATCGTTATCAGATATTGGAGGTCGATAGACGGCTTTATTCCCCGTCCACGCGGCCCCCTTTCGTCGAAGTTAATAACGAGAGTGTGTCTATCGACGTGAACGTATAGTTTGTCGTAAGATCAGGTATATTAAGTATCCGTATATCAGACGGCGTTCGCCAGATCGCGGATCCTCGCTTGAAGCACGGCCGGCAGTTCCCCATAAAGCGATTTACGAGCGTCGCAGATTTACCGGGCGAAATTGCGCCTCGCGTTTCCCACACGGATACCTTGACTTACGGCGTCTGGAGGAATATCATTTTTCGCGCTTAAATCGAGCCCCCGCCATTGTTCTGGACGCCCCCGCATGAACGCCCTTCATCGCACGAGCGTTGAAGGATCTTTACGGGTGCCGGCGTTATTAAACAGAGATTATTAATATCCTTACTTCTCCGCGGGGCAATCGGGGCGATTTTGTTGGCACGATTTAATGGAGACTTCGTGAATTAAATCGCGTAGATGGTTTTCTTGGCGGTAAGAAGTTGGATACATTGGAAATGGTTATACAGTGAAACCTCGGTTATCGGAGCTAATCGGGAAACAAATGTGTTCGGGTAATAGAACGACGGCTTTTCCTACGATAAATCTCATATATTTTCATAGTACGTAGTAAACGCGACGCAGGCAATAATATAATATAACATAACAATAATAATATAGTTTAAATAATAGAAATAAATTTCTTTTGGTTCGACTAACCATGCAATGAATTAATATTCTCCAAACAATTTTTAATTAATCATTCTTTTGTTAATTAAACAGGGTCGTTAATCGTGTATCATGCCATGACTAAAATTGTATGCACCTACAATTGTAATACTTCTTTATAACTAAGATTAATGTAACTGTACCTTTTTTTCTTTGCAAAAATCATTCTCAACTCACGGGCCGTGTTAAGACAAGTTGGCCGTAGTTTGCCGATTTCTGTTCTAAACGATATACGTATCTAGGGAATAATACACCATCAAAACTTTCAGACGTTTGTTCTCCGTCAAGCCTTTATATTACATTATTCTTTCGATTAAAATTACATTGGTACTTTCCCCGTGTAATTACTTCGAGCTTCTATCAAAGGTTCATTACATTCGTGAACCACAAATTTCACCCTCCATCTATCGCGACTGGATCGCAGTGCACCTTTCGAGCCGCCATAAATAGCAGCGTCCATTGCGGCCGCTGCAGTCCGTCATTGAAACGTGGCTAACCGTTCCCACGACGAACTGGCGATAATCATTTGCCTAATGGATATTTCGGGGACCTAAAATCGAATGAGAACGAGATCTTCCCGGCAGTGATACGATTTTATTTGAATTTTTATTCGATTACACTTGGATTATCGAATCGCCACGTGAACCGCCTTTTAACCGGACTAAAGAACAGCGAATATATCGGATTAATGAAACGAAATTGCACGGTTGGTCCGCGACCGCGAAGGTGTCGATTTACAAGATTATTTTTACGAGCCCCGGGCTACACTGTAATTGAAAATTTTTGTAATCGTGTTATTTTATTTAATCGGCGGGGTCGTGCTCGATCAAATGAAAGTCCGATCAGGAATGAATATTCCCGGGGAACGAACGCGTAACGATTAAAACGTTTTCGACGGTTCTCGTTTAATTGCCAGACTTTTATATCGCCGTGATACGTGCTAATTAATGCCAGTTCTCGGTTTCGCGTATAATAACATTTGTACGAGGAAAGAGCACGAAATGTATTCCATTGGTATTCGATTTAATGGGGCGAGCGTTCAAAATATTCACGACGATCCGTTCCGAAAGCTGATACATTAATTATGGAATCTCTGCTGCCCTAATGAATTCCATTTCGAGAATCAATGTGCTATTTTCCGCTCATCAGTAAGGTATAACCTATGTATCCAACCCTGTAAATAGTTACTCAATTTTGCTAAGTAATCTAATATTTAAATAGTGTATTAGTAACGATGAAGATGCATCGTTTTCTAAAGATAGGTAGATTTCTGAATTTATCACTTCCTTTATGCATCTGTTGCATCTCAATTTGACTTTTATTACAGACACGAATATCAGTGGATTATAATTAGACTGCGGACTTTTATCCGTTTACTGAAAAATTATTAGCGCGGACAGAAAACTGTCAGAGATATATAAAATCAAAAGATAATAAAACGTATTTTCGTATATACTTTTTGTTGGAATAACTATTGAATTTATACATTAAACATACAATTCTTAAAGGTATATTCGAACTGTTACTAATAAAATCGACCTACAAAATAAATCGATGAAAGAATGTCCAAATATTGATGATTGTTTGAGAAAAATAATAGGATCAATGCCAAAAGGACTTGAATTAGTAATTATACGAAGAAGATACGTTAGAAAATATGAACTATGCCAAAATGATTAAACTTTACAAAATATGCCAACAATTTTGTGGCTAAAATCGGTACAATTGTTCTTTCGTAACTGTAAATCATAATTTTCTTTCTCCGTTTAACAGTTTTATTAGCTTAAAGCCTGAATCATTTCTAAATGAACATTTCTAAATAAGACATATGTATAAGAAGTTGCTTTATATTATCTCTTTCGTTTTCCTATTTCTCTAGAATCCTTGCCTATGCTAATAATTTCGTGATCCACAGTTACGTGCCTTCGCTTTACTCAGCACCTTTATACAAAACCCAGCAGCAATCGAAATACGAGGAAACCGAATCCAACCACTAACAACCCAAAGCCACCTCCGGTCGACCAAAAAGTAGCGATAGTCCCCAATAGCATCCGCTATACGCGACCCAAGCCAACATTTAACAAGAACAAAAGCTTGCCGGTATCATTGCACGTGTAACCATCGGGAATCGTTATACCAAGCTAGCTATCGTAAAAATCGAAACAACGCTAAAGCTGGAATTTAGGCGTAAGAGGAAAACACGATACGAGAAAACGGCGTAAGGTACACAGTTTTATTCGTCGAAACGAGCTGCTTGCTTGCCACCACTGCGGCGATGGTGGCTCGCTTTTCAAACGACAGCCAATGTTTGGTCCAGCCAACAAACCGAGAGAGCCCTGTGCAGTTGTCGTTTCGTCGTTTGAAACGGGCGTTGGACAGTCGTGTGCTCGTTTCTCCGTGGCGCAGCAGCCATCGCGGCAAATATAAATTTAATGACGCGTCGGAGCGTGGCGAGTATGAAGGGGGCGAAAAGGGGGAGAAACGTCGCGCCAGAGGCTTTATAAAATTGACTGGCTGTCCCGTTTCAGCCGCCGCCGCCGCCGCCGCCGGCCCGATGAAAACAAATAGGCAAAAGGGCTGTCAAATTCTGGAATCGCGGTGCGTATTGCGAGAAAGTAACATTGAACGCAAGCCTTCTCCCACGTCGGATCTCTCGCGGCCGCGCAAATGAAAAGGGGCTGTTTACCGGTAGATTTTCACGCGAAATAAAAATTCCACGCGTCACCCTCGCCTCTTTCCGCTGCCGTCTTCGTTCCACCCTGTTACTCGCCAAATTGATTCGAAGCGTTCGCGAAATGTTTAAGGGTGAGCTTTAAACGTCTTTTTAAGCTTCGAATTTAAAGCCCCATTCCGTTTGTAATTTGAAGCGGCGTCGTGGTTACCGTGTCAAGATTTGTTTTAACCCTTTCGCTGTCACGGACGTACACAGATGTTCAAAAGCAGTCGGACATATTCGATCATCTCTGACGGGTATAATGGAATTACGAAATTGAAGGCAAATGAAGCTGTAACGATTTTATTCTATACCATTATAGCTACAATGCGTAAAATACAATGTTATGATTAGGGAATTATGCAAACTTTAAGAGTGCAAAAATGTACAGGAAGCGTATAATACATAAAAGTATAGAAATTGTTGAAAGTATACGTTGGTAAAAATCTATAAAATGAAGTGATTTGGACGATTTGGTATTTCTGTCCAGACTGATCGAATCCATCGTGTCAGTCAAATGTGTCAGAGAAATCTCACTTTGTCTATACTTTTCTTCCGAAGTTAAACGAATTCTATTTTAGTAAGAGATAGTTACGACGCAGCAATACTGTCATACATATAGGTTCATCCTTATCAAAATCAGCTTATAAAAGCTACTAAATTCCCCATATATTACGGGGTGAAAAAAGTTTGATAGTTTAGGTACATTCATATTTCTCATCGCAATATCGTTAGGTACGGTAAGCAGAAGAGAGCACATTTCGGAATGTAACATGACTTGATCGCAAATCGTGTTCACGCTCGGAACAATAAACTACTAAATCTACGTTCAGAAACTTGCATATTGCACGCGTATGGATTCTGACGTAACGCAAAATCGCATTGGGAAACCGACCGCTATGAAATTCAATTTTACATTGTTCATCGTGTATCCATCGTCGTTCACCGTCTCTTTCCAGTTACGTAAACAACCTTTGTCCCTCGTTTCAACCGGAGAAACTCATTTCAACTGAAATATAGGAGTCTGTATTTAATTATGCGTTTAACAAAAAAAAAGTTGTATCTTCCCGAAGTTTCGATGCACGTTCGCCAATGAATATATTCCCATTGAAAAACGATTCTCACGCAGTAACCTGAAACGATAGACGATAGACGATATAATTGCAATTATGGCGTTGGCGTTTCTAATTGTGAACTTTCTGGAAAATAGCGATGGTTTCAAACGAAATTACGCGACACCTATTACCGCGTGAATTGAATTTCAAATATTCATTGTCCAGGGATAGAATTTCGCGTCGAGCGATCTCGTTCGAAATTCATGACGGTATATAAACGACAAGGGAATCGAGTTCTTGAGAATTTCTCGTAGAATCCGTGCAAGCTTCGCGAGTGCAAATATAAATATTTTGTTTCCGTGTAGGAAATTTTACAAAACTTTTAATATGTAATGCAACTTTAGTGTAAATTGTACTATAAGGACAAGTTGCATTCTTATTGAAAGCGAATACTTTAAATTCTAAATTTCAAATTTATTACTGATTTTCAAAAAAAATTGCTGCATTATAATCATCTTTTACTAACATTATTATATATTCTAAATATACTCTAAATATTGTTATATATTATATATTATTATATATAATACTACATTCTCAAATTTTCCAGACCAAAAACTTCTAAACAGCGGATAAATTAAAATAGTTATGCTTTCCAAATTAACAATATGTAAGGACAAAATTTCAGAAATCTAATAAACATCTAATAACGCTTCTTTATCGGTACGTTATGTTCGTCGTCTGACAAAGAACTGCTCATACCACTGCCGCTAGTGTTTCTACTCGTTGCCCGACGAATCATGGTTCATACTACTGTCACAACATGTTGCCACTCCGCGACTGACCAAACACCGTTCATCCTACTAGGTTAACCAAAAAGTTCTGTCCTACTTTAAGTATCATGATGCGTAATATTATTTGTTCCTTCGTTCTTCTAAATAAATAAGCCGCGACTGTTTACGCGAAATCTTTATAAATATACTTAAGGTAGTAGAAACTAACCAGAGATTGTTGTACCTTGTAAATATTTTAACGCGAACTTTGAATTCTATTTTTTCGAGATTTACCGTTATCACGATCACAGCTCGCGAATATCTCGCGCTTAACCCTTTGGTTTACGAATTTTTCGAAGATTATTATTTAGTAGAATGTTGGTTATTTTCTACTGTGTAACGTCGAGTCGAATGCAAAACACCAAAATGTTATACTTAATTTGAACTCAGCAGTCCTCAATTTTACAGTCTTACAAGTTGAAATTAAGTAGATTGAAGTTTATGAAAAGATGTAGCGTGTTTTCATAGCAACTTGCGCACAGGTTACACCACGAGTGTAACTGGTTATTATAAGGCAAGGGGTTAACCCTTTGCACTCGGTTGGCTCCGCTATGGAGACATTCGTAAATCGTATCAAAAGTCAAGGGATCGTGTTTCTTTAATTCTATATTAACCAATTCAATTGCCATTTCTTCTGAAATCAAGGCAAATTTCTCGATTCCAAAATACATAACTTATCAAGCCTCACAATAATCAGAGAAACGTAATGGAGCTGCTGTCGTGTCATATTATTAAAACTAGTTTCGAGTGCAAAGGGTTAAGGCGAATTTTCATGTCTCACCACTCGTCTCTCGCCTGTTCACGACCGTTCGATCGCCCGAACTTTTTCGCGGTCTCAGATTTTTTTCGTTTGCCATGAATGAGGAAAAGTTACGCGAAGCTCGCGCGGGACCCATTAAAGGGTCACTAATTCCGCGACTCGAAACTTAGTCCGCCGTGAACAAAGGCCGTCATTCCCTCCTGTTCTTAGCGACGTTGGGGCGGAAACTTTTCAGAAATCCATTACCGGTTTCCTTTTCTTCGCGGATCCGTCGTTACAATTTGATATCGAGGCGAAAAGGAGGAGGCGGGTGATCCCTTGGGAAACGTAGCTGCGAGAAACTCTTGGTCGCGTCTCTCCGACGACTTCGATTCGCCGAATCTCCGGGAACCGCTTATAAAGAGGCTACAAGATTACATTCAATTGGCGAGATTAAACGCGAGCACGCTCTTGCCGTAAATTCAGCGAGGCATCCGCCCCCCTATCCAGAGGCGGCTATCGTCCGTCGTCGGGCCAGAAGCAGAATACCGGCCCGCTGCGTGCGGAAATTGGATCTCTTGCTCGATTCTCGATGAAAAGCGTCGTCTTACCTAAAGGAATCCAACTGATTCCGCTTTACATACCGTCGGCAGATTTTACCGCCTTGCTAGGATAGAAATAAGCGGGCACGAATGAATGAAAAGGGAATAGGGAAAAGAAAAGAAAAAAAAGGGAGGGAAGGAAAAATTAGGTGCGTTTAGAATTGGAGAAATTCGAATGAAGATTGTTGGGGAAGTGTTTGGTCATTGTTGAGGGAGGACAAAGGACGGTAGAGGTATTGTGAAGGGTTGTTTAGTGGAGGAAGAGCTGGGTTCGGAGGCAGTTTGTGCTATTGTGGCATATTGCAATTTGGGTATGACTTAAGGGTGAAAGATCAAAGGAAGAAGGATCAAAGTAGTCGGAAGATCGTGGATTTTTATGCATTTATGAGAAATTGAGACGTGTAAAAAGGCAAAAAATGAGCGTAATATGAAAAAGTATATAAAATATTTTAATTAAAGTAAGAATTGTTGTATTTCGAGGCTGAAACAGCGATTTAGGTTCCAATTCTTTAATTCTGTTCATAAAAATACGAATTTGCATAAAGATCTGTAATTAGTGACTAGACTAAATTGAAAGTCGTATTGTGTACGATAATCGCAAGATTTAACGTAATACAGTTAATCGTATCACTTACATTCTTAACATATTCTCGTTTCCTAAAACTGACTGAATTAATTTCGTACCTTGCAATTCATTTTCATGCAAAGTATCTAATTGTACCTTGCTCCTTTAACTAATCTGCTGAACCATTTACTTCCAAATAAGAATATAATCTGTAGCAACGTAACCTAGGTTAGAATAGAAGTTTATACAAATTAGATTCGTTGTTTCAATCATTGTTGTCTATCATCAAGATGAAATGTTATTTGAATAACAATGACCAATAACTAATTTATTGTTAGTCGATTATTTGTTATCCCAATAATTCATTATTCGTTTGGGGAACATTTTATTCATTGTTTATCATTCCCCACTTTTCATTCGCTTTTATCATTAAAGTGAAATACGGAACGTAATCGTGTGTCGTGTTAGACAACTTTCATTTTAAAGTAACGAATAACTTCGATTTATTTATTATTCCCGAATAACGAATAACTCATTTAATTTTATTTACAAACTAACAACCGAATCAAACTTATTCGTCACTTGAAAGGAAAGTTGCCCAACACTGGTTACAATGCAACAAAGATTATGTAAGGATGGATCATCGAGAGGAATGGGCGTCTGAGGGATTCGGAGATGACAGTTCAAAATAGAACAAAACATATAACCAGGAATACACTCGCTAAGACTCTGATGTTCTCTATTCCAAAACTATTCTCAACAACTTCTCTTTTCCGCTCTCGTATCGGGTTTTAATCCCTGTTCGGAGAATAGGCGTTTCTCGCCTCCGCTAATTAGGTGTTTTTCGGGAACACACCTTTCGAGATCCCCTTCCATGATTTCCGGTGGGGGAAGTTTGCACCTAGGATCGTCGCCGTCCTGCATTTCGCTGCGGGGACACAGTTTATGAAGCGGCTATCGCTCTCCAAAAATTTAGCCAACGATCACGTCCGCATCATAAACCCAAGATGCCGATCTCGATCGACTTGGCTGTCGTACATCTGGCCTCTAATATCCTTCAATTCTTAAATTTGCCTACAATTATTGTTAAAACTATTTACAAAGAAAAATATCTTCATCCGGAAATACTAAAGAAGACGAGGTTACCGCGTAAGGAAGTGGATCGGTATAAAGTTCTCGCCGATGTTCTTCGTAGGACAAAACAGATTAGGTTCAAGGTTTGGGCGATGGAAGGTGGGCATCGCGGCCGCGTTAGGATTTCCCCTGCGAGGCGTACATTACGTTACGGTGCACCATGAAATATGCAACGCTATCTGCTCTGGCATAGCCGCAACGCTACGACGGTCTGCACCCTATTCCCGAGCCCACTGTTTCCTATGCAACGAACACTTGGCCGGTATCGTGGCTAGAAATCGATGATCCATGCGATCGAAGCCGTATCGACCAAGATCGTTACCATTCTCTCCGCCCATTTCGATACGGAATTTGACTGGGAACTAAAATTACCCGTAACGAGGTACGCGTTGGTTTCGCGGGAACCGACCAATTTTCTGGTATTTCTCCGCCGACCGCCGCTATTGGTCCCACAGGTTTGTCGTTTGAATCGATACGGACTAACGAGTCCTTTCTACGGAGCGTGTTCCTTTGTGCTTTTCGATGCGTGTCGCGAGCAATGATCGAATCGGTGGCAGAAAAGGGAGGTTGTTTAACAAGGTGTAAGCATTTCGATAATTGCAGGATGATGGATGGAAAAGAATAATGCGAAGGAAAGATTTGGGACTCTTTCGGGAAGAGATTATTAAGTAATCGAGGAGCCCGTAGATCTATAGGACTCTTTCCCTGTAAATTGTTTTTAATTAATCGTCATATTCCCTTAATTATAATTCCCCCTAAGTTTCGTTTCGATATACTGTCCAATTAACGCATTGTTGTTGGGACATTTGCCTGGCGCGGTCGATATTTTAGCCGCCGCGTAAGAAATTAGAAATTAGATCGTATGACACAATAAATAACAAAAGTAGGTATGTCAATATAACAAGTATGTGTGTTTTGGAACTGTCAGAGAAGACGATGGTAACATAATCCGTCGTTAAAAAAACCCGTATAAATACGGGACCCAAATTCCACCAGCAGACGATGAAAAACGTATTTTTACGTGTCCCGCAAACCACCACCAATCTAAAAAACGTATTTATACGTGTTTACGTATTTATACGACAACAGTGTGTTAAGTTTACGACCGTATTTATAACCCACTGGATACGTGAACTTGCGACACAACTTACTCGATTCACTTATGCAGATACATTTCATTCGATCGCAGGAAAATTTGTGGAAAAAATCGAGGGTATTTTAATCAGTGGAACAAAGTGCGAGAATTTTTCTACATTTTTAGCAGCCAAAGCAATATGTAAAAATATCGAAAGCGCCGATATTCTATTAAACTTTCCATGCAGCTATGTTTACATTTCTATGGTTAGTTTCACAATTATAGTTAGAGCATCCTGCTATCTCAAATGCTTCTCCTAAACTGAACTTGAACTGCTGCGTTAGCAGTCATTCGCCCTTAATCGTTAAATATTTCAAAAATATTGCGAAATATAATATTCGCCCATTGCGTCACGAACCTTTATGGGATGACCTATTTGTAGGATAAAATTACCACATTTTATTCTTGGCGATTAATCTCTTCCTGTTCAACCATCGTTCAACAAACCTTAATCATCTTCGCGGCCGTATAAATCAGAAAATAGTTCTAGCGAAAGGGGAACAACCCACGTACCTAAAAAGAGGATCTAAAATGCCTTTCTCTCAAACTTAAACACCAGAGCAAAGTTTAAGTAGGTCACGTCGAGGTCAACTTGCTCGCCAATTAATAACCCAATTCCAAGATCTGTGTGGCAAGCTTCACACCTCATCGCTTGTGTGCGTTGGTAGCTTTTCGGTATCTGTTCCCCGTTAGCTACGGTCTATCCGGCAACGGAAAGATTTCCCGGCAAAATTCGATTATTCGTAGAACCAACGTCGAAATTCTTCCCATCTATTCATTGCTTCCTTCCTTCTTGTACGTTGCGGCACGTCAGCGAGAGGGGTACAATTACATCGACGACACAACGTCGGCGACGATGTCGTCTGCGACGCGAGTCGAGCGATAAACTAAATCGTGTGCACGCGTGTTTACTGGTGCGTCGCAATTAACAGCGTTCGGAGGAATCGGATGATCTAACGAGCTTCACCATTCACGCCTCGACGCCTTCCGGGGCGCAGATAATAATCGGGAAATATTAAAACGGGTGCGTAGAAAGCAGGTAAATAAAATTAGTAAATCTTGTTCTGTGGGTTTATGGAAATGTTTGTAGAATATTTTATTACGCAGTGGTTCACGCAGGGCATGATTCGTTGAGGTATGGATTTAGGGTGGTTTTATCGCGTCAGTTTTTTATATTTGGTATTAACCCTGCTGTGTTACTTGGTAACGAGTTCTGCTCGGATTACTCGTGACCCAAACGTGTTACTATTTTTCTAAAATATTTCCTAACTTTGAAAGATGCGCGAATTAATATTCGTATATTTAAGTTACGATTTCTATGTTGTAGATACTTCTTTTTAGAATTGTAAAACTTTACTAACGAAAGGCGAATGTGACTGAATTGAATAGAATCTCGAAGACCGTAGCAGGGTTAATTGAATTATGTTAGTCGAGAATGTAATATTTGGTGTGAAGTAGTTTCGTGCAGCATGGTTCGTTGAGATATTGTTTTAGGATAGTTCTATTGCGAATGTTTCTTGAAATTAATATTAACCCTTAACTACTATGCCTATTCAAAGTTACGTAATCACTATTAGCGATCCGTGAAACTGGCAATGTTTAATTGCGTTATGTTTGACATAAAAGTGTCGAATAAAAAATCGAAATCAATTGCCCTTGTTTTGCACGTCAATAACGAAGGGGTCCATGTACAATTTTAGTAATTGAACATTATATTATAGTTGAAAAATATCCACAGTGACAAGCTCGTAAATCATGTAGAAAGAAAACTAGAAATGAACAAGTAGTTAAGGGTTAATTGAATTACATTACTTGAGAACCAAATATCGATACAACGTGTTCATAGTAATTTTGAATAAATTATTTATTATAAATCCGTTTGAACGTAACATTTTCTATATAAATATTGAAAAATATTTAACTTTTTTTTTTATGGATAAAAATCGTTTTAAAGTAGAATCTTTATTGTTTTGAAATATTTCAGCCACTAAAGGGGAAAAGTTGTTCGCGTAAAATGTAAAAGTCATTTTATCGGTATTTCAAACGAGAATTCTTATCGAGGGTACAAATGCAATGGCATTTTACAGCGAAGAGAAAATAATTACAAGTTTCCATTTGAAGAGACTCTTCGACTCGATTAAACTCGTTGACACGTCGCACAAATTGCTCTCAATTTCGCACTAAACATCGTATCGATTTGCTCAGAGCTGGCAATAGATGCTGCAAAACGAGAGATAAACGGCTTCAGTCGATCTAGTGCCGAAATGGATAGACCCCGCCGTCTGACTTCTGCATTAAACGTTTAACCATCAACAATCAACATTCAGCGTTCCATGATTATCACGTAATATTGTTGCCTTCTATTAATCAGTTGCGTACTAAATCCGCAATCACATAGTTTGAACTCGCCAATTACAAAATATAATCTTAACGATAGTTAAATTTGTCTGTATAAATGAATTAAAATGTAATAATTCTATAACAGGAATAAGTGTCTCTGTTAAAAATACTGTCTAATGTAAATCACAAAATTAAATATTGTACATTGAATGTACAGAGTGGAAGTATTTAAGTCGAGACAATCAAATATCTTGAAAACAAAGCATTTATGAAAAAAGGTTTCAGATAGATTGAAATTTTGTTCCAAGGGGAAAAAAGAACTGCATTATTCTTTTTCAATTTTCTGGACAACTTTAAAGTTATTCGAAGATTAACTTCGTTTGTTTAAATGGGAATCCACATTGTTCTCAACAGACTTTCAATCGCCGGGAAAAACTTTTGTTCGAAACATTTTTCTATGAGACCATGGGATAACAACTAAGCGAATAAGTATTTATTTAACAAAAAATAAACATAAGAACAAAAAAATAGCCTTGAACTCGTCCACGAAATTAGAGAACAATGCTTGTCTGCAACATTTTTTCGTAGAATGCTTTATTTTCAAGATATTCGATTGCTTCAAATTAAATGCCGCACCGTACATTTTAAAAATATTAAATAGAAATTTCCGATGTAATTTTAAAATCCATTTCACATTTTTTTTCCGCTGCACGCCGAAGGCCAGAATTGATCCAGGTCTTTGATAGTAGCCTGACAGTGTGAAGCGTAAAAGTATGAAAGGTTTTAGTGATGGAAGTCTATAATTATTCATGACGAGAGCTGAGAAATGGAACAGTTCAGAGCGAGTGCATAATTCCGGTAGAATCTTGCACAATCGCCAGGGGGGGGTTTCCATCTACACCATGGAACCTCTATTTCCAGCAATTTCCATGTCTAATCATCGATTCCTTCAGCTAGATCACTGTGTTAATAGCAAATATTCTCGCATCTAAGGCACGTATCTGCTAGATTTGCTGATGAACCCAATTATATAGCTGCTTTCAATCAGTGTATTCAGGTTTGTACTATATTAGTTCCGATGATACAACTATATGTATAGTAATCCTATTAGGATTCGTACTGAATATTTTCCAGCGAAAAGAAATCATTATTTTAAGACATGTTTGAGTACGAACTCGCGAGGTAAGGTAATATTCGTACACTGGTAATATATGATTGATCAGTTAGCAACAGGATTTAACGGTTGTCAATCAGTGATCAAGTAGGATCAGTCGGATGCAATTAAGCTCCCTAGGCTCGGAAGCAATCAGAGGTCAACAGTCTTCAGTTAATTTAATTGAATGCTGTCCACAATTGAAGCCTCTCATACCACTTGAGACTCCTCTATGTGTCATCGCTAAATACTGAAAAAATCAGCACGTTCTCATACCTGCATACTTAAAATTCGCACAGAATAAAACAGCAAAAGATTTACTTAATAATCTCACGAATTATAGTGCGTTTAATCTACCCGAAGTGTAGCGTACTTCGCGACAAATACATACTAAAATCTCCCCTTAACCCTTCTATTACTAAAAATGACTATAGTCACTCATTGCTAAGGATTTGTATACTAAGGATGTCTATAATGACTCTTCGAATTTCTCATTAAATCCTTTGAGAACTGTGCGAGCATGTATGCATCTAGCAAATCAGTTTATGCTTCAATATATATTCCTAACAAATATATAAGTTATCGGTAGACTGCTGATCTTTACGCGAATTTATATTTTTATTAAAGAAATTAAAGAAGTGGATTCTAGATTGAGGGTTGTTTTACTCCTAAGATACAATAAAGATACTTTACTTTGAATATTTTGTATATTTTTGTATAATACGAGCTGTTAAGAATACATACAGTCAAGCAATATTCCTCACCGTCCCATTTGCATTTTTATATTTACGGAACACTTAGTTTTTACAACCATAGAGAAAAAGGCCCTGACACATTAACTAATAATAAAACCCTGACCATTAGGACAAATTGGACACACCATAAAAAACCAATTAAGACATTTTTAATACACAAAGGACGTCTTAACTTCACGACACCCTAACGGTACTCCTCACTCCTACTGACGATACCTGACTTGACGTTTCCGACTTACCCTACAAGGCGTGACCACAAAACAGCAGATTCAACCCCCAACAATTTCATTGGGCCAAAAATATTTCCCACCTTCAACATGCACACGAAACGGTACACACCCTCTTCTCCACAATTAGTATAAGACACCCTCGATTGTACAAAATGACAGAGTATCATCACAGCATCAGGACAAGTGATTCCAACTCAGGAATCGACAAGAAAATAAAGGGACACACAGTCCGATAAAAACAAGCTAATTACAAGTTAATTATTTAACCTACTCAGTACGTCAGTGCACCCAAATTGTAAACAATATCTGGTCTTACAAACCAGATAAACATTAAACAACTTCTTTGGTCCAACGACCTACATCACACATTCAAACACGAGCACTTTGTACCTTCTTCGTCATTTTAATTTACCGTAAATGATAAAATTTATAATCGTCCCAAATTTATTAACCGTAGATTACAAAGGTACCGCAAAAATGACGATCTATAAATACAAAATTGTCGCGCACATAACGTTAACGTTTCTCCTGGCTGTGCTCCTTTAAGTGTTTCAATTAATTTTTAAACTGCGATTCTTTCAAAGTGTAATTATTCCAAAGATTTGTACCAAAAAAAGTCAACGATAATATTATTTCTTTTAAGTTACACAGAGTTTTTTTCGAGTAGTAAATTTTACGAAAATTTCGCGATAACGTTATTTATAATAAAGGATCGCGATCTGGAGTTAAAGAAATCAAAGTAATGGATAAAATAGCATAACGGTGCAGTAATAAACGTATAGCTGATGCGATATTGATCCTTAATAAAAAAGGAAAAAAAGAGAGAAAAAGTTGGGTAAACGTTCAGAGCGAACATTTCCACGCGTATATATCTCCATTCAGTTTAATTAGAAACGCTGAAACAACATTGCTTTGCGAAAGCCACACAATATTCTAATAAACAAAACAAAAGAAGCTCTGCAAACTCTAGAATTGATTTCCTATAGTACTCACAGGACGGCCTGCAGCGCACCGATAGATAAAAAGAATTAATAAATGGAAAAGGAAAACAATCGTATTTCTCTTTTTTTTTTTTTTTTTTTTTTAACACGAGGGAAACATGGAAATTAATGATGCGTCTGTTTAAAGTGGCCATCGTCTTTAGTTATATGAGGCAATTTTTTAAAATTGCTGACTATACAAAAGAAAAGGACGAAGCATTGAAAAGGTGAGAAGAAGAATTTCACAAAAATCGTTTCATCATTGCTAATCTATAACCAATTGAAACCTAGCCGATAAATATTACCTTTTTAACGTGTTGCTTAATGATACAGTTTTCTTATTCTACTTTGTCCTGCACCGTTGGGATCATTTATTAAATAACAAATATTCTTCACCATAACTTAATAGTTTAATACGTGTTTTTTTACACATGCAATATATTCCTCAAATAATCCTTAAAAGATCCATGAATTGTATATGCATTGTATTAGATGTACCAACGAGTAGTTCATTATTTCCGTAATAATTTCAACATCGGTTGAAATTCAAAATATACTACCGAAATACAAACATAAATGAATGAATTTATTTATTATTTATGTAAACATTAAAGAACAACGTCAATCATATTTAAGACAAGATAGATACTCGATCTTGTTAAAAGTAAATACTGAATTTTTCAATAAAATTCAATTAACCGTTGATAAAAGAAATCATTCAAACGTACTATTTTTTTAATTTCGCGTCGAATTGAACCACAAAAACACCCAACGGTTAAATTTACCATTTTCATACTTCTATATTCGAAACCCCTTTTATGTTTCGAGAATTACTCCGCAACTTTGTCATACTCCCCATCAGCCCATTACAATTCTCCCTTAGTTTCCACGCCACGCTTAGTTATACGCCACGCAAGCTTCCATCTTGTTGCCAGTAAATAACTGCAACAAAATCCACTCAAAACTCGGGAAGACGGGTAACGTGACGTGAAACTTGTGACTCCACGTGACACGTTCCGCCGAAGGGATGCATCAACCCCCGGTGTTATCACGAGGAGGAGAGGGGGGGGGGGGCGAAAGGGATTGAAGTAACTGGCACGGCTGCTTCTCTCCGAGGGTGCACTTAAGGCAACTCGCAGGTATCCTCGACGTATATACGGCGTCGTGTTAAACAACGTGACGCAGCCGGCAACGAAATCGGCAGCAACAGATAAGGGTGCAGTCTATAAATTAATTAGGCTAAGTCTCTAAGACCTGAAAGCCGCATGCGCGCTCCCTCGGTCTACCTATCTAAGTCTGCATTAAACCACCTACCAATGAGAGGGGTGTGGGCGAAATTTACAGCGTGCCACTCAGTCGTTTACCCTGGGCCTTTGTCTCTAACGCCCAGTTCGGCCGCAGTGCTGTTAACTGCCTGCAGCTTTTGGTTACTCTTTCTTCCCGCCGCTTTTATACTCTTTTTTTTTTTTTTTTCTCTCGGTGGCTTTTTGGTTCCTCTTTTTTTTATGGCCAGCTGTTGTGGCTGGAACGGTTCGCTGGAATTGACTTTTTGAAGCAGGTATTCGTGTCGAATTTTGACATTTGTTTCCTTCGGGTTTGCTCGTTTGCGGTGGTTAGGGAGGATAGGGCGAATCACGCGATTAGGTCGGGTTGTTTGATGGTAGATAGCGAGTGGAATGCGGTAAAGCACGCTGTGGATACATAGCTTCTGTAGACTTCTGTAAGACGGAGGGTAAAAGAACCGGTGAATGGCTAAATTGTTGAATCTATACGTGGTTGGGATCAATATTTGAGTCAATTTATTTATAGCAATAAAAACAACTGTCGAAATTGAACTTAGAAGTAATTTCTCTTTTGATATTCATACAAATATAATTACTCTTCCTTGCTGTATTATTTTTTAATTAATTTTCAAATACAGTGCGTGTGAAAGTTTAGTAAATAACCATGTAGAACTTCATTCAGTAACCAGGTACGAACTAGTGAATGACCAGTTACTTGAAACGTTATAATAGAAGTGATATATAATGAAATAATTACGAAATAATTTCTAGATTGGTGGGATAGATAATTCAAATAAACAAATACGTCTAATGAATAATATACTTCATTTAATGTTATACAGTATATATCGATAATAGTACATTCAATTTAATACTATACCCATATTGGTAATGATACATTTAATTTAATATTGCAGGTTAATGATAATACAGTTAATATATGATTATACATTTGTAATAGGTATTTTTTTATTTACCATACTCATTAACACTCTTGTTTAGTAGTGTTTTTCTTATAGTAAAAGCAACATTAATAGTATGATATTCCAATTTTAAAGATTCGCTTTTATTCTTTGCTTTTAAAAACAATTCTATTTTATCGAAAGCGCGAATAAAATTTATTCGTACACATGTAATCAATTTCAAGTTTATTATTTATATTTCTTTACGTAATAGTCATTCATTGGAATATGGTCAATTACTAGACAGTTTACCCTACTTGTACTTTTATTGGTTCTTTTTGTCGTTAGAGATATTTTATATAGCCATGTTTTAATTAATCGATTTTTATTTGAAAGCTTAACGTACTTGTTGGGTGTAATATTGTAAATATTAATTAATTTATAATATTAATTTTAACTGAGAAAGTTTTATTGTCTGGCATGTATTAATGTCAAAAAAGTAGTATTTAATTTAACGATAGGAACTTACGCAATTTGACTTTGCGCAGAAAAATACACGTTCAATGTGAGATTTTTCAATTTGTTTTAATTTACCATTTTTCTCATCTATAAGAATCGACGAGTATTGACTTTAAATTACGAATGGACAGTGACTTACCGCGTGAAAAAAATAAATTACTGAGTTATAATTAATATAGCTTCATTACTAATAACCATCTGGTAAATCTATAGCAATCTTTCAATTCTTTCGGGTTTGAAGGAACGGAAGAACGAATTCCATTGCCTGCTAATATTTGCCAGTGTACGTATCTCTATTCAATTTAATTAAAAAATACTGCATTACTGTGGGAAAGCGATACCCACATGATTAAAGTGAACTTTCCAAAGGATCTCCTAATTAAAAATTATTCCCGTCATCGTCAGCCGCCGTGAATTTCAACCGGTCTTTATAAATTTTCACTAATATTTTCCAAACCGTTCAAATCGCATTCCCTGTTTAGTACCTTTAAACTTCTCCTCGCGTCTGTGTTTTTTTTATCGTTTACTCCTTCTAAAGTGGGAAGGGCAAAAAATGCGGAAAAAAATTCACATCGAACGCTTCACTCGTCAAACGGTTAAAAGCTAGAAAAAATTCATATTTCGCCCGAACAGTCAGAGAAGAGAAAAGAAAATTGCGCGGTGCATAGATGGAAATTTGCTCGTTCAAACGTTTAACTGAACTTCACGAATAATCAATTTATCGAGTGTGCAATGTTCACGTTTAAGCAACTAACAGGGAAACTGTTTGGTGCGACGGATGTCGGGCAAATTTTTTCAAAAGACGCAGGGTTAGAAATATTTTCGTTATATATGACCGTTTTTTCGTATGAAATATCGGTTAGAAAATACTGACAATGAGCTATAAGTTTCGCCATTTCATAATTGCTATATTAATCAGTATTATGGCATTATATGCATTAGGGCATTCATTGCGTGAACGGTAATTTGTTATCTCTTATTTATTTTCCTTTTTACTTTTCTCTTTCTCGCTTTAATTTCGTTTTACTTTCTTTTATCTGCCCACACTCTGTTTCATATTATGTTATAACGCACTAACAAATTTTAAGCGATTTCCAGTTAATAAGAAAATATTGTCGAAAACCATAGTATGTTTCAAACATTTTTACGAAAGGAAGACAAATTTATTAGTATACTTTTGTTTCTGTTACTTTATGTTACACGCGTTGTAAATATGAAAACGATCAAAGATATCAATCGTATAACTTCTTGAAAAAGTTATTGTTTTTTAAATTATATATCAGTTTATCAATAAGGGATAATTTTTATTAGATACTTTTATTATGTTAAATTAAATATGTGAAAATAAATTTTCCCTCTAATCTTCTCGAAAATTAATTTTTTACAAACTGTGATGACTACAAAAGCTTTGGCCACAAATAACTCAAATGTCTTCCAATTCGTCTATAATTCTTTTTCTGTATAGTTGAATATTTTATAAAACATGAATAGATTGCAAATCTTTATGCAAATTCATATTTTTACACGCGTAAATAACGAAATGGACTCTAAATACTAATTGATTTCGCCACCGTCTAAATATTATAAAATGCATGTTACTTTCAACATTTTATATATATATATTTTCTGCATATTACGCGCATTCTGCACCTTCTCGCATATTTAAATTTCCCACAGCTGTATACAAAATCCGCAGTCTAATCGAAAATCATAATAATCCCTAGGCGAACTGTGACCTAGAAGCGACTTAAACATTTTTCAATTCATCTTCGATTATCTCTTTTCTAAATCTCCGTAAAATAACCTTTCTTCGTGTAAGCATCTCATACGCGACCCCATACCTTTAAAAATGAACTTTCCCCGATCCCTGAGACTCACAGTCCCCTTTTTACATGAAGACAGAAACTCGAGCCAAGGAAGCTCTACGCGGCAGGATTTTTTCGCAAGCCGCCGCGCCGTTGCGCGATTCTTTATGCGGCCATCAGGATGGTCGTTGGTCCGCCTTTTGTCGGCCACAAGAATCGAGACGGCGCGCTTATGAATATCTTATGAATGCATAGAAGCCGTTACCACGGGTATTACACGGTGTCGCCGTTCTCGGGGCCCGAGGAGATAAGGAGGAGGAGCGGCTGCTGAAAAATGGCCCCTCTTTCCTTATCCCAGCAGCCGCTTGATAGGACCAATCCTCCCGACGCTCGCGATATTTTCACTTTATCACGCGGTACAGCTAGCCGAGGGTGGGATAGAGCGAGACAAGTCTAATCTACGCTTAACGCTGGCCACAGGGGGTTGGCGAAGCGTCGACGTTTTGCCGCGATATTAACGTTAAATTCATCGCCATCCGATGTGTCGCGGCTGAGGATTGCAATTATAATGGCCCGGCGTCTGTTTTATTTTTCATCGCCAGCCGGCGGGACGAATTTCTGCGAGACGACAGTGGCGAAAATTAGCCCGGTTTTAAGTTATCGACGAACTTATGACGAACGACTGACAGCTTGCGACTTATTTACGAGTCGGTAGGCGATTCTTCCAAAAATATTTGGGAGAATTTAGTATTCCTGTCTGTTCTGTGGATATGTCGTTTCTTGGTGAATTATTCTAATTACTGACGGCTAATGCGGGACGTTGAAACGTGGACTGGTTTAAAAATAGAAATTATTTTATTATTTCATTAATTGAGTCTTCTTTATACATTATGTAACATAGCTACGTTCTTGTGTCTCTGATAAAGTTAAGAAAAAACAATGAAATGGTATATACAGCACAATTTTGACAAAAATATACTTGGGGGTTAGTCTGGCTCTCAGATACAGATTTATTGCAAGTTTTCTTGCAGTAAATAAAAGCCGCATAATATTGAGGAATTGATTATTTATAAAGAAGAATCGTTCACAGTTATATAAGGTTATCCAAAATAGACTATAGGAATACCATCTACCTTTACTTTTTTTCTTTCCCTTTCTGCTTTACCCTTTTCCAATCTGTTTTTTATTTCTATTATCTTCGTTCCTTCTCGTTTCAATTTTTATTTATTTTCACCTCTATTTTACTAACAAACATGGCGTTTGACAGATATTCTCATTCAACATCCTAAAGGTACTTTTGGTTGTATCCTAATTGTGTCCTAAACCCTTTAGATTCGTCCATTATTTTCCTTCGTACAGGACACCCCACTGTATCCGAAGCGATAACAAAGTACTGTGGCTATCGTTCTGCGATGCATCTAATAGCCGCCGAAGCATTCGTTATCTCGAAAGGAATTCCGTAGGAATCCTTAATCTCATCGCCTACATCGGGCGTAAAACACTACGAGATCGTGTAGATCTTGCAACTCGCGTGAGTAATAACGTTTCTTAGCCGCACGTATACATACGTACGTCGTCGGCAAACAAACGTCAACAGCTTGAATACGTGGCGCTGCTCGGAGCGCAGCGGTTAATAGCGAGCTTGAGACGATAGCTCAGCCGCTAAGTTGCATTGCGAAGTCGTGCGTGACTGGTTCGAAACGACTTCCGTGGGTGAGGTGATGATAAGTATTTCTTGTCGTACGTACGGTTGAAGCCGAGCGACCGCTTTGCGACGCACGTCACACGCGTCGCTGCAACGCAATATTCACGTACGGCTCGCAGATCCACGAGCAAAGTCACGTGGAACACGTACGTCAAGTCTGAACGAGGCACGCGTACCAGTTTCCTTTTTCCTGTGGGGAGGCTCGCGAGTCGAACGGCACAAATGGCTGCCAGACGCTTTGCAAACGCAATTTAACGTGTATTGAAATATTCCGAAGCGATAACTTTCTTTTGCATCGGAAATATTCTGCGTTAGTTGCCGAATATGTGGACTTTGCAACCGATACAGGGTACACCATCCTAATCGTGACGCCTTTCCAATTGTTGACATCGATTTAGAAATAAAAATTATTCAATTAATGTGACCATACAGAATTTCATATTAGGGAAAAGGTTTCCCTGTTTTAGCCACCAATTGGCAACACCAATGTTCCTCTTTTTTAGTATAGTGTAAACCGTTAAATAATTATTTGATTTGTCATGATATGTTATAAAGACTCCTTGAAGATCATTTTGTTCGAATCGTATTAAAAGTAAGCGTATTAAGTTTTCCATTTTGGCGCACTAAAGAACAAAGGTTGCTCATGACTGATCTATCTAATTACCAGCGCTTTTAAGTACAACTGGTCTTACAAGTGCGAATGGGTAACATTCCATTTTATACGTATCAGCTTGTCGGATCTCACTCCGAAGAACGATATTCTACAGAAACGTTTCTCGAGACCACTCAACAATCTGTCGGCCGGGTATAAATATGTCTCTGGAAATCGTTCGCAATCTCTTTTCCATTATCCGTGCGTTATAACTGCGCTTTGACCACGTCCAAAAGATTTCATCCGGCAACTAGTACTACCCCGTCTACCAACAAACATCAGCACGTCTGTCATGTTTCCGCGTGACGTCTGATTCGAAGCGCACAAAGCTGCCTTTCCGAAGATGAGAATGTTTCCAAGCTCTGCAAGAAAGCGACGTTCTCATCGGCGTAGACTTAAAATTCGTTCCATATTCCATCCGTACGAATTCGTGGTCGTTTCGCGTGAACTTGCAAGCCTTCCGGTTTCTCAAATTTTCCGCAATTTATCGCACGCTTCCGCGGATTCATTCGAAACTCATTACGTTAACAGGAAGTTTGTTGTTATCAACCTACGTGTAGCTCGTATAATTACTAACAAAACTATGCTGCAATCGAATTTTCCGCGCTCTCGTCGCGGATAGGGCCGGGTGTTCGAAGCTGGAGAACTCGGCTCGTTATTGCCGCTCGTTAATAGCTCTTTCCTTTGCCGCGTTCGTCCTTCTATTTGGCAAAGGTAAATCGGATAATGAATTCATCGCTCCGACTGGTCTAACAAATTCGTCCGTTGCCGATCTACCGGCGACTACGTTGCAGGTGTAAAAACGAGGGTTAAACGACGGCCAGTCCGACGAATGATTGTTTTTCTCTAGTTATTGATCGTAAATGGGAGACGCGAGAGGGGGAGAGAAAGCTGGTGAAGCGTAACGTGTTCGCGTCTCGCGATATACACACTGGGATATTTTAAATCCCGGTTCGCAATTTGTCCGACGCGTCGAGGGAATCGAAGGAATTATTCATCCGGGTCAAACGTCAAACCGTATAGCCGGTATACGGCGAGTTGGAAGCTATTTTCAACTTAATTACTGGAAAACTCGATAAGTTACGCCTCCCTCTCTTCTTCTCTTTCTCTCTCTCTTTCTCTATCTCTATCGTACTCGCTAGAGATATCGTTTTGTACTCGCGACGCGTTACATCGCTTTTTTACTCTTTACGCCGTTGGAAACGGCGGACGAGGCCGCCGCCTCTTCGTTTTCTTCTGTTACACTGGACTTCGCTGTTTATCGTTCCGGTTTGATGGCGATTTATGACGATCTCGGTGAAATTCATCTGGATGAAAATTTTCTTACATGGCTCGCCGTTTCTTTCTACAACGTTTCATCCTGCTGAAAAAAGTTTAGTAGTCTTTGAGGGAAAGGCTCGGAGATTATCGAGGAACACAGTCCTCTTCAAGAGCTTCCGACGACTTTCCGCGAACCAAGAGTATTAAAAGAAGTCAAGATGTTTAAAGCGACCTGAAAGGAGCGACGTTTCCTTCAAGATCGTTATAATTGTGACAGAAATGGACGGTGTTCCCGACTGCTAATTAGCGATGTTTATTACGATTTATTATTAGTTCAGTGAAACGTTTTAGCTGTTTCGCGTAATTCTGTTCTGCATGAAATTACGTAAATTTAATTCTTAACAGAGCCGTTCTTGTAGGAAACGAAGGGAGAATCGAAGGGAAAGGAAGTAGAAGGTATAGAAGACATTTTAGTGGACTCGACGGAGAAACTGCTTAACCGATTCTATAGTTGCAGTAAGAGGGAATCGATTCTAAGGAATCGCTTGTATATAAAGAAATCTTCAGTCATCTGAGAACTTGCGAGTACTAATGGAAAGCTCTTTGGTGACAAGTAGAAGATACAGAATAGCAAATTGTTCCTTTTCAAAGTGTTCCTTGCGAGCTTGGATTAAACTGACGCGATATTTGCAGAGGAGGAAGGGTACATTTTTAGTTGCTCACTAATGCAATCTTTTGTGCTAAGACTCCATTAGTCACTTTCGGAATTTGCTGCTTTTAATGCACGTAACTTTTTATACAGCATCAACTATAATTTGTCAAATGTAAGTAGCAATTTCTTACGCAGAATTAATTACAATGTTTCATTTTTCTTATTCTACATTTTCAACCGAAATTTATGAACTCCCTACGTTGTTTGTGCAAGTTCATAGTTTCATAAATCGAATTATAGGAGCAGAATCAAAGTGGAATTGGTTACATCCCTTGAAATATAGTTTTACTTAGAATAAACAGTTTACTTAAAGTATCTTGCATATGTTTGCATATTATTTCCCTCGCTTTACGATTGTCAATTGAAATCATGTGATCAATCAGAGGGTATTTTTAATTCATCAACTGGTCAATTAAAAAAAACATGGCTTATATTATGGGTAATAAGTATTATATATATGTAAGTATTAGACTGTTCGTAAAGTTCGTATATCGTGAGATTGAAGGAACCAAAGAAGCAAAGCCCTTAATTCGAATAAATACAATGTCTAGCTGGACACGTTAATTGCAACACCAAAAGAATATCTGGAATTTTTCGAAAGAATACGTGACGTTCTTTAACAAACCTCGATTTGGCCGGATGTATCGATAAAGTGATGGAAAATGGTTAAACCATAACTAGAATAGGTATTCTAAACATAGCAATATCATACTGTCATTTATTCTAGTTATTAACGATGCAAATTTGACTAATGACGAAAAATTTAACACGATTAAAGAACAGAAATACTACTCGGTAGGATTTATTTTCGAGGAGCATGAGAATTGGTTCTAATAGAAGTTTATGAAGCTACTCGCAATCGTTTATGAAGCTACTCTACATACGATTGTATAACACTGTCGAGCTGTGGAGAGGGGATAGAATAGGAAAAAGGAAGGGTGTTGCGTTTCGTCCTGGGCCTGCTAGTGGACTCATCAGTACGGCTACTTAGCAGGCCCTGCCTTAGACGTTGGGATATTCGAAGGAAAGTTAAAGGCGGTATATATATGGACGAGGTAGTTGGAGCGAGTACTTTCGAGAAAGCCTATTTCGTATGTCCCTCTAGTGGTGGGTACAGGAAGAGCCGCCACAACACTATACAATAATGTAAAACATATTCATTATTCTGCATAGCTTCTGAATGTTTCTCAAACATCGCTACGAACTTTCCGAGCAACCTAATTTATCGCAACGTTTCCAATTTTTTTTATAATCACCCAATACATTTGGAAAGAGAACTTACGGCACGACTAGGTACACATAACTCATCTCAATGAAATATTCTCAATCCCCCCTTTATAATGGAATTGCACTCGCTACGGCGAGGTCCCCGCGATAACGATGATCATTATTCTAATTGTGTGAAACGTAACGACGCCTCGCAACTGAATCAGAATTTTAATCGAAACGCGGGGTAGCACAGTCGTCGTCGCCGTTGTCGTCTGGTTGCTCTCGAACGTTAAACGGTAACGGGATATTGCACGGTCGAGAGAATTTACAGGCATTCAGCGTTAAAAGTCGAAGTGTCTCGAGTAACGTCAATGAACGTAACAGGAATATTTTTGAAGTTGTAGGACGGAAAGATTGACGGCCTGTGTGCGTGTGTCGCGCGGCGTTATTGGTCGACTGGCATTGCGCGCGACATTTAATGGGGCAGTAAATTCTTGCGTTGCCGGTCGCGTTGTTCCTTGCCGCGAACTGCAGTGACGAAGGAAAGGTCCGTTAAGGAAGTCGCTGGTGAAGTGGACGTTAAAAATGATGTAACAACGCGGCCCGCGTGTAAGCGATATAACCTGTTTAACGTACACCGGATGATGCCGGCTGGCGTTAATTATTCACCTTTATTTCGTTACACCGTAGCACCCTCGCGCTCAACACTTGCCGCGCTCTATTTCGAAGCTTTTAAAATTTCGAGCTCGTTCCCGCGGTAATTGACGACCGGCTGAAATGCAATTTCTGCGTGCAGCGCAAATACACGCGATGGAGGTTGCTCCACTTTTACACGCGTTCAATTTTTGTTCGCGTCCGGCAACCCCCGCGTTACAGATGCTGCTTGAAAATAATTTATGCCGCGAGAGACTGTGTTTAGAGGGAAATTCGTGAGGTGAGGCGTTTCGCGCAATGTAATTTAAGAATTTGTACCCGGTAATATACGGTAATTGGCGACTCGCCCTTCTTTCAACCTCTTCTTCTTTTTTCTTTTTTGGGAGGGGATAATTTAGGGTTTGGCGAATTGTAGGGGCTGTAATTGCTTGGGGTTGGAAATTGTTGAACTGATAATTTCGGTGATAGCAAGGCGTGGGATTTTTGTTGAAATTAAGTAGCTTTTGGTTATTTATGTTACGATGTATCTGGATATTCGCGACTATTTGCGAATTTGAATAAAAATGGGAATGGAAAAAGGGAGATACGGTTTATTGTGAGTATGCAAAGTATATGCAATATTGATTCGGCAAATACTCTTTTGTGCAGAGATTAGAAAATTCGTATAATTGTGTTTAATCAATGTACTTAATATTGAATACATAAAAACATGTTTAATATTACGCGAACTGCACTAAAAAAATAATTATATTAAACGTATATCGTGTATCATTACATTATTAAACTTTGTAACATAAAAAACAAAACGTAACATTCACATTACATTTTTTGACATGTTTACAACTATGTTATTGAACTCTATTAACTTTTTAATTATTAAACTGTTTAACATATTACACTACATGTATAATACTAGTTTATATTGGGTTTTTCGCGTAATTTAAGATGCAATAAACACCTACAATTTATTCCTAATTCTGGACTAAGAATTGATGTCCTTTCTCGAAAGAAATAAATTCTTTCTATGCAAAATATATAAGATATCCCTGTAATATGCAAAATATTTGTTCTACTGTATTCCGATTAAAATATCAACTCTACTAATAATCGATGTATTTCCAGTATCTTGCGTTTGTCAAGTTAAAGAACGGCATTGATTATTACTAGACCTGACAAAATTATAGATTAGCCGGAAACATTTGGCAGCCGCTTTATATACCGCATCCTCTCGCTGTGCACGTTAAAGAAGAAAAAAAAAAAGAAAAAATATCCCACCGTGTATAGTTCCACATTGAAAGGACGGAAGGGTGCAAAAAGAGGAACATTCTTCCGGGTTTAAAAATATTTCGAAGATATGCGAGGCACTTTATTCCTGGCGTGGAAAAAAAGAGAATGCACGGGATCGAACACTTGCCCTCGTTTCCAGCCAATCTATCATACGCTCGAGGACAATGGAAAATCCACCTGGTCCGTTTCAGCCGATCCGCACACACGGGTATGGTGTGCGGTGTGCTACAGCAGCGTTGGCGGATAGGGGTTGGGTGGCGGATTTCACGAGAGAAACGAGCTTTCGGCCGAAACACGCTGAAGCCGGTTGGCTCTTTATGAAAAGCTCGAACGTCCCATGAATATATCGGCCAGCCATGGATGCTTGTATACCATGCTTTCGATACGTAAGAGCATCGAAAGGGAACTGTATACCGTAAACGGGCGAGGTGGGAGGAATAAATTTAAATATCGCTGCGGAGTCTTTGATATGTTAACAAGGATAGTCGAAGGACGGCCAGCGGATGGGCCGAGAGAACCGGAATTCTTTGATAGTGATTTTTCTCCTTTTTCCTTTATTTCTTACGGCTTCGCCCGGCTACGGCTGTGGGGGTTCCTATTTCGTAACTTTAGCTTCTTCTCTTGTTTCCCCCTTTTTTCTCGTACTACTTCTTACTGCTTTCGTTTTTCTCCGCAATTCCCTTTACTACTCTTAATTCTTCGGTCTTGAATTGTAACGACCCGCAGCGCGAAGACAAACGGCGACCAGTCGCGGGGAAGATCGTGAAACTTACATTGAGATTCAGGTTGTACTTGTATTCGACAACGAGGAACTAGGAAAGGGGGATTTATTAAATTTATCGACGGTCATTTGCAGTTGTAGGAATTTCTATCGCAGTAAGCATATTTTGAAGACTTTTGTAGTTTAGCAATATTTTGTGCTCGTTAAATTGAATCGATCAAAACAGAAGCTAAAGACTCCGTAATTAATCCTTCTTTTTATTCTTTGTTACAGGTGAGTAAGCAATGCATGGACTACGCAATCTCCGATTTAACTATCCCATGACGAGAGTGAGTCAAATTCAAGCTTCAATTGTTAGATATCGCAATAGTTTTCAATAATGGCACAAGACTTTAAAAGATCAAGTACTATTTTTTGTATTCGAAATTTTAAACTATAGCTGTCCAAATTTTCCAGACTCAAACACCTCCAAACAATACCTTTTTTACTTCATTGTCTTTTACAACTGAGACGTTGAGGATAGTAAAGACGAATTCAATGCTTTCAAAAATATTTTTTGCTTTATTAAATTGATTCGTGGCACTCAACACACGTTCCTGTTAGTCTGTTTTATAGATTTCGCCCTTCTTTTCCTTATCAATGTTAAGTTTTCATAGATAAAAGATCGTTAGAGTGTTTACGGTGCTGGTAAAAAGTGTTTTTCCGAAAACACGCGTTTCCATTGCGTTATACTACGTATAATGCATTTTCTACAAGTAGATTCTTCGTTTAAGATTCTAATTATCATACAATTTTATTGAATTTCATTTTTACGAGGCGTATACTTACTTTTACCTCTCACTATATATGACTTGCAAGATAAATTAAAATACTTGGTAAAGTATGAACCGATGAATTTCCTTTCTTTTAAACCCGCTAGAAACAAATAATGATCGCGTCACGCGTATGTATAACGTAACATGTAATTTCAAATGACACGATATCAATATGTCCTTACCTTCAAGGTCTTCAACTGCACAGTATTCCAAGTTTAACTTACGAAATAGTAGAAACCATATCCTTTTATAACTGCATACACAATTCGATATACGCAGAAAATAAAGAAAAACAAAAAACATTGAGAACAAAGAGGATACGAATTTGTCTGTGGGTATAGCGACATATCACACGCCCAATCAATCTTTTTCAGCAATAGGCGAATATGAAACCATAAAAACCACAGGAATCCCCAGGATGTTAGAAGAGTTATATACTCTCAATACGCAACGTAGAAAGCATACATACATACGTCTAAACACCTTCTGTTGAATTATTTCTGCCGCTCGGCTTTCCTCTGTTTTCTTCTTTTATTCATCCGTACAGCCTTGTCCACGGTGTGTAAGTTTCCTCCTTCGACCAAGACCGGGACGATTTATGCTTCCTGAAGCGTCCCATGGTCCACCTGTGCACACGGCTGTATATGCAAACGCCATCATGGAGGGACTCGACTGGTTTCCCCATTTGTCGTCGCTGTCATCTCAATATTTCTACTACGTGCAACATTGTTTCGATTCCCCCATTTCGAGTTTAGTCTGCAAGTTGGCCAGTCTTTTAATCGTGAAATTAATGGCGGCGCTGGGCGGCGAGGCTTCATTGAAAAGGATATTTCGAGCGAAATGAATACGTGCAGCGTAGTGAGGCGTACGTGCTTTCGTTTTACTCGTGTTGTGGGGCGCGTATGTTCGAAGTTTGTTTCAAACGCATCTACGTTCTACGGTGTGTCTGTTGATGGGTAAGCTAATGGCTACTCGAGCAAATTAAAATGCTAGTTAGGCAGAAATGGTAAAGCGATATAATAGGAGAAGATTGAGTAACAATAGTTCTTTTTGATTTAAACAATTTCTAGGATAGATCAGGTGAAAACATGATCATATGTGAAATAGTAGAGCGATACAATTAGAGAAGATCGAGTATAATAGTTTTCTTATTTAAAAGATTGCTAAGATGGATTAAGTGAAAATATGATTCAGAAACAGTCGAGCGATATAGTGAAAGAAGATTGAATATAGTTGTTTTCTTATTTAAAAGATTGCTAAGAAGAATGAAGTGAAAATAATATTGCAGAATTTTGCTTCAAAAGTTTCGGCGTATTTTAATGAATTTAGGAAGCGCTTTGATGCTCGAATTGTCTGAGCAAGCAAAATGGTAAGAGTTTTTGCATGTCCATGATACACGTAGTGTTCGCTGTATTTGTGTACGTCTGCTTGAAAACAGACTTAAGCTACTTACGGGAGTCCCGTTTCAGTAGTACTGTCGTTGCATTTATCAGACAGGTATCTCGTTGTCGGCTTACAATCGTAATTAACAAACTACAAATTGCTAATTACCTTACTTACATCCTCTTAATCATTTTACCTAGTAGTCGTAATTGATTGATATCATTCTTTGCGATAATTATTATCGTATTATTACTGTAAGTGAGATGTAAATATGAAAGAGAGTCTAGTCTTATCTAGGCTTACCATAATTACGAAGAGCCAAACCGGGACGCAGAAGAGAAAGAGGCTCATTTTCATTTTGCTTTTCGCTTAATTTGTGTTTTTCATATTTGAAATGCAATCAAAATTATTATGATTGGTTGGGGTGTCGGTACTGTTCAAGTTTGATCGGGACGCCGGGACTGGGATCTCAAACCGGGACTATCCCGGTCAAACCGGGACGTATGGTAAGCCTAGTCTTATCCCTACTTATTTATACTTTTCATCTAATTATTTATTTTATTCATATATATATATATATATCTTGAATGACAATTTCAATAAAATAAATTGTAAATTTCTATTGTAAATTTGCAAAGCTCCATCTGCGTTTAGCAACGAATATATCGTGCAAATCACCGCCTGCCATCGCGCAACGAACCCGTACACGAAATATAAATACCGTCGAATAAAAAAAAATCGCTGGGAATAAAGCAGGATGGGATATAATAGCGCGGACGGATTTATCCGAACCACCTCTATCTGGTATCTTTCAAGTAGAAGCGCATTGGGAGTCGGTGAGTGGCAAGCCGCACCATAAACATCGTTGCACCGTTAATCCCGCTGATGTCATTTGCAGACTCAAACGGTTCTAATTAAAGGAGGAAAACAACGGGTTTGCCGTGAATAAGGGAAGAATTAGGTCGAGCGCATTGGCGTTTTTAAAAGCCCGCTATTCCCATCGTTAACGACACTTCCATTTACCAACGGTCCGTTGTACCGTCCTTTATATTCACGGTAAGCTCGTTTTTTCGACATACTTTTTCCACCCCTTCTCCGATTCTTATCAGCGTCGCCGAAGTCGCGACGCGCCTGAATCGCGAAAGGTTCTTGCGTTTCACTATTCATCAAGAATGATTCGAATACCGTTTCTCCGCTTGTTCCCTCTGACACTTTTCTATGTTTACACGAATGTATTCCGTTTCCTCGCTTTCACTCGGACGCGGAAGAAGCTCGCGAAATGATAAATGGATTCGGGGCTAATTTAAGTTACACTGCAAATGGAAGCAAATGATTCTGCGTACGTTCAACGTTATCCTGTTCTTAAGGTTTTGTCGCTGTAACCTTTTCAGTTTTACATTTTTGTTCATCTTCTTTCGCGTCTGTTTGTTGGAAATGTATTTTCAAATTGTGTTTGTTCGAGAAAATTCTGACGACGAATCGCTAACTGTAATTTAACGATGTTTTCGTATATAATGCCACTCGTAATTATTCAAACGACAGAGATTTTAATTTGAAAGAAAAGTGAATCTTCTATGTTGTATTTAGCAAAAGATTGTTTCTTATTAGAAACGAAAGAGGCTTTTACTGTTAATCGATCGTAGTTTTACGTGTCTTGAATTTAAATTATTAAGAATTTTCAATATTTTGCATTCGTATGCAGTCGAATTGCCAAGCGGTTGAATTTCCAAACGTTTGAATTCCATGTCATCTAATTTCCAAGCGTTGAGTTTCCAAGCTTTTAAATTTGGAAGGCTTTGAACTTCCAAAAGTTTGAATTTCACTGCTTTCGAATTCCAACCCATCGAATTTCTAAACGTTTACGTTTCCAAGTCTTTCAAACTACTAAGTCTTTGAATTTCCAAACGTTTGAATTCGCCAGCTTTCGAATTCCAAGTCATCAAATTTCCAAACGTTTACGTTTCCAAGTCTTTCAAACTACTAAGCCTTTAAATTTCCAAACTTTTTAATTCGCCAGCTTTCGAATTCCAAGTCATCAAATTTCCAAGCGTTGAGTTTCCAAGCTTTTAAATTTGAAAGGCTTTGAACTTCCAAAGGTTTGAATTTCACTGCTTTCGAATTCCAAGCCATCGAGTTTCCAAACGTTTACGTTTCCAAGTCTTTCAAACTACTAAGCCTTTAAATTTCCAAACTTTTGAATTCGCCAGTTTTCGAATTCCAAGTCATCGAATTTCCAAACGTTTACGTTTCCAAGTCTTTCAAACTACTAAGCCTTTAAACTTCCAAACCTTTTAATTCGCCAGCTTTCGAATTCCAAGCGTTGAGTTTCCAAGCTTTTAAATTTGAAAGGCTTTGAACTTCCAAAGGTTCGAATTTCACTGCTTTCGAATTCCAAGCCATCGAGTTTCCAAACGTTTACGTTTCCAAGTCTTTCAAACTACTAAACCTTTGAATTTCCAAACGTTTGAATTCGCCAGCTTTCGAATTCCAAGCCATCAAATTTCAAAGCATCGCAACTTCCAAGCGTTTGGTTTTTCAAGCTTTCGAATTTCAAGCCGCTCAATTCCAATTCTTTAAATTAATAGGAATATTCATCAGTTTTGTAAATCACTCGAATAATCATAATAATTAAGATACTGTATAGTATAAAGTAATATTAATAAGCAAAACAGTTATTTCTGCATAAATTAGTCCGAACTTATCATAATAAAATGTTCGATTGCTGTTAACTCGAACCTGCTGGGATTGTTACGAAGTGTCAAGCTAGGAAATTAATCTACAAATATTCTGTTATACAAAATCTATGGGGCGTATACGTACGCCTTTCGTAGTCAAAGGGTTAATGCGGTCCAATATTGGGCTGCGACCAATAGATTGACGAACGCTGATGTATAGCACTACTATATTATAAAGGGTTATCCAAAATAGACTATAGCAACACCTACCTTCACTTTTTTTCTTTCCCTTTCCGCTTTACCCTTTTCTAATCTGTTTTTTATTTCTATTATCCTCGTTCGTTCTCGTTTCAATTTTCATTTTTTTTCATCTCTATTTTACTAACAAACACGGCGTTTGACAGATATTCTCATTCAACATCCTGAAGGTACTTTTGGATAACCCTACACTACTATACCAAAGTACTATTTCTTACGCCATAAGGTAGATGCACCACGTATTGCCACTTTAAGGTTCGCGCGTAACTTTATTTAACTATTTTAGAACGTATTTAACCTAAAAATCAATCCAGTTTGGAGCAGAACATTAGTTAGCACCTCTTTTATATATGTAGTATCATGAAAATCATAGCCATCTAAAGTGAAAGTGACTTGCAGGTAAAAAGGGATGGGGAAAACAAATGAGCCAGCGGGCCTAGCAACGGTTTCGAGGTTCTATTAAAAGAGGGGGTGTGAAGCGTAGGCGAAATCGCATATGACCATATTTGGGCATAAACGCGCCCGAAGAAAGATTGCGTGGTGGGGAAATAGAAACTCATAAAAAGGGACGTTTGAGCCGAAATAGAGAAGTTGACAAGACGTGGTAGTGAGAAGTTGTTTTAAGTTGTTAAGCTCTATAGCCATATCTAGCGTTAAGAGATAATCCATCGCATAGTGTAACATAATTAGTTCCTAACCACTGTAGTAATAATAAATTTTAAATAATCTATAATAAATCCTATATATATGATGTTTTTTTTGCATGTTAAATATGATTAATTATTAATTCATTGAAAATATATAACACAGTCCAATGTCCCTATTACTGTCACTTGAAAACGTTCTCATTTAAATAGAAGCAATTTTTACATCCTATTAGCACGTCATTTTGTGTAACAGATATAAGATAATATAGTAAACTGTATCACCTTACCGAATTACGACACGTTCCATACTTTATAATTACATTGGTCGTGTTTCAATCTTCAACAGCACATTTACCTCCTTATATTTATTTACAAATATTAAGTGTAAACGAATATGCAATGTCTATGTGTTGTTACGTGAACCGAAGTCGAAATTTAGTATGAAAAATTTGTTTACTTACGATTCTTTGGTATTAACACTAGAACTATCAAACCAGTCAAAATAACTGGTTGCAAATTTGCCATAAAAATTATATAAACTAGCAACGGTACATTTTCTAGAATATTCCGCGATTTTCGATACGAAGTAATAATAAAGATTTATTGTACTTCAATCGCATGCGCTTAGCAAATACCTATCATGTCTATTTTTTTATTACAAATAAGTATACTTTAATCGTCGTTAATTCTACTGTTAAATAAAACGAATTAAAGCGTCAGTTATAGAAACAGTGACGGTACGCGGGCCATTCACCCTAATATCAGCCCCCATGGCTGTTCAAAGTACGAGCAGTGGTTACAATTAACTAATAATATATGTGTTTCTGTGGTCTATGTTGTGTGACTTCTTTCGTGTGACTATTCTAGGCGACTGTTTCTGTGTAACTCATTTTCCAATTGTGCGATATTAAATTGTTTTTCAAACGGGGTTCACCCGTGACTAGCCAGTCTACTCGCGGGTTCTGCAATACTATGGAGTCGTTTTCTAATCTAGTCTGACTAATGGTTAGCAAGCTATACGAAAATATGTTTCCTAAGGACACATCTAATTTGTCCGGTTCGTGGAATTCTAAGTTGGCAAAAATTATGGTTCGTGGAATTTGAAGATTCAATCTATCAATGTGGTTAGACGATAATAAGCCTGTAATTTCTGAAAGTGTGATCAATGGCATTAGCATCAATTTGTTCCCAACGTCAAAAGTCCACAGCCACCATCGATCATAAAATCCGCTGGCAAACTAATTCCCAGCACTTAGCCTAAAAACGCATCTCCATTTCCAAGTTGCCTCGCAGCAACAACCGGTACCAAAATCCATCACAAGGCTTCTAATCTCGCGGTATTTATTATTAACACCGATTCGTATAGCTGGCGTGACAGATCCCCGTGAAACATGATAGTTGCCCGCGTCGGGGAACAGCAGTTTCGAAAGTTTCGCAGGGTCGCGTGAAAAAGGTTGGGCGTCTCGCAGGAGTTGGATAGAGAGCTTCGTAAACTGGCAATATCCCTTGTATAGCAGCTGCTAGCGTGTTTCCATTTGAATATTTAAAGAGCGTGCCGCGATACGCGGGAAAGTTTCGCATCCGCTCCGCACGTAAAGGATATTGGTGGCAAAAAGAAAGACCTAGTCGAGGGTTGATCTTGGAACTTTTTTTTTTTTATCCCTTCACGGTCAACTGTCCCAGAGCAATTGTTTCCCCGTTTTTTTGCCCGTCTTCGTCGTCTCTTGGATGTTCTCCTTGCACGATTCTTCTCCTTGTGACTTTGCGAAGTCTGGTTTCTTAGTCGCTGGCCCACAAGAAGGATGTTCATTCGTCACACGTCAGAATCTTGGACGTGTCTCGCCTTTTTCCATCTTTTCTTCTCATTTGCCCTTCATCTTTGACTGATGAATTTCGCGAATGCCTGCTTAAAGAAGGTGTTAGTAATATCTGTTCTTCTTTGCTGGAAAAAACCGGCTGCCACTGTGCGCGTTACAGTACAGTAGCGACGCGTGTTTTAATAGAAGAAAGCGTGATTAGACGTCACTGTTTTTACATCGTTGTTCGAATTAATTTCAAGGTTACGTGATTGTGTGGAATAACTGCGATAAGAGTGAATTGTTTAATGTTCCCAAGTGGTAAAAATGTATTTGTAATTGTAGTAAGTCTTAAATAGTATCTTATGCCCTTTTAACGAAAGGAAGACCAATTTGTAATCACACTCCTGCTTTTGTTATTTTATGTTACACGTGTTGCAAATACGAAACCGATCAAAGATATCAATTGCATAATATTTTGCAGAGGTTATTGTTTTTTTTAAATTATACATTAGCTCATCGGTAAAGAATAGCTTTTGTTAGATATTTTTATTACGTTGAACTGAGTTTTTGACGGTAAATCTAATCATCGCTCTAATCGGAAATAAGCGTAAATTTGTAGGTGGATTATAAATAATGAAACAGAGCTATTGAATGCTGATGAATAATAACATATTTCAGCTTCGTACTCCACTGAAATATAATAATTATCCGATCGCCTATTAAAGCAATACGTAGCTATATAGTAATAAATATATTTCACGAATATCGATACTTTTTAAGCAAAGTACAAAACGCAGCGATGCGAATAATTTACAAAGTTACATGTACATTCGAGAATCCACTTGAGAGAAAAAAGGGGCGTTTAACATCGGTTAAAATGTTTTTCATTTTCAACCGTATTACGAGAATGGATCGTTGTATTTTTTATTTCCTCCATCAGCCAGTCTATCATTCCCGCTTTTTACTTTTTCAATGAATGCATTTCTATGAACGTTGTTTGTCGAAGAACAATGAAGCCGCGCGAGATGAATCAAATCGCGTGTTTGGTATGAAATTGAAATGTCTCTCGAAACATTGCTTGTCGTGTTTTTATTAACTTGTGCATCCACTCGGATGCGCGCTGCATTTTTATTTACTTAAATCCGATCGGTCCGCGTGCCTGTCATTTTCCCCGTGTAAACCTGTTTCATTGTGGTATGATATCATTATGCAAATACCACGAATGCACGATTCAAGTAATTACGTAAATTCATAATAAATCGCAACATATTTTAACCCTTTGCGGACGAGAAAAAATAATACGTAACAAATTTCCACTCAATTACAAATCCATCACGAACATATTTAATAACGCTAAACGAATTTTCGCTGAATTATTATCGAAAGTGCATATTAGTGTGACTAATCCAAATTTGCTGCTTTGAAAACCGACATTTATCCATAGAATCGAAAAAGTTTCGGCGGCTATTTCTCGACGCTCGTCCGCAAAGGGTTAAATACTTTTGCTCTGAAGTTTCTATTTCGCTGCTGTCGCAGATACCCATTTTTATCGAAGACTTGAGTTTAATTATCTCTGTACATACTTTATCCAACGCTATGCTCTCGAAATAAAAATCATAGTTTAACCGATAATATAATAAAAGTTCTTATCATTTTTTGTAGCCCATTCTCTAAACAATCGATTATCGCGTTCCACGTATTTCAATGACACATTGGTTGGCTACTAAATCCGCTACATATATGATTATGTTTGACTCTGCCAATTTGAATAACGAAAAGTCGCCTTTATTCTCAAATGCTGAGATAGAATACACGGAGAACGTAGGTTATTATCGATACCGTATAATCCTGTTTCTTTTCCATATCGAATCGATCGTCGTTTCATCCAGTCTGGAAACGAAATGTACGATCGATGAAGAGGAATTGTCGTAGGAATTAGTTTCCAAGATATTTACTCTCCATTGGAGCGCGGTTCGTAGTTTCCGCGATTCCGTCGCGGTTTTTCCTTTCCTCCGCCGCCTCATTGTGCTTCCACCTTCTCCCTCCACTCCCATTATGACTTTCCCTTTTCACCGCCGTTCCATTGTCCCTTAAACCCTTTTCTTCCCGGCTTCATTATTTTTTTTTTCTTCTTCTTCTTCTTCTTTATTTTTCTTCACCGACCGAGCAACGCGTTAACGGAACACGCTCGTCTATGAGTCGTCTTTATCTTACGCGGAGAACTCGTGTAATTAATTAATTATTCTGTTATTCCGTATACAAAAATTTAACACAAATACCGTAATAATTATAGCGCGAATCTCTTATTCGATTGTAATTACGATTATAAAAATGAATAACACCTTGGAAGGTTCGTTTCTATAAATATACTGAAATCGGACTAGCTTTAATGATTATCCCTTTCACATTCAATGTTTTGCATATATACAGCATTGTACATTTGTTTGGTTTCTTAAATAAGGTCGCGTTAATACTTTGGTCATAGGCGATCATCGAACGTTTGCATGTATGAATGCTTAGAGCTTGGAATATATATTTAAATTAGTCATTCAAAAAATTGAATAAGAAGATTGTTTATATTTTCGTTTAAGCATATTGTAGGGATTATTTTAAAGTAAACCCCACGTGGATGGTTTAAAGGTGCGAGAAGGGAAGAAAACTCAGTTTGCGAATAAGTAATGGTGGTTTATTAATAATAAAACTAACGCACAATCTCACAGAAAAAACTCTCGCTCTGTACTCGCAACGTCCTCTCGCACTCGACTCTTTTTCTCGACTCCCTCACCTACGCATTCTCTACCCTTGCACGCATTCATTCTTTCTCCTTATCTCTCTCTGCTTCCCTCACTCGTCTCAGACATTCGTAGAACCCAAACAGTACTGTTCACACGAAACCTAGCGCGACCACGCACTCTTCGACCACACGTCAACTCAATCGCTCTATCCCAAACACTTCTCATTCACGCCTCAGCCAATCTTACCCAAACACAACACCGTTCGCTACTCAATCGCTCTGGTCCAAACATTCACGCGACATTCTGTCTTCCACAATATTATGCCACTTATATTACTTTTAATTTTGTATTCTTCTCTGCTACGATGAAAGTTATTAACGTCCATAAATAAAAAAGAAAAAAAACAATGAAATAGTACGATTCGGCCATTAAGAACGGTGGAACAACACTTTAAAAGCTCAGCATCGATCCCTAAATCGTTTTCGTTCAATCGCTCCGATGTTACTCGTCCTCTTTTTCCCCGTTTCACGAGCTTCTTCCTGCGACAGAATGACTCCTTTAAAGCACGGTTAAGTGCGGTTCAACGTTTCACGGAATTACTGTGTAAAACGCGGCGAATAACGACAAACGAGACCAGGCAGCAAAATCGTCGGGTTGCTGGACGTACAATACGCGCAATCCGCTGTCACGTTGATAGCAAAATCTAGTAATTACGGCGTACGGTAATAAACCGGTGGCGGTCTACTCTGGCCGAGATGTCGTAAAACGTCACTTGTTAATGAAATAATTAAACGATCTTGGTACTTCAATCTACGGCGTTCATTGGTCTACCCTGACTTTCGGTCGCCTAGTTCTATGGTTATCGATAACGTGCTGTCGGTTTAACTAATTTCTATTATAGAAAGCTGACAACAAGCTTTCTGATTTACAGAAGGATTCTTGGGCTTTAAGCTTTAACCCTTTCACTACGGAGGCTTGAAATTCGAAAGTGTTTCTAATGCATAGGTGAGGATAATTTTTATTCATTTAGGAACAGTGTAAGGGTGAATATTTAGATACTTGGTATTATTGTAAAATAATACGAGAATATCAAATGAAATATCATTGCGATATAGAACAAAGTATATAGTCGCGTTTTAACAAACGATGGCCCAATTTTTGAGGTCGTATATATACGTCCTTCGTAGCGAAATGGTCAATACCCTTATTGCAACGTTTCGTAAAATAAACGCGTAAAAGACTACTCATAATGAATTTGACTAGGATTTTCCGAATTTGCTAAATCTTCTAAATATTCTATGATATTTGCGTAATAATATAAATAATATAAATTCCGCATACATTTGGCATTAGTGTAAAATTGGATTGTGCGATTGAATGTTAAATAAAGGAAGGATTACCTTTAAATTTTAAACAAATCGTTTTAAATACCAAAAAGATTTAAATACCAAAAAGATTTAGGAAACTTAACCACGCTTTAGCAGACTACCCTTTTTTTAAAATATATCGTTGCATTCAATTTTCTGTTCTCGTTGTCCACCGGATTTATCACTTCAAACGATACGTATTAATTGTATAATTGCAGAGTTTCGATCGTAACTGGTTCGTTTAATAATTCCCGACGAACGAAGGAATAAGAGAAGCAAGCAAGCGTTCGATAAAATCAAGTGTTCGCAGTATTGCATTCGACGCAAACAACGATGCAGTTTACGCGACGACTCGATGTTTATTAAGTTCATTACTTTTCGTTGAACAGGGAAATCGGGGCTCTCGATAACGTGCCAAGTTTATTATCCAGAGGCAAGCGAAGAGTTGTTATTTTTACACTGGGAGCAACAATGTTTTTCGAAACAGGTTCGCGCAGAATATTTCAGATAGCAATCGATACATCGCGACGGCGATCCTTCGCGTGGTAATTAATTAAGCGTACTTTCAAAGCTGCGTTTCAAATGAAACGTATCGTGCGCGCGGCATATTAGACCAATGTTTGTCGCCCAATTTTATTTTAATACTGCAGACTACCAAAAAAAAAAAAACCTATATATGTAATAAAACCCATGAAACCTGTACATCATTAAACTCCCCAAAAAAATTGCATAACATATCACTTACTCTGAAAATTAATTTCTAATACATTCAGAGTATGGAACTTTAAAATAATGAAAAGTTCCATTATTCTTCAAAGTTTCATTATTTTAAATCCTTTTCTTCTTATTTTATTTGTCATCCTATTTTAATTACTCTTCTCCTTTTTATTTCGTCTGCTACAAAACGCTTTTGCCTAAAAAGTTACCAGTGAACGTTATACTAATACCAACTTAGATATGCATCATTACGTTGCCCTGCGCTTTTTTTTTTTTTTTTATTTCGTTCGTATAAACGTTTCGCCGCAGTTAACAAATTCTCCGAAATGTATTCTTTGCGTCTTTGTATGCACGAGCGCGACGTTACGGTTTGGATGGGCGAAAGTGCAGAGGGAACTTGAAATTCCCCACGTGGCACGGTGTAATTACCCTTACGCAACGTAATTATGCTCGAAACTTGGGCCACATTATACTGCACGCCCGGCGTCGCAGTGCGAGCGGTAACGAGTTGCGTTAGAAGGATTCCGACCGACTGCGTCTCGAGCGCGTCATTTGTTTATTCACGCGTAAGAATACTCGCGCCGTATCGAATGTGGTTCGTTAATAGGACAGCAGTGAAATTTCACGAATCAAATTATACACTCGAACGAACTTCCCGTAAATCTTGTACGAAATTTTCATATCCTTCCAATTCTACGCAGAGTCATTTCATCCCTTAGCCCTTTGCGGACGAGGAGTAACGACGCTTAAGGGAGTGTTTTGGTTTCGAGTTGCAAGCCTTTAAATATCCAAGCCATTGTAGACCGAAACTCGGGGAGGCGAGGAAAATACAATTCAATTCGTTTAACGTTACTTTATTCTTTCGACGAGCGATAGACGCAGACAGACCTTTCGTTGCCTGGCGTACCATTTTATATTTTTCAATATTCGAATGGTGGGGATGAGTCCCGATGGAGAGAGCTAAGGGGTATGTTGCCCCTTAGAATTTCCTACTTCCCCGTCAACGGTCACTCGGCCTTTCCCGTTACCTACCCGGAACTCGGCAGCCAGCAATAAAAACCAAGGATCGCCTCGACTTTGAAATCACATGCGAAAATAACGAAACTACAACTATCCCAAATCTTGGGTTCACGTGCTGACCAGCTGCAAAATTAACAAGTACTGGTTCCTTGGGCTTTATTGTTGCTACGGCAGGCTCTTACCCTCTAACACTCGCTACGCGACCATATAATTAAGCCTACGAGTCTACACCATCAAGTTTCAAAAGCTTTGCAGCAGCATTTATCAATGATATTAATTGAAATTTCTTGCTACAAAAATCGATGCGCGCGTAGAATACAGAAAATGATTGGGCGGTTATTTGCAGACACTCGTCCGCAAAGGGTTAATGCCCAAATATTTATTCCATTTACAAAAAGATCAAAGTGGTTAAATTCGATGGCATAAATTCGTGATTTGGCGAACGTTGTGTCACGTTTCTTTCAATTTTTATGGCGTATCAGCAGTAGAAAAATGGTAAAGAAGAGGATACGAACGCCTGTTTTGCCTGTCCTCGTTATTTTCGATTGGAAATGAGGAGAAACACACAAACGCAACTGCAACGCACCGCTTGTGTGCATTTAATCTTAATTGGATTAAAGGGCGCTTACAGGGATACTCAACGCTCAGGATAATTAACCCTTTGAACTCCAGATTTTCCAAACTAGCATATTTTGACGTTTGAAAGCTGCCTTTGCGTTGCAAGGGATTACAGTTCACGTGAACGTTCAATGGAACATAGGATCATTTATGCTAAATCAGGCTATATCAAAAAGGTCGCTTAGAGATTATATTCGGTTCATTTGAGAGTTTGATTACTTTGAATGTAGTCCAACGTGCTCTGCAAAATCGAAACGAATAACCTGATCGTACTCGTCAAAGATAAAGTTTTTTCCTTTCCTTTTTCCCCCTAAAATAACATGGATAGCATGAATTTATGATTCCTGTAAATATCGGCTAGTATAAATTTTATACGCGTAGCGCGTTGCATCGATTCAAATTGAACTCCGTATATAATTGGTAGATGATCGTTACGTTTGATGTGCGCTTTTTGAATTATTGATATCCACCGATTGGAATTGGCTCGTTGATTATTAGCAATAATAGTATGGAAATAGGGGCGAGAGAAGCGCAACGAAATCGATTGCGCCATGGGAATCGTAATACGGCGCGATGCTGTTTTCCAGTATATAAATTTTTAACTCTTTAAGTTCACGACGACATTACCGTAAAATAATCCGACCCTATTTATACAAACGTACCCGTCTAAAACAGATACAGCATGGCGTGTTTTACCCTCTTTTTATCACGTAAATTACTTATCGTTAGTCGAAGAATATTAAAGTGAACGATCATCGTGTTCCATAATTATATTATTTATGGATGAGTATTTTCAACAATTTCTAGCTTTTATTCACCGGTTGCTAAATTAACGACTTCGAAATCTAGTTCACAGTTTATTTTTCTCTTGAATTTTATCACTTCGTTAAGAAGTACGAATTAAATGCGTCACGGTATTCCAAATTTGGCGAGGCGATACAGAATTATAACAGACAGTAAAAAATTTCAAATAATTATATCAACGTCCAATAAAATGTGCTGAATTTGTATTTAGGGATCTCTGAGGCTCCCACAGTTCGTGAAAGGGTTAAACTGTATGCATCGAGAGCCTTGTGTAATTCTGCGAACATTTAATATTGTTATATCTTTCTACTATAATAATTCAATTTTCAATGAATTATATTTATTAAGAAATAAAATATAAGGGCGAAAGAAGTGAGAAAGAACGATTTGATAATTCAAGGGGAGTCTTTTCTTTCAAACTTCCCTCTCAGAAACTCCACTTTTTACCGCTGTCTTGAAACAAAACTTTCGACGCCAAAGGCGGACCATCTCAAGTTTCCATCGACCAGAGCATCTTTCTACGTGCCACCTATTTTTTATCGGAAGTAAACGCGTATCATCCGTTTCTACCTAGCTCGATATCTTCGCTTCGGTGATCCCTCGATTTTTCAATCATCGGTAACAAATTTTTTGCTTCTCTTTTTGTCAGCTACTTTAAAATTTACCGATACTCGCTTCTCATTACGTAACATCTTTTTAGTGTTTTTAAAATACCGTAGTAAACAAAGAGCGTTATTCAACGATCAAAATATCGTAATTAACTTGTACTTTATTCGAATGGTTTTTGAAATGGAAATTAAATTAACCCTTACACTGTAAACGTTTTTTATCTTCCTCGTATTTTAAAACGGGGTGATATTGATCACGTAAGTTTTTGAGTAGGTAAAAACCTCTGAAAAAATCTGGAAAGATTCTAAACTGAGCATGAAAAGGAAAACTTGAGCGACAGTTTATTTATTTATTTAAGCATATCGTTTTTTCAATTATATAAAGTGAAAAACGAAGTGTATTTTTTGGATTAAAAACGCTGTGGTCAATTTGACCTTCGTTTACAACGTAAGGATTAAAATTAATGTTGGACATGGGATGAGATTTTTCAACAATATTATACAGCAAATTGTGGAACAAATTTTTACACATTTAATTTTGGTGAATTATAATTTACAGTGAACAAGTTATAGTACAATTTCATTTTGTTAAAGTATATACTTACTTTTCATCCTCACTGTAGGTTGAAAAATCCGAATAAAGTGTTGAAATTTAAGCACAATTTAACACGTGGCTTCAAAAGTTTAGTCAATAGCGTATATACACTCTGTAACTCATCTGCCAAAATATCGAAGCGGTACTGGGACACCTTAAACGAATCCATTCGAAACATGCCCAAGTGGCTCGTATCTCTCGCGATTTCGCTGTATCGGCGTTTACGATGTCTGCCGCGTCGTTTCCCGTGGAACGACAACGTTTTTCAATAAAGTGCCACTCTAGTGACGAATCCTCTTCGCCACGGACAAGGATTCTAACCTAACCTTTTTAACGTGCTGGGCTTTAGCCTTGGGACACGATCAGAAAACCGAGGAGACGGACTCGTAAATCTTCAAAATCTTCGGGATCGGAAAATTCATTTCGCGACGGGATTAAGCATCGTGAAGAATCAATACAATTCTTAACCTTTGAATCCTAAACGTGCGCCATTGTTCGGCGAATATTATAAAATCGTTTAACCCATTCACGCGCGATGTAACGTAAATGCAACATTATTCTTTACTTCACCGAACGTAAATTGTGGCGGCTCTCCTGCACCCACCACTAAAGGGACATACGAAATAGGACTTTCTCGAAAGCACCTGCTCCAACTACCTCGTCCATATATATACCGCCTTTAACTTTCCTTCCAATATCCCAAGTCTAAGGCAGGGCCTGCTAGGTAGCCTTACTGATGAGTCCACTAGCAGGCCCAGGACGAAACGCAACACCCTTCCTTTTTCCTATCCTATCCCCTCTCTACAGCTCCACAAAATGATAAATGATTTTTTGTATTCGGCAAAATTGGTTCCAAGCTTGAGTATCGAATCATCTTTACGAAAGCAGAAGAGAAATGCGTCTGGTTAATTTCAAGTTTTCCAGTTTAGTTGAAATCTTTATCGTTAACGGATTAACGATAAAGATGAACCGATGCTTGGTTTGTAACGATTAGATCAAATCGATCATTTGCTTGACCGAGAAATAGTAGTTCGCTTTTGCATCGCTCTTTCATTCGAGTGGAGAATAGTTATTAGGCTTTACCTTTTAATGAGAAATCATAATGTGTGAAAAGGGATCAATCGAAATGAACAGCAATAGCGACACTCGATGCGATTAGTTCCACTCGAGTTCAAAGGGAGCTTACGGAAGGGCGCGGATGGTTTATGTGGGACTCATCAAATGGCCCAATGACGTTCGAGTTTGATGTAGTTGAAGTTACTGTTGTGGCGGTAATTGTCGTTAAATTCATCGTAACTTTTCTAACGTGAAAAGGGAAGCTAATAGCAGTATCATCGCTACGGCTTCATCGATAAAGATTGGACAACTAACGTAACGAGTGTTAAAAAAAAAAAAAAAAAAAAAGGAAGATGGTAAAGCGGAAGAAATAGAGCTAAAGCAATGCTAAAATTACGTACACGTACGTAGACACGTTCAGCTACGAAGGATATATCTGCATATCAATGTAACTTCTGCTTGAGATTCTACGTGTGACACGACATAGTTACTCGTTGCACTTGGAACTTCATCCGCATTCGCGTGTGCGCCCGACGTCGTCGCAACCCTCCGGAGTCAGTGGCAGCGACGCACGTCGTCGTGTCGCCTCAAACGAGTCCGAGAACGTGTTTCTACCTTGCGTTCGGTCGACTTTTTATTCTCAACATCCTCAACCTAAACCTTTCTCCCTTTCTCTTTTTTTCAAGCCTATTGAATTCGTTTCGATCTTCTCGAACCACTTTTGTTCACTCGAGGGATTACTTTCAAAATTGATCATATCTTAAGCCATTGATCCTCTCAATTTTCTACAAATTTAAGTAGAGCTCTATGAAAGGTTATCGACGAAGTATCGATAGTGTATTCGAAATTATCGGGAAATATCGATGGCAATGACTATTGTAGGGATTATTTTAAAGTAAATCCCTCGTGTGTTGTTGTAAGGTGCGAGAAGGGAAAGGAAAATGAAACTCAGCCTTTGCAATAATTACTAGTTTATTACTAATACTGAGTTCGCACAATCTCACAGAAAAAACTCTCGCTCTGCACTCGCAACGTCCTCTCGCACTCGACTCTTTTTCTCTACTCCCTCACCCACGCATTCTCTACCCTTGCACGCATTCATTCTTTCTCCTTATCTCTCTCTGCTTCCCTCACTCGTCTCAGACATTCGTAGAACCCAAACAGTCACGTTCACACGAAACCTAGCGCGACCACGCACTCTTCGACCACACGTCAACTCAATCGCTCTATCCCAAACACTTCTCATTCACGCCTCAGCCAATCTTACCCAAATACAACACCGTTCGCTCAGCAATCGCTCTGGTCCAAACATTCACACGACATTCTGTCTTCCACACTATCGATAATTTTCGACAAATCAGTGTACTCCCGTAATTGTTCCATTCCCATTTAGGACTCAAACACATATACGTATGTGTTTTTCAGCCGTGCGGTGCCATAATTGCGGGTCGAGATACTAGAAATTAGATGCAGCACTGCATAACGTATTCCAACAACGCAGTGATATCGCACGTTTATTCTGTGTACATTTTTGGCCGCAGTTTCTCATGACAACACATGCGGTCGCCGCAACCGCAATTGCGTTGTTTCAGTACATTATTTTATGTCAATCAATTCGCACGCCCCGGCATTTCGCCGCAAAATAGCATCGAACGGGGACATTTTCGATATCGACAGCTTGTGTTGAAGAGATGAGAATATTCAAAAATATGGAATATTATTATCAAGGATTACTATGATCGAACAAAGGAAAGAAGTACTTGGGATTGGTATATGTCGATTCTTTAATGAATGTTTCGATGAAAAGGACGAGAGAGACGAAAATACAATGTGTAACAATAGAGGCTTATATATATATATAACGTTCCACTCGTCAAACTTTCATTTCTAATGGCAGTAGAATTCATACTGTTTATCGTCCATTTTGTATAAAATTGTAGAATATAAAATAGATCTCCCTTTTATTTTATTCGTAAAGATGTGCATTTTCAATGTTAAAATTGGTCATCGACAATCAGTCCCTTTAAAATTAGAATACTTAACATTATAATGAAAATATTTTACAACAAAATACACTGCCCAAAATAATTAGGGGATTATAATAAAAAAATGTTGCAGCTGTTTGTTTCCCCATCATTTCGATTCTGGTCTTAAATTCAATCTTTCTTCAAGTAGCATGTAAATCTGTCAAGACCAGTTCATCTTGTTCCATTTTTTGCTTAAACCCAATAGGGATAATAGAATCGTTCATAGTTTCGATCTTCTAATGAATAGAGTCTATTTGTTTTGAGTAGTGCAATTGCTTTGCATCCTTGTAATATGTATAAAAAGTAGTAGTATCTATAAAGATATTCACTTTACAGCCTTACATTTTTATACACGTGTTCTTAATTAATCGAAAAATTACATATATATATATATTTAATATCTGTATCTAAATATGGCTTAACAATCCGAAAAATTAATTTCCCTAAATGCCATAACGAAGTAAACTTCCCGTTTTGTAATTTTTATAATTTTTCTTTCAATAATTAATCTGCTATTATCTTTCTTTAATTTTTTCTTTTTTTTATGGTTCTTCACACGTTTCTACATCGTTACCTTAATTTTTATACAATCGTATGTTTGAATTTTAATATTTACCTGGATAAATTTCTCTGCTCCTTACACGGCCTTGCACGTTTCTATTCCGCTTTTTCCGTCTTCGAGTGTCAGTCAGCCGATGAACTTGTCAATTTTCGTTGCCGGCACGCGCGAAACGATCGGCTGGCATACGTGAACCCGATTTTACGAGACTGCGACTGATTGACACTTTCACGACACGACCTTTTTCACGGGAAATATCGATGGTAGACAGGCGCCACCCTGCCTTCCGGCACGAAGGACCTTGAAATTCAACGCAGATTCAGCAGATTACTGTGAAAATTTACGCAGAATCTCTCTCATATTTGACTTCAAATAATGAGCTTCAATTTTAAAGGGAGTAAATTGACTTACAATGCCAATATTGATTTTTAAAAGAATCGGAAAATTATTCAGAATTAATCCAATTCTTCTGCAGTATATTCGAAGGAGAATAATTTTAAGAAGAGGAAAATCACGATTATTTGCTTAAAGATGTATTCGACTTTTAAGGCCAAACGAATTTTTACAAAATCGATTAATTTTATCAAAATTCATATTGGGTTATGCTACAAGTAATATCGTTTCTTCGCTTCATTTTATTAGGTTCACTCAAAAGTTTTGACTTTGGCTTTACGACTTCGTTGTCTCCGAAATAGTTTCATTCTTTCGTGAAATAATTTGAAACTCGGCAAAAAGGTGGCAGAAAGTGGTATTTAACAAAGGAAAATATTTCGATGATTAACTGATAATACTTACATATGTATATTGTATATAAATAAAACAAGATTACGCATAAAGACTCAAACTTTTGTATACTACATAAAAATTTACATTCACGAATGAATCTAAAATTACATGTAACATAAAAAATATAAATTCTAGCGTATTATTATTAAGTAAACTTTATCATTATCTATTATTAAATTTAATCTTTCCAATATTGATACCTCTATAACAGCTTCACAGGCTAAGTAAAATACTACAAACATAAATATTAATATTTCATAATTATTTATAATTATACAATTGATTTTACCTCATTATTTACACGTGTTTCGTATCCCTTTCCTACTAAGCCTTTTAATTTTTCAAGAAACCATCATATTCGCATCCTACTGCGATTTTCCAGCAGAACGGTATTTAAAACGTATCCCGTTTATTGCCTGTTGTAGTTTGGACAGAGATCAGCCGTTCACGTTCCAGCTGGGAGTTGCCCAAGTTATTAAGGGCTGGGACCAAGGATTGGTGGATATGTGCGTGGGCGAAAAGAGGAAGCTGACCATACCGCCGGAACTTGGATACGGAGAGAAAGGCGCCGGAAACGTGATTCCTGGAGGTAAGATTGTTTCATCGTCGATGCTCTTACAACGTTCGCTGCGTCTGAAGTTTCTCATTATTTCCTCTTCCTATCGGATTGAAATTATTCTTCCCAACGATTACGATCAACAGTCTCCTTAACAAATATATATTTTTCTCATATATAAGAATTTAGGATTTCGTTGGTACTTTAGACAAAATAGCTTACAGTAGCAATAATTGGGTCACTTACCCTATACATTGCTTTTCTATATTTGAATATATATATTTATATTCACTTTTCAACTATTTTTCATTGGCAACGTAGGTGTACGCTCCACTGTGCGAGTAACTATATATAAACGTAACAGTGTTTATTTATATATATATATATATATATTTATATATTTATATTTATATTACATATTTATATTTATATGTTACGTTTATATATAGTTACTCGCACAGTGGAGCGTACACTTACGTTGCCAATGAAAAATAGTTGAAAGATGAATATAAATACACACATTCAAATGTAAAAACGCAATGTATAAGGTAAATGATGCAGTCACTGCCACTGTAAGCTATTTTGTCTAAAATACCAACGAAACCCTAAATTCTTATACATGAAAGAAAATGTAATATTGAATTCTAAGTGCAGTGAATGATTTTGATAATAACTGTACGTTCGATATCTTGACAAAAATTACGCGCACGTAAACGTGAAACTAATTTTTTCAACCAAAATATGACATCACTGATAGGGACGACATAAATAGAGCATAACGCAAATTGGGCGAACATAAATCGGGGTATTATCGCATTGACGTAGCGTTATAATTAATATAAAAGTAACAATGAAATGTTCCAGAGGAAGAACGTTCGTATTTACAGAAAAAATATTCTTGTGTTTTTACCACGCTGCCTATCCACATTTTTCTACATCTGTAATAAACATTTTCCCTTCGTGTAACGCAATTTCACAGCGTAATGCAATGCCAGATTAAACGTGCTCTGCTGTGTGTCGTCTTCTTGCGGGAACCCAACCGTGCTTCTCTGCGAATATTTAAATAACTGTAACGAGAAAATTAATTACTCGTGAAATTGGTTATCAATATTTCTACATGCATAAACCACGAAATTTGTTGCAACGGTTTTGCCGCTTAAGAAATCACACGAACGAGTTATTAGCGATGAAAAGGTGGCGTAAAGGGTGAGCAAAATTGCAACGATTTTACTGATGAGAATTCCGCTTTAATAGTAACTCTCTTCAAATTATCCGTGGGCCCCGTCGATTCTCAGAGGCAAATGAACCAGACCAATGGACGAATCGATACAAAAGGGGGGGATCGTTAGTAATGAAATGGGACTAAAAAAATGCAATTGCACGGAAATCCAATAAAGCGTCAACCATTAAATCGAGCACTAGCCTATATCCCAGCCGGTTCACCTGGATCAACAGTGACGCTCGTTCGTTCATTTTTTTCAGGCAACACTTGCGCGTTAGATAAATCGAAAGCTAGTCTCGAATATGCATATATCTTCGATCGGGATCGTTTCCACGTTTTATGGAGAGCTTTTTACGACCACGATGAACCTTTCGTTTCGCGCGAAGAATGAAGTTGACTCGATAATTCGGCATGAAAAAGGTTTTTTTCCCGTTTCAGATTGTCGCAGGGTACTTGGATAACGTTTCTCCAATGGTATTTTACTATATGCTAAAATATTTCAATGTTTAAAATTAGATTACATGATTGGAAGAATTTTAAATAATCTAATCTTTAAGGGTAGTGATTTTACGGATTATCGAATTTTTATATTGCCTTCCTTTTTCATCATACGATAGTCTCGTTTTCTCCTTCACATTAAACGAGTAATCATCGACATTCCTTTTAATCAAAATAATCAATAAACTTAAATTAAAACGTAATTATTAATTTAAAATAATATTCACCGAGTAATGATAATAGTAAATAAAATACTAAATAGTAGATCAATTATTGTTAAGTAGATAGTTATTGTGGAGCTGTAGAGAGGGGATATGATAGGAAAAAGGAAGGGTGTTGCGTTTCGTCCTGGGCCTGTTAGTGGACTCATCAGTAAGGCTACCTAGCAGGCCCTGCCTTAGACGTTGGGATATTGGAAGGAAGGATAAAGGCGGTATATATATGGACGAGGTAGTTGGAGCGAGTGCTTTCGAGAAAGTCCTATTTCATATGTCTCTCTAGTGGTGGGTGCAGGAAAGCCGCCACATTATTAATAGTATACTAAAAGTTAACGTTAATTTTAAACTATAACTTGGTTATTAATTTTAAATAATATTATGCACACGATGAGAATAGTAAATAAATTGTTGATAAGTAGATAATCATTACTATTGCGTTAAATTAAAAATTTCTATTCGATACGATGCACGATGGTTTAAGAAAGAATTTCGTAATTTTAAAAGGAACGCTTTTATTTTGCAATTGAACATTGATAATTTGAAACCTTTCGTAATCATCTCGAAACTGACGCAGACTCGTTTATTTACCACGCGAATATTTCACGGTTTGCTCCTCAGTTAGAATGCTGTCTGTGGCTCTTCGTTGCGGAAGAACGTGTAATGAGAAGTTACAATGTTCGAGCGCTTCAGAGGGCACGGGGTTTAAATGCGGTTTATGCGTTTTATGGTTAATTAACTTCTTCGCCGGCCAACACGGGTTCACTCGTCGTTCTCCTTTGTAAAAAAATATTTGCGCAACACAACGTTTACGGTAGCAGACAGGGCAAGGGCGGAATATTTGTTAAAACTCTTTAGTCACCTCGTCCCGACCAGCTTTTCAACGTTTCAGAACGTATTCGGTACAGTTCAATGAACGTCCAATACGATTATCTTCGCTGAAAATGATCATCTAATTATTCTGTCTATTCGTGGATATACCGTTGTGATTATACGATTAAAATCGTTAGTATAATTTCTTTTTTATTCAAGCGTCGATGAAAGTACGTTTTGGATCTTCATAGTTAGGATTACTTATGCTATTTTTTTATATTTAAAAGATATTTGAATATTACATTCGGTGTGCTAATTATTACGTTCAATCTACGCTAAATTCAAGTTTTCATTGGCTTCTTATTTATAATCTTCGAAATGAGTTCGATTCGTTAGTAGATTTTCCAAATGTAACTTAACGTAATTTAATTGACAATAAATGAATACAATTTCTTAACAGATTTTCCGAATATAATACACACACAACTTCCAATAATTGTACCATTGCAGCAGGCTTTTTAAGAGCAATCTAAACTAAATTCAAGTTTTCATTGGCTTCTTAAATATAACACTTATAATCTTCGAAATAAATGTAACGCTTACAGTCTGCGATAAATTCGACAATTCACTTGTTAACCGATAATTCGGTACTAATCTTCGAGTAGGATAATGATAATAACATTTCTCACAAAACGTCGTATCTTCCGTGCATAAGAAAATTACTCTACCACAGGATCCCGTTCTTTTCACGCGGCAATAATACCTAAAAAAGAATGTTCAACAATTTAAACGATCCACGTGCCATTGTCCCCGTTTAAATACAGATTAATTCGGATCGCTGCTTTTTTTTTCTCTTCGCTTTTCTTTTCCCGCGACGGAACAATGGAATGATTAACTTCTCCGTTATTTCTCCGACGGTCTGGTTACCGTACAACGTTAACTCGTATCCGAGTTTTCCGGAGGCTGGAAGTCACGGAACGAAAATAGTTTGCCCTGGTACGTACGTATATGGAAGAGGGAAAAGAGGTTTCAGGTTTCTCGGATTGAGAACGAAAATTGTTTCCTCATCCCGCAAAGGACGAAAGAAAACGAGGGTGGGGGGAGGGGAAGGGTGAAGAACAAGAGGGAGGAAATTGCGTACAAAGAAAAGGAATTTGATTCCATCTGTCGCCAATGTTGCGGCTACCGGGAAAAAGAGAAACTTTTTCTTGCGTTTGCCAGTGTTGCGGGCGTAGAATGGGGAAGGGTTCGCCCGTTGACTCCACTCAAATGTCTCTTACGGTAAATTAGCGTTGAAAGGGTTCGCCGAGAATTGTCTTCCGCGTGTCCAACACTCGTACAAAAGGTACAACGCGAAGTGTTGGATAATAATTTAGTTGAAATGTCGAGGTTGTATAGTGAATTAAGAAATGTTTGCAACGTATGTGAAACGAAGGGGCAACTGGAAAACGGGCACATGCCATGTGTTACAATCAGTCACGAATGTTTTCGTACATCTTCAAATAATAAGCATCCTGTTCGCGTTTTAAGAAAGTCATTTCGTTAAAATGCACCAGTGCACATTCGTAACTGTGAACTAGAAATGAGACTATATATTGATTATCGATATCTTGTCGATATTTTACTGATACTTGATCGGATATATCGATGATATCGTTAAGATGTCAATAAACCGATGCACGAGGCATTAGCGAGTTTCCATACGCATATGTTTGAAAGTTAGCAGAAAAAAATCTTTCGTTTGCCTCGATTTCTGTTCCTAGTGAACCTTTATTTTGTAATGCTTTATGATTGCAACCAAACCATACAGACATGTTACATGCAATTAGTTCATGTAAAAATTAATGCATTTATATTGCGACTACATTATTCTATGTCAATTGCTTATTGCCTTTACTTTTATTTAATACTTAACGGTGATTTAAATTCCTTCTGAATAACCTTAGCGATATTTCACCGATATTATCAATACATCAAAGTATCAGTAGCATTCCGATATTATCGTTATTTATCAATATCCCCATCAATAGTGCCATTTCTAGCGTAAACCGTCATACATAGGTGCGCAACGGATTAATCCTCTTTAACCTCTAATCTGTTAGTTCATTCGCTGATCGACCCCTATGCAATCTCTTTTTCGACGAAACACATTGTCAGCCGTACTAATTGCACCCGTTTAAGCAGTGAATAATGAAGCGGTATATTTCATTAGAGTATAGCTTAATCGCGACGGGGCCATCCATAATTAATATGAAATATGCACGAAAGCACGCGAGCACGCTGTGCGCAGGCTATACGCAGAATTCGTTGCACGACCCATTATCGTTATCTGTAAAATTGCACCGTCGTCCAGGATGTTATATAATCACAATAGATTTATCGCTCTTATCATGGGAACGTCTCCCTTAGGGTGACGGCGTTGCGTAAGAATCGTTTCGACGAAGTTGATTGGCTGCCACGTTGCTGCGAAGATTAAACACACGTTACCGATAACGAGCTCGTCGTTTTCTTTTTAATATCGGGTTTATTACACGGCTCTGCTATGGGACGTTCTTATAAAAAGGAACGTTTACAAAGATGCCCACGTAACGAATGAGCTGTTCGTTGAGTTTCGAGAATAAAGTACTCGGGAATAAAGGTAACTTCTCGATGAAGAAAAGAAAACGTTCGTGCGTCGCAAACATCTTAATAATAGCGTTACGGTAGCGCATTTAGGTTTTTGTTTATGGTGTAACTTTTTTTGGTACGATTTCAATTTATGTTTTAAGGGATAATTTAGGAGATGTTCGATAAAGGATAATTTTAGATAAATTCAGAAATGTCATTTTTTCGTTTATCGTTATTTGGATTTTTTCTTTTTGGCGCACGTGGCCGTGAGAATGATTTTCCTATAGTTACGGGAAAACCTAGGCGACTATACATTTGAAACTAATAAAGTATAATATGTGTAGCATTAAAAAATAATTTTCTTTGTATTAAATAGGTTTGTTCTTTTAATCAGTTTATCAATAGTTGATTTCTTTCAAGAGTATGAAACACATCATTTATCGTAATACATACTTATATTATTATAATATCTACTTATTGTATAAGTATTACGTTGCAAAATGGAAAAACATAGAAGAGTCGTATCTTTAATACGTAATCAGGCACACAATTACGATAATCTCTACATAAGTACGCGTAATATATATTTTTACTTGAAATACGTACAATGTTATTAAATTAAGCGTGCAATTTTGTAGACACTTAATATACGTTACACGATTTTATTCAACCTTTTAAACGAACGAAAATGTTTGAAATTTGTTGCGTCATCCCGCGCTACTGGAAAATAATAAAATCGCATTTAAACGATGTAAGCAACCATCAGCCACTCACATATTTATCAGTTACACTGCATAAATAGCTTGAACGTTCGACGATAGATAGGCGGATCGATGCATCGTGAAAATGATTTATGACTGCTTCGCAACGTAAGCGAAGCTGAATGAAGTGATATTCGTGAAAAAAAAAACGCGTCCAAAGAGACTCTACGAATTGAATTTGACGCGAATTCGTATGCGCCGGACAATATTTTTGTTTATTCAGCAGCATATAAATGTGTCACTTCGCAAACGACGTTACGTTATTAATCAAAAAGTTGAACAGAATTTCAGTGAACGTAAAATCTCGATTTGACGCCACTGCGAAATGAAATGTCTATAACCGTCGCGGTTGTCGGACAAATAATGGGGGAAAAAACTCGCATTGCGTGTAATTAACAAAATAATGTAGCGGATGCGAATAATTGCGATCTGCTTTAATATTAACGCGATATATAAAATCTACTTGCAATTATCCTATCAAGGAATTGTTAATTCGTGCACCATACGGTGAATAACGAGTGCATAGCGTAGAAATTGTTACGATGAACTGGTCGTATTTTCGCGAGGACATTAATGATGCACAATTTTCTTCAACTCGTCGCCTAAAACGCATCGCGTTGCGTTAAATTTAAGCAAAAGTATTCGACGCATTGTCAACGTGGCATTTTGCGTTCATGAAATAATTACATTCCATGGTACGATTCGAAGCACGCAAAAGCTTGTACATTAATCAACCTCGGTTACTAATTTTTATGATTAACGAGAACTAACTTTGTTTCTCAAAAGCTTGTGCAACATTGTTAGTACGTAGTATGTTGCAGAGCTAACATCGTTTCGATGTACTTACAAACGTGATGGAATATTCGCACCACGATAAATGTTCAAACGAACCTTCATCCCAGTCTAAACATTTATGGAATCCTTTCTTTACGTTACTTAACACTTTTGTTACGTCTCTTTCCGTAATTTTCGATATTTCTGACGGAATACGAAATAATTCGCTAAACTTTTAACTGAATTATTAGGTTTAGGACGTAAGTAGTTTAACACTGTTTTGTAGGAATTAAAAAACTGCATTGGAAAATATAATCAAAATTATACTATTCGATATTTATACAAATGATGCATTTGCATTGTTTACATGCACCAATGCATACGATTACATTCAGGTTGTGCAATCATTTGATACCGTTTAATGTTACCGTACGACATTGTTTCTATCTCTAACATTTTTTAAAGATACAGCGCCGCCCACTTGCGCGAGACACTCTGTATACACGAATTATGCAACTGAGTTAATAGCGTTAATTCTACACGAGTATTTCTAATATCTCACAAAAGACTCAACGATTCTTTACCAAACGTAACAACGTTATACTTTTGATTTATCGAATCGTATTCTATTACGTATCTTTGTCATTTATAATATCTATCCTTACCTTTGAAAAAGTAATATTTCTTGCTCGATAGAAGGTCGAACCGATTTCTCAATTTTGGCCGTACGTTTAAACGAAAAGAATCGCGATTGGTAGTAAACGTCAGCGACAAGAGGTCCGTTATACATCACCCGAGTGGGGAATGATAGATGCGGGACAGATTTTTCGTGCAGGGCCAGTGGCAGGGTATAGATTGTGGACGGGCAAATAATAGAAAAGCCACGGCAATCGTCTTTCGTCAGCATTGACAGAGACGTATTGGATTTTTATTGGGTTTCGGCCAATCAATGTAGCCGTCGTGCGCCGTTCTTTGGGATCAGTGAAACATAATGGAAAATCAGCGCGACCGATCGAAAGGAACCTCGTTTCTCTTTCTTCTCGTTTTCGTCGTCCTCCGTTTTGTCTTGCTTTTTCCACGGGAACGTTTAAACGATATTAGTCGGTAATTCGGGATCGTGAATGGGAATTTGGTCCGGGTGCCGGATTCCTGGTGTCCTCGAAACGGATGCTAGGCGTCTGCCAACGAGGCGTTTGCAAGTCTGAGTGGAATTTTCTTGGAACGTGTTCGACAACGAGGGCTGTTACTCTACTAGCAGTATCGTGAAATATTTTATTAGAAAGTCTGCTGCGCTGTATAGGCACGTGGGGGAAGGACTTTGAGTGCAGTGTCATATTGAAGGGAATTTAGTGCCTTCAGATTCAGGAAGTAGAAGTATCGGGTTTATTTATGGGGAACTGTTTAGCGTTGTAGAATAGCGAGTTTCGCGTACTTCTTGCATTTATTATCGGTAGATAGGGAATTTTTGTGTAGGTCAGAAATCGGAAACCTTTTCACTCCGAATGACTAGGCTGCAGATTTTTGTGCATTCGTGGAAAATTTAAATTCGTAGAAGGGTGTAAAATGCACACACGTAAACGTACACGAACGAGGCATAGATGCACCAATAAATGACCATTAAATACAAAAACGAGTAAAGTAAGTTAATAAAGGGAGAAAAAGAAGACAAAGTTTTTCTACGCAAAAATACGTATTGTTCGTTCATTAGTTAAAAATGTTTATTCACTGGTATTCACTGGCTAACAACGTTCATTAATTGGTGAAATCGATATTTTTGACTTTCTAATTTAATTGATTAAAATCCCTGGTTTCTTTTACGTTTTTTCGTAATGAAAGTTTCGAACGTTAAACAATTGGGTTTGCCAATATTCCAACACTTTAATCGAGTAGTTCGAAATTATGCTTGATTTCTGACGAAACTGTATGTTTTTAATTGCAGGTGCTACCTTGGTGTTCCAAGTTGAGCTGATCAATATCAGCGACGTGCCGCCAAACGCGAACGTGTTCAAAGAAATCGACAGCGACCACGACAACCAATTGTCCCGCGAGGAGGTGAGAGCAATGGCAAGATCTCTTTCATTTTTCTCTAAGGGTTACTCGTGGTGCTGGTTCTGAAAGCTGGTACAAGTACGTCCAGTAATTTAATCGAGTGGCGAGTAACTAAACACTACTAAACAATTTGGTGCATGAAAAAATGTGCGGACTAGTGCAGTTGAAATCACGAAAAATAGGCAAACGATTTTGGCTATTAACCTACCACCAATTTCACATAAACGACATTTGGCGTATTCAGCGTAGATTCTTACGCTTCACTGCTGGTTCTATGAGCTGTCCTTTATCTTTCAGCGATCATAATTACGCACCTATACCGAATAATCTTAACGTAACGTCTCTTGAACGCCAACTAGTGATGTTTGATATGGTCTCTTTGCACATTAACTCCTAAATTCTAGTGTTAGTATCACGGTCCTCGACGTTCTATCCATTATCGACTTGATTACATCAAGGCCATCTCCGAGACACCGTCTTCTTCTCAAAGGGGAAACACACGGAACTCTATATAGGCGGAATTGCGGTTTTAGTAGAATCATTAGATCTGTTAACTGCTAACGCGAAAAAACTGCTTCTTTTCCGTTCTACCTTTCGACGTAAATATCTTAGTATTCTCTAAAATACATTGATTCTAATTTTGTTGATCATTGATATTGTAACATACATATAATATATTTCATCGTTACACCAAAAGAATTACCCGTTAATTGCAAATAAATAAAATAAGTAAATCCATTAAGACTTAACGGTTGCGTTCACGTAACATTTTATTTGTAGCTTCTTCAAGCTTTCTAATTTTGTACAATCTGTACAGAAGGAGAAATAGTAACGAAAAAGTTATTGCACAAATTTCTGGAGTGCCTTTTGATAAACCTATTGCGAAAAAATGGAATTCGACGATGCAAATCGAGTGAAAAAAATTGCAAATGAAATGCCACGTCGAAACGCGTTGGTCCCGAATGGGTTAATGAACTTGATTCAACAAATGCGTCCGGTTAGGTTGCGCAAATTATTAATAAGTGGTAGGGGAAACCTACTTGACCAGAAAAATCCGACGTAACGGATTTATTCGACTAAATTGTTTTACTAAACTACTCGAATAAATTTTGGTGTCAATACACAGTTAGCTACTAAATTATTCGCCACTCGACGAAACTCCTGGACATGTCTGTACCAGTCTTAACAAAGATATAATTTATATATCTAACGGGATATGGCAGTGATTGACAGAGATATTCATACACAATTAATCTCTTGACTTCCATTAAAAATAACCAAAGCAACACCTACACTCGGTCACAAAAGTTTACATACACCTTTTTAAATTTCATTATTTACATTACTTTGGGACATATATCAAAGTACCAAAAGCGGTACGAAAATTCCTAATACGTAAAATTACAAATAAGAAAGATTCTTAGATGGTGTTTCATGAAGTAGCCATCAATGATTTTATACGAACACAAAATTATCTGTAAAAGTGTGAAAGGTGTTATTTTGTTTATGCTGAGCACGTCAATGATGCATTAGAAAGTTTAACAATGTATAAATATAGCTACTAATGATCAATTTTGTATACTTTAATGCGTGTACGCAGATTTTTATGAAGCTATGTTATCGGTTTATGTTTCGAAAAACAATCATTTTTTGTAGAATCCACTCAATGTTATTTAATTAACGTGTAGATCAATATTTTTAAATAGTCGAAATTCCTGTATTTCTTTAAATAATTGAAATTTAGAGCGTATATAGACTTTTGTGATCGACTATTTAAAATTTTGTTTATATGAAAATTACAAAGTACAAGAATATCTAGATTACAAGCAATATTTATTTACAATCTAGAAAGCTTTTGTCACTACGCAAAGAAAGATGTCGATAGAAATCAGAAGTTTATGGTGTATGAATTTCGCTCAGTCATTAGCACGCGTTGCATGTAAAGTTGTTTTAATTAGTATTTATACACGAAAAATTATCATCTAGTCAATGTCAATACTGTAAATACTGGTTACTCGATTTCCTTTGTAGAAAATTGCGAAGAACCCTGAGAAGAAATTAACAGATTCGGTGTAATAATTGGTCAGTTCCAATTGCTATAAATTTTACGGTATTTCAATAAAAATTTCGAAACATTGTTTTTTTTTTCGTATCTAAAAGCACTGAAAAGCTATTCAGTTGATTGCGCCAATATTTACCTGAAATCCTGAAATTTTTCATTTCCTGTATTAAAATACACAAAAACATAGCATGTTTAAGCGTCAATTAAAAATGTGAATTTTTATCAAAAGTGAAGCTGACCGGTGTTTGCACCGAACCCTTCAATTGAAACCGTACATTTCCATCCAATTTTTCAAAAGCATCATTTTATTATTAATAAAACGCTACTGCGACGATTCCTTGTCCCATATTCAAATATGCACTATTTAGCAATTACAATTCCATTTGTCTGAAAGAATTTGTACGGATTAAAGCGCAGGCCAATCAGCGGATCGCTGACAGCCTGCTTGATCTCTGTCTGGCAAAGTGCAAAGGATTAATATCTGCACATTGTGTCGGGGAATTGTGTAACACCATTTTTTTCCCATCCTTTTCAACAAACAACAAACACGGGCGACTAATCCTGTGCCATTTTTTTTTTCATTGCCTCGCGTGTACAGAGATACTGTACGTTTTGATGATTTTAAAATATTGTGCGACTGACAAGTTTTTAGCGGGCGAATATATTGCCCGGAAATATAATAGATTTAAAAACGCAGTTGGAAGTTTTATTTTATTGGACTGGTTGCAGAAGAAAAGAGATTTAAGCAAATAAAAATTCACTCGCAGTCCGAGAATTTGTGTACTTCCTCTGTTTGAAGCGGATTTTAAATGTTACGAAGCTCTGAAATGATCTTCGCGTACGGATATCGAAATGAACAAATCCCTTTGACGACTAACAAATCCCCTTTTCTCTTTTCAATTGTGTTAAACTTAAAATTCCAAAGCTTTTGCTCGTTACGTTATTTAATTGTACACACGACGTTAGTTACATCGTTGTAAATGGAAATTGAAAATTTAATGAAATCAATGGTATTGTAATCAACGCATTTTGTTCGGAAAATTTTACGCCGCAAACAGATGTTTTTTATCCCCTTTGTTCGTATTTCACATGTTCTAAAGACACATTCTTTTCTCTGAGCGGGAAACGGGTAAACAATTTTAATTCCTCTCACGGAAAACAAGAGAAAATAACTTCATAAATCACCTTGTACGGAATAAACTCGCCATTTCACGTTTAATCGCGAGCGAAACTGTAAAAATCACAGGCAATCCATTCAGCAGGCATGGGAAATCAATGAAATAGATTGTAACTAGGGATGGAACATTCGAAACTTCGAAATATCAAAATTCCCCAAAATTGAACATGTTTCGAGAACTCGAAACCTAGCTAAATAATAATTCATATAAATAATGAGAATATTGTCATGATACGAATGAATTTTATTAATAATCTAATAAAGTTTCTATGGAGATTTTACATTCATTTTAATCGATCCAATTTCATCAATTCATTGCAGCCGTTTGTAACGAGACAAAAATAAAAATTAATAATTACCTCGCGAAGTTCTTCCGTTTATTGATTTATTTCAATCATAACTAAATTTAAGTTTCATTTAATTAGATTTAATAAATAATTTGATTTTCCAAAATGGGTTTTCATAGAATTTTGCTTACAAGCAAACGGAAAAATTGAGGATTCAGGGTTTCGAAAATCGCAAGTTTCGAGAGTTTCAAGCAATCGCAAAATTTAGTGAATCAAAAAATTACAGAGTAGCCTAGGTTCTTTCCGCAAAACTTTAACAATATGTTCCATGATTGTAAATAAACAAAAATTGTTATACAAAGATAAGTCCTTTGATGCCGCATTAAAAAGTTATAACAAAAATATGAAATACGAAGCCAAATATAATACAAATTAAGAATAAGATCACAACTAATATAATCATTAATTATTAATACTCCATTTCAAAACGTTCATTGTTCTTCTTAATATAATACCAATTACGTCAGAAACTTGAATTTGTTATTACACTTTACGAAATTCATTTTGATTTTATTTTATTTCAATGAATTGAATGAATTATTGGAAGGAAATGTCGATTCTGAAACATGAACAAAAATCCACATATCGTACCACCATTATTTTATCGTGTAGCGTCCAATTTTTTTCCACAGCATGACTCTACTTCAATACTTTGAGAGCGTATTAATCCTATTTTCATGGAAACGCGAATAACTTTAAAACTCATCAAGAGACCATTAAGAATGATTAAAAATGATTACTTTCCCATGGATCCGATATATCCATTATAACTTTTTAACGAAGCTTCGAATTACCTATAGTCGTACAACATTGTCTGCTTATTTATAAGTTACGAAATATACCGACAAAGTTTCGCGGGGGAAAAAAAATCCAGAACACCCTCCGTACGTTTCAACCTATTTAAAATTGTTGCAACCGAAAGCTAAAATCGTTGTTCTTTCGTGCAGGTGAGCGATTACCTGAGAAGGCAAGTGATCGAGGCGGATCAGGGTGGAGCAGGTGACAACGATGAGGTGAAGAAGATGTTGGCGGACAACGATAAGTTAGTCGAGGAGATTTTCCAACACGAGGACAAGGACAAGAACGGCTTTATCTCCCACGACGAGTTCAGTGGGCCGAAGCACGACGAGCTCTGAAGTCTTCGTGCCGCGTCGCCGCGTCTCCGAGCACCGCGTCACCGTCGGCGTCGTGTCTCGCGCCACCACGTGTTCACATCCGCGCGGAATCACCCCTTCGAGTCCTGTCTGGTCCGCGACGAACAGCACTGAACACGGAACCCGTTACGATCGATCGATCGATCGATGGATAGATCGTCCATGGATTGTGTTGTTGTGAACATCCGCTTTTCGACGCGTATGCCGCGCGGTGCACACGAATCTCTCGAGCTCAAGAAACAAAACAAAAAAAAAAGAAGGGAAGCCGGGAAGCTGACGGATCTCTTTTTCGCCGGGGAATTTGATAGCAAGAAACTTTTGCCAGTCGATGATCGAAGCAACTCGCAGAAGAACTTTGATCCAGTGGAACTCTGTGCGGGAACTCAACCGGGAAATTGAGTGCAATGACAGCCTCGCGAAGATTTCTGTTTGGAGAAAGGAAACTTCTTCAATTGCGAGGGTGTCGCGTGAGGTTCTTCTTGCAGCTGTATGGTGGAACAACTTGGAGGAATTGTTGAAAATTAATCCCGAAGAGCTTGGACGTTGCGGATTCGATGTCGAATTGAGCGGTGCGCCAAATTTCGGAAGCACAGAAACTCGAGGCTAGCTTTGTAGAAAATATTCAAGTATTAAGAAAATAGAAGCGATATACGCGGAGTCTGGAGCGCGATGTTATATCTTGGTTCGGCACCGCGCGCATTTTACCCATACGAATGGAACCGTTGTCGAAGAGAGCAAGAAGTATGTTCTTTCAACTCAAGACACGTTTCTTACTCCGTCAACGAAGGAACCTTCCTGAAAATCAGCGGATGCTTCAACCGAGTGAAACAATCGTTACATGGAAATGAGAAACGAACGAACGGAGGGGAAAAAATTGACGCGTGAGGGAAGTTTGCGAGGTAGCTTTCGCGATTTCCGAGTCGAAGTTGCAGCTTCCAGCTGCAGGAATTTCCAAGAGGAAGAGGAATAATTGATGGATGATAAGTCAAGAAATGGAAGATCCGACTGGTTGAAAGATGAAACCCTGGCGAGAAGCGAGGCTGTTCTCGTACTTACTATAACTATATAAATCTAGCTAGACAGAGACGAAGAAATAACGAGAGAGAGAGAGTGAGAGAGAGGGGAGAAGGGTGATTATGTGAAAGAGGCAAAGAGAGAAAGAGGAATCGAGAGAAAGTGTTTTTTCTACACGACTATAGATGTTAGCGTATTAATTAAGCGCATCGACGTAACGGTGCTACGAATCACACACATGCGAAACATTTCTGTCCCTCTCTCCAAAGCTTCTCCCTTTTTATCGAACCACCCCCTACCCCTTCCTTTATGCTGTATCCTACATAAGAGACACACGTACACACGCATACATACATATACATTCCCCTTTTTCACGAGCATCAATGAGCCCCACCGGCATTCTCAGCCACGAATTTCACGCGAGAGACTAATATTCAGGATCGAAGAAGGAACCCGATAGAGGAAAAGCCGCGAGATAAACTCAAGGATGCGTGGTGGAGATGAATGGCGGTCGCATACAACGCGATCTTTTTTCTCCCATGATCGACGCTATCATTATTACACTTTTAACTGATACGTTTTTATTACTACATTATATTGTATGTTGTTAAAGTTGGACGAAGGTTAATAATAAATCGTGTGTTTCGAGCACAGTTTGTTATATAAAAGGGCTTCTTTGATTTTGCACATCCCTTTGAAACTATCCTTCTTCCTGGTCAGCTTAATTTTATCAGAGAAAGTGTATTTTATTTCTATTAAGTCTCTATGCTTGTTTGTGTAACGAGAGAACAAAATTATTCTTTTCTTTTTTAATTTAATTTTTTCTTTTTATTTTTAACAACCCAAGGGAAGTGATGCTTAAAAAGGTGAAGAGATGTTTGGTTACGAAAATTACGACGTTTAGTTACGCACATAGTTCCTGTTAATATGTTTTTGAAATTGCATTACGAGTAAGTAAGAAAGTCTATTGCAATGAATAAATATTTTATAGCTCATAATTGAATTTCATTCATTTTTATAAAACTACAGATCCTAACTTGGTCTCCTGTAAATATAGAGTCGTACACTACTCACCTTTCGCATTCTTCTTTCATCGATACGTAGGCTATACGAATTACTCGATAAGCCTTGCAAATAATGATAAATGATATGCAGGAAGAAAATAATTGGGGAAGGAAGAATTAATAAAACGGTCGTCGATTATTGCTGCTTTCAATTTTATTTCAAGAATCATTTCCGCAGAAAATTACAATAATGGCGCGCATACGCGACAATAAGGTGATGATTAAGTTAATTAAATTGCTCCTCTCGCCGAACAAATCACACCGTTTACAAATTTTCGTCGTCTAGGTATTCGAAATTCTCACTACCTACGAATATCGGCAGAAGATCGTTGATCGCTTTCTAAATTCTCGCGTTTATCATCATCCATTTTCTTTTTCGCCAAGAAAACAAAAGAAGAAAGAAAAAAAAAGAAAAGAAATACGTATGAATGATCATTATATTCCTTTCCATCGAATTCGTTCAATTTCCTTCGAGAGTTTCTTAAATCTTAAGAAAAATACTCCAAAATTATTCATCGACGGATCAGAAAAGTCGTTTGAGGCACGTTTCGATTGTCCGATTTTCATCCCTGTCGTTCGAACTTTCTCAAACGGAGAAGCTTTTCAGCGGAAATTTCAATAATCTCCTCGTTGCATGCATGTTGCAAAAGCGAATTGCATTGAGAAATGCTTTTCCCCTTTGCATACGAGTCATCGCGGAAGATGTATCTAAAAAGTTCCCCTTTTTCATTTTCGTATCTTTTTTTTTTTTTTTTTTCTTCCTTTGGAAGGAAAAGACGGGGAGGATATAAGTTTCAAAGTTGCCGCATTTGCGACGCGAAACGCTGACCCGTAAGCTTGTCTTGCAAGCTGTCAACAGTCGTACGAAACGAGATTTCGCGAATAAGTCGCCTGACTGATCACCCTAACCCTGCTCCCACTTCCTTTCACCCCCGTCCGCCATTTCCGGAGTCTCTCTAAGGAGCCGAATGCATAAAATATTTCGCGATATTTGCCCTGCAGTACGTCTTTTTAAAAGATACAATATAGGACGAGAGATTGAATTAAAAATTATCCGCCTTGACAAAATATTAATCCGCGCCAAATAGAGAAAAATTACAAAAATTTGTTGAAGTTCGGGTTTGGAAAATGTTCGTATGCAAAGTGTAAAGTTTTTCGGTAACTACATTAACCGATTGATTACTTTAGTTAAATTTGTAAAGTGAATAAGAGCTGCATATTGAAAATTTGCTGAAAAGATTCTTCAAACTTGCCTTTCTGAAGTTCCTATGTATGTATGTACGTACATACAACTATTCGAAAGTATCTTTAAGAGATTTCCAAGAGATACTCGTATAAAAGATACTCGTGTCTCTTGAAAGAAAGTCAAGATTATCTTGCAATATTTCTTCAACATGTCCGAATACGATCGAATTAAACAATTAAACAAATAATTAATCGTGAAATACCGTATCTTGGGACTGAATACGCAGAATTCCGAATTCATTTGTAACTTTCGCAATTTTCGGATCCCTAGTTAACCGTGTAACATTTATGCGAATTTTCACTAACTATATTAATTAATTGCGTTTCCTTATGAAAAGTACGAACGACAGAAGGAGGACGTAGCATAGTCGAAAAATAGAATGCAAGGCCTCGAGTATCGCCTTCGGCGACGAATCGGATAAAAACGATATCTTTCTGCCAACATACAGAAAGTTCGATCGAAATATATATATATAGGCGTGTGTATATATATCTATATATATGTATATGTATATATAATTCTTTTAAAACGTATAACCTTGGTGTATGTTTGCGATTCCCCCGGGGAGGGTTTGCTTCGTGTTGTTCGTCGGGTTCGTTGTTCGCGCCTCCGCGAAATCGCAATGTCCTGGCCGTGTGATCAACGTCCTATCGAAGATTCGATGATCGTGCTGTTATCCTTTCTCTCTCTTCTCGTGGACGAGTTACGGGGTTCGAGTTTTATCACAGTCAGTAGCCCTTGATGTAGGCGGCGATGTGCTTCTTCTCCTCTTCCGAGAGGCCATTCTTCAGCGTTCTACGCACTGAGGATGTTACAAAATTGATATTTACGTCAAAACAGCTGATGTTAACTAAATGTGATCGGCTGAAAAATGCAGGCAATATTACAGGTTTGAACATTTCGTGTAAAGAGAATTTTGAAAAGTAGTCAATATCGATTCACATCGACGTGCAAAAAAGTTAGCTTCCGAATATTTTACGATCGAGTGTTTTTCGTATGCGAATGTTTAAATACTTTAGCAGTCGTATATTTGGATAGATTAAATATAGCATCTCAGTATATGAATAACTATTTATATCTTAAACGAATAACTATTATATCAATAGGTAATTGAACATTCCAAATGGTCCTGCATCCCCCATTTATCTTTACATCACAAATTTTAGTATCCTTAATATATTTGTAGTCCTATTTTGTAAAAGTACACTCTCTAAAATATAATCATACACCTCTTATCTATCTTCGTATCCCAAATTTAATTAGGTTATCCCATACGTAACGTCGTTTCTTAGACTTCTTTAAATAAGCGTATTCAAAATTTTGTAAAAAATAGTTCCGAAAATTTGCTGAGAAATATGGAAAATCATAGAGAACAATATTTAACAGATCGATGATTAAAAGCAAATGTAAGTATTAATAGCTCGCAATTAAATTAAGTTACACAATTAAGTGAAGAAACGACATTACTTATAGGATAATTTAATATATCTATACCAAATTTTAAATCTATGAGTTTATTTTCTAGAAATATATCCTTTAAAATATAATTTTATATCCCACGTCTATCTTTATACCCCAAATTTTATATGGACAGTTCCATTTTTTAGAATGCCACTTAAAATATAATTCTACGTCCCTTATCTATTCTTGCACTCCAAATTTCAACATTCCAATATTGTATCCTACAACCTCTTCTCCTAAGAAAACATATTTTATGATCTGCGACTAATTTTTGTATCACTGAAGAATTTCCCTTACACGAAATGTTCATCCATCTGTAAGCGCATGGAATCGAGTATTTTACAAGTCATTCAAAGAAAATCATTCCAAAATTGCATGCGATCAAATCATGAAAACAAGTAGTTGGGTATAATAAAGCAGATTTTTTTTTTTTGCGGAATTATTTACACTGTTAGTTGGGGACATTTCAATTTGTTGAAGATTATATCTCACTGGTTCTTGTTTGGAGTTCGTTACCTGGCAGAAACGCTTAATGCAGCAAATGGTTGACAATTAATAATGCCTACTACGTGTTCCTGATAACAATACACCATAGTGTTAAGATCGTAGAAACAGTTGTACAAATATTTAGTAACTGCTCTTGTACTATTATACACGTTTCATTATCCATACAAAAGTTGCAGACTTTAACACATTCGCTGCGAATGACGGCGTTCAGCAATTTTGCTTGCTTGAAAATTTGCGTTTTCACTTATTTTATGTTCCATTCTCTAATATTCGTCCTCCATGTTAGTGAAGTTACACGAATTATAGATATTTTGAGAAAGCTTCAATGAAACTGAAAATACAAAGAGAAAGAGAAGACTTAAACATATTAAGACAAATTTGGCATTATTAGTCATTTAGTTCGTGGAATACGTATCATTCATTCTGAAAAACTTCCAGTATCTAATTTAGCATAAAGTACCTCTCTAAGCTAAATAATTATATAATCATTATTGCACTGCAGATTTTTATGTATTTAAGATAAAGTTAATCGTAAAGAAAAACTATAAGGTGCACATAATATGGAAAAATATATAAAATATCCAAAGTAAGACAAATGTTATCCCTTTATAACGTCACGTAACATAAAAATGATACATCTGTATATTTAAATCGATTGAATTTTATCTTGTTTGCATATCACTTGTACTATTGCATTTTATTTCTTTACCGATGTTATTAATTTCTGGTTTCTGTTTTCCGAGGAAATTATAAGCACCTAATTGAATTTTTGATGGAATAAATTTGTTAACTGATTTAAAAATAGTGGATTATTTATTGGTACATCTGATATAATATGTTCAAACGTATCCCAGACAATGATTGATCAAGAGGAAATTGATTCACCGTGTTAGTTTGAATGGCATTTGTTATTAATATAGCGCGAACCCACAGCTAACATTATAAATGAACGGCTTGCAATTGCATATATAATTATGAATGGTGGTTAATGGATTTGGAAAATTATTGCAAGCGTTCGCGGTCTTTGAATCAAATAATTTTGAAACCCAAAGCTGACGATTGTTATTACCGAAATATTGTCCGAGCTATTTCATACTTTATCGAAATCATGCGGATTTGCTCGCGTATTCTCAACGCAAACTCTGAATCGAGGACATTTATTGAATTTTTTATTCACTGAATTTGATATTCGTTTAAACAACTGAAATTGCCTGGCGAAATTATTTGGTTAAAAGCTCCTGTTTCTTTCGACATTAAAAGAATAATTCGAATTGAGATTTTTCTTTCGTGAAAATTCTCACGGAATTTTATAGAAGATTCTATTTGAAGAATGACGATTTTCGTACGAGTTTCTGCAACCAATTTGATTGGTCAACACTGGCTGCTTTTACGTTTTCAATCCCAGATGCATTCCAAACACCAGTTCGAAAATTCGTTTACAGAACTCAATCGATTCCATCCACGACACTGCAGTAAAATAACAGGGAAACTAATGGAATAAAGACACGAATGATTGTGAAACAATACTTGGCAGAACTATCGGAACCAGAGGAACGCACTGTAAAAGATCAATTCAAGAAAATCAATTTTATTACAGATCCTTAATAACGAAGAAATGATGCGCAAAAAAATAATTGCCTTTTGATAATTAGAGCATCGTTATTGATCATAAACACAGGAATAACATCGCTTGTTATAACGCCGAGAACGTGTTATAAAAGTGCTTCGTTTGCCGCCTGACTTCTACTTTATTTAAAAATACAATTTTTAACTTCTAGCCAACGATAACAAGAATAACTGTACCGAGCAGATTTCGAGTAAATAAACTAGGAACATATTATCTATTCAATTCAGCGATGTTTTTCTTCTGTTGATAAGATCGATATAATATTTAACAAGGTTTCCAAGACTGTTACATATTATATGGACATTAATTATAATTACTTACAATTAGCACTCAAAGAGTTGAGTGGCATAAACCAATTTGGTAAAAAAAAAAAAGCAAACATTTTTAAAAGTGTTAAGTTCTCCCTCGCTACTCGCAACGCCTCGAATAACTCCGTAGCAGCGTGTCAGTTCGAAAGTTCATTCTTTCCGTAATGGTAAATTTCCCGCCGATCGAATTGGCCGATTTTCGCGCCCCGTTGACTTCCAATTTAATGTTATCGGGGCAAATCGCTCGTGCTTCGACTGTCTGGCAAACACGGCCCCTATGTAGCCCGATTTATTCGCCGTGACGCGTGTGCCGCACGCGTCGGGACGCTCCACGACGCTTCGTGATCACGTTATTAACGAGACGACGTCGGTTCGTGTTTATCGTGTATCGGTCCGCGGTCGCACTCCATCCGAACTACTTAGCAAATATTTGCCGCAACAAGAAAAGGGGATCGATACCAACGAAATTACTTGCTCGATGCTTCTTTCTATACGTGCGCGCCTCTGCACGTGTAGTACGTTGTTCACAAGGGGACTATAATAAATCGATACTAATTCGATTGACTGTTCTCTGAGCGATGCGCCTCGGTGAAAGTGACGCCGCCCGAGCGCTTCAATATTTTACTACCTTGTACCTTGGAAACGTTCGATACCGTTTAATGAGTTTCAGGAAATTAATTATATCAGCGAGATATTATAGCAACAATTTTCACTGGCTTTACATTGTTGTGATTGTGAGAATCTGTAGTGTTGTAAAAATTCAAACCTTCCTTTTCAATTAAAAAAAAAAGGGAAGTCAGTAGGAGTTTAGTCGTTACGATGTAATTTGAGAAATGACAAAACTTAAAAAGAGCACGAACTTCATCGGCAACCTAATATTATATTTAGAATATACTATTTAATATTATTAAATATTTTTCATTCGAAACACGTTATCCTATAATTCTACAAAATTATCCGAATTCTGTCCCACGACACCTCATTTAAAAATTTAATTTTTCTTGCATTTTTCTTGAATTAATAACTGTATCACGGTAAATAGCATTACTTAGATTTGAATTTTCAGTCGGTGGAAGTAATTAACGGGAGTTCTGAGATTAATCAGGGGAAACGGATGCCATCTCCGAGAGCGATCCACTTTGAGACCATCGTCGCCGTCGTGTTTTCCCGGGAGCGATCTACTTTTCGAACGATTCATTATTCCCTTTCGGAACGAATGCACCGTAACGATCAATCAAAGCTTCGGCGTATCAACCGTCTCCGTAATATATTCCCTCAGGTTCGTACGTGACGCCTGTTACGTAATGCACAAGCAGAATTATTTCGTGAAATGATTAGGAAGCGAAACCGACAGCTATATAGACCCTCTATATTAAGGTGTATTAACGTAATATCGTACAAATACGCACGGGTAACATGGACAGTGCGTTACATAAAGTAACCCAGTAATCCTACTATTGATAATGCTGAACCCTGTTTACCCTAAATGGATTCATTCACCGATAATTATGCGCATTATTTGCCTCGAAACACAGCACAATTTACGCTGAAATATAATCCTCTTGTCTAATGGCAGATTACGTCGCCCGTTTTTCGATGTCCGTTTGTCTGTCTGGCGACTAGATCATATTACTGTAATTTTCTTTCAACGATTCTTTAAATTGAAGGCTAATATATTTCTTTGATTTCGTTCGGATTAATGTGAACGTCCGACTTACTTTCTAAACTCGTACAACAGTTAATGTTCTACTTGAAATGTTGCAGCATAGTGGATCATTACTTTTAAATGCCTCTTTCTATTTTTCAGATTAATGTAAGTGTTCTCACTTTCGATAGATCACTATTACTTTATACAGGGATGTTTCTGCAATTCTTTGGAATCTTTCGATGAACTACAATTATTAATTTATTAATCCTGTATAATTCCATGTAACTTAAAGGCTACACCGATATTTATGAAATTTTTAAACAGGAAAATTTCGCGTTGAAACTATCAGCATTTCTATATAAGAATAATGTGTATTTTTAAACTCGTGAAGAATGAAACCAACCACCAACGTTATTCGATCGTTTAAACATCGCTGCAATTCCGCCTTGTCAAATTGATCGTTGTTAATATACAATGGAGCATAGTTGAAAATATCTGCTGATGACGTTTGAACGCTGTGTCGTATGTAACAAAAACACGGAAACTTCAATGCAAAAACTTCGTCCCAGTTACGAAGATTATTTCCTTCGAATGAAAAAGTATCTCGTTGCAAATCGTGTTGCACGCGAGCTTCAGAATTTTTCTTCCATCGTTTCTCTCTCTCTCTCTTCGTCTCTCTTGGAGTCATGCAGTCGATTTGTCAAACGGAGGAAAAGGGTTAACGCGTTTTACAATTATCATTTGTTACAATCTGCGATACAGAACGTTTCTCATATTTCTGCTTTAAGAAAGAATTCTACTATACTTAAAAAAAAATGATAGAGAGATTGTGTTTTGGATATTTTTGTAAACAAAGAATTCTTGTTTATGTAAATTTGAATGCGAAAGATTTCTTATTTATTAGACAAAATTGTATGCTACAAATAATTATGATATTCGCGAATAATAACAAAATCTGTTACTACGAAAATATTATATATATATATTTATATATTTATAGTAAAATTTCAGTAGTTCTTTATATTTTCACAATCATTTTATCTGTTTTATATATTTCTTAAAATCAATTGCTTGTTCGACGATTATTATTATTGAATTACTTTTACACGTGGATTAAACCGATTAAATTTGATGGACGTCGAAAGCTAAATGGTTATCCAAAAGTATCTTCAGGATGTTTAATGAGAATATCTGTCAAACGCCATGTTTGTCAGTAAAATAGAGGTGCAAAGAATAAATATTGAAAACGAGAACGAACGAAGATAATAGAAATAAAAAAACAGATTAGAAAAGGGTAAAGCAGAAAGGGAAGGGAAAAAAGTGAAGGTAGGTGTTCCTATGGTCTATTTTGGATAACCCTGTATTATGAAACCCGCGGTTGGTAAATCATTTTTGCAGACGCAATATTATAGTTCTCGTTAATTATTTTGCAAGATTGCATGACGGACGAATCGATTTGAATGCATGTTGGTGAAATGGTGTAGAACCTCGGTTAGCACCGAAGGTTGATACACGTGTTACGTAACTGAAGTAGATACACAAATCTTGTCCGAGTTCACTATACGCGCATAAATTCTGTAGCCGCTTCTCTCGTGGAAATTCATTAAAATTTCCAGACGCCGGAGGCGTGATTAAAAATTCATAGAAATTTGCAATTCCTATCGAACAGACAATTAAGCTGAAAACAACCCTGGGAAACGAATTAATAAATAATATTCTATAACGAACCCGCGGTTTAACAAACAACGACCAATACACACTGTAAAATATTTAAAACACGTACGAATTCAATTACAATTACAATACAAGTGGCAATTTTGTATTATTTCGTATTATATTTGTATTATGCAAAAAAAAAGACATGGGTGCTAAATAGAAGCTAGTTTCACCCTGTAAATATTATAAATGTCTTCTTTATTTAATTTGATTATTTTATATATTTTTCTTCATCGTGTTTTGTGTATACTTTTTTCGCATATCAAAATTTCCCGTAAATGCATAAACATCCACAGTCTATTCATTACGTTCTACTCTTATACTTCACATATAAATGTGTTTCCATATTATTGTATACATGATAAACAAGGTTTTAAACACAAGATAAATAAATGATCAAGTATAATAGCGTAACGTAGCTAAGAAGTTAAACACAGCAACACTTTTTAATTCGTCTAATTAACTTCACGATTCATTAATCTAAAATGGCAATACCGAAATGTTTCAGGAATTAATTTTCTTTACACTCTCACAGAAACACCTTTTCATTTTTTACGATAACCCTGGAATAGCTGCTATCAAGTTTGATCTTACGTGCGACTCAGTAGTTGGCGTCAAAGGGTTAAAATAGTAATCAAAATTTCTAAAGACTTCTTTGGAAGATAACGTTTTATCGCATTTTTTTAATATTACTTTCATAAAAATTAAATGTGGCGGTAGTTTAATGTCGCATAATTATTTACTCGATAAGCTCAAGCAGATATGTAGTTTTTATCGCCGTTTACGGCGCGTATGCAAATAGAACGTCACGAAAACGTCCCCGTGTCAAGCATGTCGCTTGAATTATGCAGCATTCCACTGATTTATCACTTTCCATTTATCCAAACACGTGACAGGGGCGCATGCAATGTATGTAATTATTCGACACGGCCAAAAAAGAACCAGAAAAATAAGAATTCATTAACGAAACCCTGATACGTCCCTGCAAATTAAGAACCGAATCACTCGTCTTTGTCATTTACAATAATTTATCGTGTCTTTCGAACTTAATTGCTGGAACACGAAATTTCCATTTGTATTACTAAATATCAATGTAAATAGTAAACGCATCGCGGTAAGGTATTCACGGTACGAATACTATAAAAGCGTTCTTCGCGTTGATATATTTAAAATACTAATGGCCACGATGAATAATGTTGGTTAAAAGTATTGGGACAGTTCTCGCCACGATAAAGATCGTTTCTCGTGTCAGTTTCACAAAGGTACGCGGACTACTTTTCTACCGGGCTAGAAGTTCGCGCAAGGTAAATGCATTCGACTTCCGCGATACCACCCCTTGTAAGTCGAAGAAAGTTGCGCCACAAAGGCGTAGCTTACACGTGGTGGACGAACTTTTTACTTAACCTTCGAATAAGAGTTGCCGGGTTCGCCTTTGCGACCTAAATCGCGAGAGAGGAGTTTTCGAGACGCATCAAGGTGAGTTTTCAGCCCGGCAATGCAAATCCAAGAGAATTCGAAACTTCTCAGAGTTCCAAGATCATTGAAAGGTAGACTTCTTCGGAAGAAAAATAACGTTCGTCGAATCTTGAAATCTTCGTCGCGAGGTCTACAATTTCACGATTTAGTTGAATGTCTACGGTTCTTTTACGTTACAGTTATAGACGACAGCCAAGGAAATCGTGTAATACGATGAATATCTCGGTAAACAACACTGGACAGAGATTAAACACGCGATATTATCTTTATACTCTTTCGGAAACAAACAAATACTAACGCGGCTTGTTTTTAATACGGACTCTTCAATTATCGTACGCTGTTACGCTTGAAGTTTAACCCTATATAACGCCACATAACTGAAAAGTTTTGCATATCCATATATAGTAGCTGCCATTTTAAAAGTTTCCGGCCAACGTATAACCATAGACGAAGGCACAGGATAGATCCATCATATTACGGAACTTCGTGTCACATGGTCTGAAACAGTATATTAACGTGGCCCGAACAGTATATTAACATCTGTATTAAACTCCATTCGAGATACAGAAACTTCCGTTCAATAATCCTTCAATAATGCGATCAAAGGACAAACGAACGCAGAATAATCGCGAATAACACTTGAAGTTGCACGAAGAGACGTTTCAATCAAGAGATAAAATGTCAGCCTTAAAATATTGCGTTCTCCTTGCAAGTACACACACATGCGGATACGGACAAACAGAGCATGCTGAGACAAAATGAAACAAGCGATGATGACATTCCACGCAAGAGAGGGGAAAAAAAACAGAGAGTAAAAGAAGGTAAGAACAGAGTGAGACACACAGAAAGAAAGAAAGAAAAAGTTGCGTTTAATCGAAAAACCAGCGAACCTTCATCGCGTCGGTCACGATCGGTAGCCCTTCAGGGTTGGTACCCTTCCGGCGTGGTGTTGTTCTCCCGGGTGCGCGATCGCTTCACTGTCAGACAGAAAAAAAGAGGAAGGGAAGAAGGCTAGGCCACCCTGTTAGCAACCGCCACCAATTTATACACATACACTACCGCCGACCAAAAGCTTCCTACCACTATGCATTTTAACCCCTTACGTAGGTTTGAATTAGAAAGAATTATCACGAACTTTACCGTGTCGAGATTTTCAACGCTAGACTTGCGATCAATGATAGCAAAATATGCGCAGATATTCAGAGTACGAGAAACGAAAAAGGGGCGAAATGAATTACGATATATACATATATTCGTATCATTGCATCAATTAAAATCGACATAAATTAGTAACAAATGTTACTTATGATTCTAGTAACTTTAAGTATAAAATTTAATATCCGTCGGATTGACGGGTTGCGTGAATCTAGTGTTAAGTAAATGTAATAAATTTAGAATGATACAAACATGGTATGGAAGTTTAATGTACATACAGTAGTTTGAAATGTTTTATGGATACTTCGAATGAAATTGAACCGTTAAAATTAATGCAAGGAATTGAGTCATCGTATGCAGTTTACGGAATGTTAAAAATCGTGAGAATTGAACGGGTTTGTGCAAAACGTGGTCGACTTTACTACATTAAATTTTATGGTATTAGGACAGAAACTCTAAACACATTGTTTTCTGTTTTTGCATCTCAGAGCATTGAAAAGTTACTTGGTTACATTACAGTAATATCTAACCACTGGAATTTCTCATTACCTGTATTAAAATACGTAAAATACAGCACGTTTAAACATTTATTGAAACTCAATTAATCGGTTGATTTTTGCACTAAGCCTTTCCTATTAAAGAAAAGATGGAATCTAGAAATGTGTTACATTAGAAAACTGTTCAGTTAAAGATCTACGAAAATAAGGAATATTCCTACTAATGGCTAGAATATTAATCCTAATAAAACCAAGAAAACTTCATCGAGCCCATTTCGAGGCAAAAACTATTAAAAACGTGTTACTTTTCTAACGAAAAATATTTCAAATCATTTGGTTCATATAGAAGAAGCACTTTTGCTTTGGTAAAAATATTGTTTAACAAACATTCGGTTTCGTACAGTTATTTCTGAATCAATAAGAAGATTAGGGGAAGCTTTCGTATGAACGCACAACTTAGGTCGTGGTTTCGAACTTTTGGTCGGCAATGTACGTACGTACATACCTGCACGCACGTTTCCCGTGGGTGCAAATGTGTGCGCGCGTGTGTTGAAGCCATCACCACACCCCTTGCTACGCCACCTTAAACTGGATAATTCGGGACAAAGAGAAGGAAATGAAGGAGAAAGGGGAAACGAAGATAGAGGTTTCCCCGGGTGTAAAGCACGCCTCCCGAATTACTTGTACGCATGCTAACCTAACGACAATTGTTATTTTCCCTTAACGCCGCCGGATTCTACCCCTTCCGGGCAATCGTCCCCACTTTATCCCACCTTATTACGTCATTTACTTTATTTACTACCCCGGTTACGTATGGCGCCATCCTAAACGCGTCGACCGTTAATGCAACACCACTGGAGCATCACGGAGCAAACATTTTACAATATTCGATGTACAGAGTGGATCGATGAAACTTATCACTTGGAATATTTTTGGAATTATACGGTTTGCAGCAATAACCTGTTTAAAAAGCTTAAAGAATGCTTAAAAATAAGCACTCCATTTTGTACACATATTTTTTTTGTTATACAGTCGGTCGTGAAAGTCAAAATGCAAAATACAACAGTTTTGAAAAATAGGTTTAATTAATTTAGGTTCTCTTAATAACAGAACAAACTTTTAGTCAGGTTTCGCATCTCTGTGTAATTGGGTTGTTCGGACAATTCGTAGCGGAATTGATAATATTCACTTCTGCTGTGTAAGGGAATTATTCTTTTTATGAATTTTAGCTATATAATAGCATTCGTAATCTGGACAAATATTGCTGTTATTAGGGCCACTTAAAATCCAATAATTAGTAGATAATACACAATTAAAAGCAACGTCAACTGTTTTCATTAAACGCAACATTAAACAATCTAATGTTACCATAATAAGGTAGCAAGAATTGTTAGTCGTTACCTGGGATATTATACTGCTATCATTTATTGTAATGCTGATGAAACTTTATTAATGGCCAGAAGCTGAATAAATTCGAAATCTAGAAGACTTACTTGCACGGGTTTCTTTTAAGGAAAAGAAAATGTAGAAACAGTGCAATAGGGATTACGAAACTACCTCACAGTCATACGATTATTAAACAATAAATACTACGCGCAAAATTATTTGCTAAAATGTTAAAGTGCATACATTACTTTTGAGTGCTACTAAATTATCTTTAAGAACTTTCCGAACAACCTAATACATTCTATCAACGTATGCATTTGCATAAACATCCGTATTCTAGTTATTTCCGTTCGATAATTTTTAGTCCTTTAAATTGAAACTACAATTGTACTCGTTCCTCGAACGTTTGCAACGATGTGTAAAAATGGGCAGGTATTTAAATCGTAGCTTATTTACGTTCCTCCCGTACATCCTTCCCACATAAAGCAGACGACACAAAGTTTGCCCGATGACAGTGTGCACGCGTGTATGCACGGAATTTTTCCTGTTTTCATGCGGAACGTGTGCCACGTTTAATCGTTATCTGCTATCCTTTTGCATACGCAGCAAGTACCTCTTTTCGCGATATGAAAAACGCTTGTGCGTGCGTCTCGTTGAAATAAAAGCTGTACGCGTTTGCAGCTGAAAGATTGCGCGTATCTCGCATGATATTTATTAATCAAACCGCTCCGTGACGCTTTGCATACGGAAACGTTCGATAACGAAAACTTTTGTACCGAAATGGATTAAAACGGGAATAGAGATGAAAAGTGGGTCATATACTTTTGATATTACTACGACGCTTGACGCATTATACGATTACCGGAATTATTACCACGTGCCTTTTACGCGAATCTTTAAAATATACGAAAAGAAAAAAGACAAACAACAAAGGCGGTAAACTGAAAATACGTAAAAATAAAAGGGAAACAACAATTTTGCCATTAACATTATGAACTTTTCAATAGCTTCACCTGCTAGCAAAAATGAGAAAAAAAGCATGCTTCAATACTATGATAGATATAAAATATTGAAATATTGTACAGTATAAAAACTTCAAAGGGAATTAAATTTTGTATCAAATATCGCGAATATTTGTTCTGTTTTATTCGCAATACACGTCACGAGCGGTATTCGCGATTTTAAGGCATGGGGTTCATAAAAATTAGGAATTCTAATTCGAAAGGCGAAAATTTCCCGTAGAAAATCACTGGAAAAAGTTATGAGAAGCTGATTTTACCGACGCGGAAAATAAAAGTACAAGAGAGTCAAGGGCTAGGCGATCGATGAAAAACGCGGTCACGGTTTGTGTTGTCGCAAAAACGCAAGACCGAAGTGGTGCAATTTAAAAAATTGAACGAAACCCGGACGAAGAACGTCGATTTCGTTTGGTCATACGAGGAACGAGCTCGACATACGCAATATTTCGAGCTAGAAATGTTTGTTCGCTCTTAACCCTTTGTCCTACGATTATCTTATTATCTATGTATGCTAGCATTAGTTATATTTACTGAATTCACATCGTGTCACGTACAAATCATTTGGAAATTATAGACAATATTTGTTTGAAAATCTCCGAAGCCAAAATTAGAGTTCAAGTTAAATTTTATCCTCGACACTCTGCGTTTATGTCGAACGTGTGCCATAATTCATAGCACGAATGTGACTCGTCATTGTAGGACAAGGGGTTAACTAAAAAGTTACTAGAAGATTCCAGCGTCTGCGAGAAGAACTACAACTATTGGTGAAAATCGAACATCCAAAGGATCCTTTATTAGAAATTCTACTGAAATCCATGATCGAGAAACTTTCAATTCTTTTAATTCGCAAAGGAAGTCGTGATTCGTGAATTTTCGCGTGTTTGCAAAGAAAAGGAAAGAGGTTTTATGTGCAATGTTTTGTAAAAGAAAACATTTCAATAATAAAATTAGTAAATTTATTTTTTAACACTATTCGTACTGGAATTTTACGTGTATTTATTCAATAGATCATTCTAATTAAAAGAAACAAGGAGAAAGAAAAATAAAATGGAAATGAATGAAAAATAAAAATAAAATTTGATTAAGCAAACAATAAAAGTATTGTCATAAAGTTAAATAGGCGAAAGGGATAACAATGAATGTAGAATCTTAAACCAAATATTTTAAAACCGGTCGTTTGACCGGGCGCGGTATGAATAGTGTTAATTATCAGTATTAAAAAATAAAAAGTGTCTAAGTATAGTAATAACAATAAATTTTGTATATCTTCTCGTAAACAAATAGCGGAAACACATCACTATTTTTTACTATCCGTCTAATTTTAATTAATAAATAAATTATTATCCTTAAAACGATAGAACCTGCTGTATCTTTTAAATATTCGAAATTCAAATGTGTGTGTATACTTTTACAACTGACTGTATAACAAACCGCGTGAATGCAGCGGTTATGTGGATATGAATATTAATGAACGAGACTTGCTTTCGACGTATAGAATTTGTAATTCGTATACGCGTTAGTATGAGAAAAATCTTTTTAACCTTTCTGAACAATTTTTACCATTTTTATTATTCTCCAAGTATAAATTCTGAACAGTTTTCATATTTTGCTATTATAGTGCATACAAGAACGCGCGAAGTTTCATTAAAAAATCAAGAATAACTGTTTCCCGTTACACGCACTATTACGAAAAAAAAAACAAAAAAATATTTCCACGTTATCTTTGCAAACCCGAAACACTCCCACGCGAGTTTCTCCGTTCATAGTATCGCAGTTATGTCCTATTTTCGCCAGCGAAATCATTCAACGTTAAAAACATTTTAACATTTGTACTTTCCACTCTCTTTACACGGTCCATTTGCTTATACTTTTAATACAAGCCTCGTTAAAACCTCGCCAACTTGCAAAACGAGTTCTTAAAGCATTTCACAATAACCCGAAAAATCGCTTTCAACCGGGAACGAGAGAATCCGGGCGAATTTTTCAAACGTTGATGCGTTCGGGTATGAAAACGGTCGCGGCTACGCTCTACAAACCATTCCGTCCCAAAACCGTGAATGAGGTGCAATATAAAATGCAAATGACACTTCCGCCAAACTGTGAGGGCGTCTCGTTTTCGTGAAAAGCCGTTTAAAAAAAACTGCCATCACAGATGTTGCTTGAAAAACCTATGAAAGCTGCGCGACCTACATGGCGCATGGTTCTGAAACTTCGTCGCTCGCTGCGGACTATTTATTTTCACCGGCATAACTGGATCATTTTTACACGAACCCCTTAAGAAGGAACAACCCCGTCGAGTAACTCCTAAGGCCAGCGGGTGAATTTATCATTTTCCTGCGTTTCGTATATGTACACGTATGTATCCTCGTAACAGCTTGAAGAAATACTATATACACAAGATGCGAATTTGAAAGGAAAGATGGAGGAAGATTTGGTGCCAATAAGGTGCTCGAAGAAATGTTTAAAGACGATCGAAGTTTGTTAAATGTTCCTTCGATCATGGGCGTCTCGAAGTTTGCCTCCAAACTTCCGCTCGTACAGATTGTTGCGTCTTGAGAATTTTTATTTACGGACTGGTCGTTTCGGCATCGATTCGGACAAATCTATTCGAGGACTCCATTTTCAGACGTATAAATTATTTCACGCGCGCGGAAATAATAGAGGCGTATAGACTTCGATGGATCGATTTCGTCGCTATTTCACTTCGTCTCGTCGATGTTCATTCGCCATAGCGAACTCTTTTACGAATTGAAGCGTCAAATCCGATGATGAGTCTATTTGATTTTGCCGGTAGACCATCGCACTGATTGCACTTTCCGCGATACAATTGTTGTTGGATTTGTCGAGGTGAAGATTATAGGTACGATTGTGGATCCTTGTGGAAATGAATATTTTTGCAAAAACAACTAAAGAAATGAGATTCCGATAGTGATTCATTTCAACCCCTTAAATATTGCGATTTAATCCGTATTTTGAATATTTTGTACATTTTTGCGTATTACGTAGGTTCTGTTTAACCATTAGTATAATAGTAATAGAAAAGTAGAAAACATTTATTTTTTTTTGTCACTAATCTCTTGACCAAATTAATTCTTTAAGAAAAATTATACTATTTAACAGAGAGAATTTTACTAGCGTTTTACAGATTATATTACGATATCATTCCTCAACTGAAGAAAATCGTTAACTCTTGTAACGATGTAAAAAATATTTCAAATTAAGAAAGAAATATTTAACGCTCAATCGAATTCTTAGAAGTTGATTTTTTCTTTATTAATTTAGAGAACTATACTCTTTAAGTTTTAATATTTGACGCCATAATTATCATACATTATATAATATATTGAAGAATAAAATCATATTATGATTAGCTTTTACTGTGCTCTTTAAATAAGGCGCGATAGTTAATTTTTAAATTACGTTTGTCGCGGATTTTAGGTAGGTTGGTGCACGTGAAGTTTGAGATTAATTGATGAATACTATTCCTTTAATTTTACAAAATCGTTAATTCTAACAAACCACAATAACAAATTTATTACAATAATATTGTAGGAACTTCAACGTTGACACTTTAAATAGTCGGAATATTTATTGAATTCCTTACGGAAAACCAAATTTATTAAGTATATCGTGAAAACGATTGAAACTGGGATACGAAGAAGATTATCTGAATAGAGAAATAGTTCAACACTAATTTGCAAAATTTAAGATTCAGATTAATAATTCAAATCAACGGACAGAAAGTTAGAAGGAAGATCAAATAATCAAAAAATTGGTGATTGTTGTGAATGTGAAAATTATTTGAACTAAATATACCTATGTGCCATATTTTGAAGAATCTACATATGTTTAATTATTTTACCTTAAAAAAAAACAACATTTCACGTGCATCAAGCTAATATTAATGAACTAGACAAGATGGATCTTTAAATTGGCAAGATACTAAAATCGCTGATAATTACAAGATCTGATATAAAATCTTTCCAATGTAGAAACACGGGAAGAGCAGCTTTAACGGGGAGATTTTCCCCCAAGGATACAAATGAAAATGCGTAGGCATTTGCATTCCCAGGAGGATCACGATCCCCCAAGATGTTTTTTAATTAATTTTAATCAGGCTTTAAGCCCGCGTTTCTTGTTAGCCGTAATAGGGCGCATCATCCGTTCAAAATAAGGAACAAGATCCTACGATACTATTTACGGAACCAACGATCTACTGGTCGCATAAATATGTAAAAAAAAAGATCATTCTCTTTTCCGTACTTCGTCTGGAAAATTACTTGAACATTTAAACATTAACAATTTGTAAATTGATGGATTTATAACAAAAACAATCGCTGTCAATATTTTTCCGGAAGAGTAAAATAATAATCTAATAGCTTTAATTTTTGGTTAACAGACTTTAATTTTATTTATTGTATCACAAAAGAACTATGCCGAATTAAATCGATTTATGGATCTCGTGTAGATGATTTCACGGTTTGACAAGGGTTGCTTTTATCGTGAACTCTTCAATTTTGCAATATTTTCAGTGACAAAGGAATATTTATGCGTATTTCAGTAGCTGTATTCATTCCTAAATTTGTAATGTAAAAAGTAGAGGAGATAAAGTACGCGGTAGTATCAATTCGATGGGAAAATTGTCAACGAACCCCTGCAAATCCACAACTCGTCGATCAAATTGCGCAGCAGATTAATTGCTCGTTTCGTACCGAGAAATCACTTCGCGAACCAGCCTATTATTTATCGGCAAACAACGATCGATCGTTTCGAAATCTGCGTTTTCCGCGAGACAACCAGAAATCTCCGGGAAAACACTTCTCAAAACCGGAGGGCGATTAATCAATTCGGTCAACCAATCAAGCTTCGCGGCTTGCGATGAAAAATGAATTCCCACTCCGAACGAGAAGATTTCCAATCATTCTGAGCTTTCCCTCCTCTTAATCGAAGCAATCCTGAACAATTTTAAATAAACGTCGAACATGCAGTCTCAAGTTTAATGAGCAACGCGATTCACGATGTCGATTGATGTTTCGTCAACGAGTTGAGAAACAACAAATGTGTGATCGATTGAATGCTTGAGAACTGTATCGGGTAACTGTATAATATAATTCTGAATATTATTATAATCAACAGATTTTACATTACAATTTTATAAACGCAAGTTGGCGAATTTTGGCGGGAAGAATGACGAAATTTAAAAACAACGTAGCCTACCTAATGCATGAATAATTGACATTTCGAAAAATGAATAAATTTAACAAAGACACTGAAGGAATTAAACAAAAATTACTCATCGTCTTTTTTAAAAAAATACTTTAAGTGTCTCAATTGAATCACACTAAACTTTTGCAATATTCAAAAAATCTTCATTTATAACTCATTTCCCTGTTCTCTCTATAAAAATGTGAATTTGTTCAAATATTCGTAGTCTAATATTGTACTATTACTATTATTATTAATGAAACAAGCCTTCGAATGCACTTGTAAACGCCGGTGTGTACATGGCTCAGAAATCATCGACAGTTCTCGGTGAAGTTCAATAGCGACATATACCCAGTTCACAGATAATACACGGTGTCTCAAGAAACCGCAACAACGATGAAAGCACGCGTACAGTTCACTAGAATTGTGCTTCCCTTTTCAACGAAATCCCACAATAAATAATACGTCCAGGAGTCCTCGAAAAACAATTAGTCCACGAATAATTACGCGGAGACGCCAGAGATAAGTGTATCGGATACGAGTCAATTGAAGGATCGATCATTTGCGTAATCGATCATCGCGGAAGAAGGGAGGCCAGGTGCAGGGTGCGGGGATCACACTTACAAGACTTACGATCGGCGTGTCTGGTCCTCTTGCGCTCCCTTGGCGTTGTCCTCGTCGCCGGCGTCTTCGTTGCGGTCTTCACCAACGATTCCAGCAACTCGTCGTCGCCGTCGGTCAGGTTTCCATTCGTGTTCTCGTCGCGAAGCAGCGGACCCAACGAGGTTCGCCCTGAAAATAAACCAAAACACAAGTTTTACTTCTAAGAAATAGTAAGGGTCTTTGACACAGGGAAACAGACGATTGTTTAGATTTAAGTTGAAGCGCGTGCAAGGATCAAGAGTCGATGACTGCCTTTTGTTTAGAATAAAGCTCGTGTGGCGGCCCTCCTGTACTTACCACTAGAGGAACATACGAAAAAATAGGGCTTTCTCTGAGTTTTCGGTATTTTAGTTTTCAATTTCATCGCGAAACGTATAATTTATGCTTCAGGTATGCGGAATTCATTCGACCTGCAGTAATTCATTCGAATTCATTTGATTTTAATGAAACGCGTGGCGGTTTGACAGTGACGGGCGAAATTAATTATACGACAGGAAATTACTGGATCTTTATGATAAATGAATACGCTGCTGTCCGAATAATTGGTAGAAATACTTTGTTTCGAGTCATTTTATTCTCTGGACAGGCAACAAATGGATTGCCGTTGTTTCGTGCATTTATTAAACGCGTAATTCAGTAATTTTGCCTTAGCAATAACGATATGAAGCAGCATTCACATCGTTTCTGCATCTTTATTACGCATTACATATGCAAATCTTCGAATTCTCAACGCATCAAGTTTCCAAATCGCCCGATTTCTAATGCTTCGAATTTCCAAGCCTTCCGATTCTCAATGTTTTCAATTTTCACTACTTTAAATCTCGTATGCTTCGAATTTCCAGCGCTTCGAATTCTCAACATTCCAAATTTTTAAAGTGTCGCATTTCTAAAGCTTCAAATGCCGAAAATTACGCAATTCTAAAGCTTCAAGTTCCCAATAGTTCCAATTTCTCACGCGTCAGATGCTCAAAGCGCCGAATTCCCAAAACTTAGTATTCCCAATGGCTTCGAACGACCAAAGTTTAAAATTTCCAAAGTTCTAGGATTCCCTTGGCACGGCGAGGTTAATTATTAATGACGCGACTAATTATTTTCCTCGTCGGGGACACTCTATTCTACCCATAATAACCAATTCTCCCGTTCTTTTCGCGGATAAAAATGAATTACCGCGGAGTTTTTTCATAAATATTCGTAAGGTGGTAGCGCGGTAGTTTAGAAACAAGCAGCGATGAACTTTCATCCGTCTTCGATGGTAAGAAAGCTCCTGGTTAAGAACTCGAAGGGGAACTGCGTTAAATGCAAACTGAGAATAATCCGATTAGAGAGCGGAATATTTCTGGCGAACTTCCCACGGAATGAACGATGAAAGATGCATTCCAGCCGAATGTATCACCGTGTGGAAAATTACGTCACCGAAGCAGAGGGAGAGGAGGGGTGGCTGTTTAAAGATAGAATTCCATAAACGCTGCTAGTTTGTATGCAAACGAACGAAGAATTGTCAATGAGGATCATACGGTGCGCTCCTCCTACTGAATAATAGAGGTAGTATTTAATATGGCGTAACATTGCCAGGTCTTCAATTACAGCAACGTAACGCTTCTCCCTTATTAGGTTTGCGAAATGATGGTAACGTCGAATCTAGAAGTATACATTTGCAAGATGTTAAATTTAATCGGAGCTCTCTTTGTAAAAAAGTTTTCGGCCAAACCGCGATAATTTAAAATTAGCCAAAAATGCTAATGTTCTTGTGACGCAAGGTGCTATTGTACAATTGTAAAACCGAAAGGAGGAAAAACGGGATGAATTTATGTTTCAGTACAATAATTACTTCATTACAAATTCGATTTTCATTTACCAAATTCATGAAACGCAACACTCCTGAAAAGGCTTCCGAATAGAAATGGTTAACGCTCGAGTATTTCAATTTGTACACCAGCGGTATATCTTACAAAACAGTGTAACACTTTCCGTCGGTTCTTTTAAAATTTCCCTTGTCATTAACAATTCTCAGCACACATTTTGTCCAACAGAGAACTACCCCGCAGAGACGTTTACTCAGGTTTCCCTCTGCAGTGGCCATTCTTCTTTCGTAGCTCTCGGGCCAATTCTTCTCGGGATAGTCTCTCTATGTTAGGTTCGCAGGGCAGAAACTTCGGAACCGTCAAAAGCACTGGGAGTTCCTTTGAGAGCTTCTCTGAAACTCGCCTGAAAGAAGCCTCCATTGGTGGTCTCCCCGGCTGTGTAAATCCGATACGGAGGTGGTGCACCAGAAGAACCGTGAAGGAGGAAGCAGTAGCGAGAATTTCCATGGGTAAGAAAAAGGAAAGGACCAAGTTTCGCGATGCGGTCAACCCACCTCCTCCACGTCGTAGTCTCCTGCGCTTCCGTTCACTCGCGGAAAGGTCAAGTGACTTTAACCCTTTCACTGTTAACTCTATACGTCGGATCTGGTACGCATGAAGGCGTAAACTATTAAGCCAGCGACGATACGCAGGCAACTAAAACCGATTGGACAGTAACACGAGAATTTTAAGATTGTTCATATAGTTCTAATTTACAACGAAAAAGCGTAGAACTCGTAAATCTTATTTTCCAAGTTTTGTAAACCTGTCGACAATGTGCATCCTCGTCGATCTTTGTGAAATTGAAATATGTTGTTAAGAATGCCATTTTGCGCAACTTGTTTCTTTATATAAATCGGTCAGCTTAAGTTTTAATTCTTAAGGACTTTTAAACAATTTAGCATCGTGTCGGGTAAGCATTTTTTAAGCCTGAATCATGGTAATTGTTATATACTAAAGTGTAATTAATTATAAGGTTTCTTTTATTGAAATTGAAGAATTGAGTCAGCTTTTCTGTTATATATGCTAGGGTTAGTGTTTGATGAAATATCGGGTTCTACTCGGACCATAGCCTAAAACCATAAAAACAGATCATAACCTTCTAAGTTATCGTGTTCCTGTATTTGCCGTTCTATTAAAAAAATGAACGATTCCAATCGTTTAATAAAGAATTTATTCCAACGAATTCGAGTGGCAATTTTATTTTTACATTAACAATATCAAGGATATGAGATTTCATCCTTAGCGTCTCTATTTCACCGCAGGTTCCGTTAATGGATAAAAAATTCCATATCCCTCTACTCAGGAATTAAATTTTGCAATAATTTCTCCTCACTTTTTCCCTTACCGAATCCTTCCTACCGTATTAAAAAGTCTTCCAAATCCCCCGGATCTACTTGAGGTAACTGTATATGAAAAAGGAATATATATATATTCTCTAGAAAGAAAGGAACTACATCTTCTCTTAGCCCTTCATTTCCAGGAATCTCGACATAAATACAACCCCCTTAAGGAAACCGCGGATATGAATGCAATAACGGACCGGAAGATATCCGGCTGGAAGGGAATCTGCTGCGACAAATCGCGATCCCCGCAGCAACGGAAAGGGACCCACGTGGGATTTCCAGAACGTCTCCAGGTGTTCAAGCTAAAGGACGGGGATGTACGTTGCGCGGAAAGTGAAGCACGGGGGCACGACTTGGAGCGTTTAGGTATTTTATAGAGCAGCGTACACGGGAATAAAAGGAATAAAAGTTATGATGGCCGCAGAGCCACGGTAATGCACGAGCACCGGCAGCAACTTTACGAGCCGTAAAGGGGCGGCTTCGCCCTACAAGCTTTTTATACGCGAGGTCCACGGGCGGGATAAAAATTCCGACGCCTCTTTTAGCGAAAAGAAAGGGAAGATTCGCGGTTACAATCCGAGACGATACCCGCGTGACCTCGCGACGATAACTGCTTCGTTTTCATTGTCTTTCATTTTCGAGAGCGAGCGCCGCGATCATCCAGCGAGACGCTGATGGCTAATTCCGTAGCCGGAATGTCAGAAGTTACCGTAAAACGGCTGCTCGATCAACGCAGAAATGGCTCCACTTTCGCGCTACTGCTTCCAGGGAAGGGAGATTGCTTCGAGTTCGGAATTTGTCGCGGAAGCTGCCCCTAAACGGCAGTTTCCGATATTTTGTCGGGAAATTTTGTATCTTATTTCGCGTGCGAATCGGCGTTTCATATATTGAGAAGAGCGTGCGTTTCGGGGGAATAATGGACTTTCGAATGCGCTGAAATTATCGAGTACAATTATACGGCAATAGAAGGAAACTGTTGTTCACGAAAATTGTTAAAGGTTAGTCGTTTTTTTTTTCAAAGTTAAAAGGTTAAACATAGGTGAATTCAAAAATGAACTTTAGTTTCATTATGATGCATTTGTAAAAATCATCAATTTCAAATGTATCTGATCTACTTTCTGTGCAGTGAAAAATTATTAATCTTAAATTTTGCAAATCAACGTTGAACTATTCCCTTATTTATATAATCTTTCTGAAATTCCAGTTTCAATAGCTTTCTTCATATATTTGTTAAATTTGAACTTCCATTAAGAATCGCTTAAACATTCCGATTATTCATGATGTTGAACATTAAAGTTATCACAATTTTATTATAATATACACGTACCTATATTGCAGCTAATTTCTTCTTCTTTAATATGATCCATTAAAATTAAAGGTTTCGCGAAATTAGAAGTATAGTATTCATCCACTAATCTCATATTTCGGAAAGACGACATCTCATATGCACCGATCTAATAATATCTATAAAATTTCACTGGGATAAGTGGAATCCACTTGTTACGATCATTTTCGAATTTGCAATTTTTTTATAAGAATGACCAACTGATAACGTTACGTAGAAGATGAAAAATGTTCATTACTGAACTCGATGTATCGCAAGCAATTATCACATTTGTACTCAGTTTAATGGGTGCACTAATCATTGCTATGTAGATTTGCTAGCTGTATAGTTCAAATCGTGGCCAGCATGCAAAATTGTCATAAGCTTCTCTCTCTAGTCTCTCCTACATACTATCAAAAAATGTTGCCATGTACTCGCGTAAAAGATAAATGGTTTGCTTCGGTTAAAAAGTTAATATTAACACATAATAATATACGAGACGGCTCGTATATAATAAGTTAATATTTTATTTTGAAGTTTACTAACTTTTTTGCTAAGAATTCGCTAAGAATTTGCTAAGAATTCTTATTATTTCTCCCCAAATGTAAAAATCACGCGATACTAATAACCGAAGTTTCATTATAAAAGACAGATTAATTTTAACTAATTTTATATAAACTTTTTGAGGATCGACTGATTATGACAGCAACTGATAATATTATCCGTGATTATGATAACCGGATTCCAGTGTAATTGTAATTAATAGACTGCGTATCTTTATGCAAATTTATATTTTTATTAACAGAATTAAATAAGTAGCTCCTAGATGGAAGATTGTTTTATTCTGAAAATACAATAATTTGTACCGTACTTAAATATTTTATATATTTCTCGCATATCACGCGCGCATTTTGCCTTATTGGTCATTTAAATTTCCCATAAATGCATAAAAATCCAGTCTAGTAATTAAAAATTGCGCAGAAAAGTAGAAAAGTGTAATATAATTGAAGGAAGAAATTTAAAGTACAAATTTATACACCGAAAATGCCATTATTAACTTTTCATCTATATTCTAAGTAGTATGCATCGATATTTAGTCAGACATGTTCTTACTGAAAATAGAATTACGCGATTATCCAATAGAAGAGAGCCCCATCATTTTCAAACAACTAAATAATTACTTTAACTTTATAATATAATGTATCTTCTTAAAACTGTATAAACCTAATTGAAATTGATTACGGTCTGCGACTGGTTTCGCAGACAAACATGCATGCGTTTCACTCGTTGATGTGATTACGCTCAGAGAATGCGACGGATTAAACAGTAAAAGTAGTATTTTAAAATTACATTTTTCCTGGCTACTTTTAGTCTAATAAAATGATAATATCACGTTTGCGAAGTCCAGTCATGTTTCGTTATGCATTTCTCGTGCGTCAGAAATATTCCAATTTAACGTGTTTTTTACCTACAACTAATTTCCAGTTACTTTGTTTCGTCAAGTAAGTTACCTCATCGTTCCGAGTAATATATTACGCAATTTAGAAAAAAAAAAAAAAACTTCTTTATGAATGCGAAAAATTCATACCCGGTACTCCATGTTCCCCGCACTTTACCAGCTTTTCGCGCGGCTAATTAATCTTACTATTACTTCTGCCATGCATATTTCCTCTTCTCATTTATCCACATTGCCAACAAAACCATGAAAATGTAACGAATTCGAACGTTGCAAAAAATTGAACAAGGAAAAGGTAAAAAATATTACCGTCAGTATGTACACGCTTCCACTGAAATCCCAGTAGTACGTATCTATAAGTAGTCAGCCAAGAGCCTGCTGTAGTATAGTAATCTTTGATCTCTGACCGCTAATCGTAAGAAACATTATCAAGTTTTCTGGCATTAAGTATTTCATAATTACTTTACAATTAGTGTAACGGTAAATTTCGAAACGAGTAACTTTCCTTTAAAATACAATACCAAAATATAATAGACTTTAAATAATAAATTTTATAAAGCGAATAGTATCGAAACAACGCGGTTGTTTGCTTTCTCATCATCGAATGACCCTCGTGATATAAATCAATACGCGCGGAGGAATATCCTCTCGTAACCTTTTCAGCTAAAAGTTTACGAAACTCTAAACAACGTGTCATAAAAAAAAAGTCTCGCCCGAAAGCTTCTTCGAGTCGGAAGGTTTCGAACAAAAAGGTATGAGAGAACAAAACGTGTAAAACGAAAGAACCGCGAGAAAATATTAGGAGACGAGGCCGAGGGAAAAAACGTGAAACCTCCTTCAGTGCAGGATTATCTACTAAACGCGATTTTCGCGTTTTAGCGAACGCGGAGTACGCTGATGCGCGTTCTTTTGAAATCTCGATGCAGTTACTTTTCATTTTCCGGTAACACCGTCAAACGAGCCGACGCTATCCTCGAATCTCGCCTGGAGAGCGTTTGCTTAAGGAGGGCATTTATCTCGCGCGCCGCCACTGGCTACAGCATTACGGAAACGAGGAGAAATTCTCGCACTTTGTTCTTATCTGCGCCACGGAGCCACCCTTTTAAGGCGACGCGTTATATTCCCCGCCGCTAAGAACACCTCTCAATGGCGAAAACTTTAGTTTGACCTTTTTATTCGGACCTATTCCAAATAGGAGATCCCTTCAGACATGGGTCAGAAGAGTTACGAAAATGAAAGCTTTTTGTATACAGGGTTGTATACAGCACTTGGATAACACGTACAGTTGCTAGCAAAATTGAGCGTACACCTTGAAACTCGATGAAAGAGATGGCTAAAAAATGGTTACGTTTCAATGTGCCCAAAATATTAAACTAAGTCATCTGTTCTAAATCTGATTGAACATCGCTTGGAAAAATTTGAAATCCAAAATGATAAAAATTATACGTTTTACAAATGGGGAAGATTTCAAAATGAAATTACGAGAAAAAGAAGAACAACATTTCACCTTCTTTATACAAAATTACGTACGTCTATGCCACGAAGATCAAAAGTGGTTAACAAGATAGCAATCTACGTGTATCATAATATGCGTATAGTAACGAAAATATCGATGATTAAAGTGTCAGCAAAAAAGTTATACTTTTACGTTTTTTATTAAGTACATATAAATAACTTATTTTCGCTCAGGAATTTTGTACGTGCTGTTCGTTCGAATATGCGAATGAAATACGTATATATTGTGTTTTTACTTTCGAATATCAGTGCGTATATTCTCTTTTTCGTTCTACTATCCGAACACATTTGTTTCTCAATTAGCTCCGATAATCGAGATTTCATTGTGTACCAAATATACAAGTGTCTAATTCAATCTAACGTTCTTCACCACCCTTATAATTTTAGGATATTAATCCACCACGGAAAGCGTAACTAGATCATGCAACAATATCAATCGTACGCGTTCGCCGGAAACTTCTGTATCGTACATGCGTACGAATAAAATGGTTTGCGCTTTGTTTCGTGCGATACCAGATGAAAGGACCGAAAAGGGGGGGGGGGGGAGGTGAAAGCGTTGCAACGATCTCTGTCCTTCGATCGAGCGCAACGAACGGCGGTATTATTGCATTTTATTGCCTCGTTCTGTATTCTACCGTTTCGCGGAGCCAGACATCGCGTAATGTAGAAATATGAAACTTGTCGGCGACAGGATATTAGAATGCTTCGATCAATGAACGATGCGGCGCGCAGAAAACGGATTTACGTTGCAAATTGCACCACCGATGTTCGACAAGAAACGATTCGCGCGACTGCTCTGTTCGCGAACGCGTAATCGTCTTTGTCGAATGATAATGCCGGAAATTGAAAAAAGGTTTTCCGTGGGTATTCACTTTACTTTTAAGCGCCCTTTCAATCATTGGCAACGATACATTTCCGTACTGTTACGCTACGCTATACGGATGATATCGATAGCAAATTTTTTTTCTTTTCCCCAGGAATACTCAAGAGGAACAATTTAAGTATCGTCGATGAGAAAGCATCGATCGTTTGTTACTTTTAACGAGGAACTGATTTTCCATTTCACGACGCAACTCCGAAAGAAACGCGTATAGAAATTTAACTAACACGTTTGCATAACGGGAGGGCTGCCGATGTTTATGCATTCATGGGAAATTTAAATGCATAAAAAAGTACAAAAGGCGCGCGATATGCAAAGGTATGCAACGTATCTGCAGTAAAATATACGTTACAACATTTACAGGCTGCAATTATTTTTCGTAACTATAGAGTGCTCTTTAAGAGGTGAAACTAGCTTCTTTACTAGGGAAAGATCTGTCAGTACCGATCAGAATTAATCTTCGTTACCACTATTAGGTATTGATTCTTGATTTACACAAATAAATGAATATTACAATTCTGTAGAATATATTCCGTTTGGTATATTGTTGCTAATGTTCTTCGGTGTTAAACTCATACGTTTACATTTGTCTCCTATAAAATTAATTTTCAAAGCTGACGCGACAAAGTCTAGGAAAATATTAATTATGTCACATATGATATTCGTAGAGACAAATTTCGAACGAAAATTGTTGTATATTAACGTTTGAATATCTTTTACTAATATCTTCTAATATTACTAATTTTTCGATCGCTGTAAAATAGAACAGTTTCATATTTGTAAATTATATCAATTCTTATTATTTAATTTCCAAAGAAATAACTTTCCCGTTGTTGTTAAATTCTGTTCACACAACGAATCACTTTTATAAAATTTTAATTTCATCGACTCTAGCTCGGGTAATAGTAAATATAGTTCAAGTACTGGTAGATTCTTTTCTAACGTTATACAGATTATTAATTTGCATAGTGCATCAATTTGACGGAAAAGTACGTGCAATTTTTTAACTTCTCGCAACAGAAATGTCGATTTGAGAGATGATTGTTTTGTGATTTAGTGTATTCGGCAATTTTCTAAACTGTTCCACGATAACGCAATAGTTCACACGTTGTTGCTTGGTCGAGAGTTTTTATCGAAAAATAGCGCCATAATTATAGCATAATCACTGTGTTCGTCAGATGTAACATCTCCTGCCTTGTTTCTTTCCCTAAGTTTAAAAAAACTTATGAAAGGAAACAGAAATCGTTAAGCGGCATTCCAGAAATGTTTTGAAAACTAAAAAATAGTTTAGAATAAATATATCTGATTCAATGAAGATTACTTCAGAGAAAGCGACGTAAATGCGAACAATTAAAAACATATTTTTTCAAATCAACAAGGATTGCACGAACATTTTGATCAAACTTCGCATTTCTACTCACACCAAAAAAAAAGAAAGAAATACCCAAAAGTATCGTAAAACTTTAATCAAACGTTTCATCTTATTCTTCTCTTTTCATTAGAAAAGCTAGTTTTATCTACCTTCCAGCGTTTAACGTGATTAAAGATCCCTAACACGGGAAAAGAAGTAAGAGATCGAGTGCAGCGAGCAAAGAAAGAGATAAAGTACCAAGAACACAAGTTACTCGATTGCAGAAAACCAGTAAACAAGGGTAGAAATGGGAAAGAAAGTAAGCAAGAGTAGAAAGATGGCTGGGGGGGAGTAGAAGGTGGACTCACCGTCTTTCCTCTGTCTTCTCCATGGCAGGGTACCGTGAATACTCTCGACGTCGGAAATATCGCTTCCGAGTAGTTGCCTGAGCTCCGCGTCTGCTCGATCCTCTTTCGTCCTGAATTTGCCAACCTGCAACGATTAAAGTAGACATCGAATTCACGTGGACAGCTCGCTCGCCGATCGGAGAAAGGGGGAACCGGCGAATAGCGTACGTTCGACGATATCGCGACAGAAATGAAAACGGAGACAAGCGGGATATTAATGCAACGGTAGGCAAGAAAAGAAATTGATTCCTCCCCGCGGCAAAAAAGCAATTTATTCCCCCTCACCGGATCGTACCATAATGCCGTTCACGCTCCGATAACTGTATTTGATGAGAGGAGTGGGCCGGCCCTTCCGAAAGATTTTCAGCGGCCACCGCCGCGCCGCCACTGCTGGCATCGAAGAAAAATACGAGTATTGGGGGCCCGGTGTGCTTGTAACTCACCTCTGTGATCATCTTTCCTCTGGTCTTATTTCTTTCACGGTGATTGGCTTTTTTCTCCAGCTGCTGTATCACTCGCTCCCGGGTGGTTCGGTATTCGAGCGCGAACTCGGACACGATCCGGCAAAACTCGTTCGGCTTCGTGTCCTGCACCCTGTGCAGCGGGATGCCCAACCAGAGGATGAATTTGTGGAATCGATTTATGATCCGCCTGTGCACGATCCCCAGCACGATTATCCTCTCCGCGCAGTCCGCCAGGAAGTCTGACATTCTGCTTCGACAAAGAGAACACACAGGAGGTCGGGGATTAATCCTACGCGAAATTGTTTTCACCTGCCTAAATACAGCGTTTGGCAAAAGTTCTAAACTGGCTTTGCCGTTGGCTTCCTTAGCTACGGTTTAACATAATTTTCGAAGGGATTATTAAATATACCTGGCCACTTTTACAATAATATTAATTGAAATAGGGTAAGTGACCCACGTTCTGTCACTGTTCCTACAACTGTTACTTTGATTCGTTTAATTAATAGCAAAGTAACGTGTAGAGAATCGTAAGTAAAGGAATTTTCAAAGACAAGCCAACTCCGACTATCCAAAGAAAAAGTTGAAACGCGACAGAATCTTCTCATCTGAATTTAGCAACAAACGAAACATCGCGTTGTGTTAGTTGTTGGCATCGAAGTGCGTACAGAAAGGCAATCATCGACATTCATTTTTTACGCGAAACATTTTCGTTACACCGTGCAGGAAGGCAGGGGCCGCGTAGACGATCGGTTAAACGAGTTTCAGGCAAAAACGAATTAACCCGGCCTGACATTTAGGACGTACCGTTACACTTAATTAACGCGTGAGCACGCGAGCCAGCATTAACCAGACGTTTCACCGTTAAACGAAATATCACTGCGGTATATATGCGCGGAATAACAGCGTTCATCGGCCCTGACAGGATATGAAGCGATGCTCGCCACCGACTGCTACTTTGCACGAGCGTATTTCCTTCGTCCTGCCCCTGTGTTGCAATTAAGTATATACGAGATTCGCGTACTCCTCCACGTATAAATATTGTTCTCGGTTTTTCGTAAACGGGTGATTACGATTGAACGTAGACTCAAACGCGTGCTATACGAACGCAAAGAATTATTTTGCGGTCGCAAATGAACACCAATAACGATGACCGATGGTGAAATAATTCTTGGATTAACCAAGAATCGATCGCACTTGAGCTATCGCATTGTTCCGGAATTTTGGTTGCGTTTTATTGTTGCACGAGATTGTAGTAGCTGAGAATAAAAAAGGAAACGCGAAATGGAATTTTTTATGGATAATTTAAAATAAGATAATTGACTGAGTTTATTAGGCATTTACTACTGTCTCTTTTGTTATGTGATAAGTAGACTGAGGATTTTTATACAAATTCATATGTTTACTAATAAATTTAAGGAAATGAATGCTAAATGGAGGATTGTTTGTTGATAATAGTTTATACTTCACTTTGAATATCCTGTATATTTTTGCTTCTAAGGTGTAATCTGTGCCTTCTGCACTTTTAAATTTCCTATAAATGCATAAAAATCCGCAGTCTACTTATTACTCCGTCTCTTACTTTTCTAAATTTACTCTAACATCACGTATTCCGTTTTATATTTTCAAAATAGACAGCGACTGTTGAGAAACAATAAGGGAAAAACAACTTATTCAATCAAGAATGAAATGCTTTTATTTCAGAATCTACTGAAAATACGAAGCAGCTAATCGATTTAAAAGTCACTTAAAATACCCTATATCTTGCTATAAATTGCCATCTAAAATTCCTTCTCCTTAAATAAATTGTCCTATTTCTGTGTAAGATATCTACCTGCCCGAACTTTATTTCATTTCCACTTACTCCGTTCTTCACGAGAAGACCGTTGAACTTAATAACCTTAGCTAAGGACAAGGAAAATGAAGGGAGGAAAAAAACAAGAGAAAAAGGGTGGAGGAAGCTTACCCAATATAACCGACTAAGATAAGGAGAAGTTCAGTAGAGAGGGATGAACAGATAAAGGCACCGAAAATCCACCGCGAAGTAGAAACGGGATAAGGTGAAATAAAATAAAGGAAAAACTAGAGGAAAAGGAAAAAAGGTTGAAGGGGACGAGCAGGAAGCAGGAGCATGGAAGGAAGAAATACGCTTTCGGTAATTAATGGTGGTGCCATTTGGAGCGGCGCCAGTTTCGCCGCACGGAGGGGGGGAAAAAAAAGTCTTGTGTCGCGAGTTTATCGAACATTGCTCGGATCTTTGGAAATTTCGCGGTCGGAACTTTGTGGGGCTACAAACTTCGTTGAAAGTTATGTACGATGTTAAACGAGGAACTTTCGGTTCAATCGATCTCGATTCCCTGATACACACGCGATTTCAGCTTTGGTACTTACTTGACTTTCATCATCGTGGAACCGTCGTGCTTCGCGATGAGCTTCAGATGGTCCCAGGATGCCTTGCACTCGCTCTCAAGCTTCCCGATATTCGCCGCAAGCTCGTCAAAGTCGATTTTTGACGCTCTCGTCACCGCACCGATCTGAAGCACAACCATTTTCCCTTTTTTTCGCTTGCGATTTACGAGAAGAAGGAAAGGGGAGAAATAAGTTTCATACGCGAAATTGAAAGCAGATTTTAACGAGTACCGAATTAAATTTGATAGTAAATAATATTTGTATGTATTTAAGATGAATTATTGTAAGGTGTTACCGTTTAATTAAATCTTTTAGAATTTATCACGATGTGATTGAATTTCGTTGGATTACTATTTTTCAAATGCAAACTGAAGATTGTGCAGGATTTATATTAGATAGAATTGTAAATTTGTAGAACATGGATTATTATTTGGTTTTTCGTTATCTTCACTCGATCTCTGTTCTAAGTAGTGTAAGTCAATGTTTTGAACAACGTTCGAGTAAAGCAATTAAAGATTTGTATAATAGATTTGGCAAGAATCATATTCGAAGATGGAAAATATACAATTTTCTTGAACTTCATAATTTATTACTTAACTAACAAATTAAAGTAACGAGCTTTAACAAAAGAAACGTATTTCCTCTGAAACGCTAATACTATCGCGATATATGGCATACAACCTTAAGAATTTTCAATATTTAATAAGTTCAAGAAATCTAAATATTCAGTACTCAATGCCAAATATTCGAACATACAGTGGCTCAGAAAATTGATCGAATTTTTCCATTCGTTGTAATTTTTATTTAATCAAGATCGCTAACTACAAAATTCTGGAGACATAATTAACGTACAAATTGAGTTCTTGTACTGTATTCGAAATTGATTATTCTAAGAACACTATACAGTAGTATCATTCGATTAATTTCGTGAGTCACTGTAATTATATTAATTTTAACTTAACCCTTTATAATAACCTCGTGAGACTCAGAAGTTAAACGCAAGTCCAAAAAGTCAATACTTTTTATACCATTGCATTCATACCCAAATAATCCATTTCAGCAATTATTAATTGCTACAATTTGATCGTTATACAAATCCTATAAATGTGATTATTTATAATTTCGTTTTCCTCGAAGCAAAAACAAAGTTTCGATTACAGGGGGTTGGATTTGTTTCGTTCACGGGTTAGGTTCACGACAAACCATCCGGTAATTACATTTGCGAACTTAACCATCTACCGGGAGTAGAATTTACTTTAATCACCGAAAACAGCCCCCGAACGATAATTTTACATCTCTAAAGTAGCGACAAGGATTAATTGAGAATTATTTGCACCCCATTTAATGTATCCCACAATTACAGTGGAAATCTACGAATCGAGACAACACAATTTCACGGTAACAGCGTTCGTAATAGTCTCGAAAGGCGAAGAAGAAGTTCTCGGGGGCACGAGGAGAACTTCCCGTCCGCGATTTCGCAAATGTAGCCCCGGTTATTCGGTCTGTAGCAAAGGATGGCTGGCGGGGTCTGGGGGGGGGGGGGGTGAAACTAAAGTTTTATCCGGCTCCTTCGGCGCGGAAGTAAGCTGCCTCTCACCTCCGAATAGAGATCCGTGGAATCCGGAAACTTCTCCATCACCATGTGGCAAAGGTGATGAAGCAGCGAGTGCTTGTGAACCGTATCCTTCACTTCAGGTACTTTGGCGAGGTATTCCAGCTGAAAGCCCTTCACCTGAAAAAGGCCGTGGCGACGTTTCAACGTTACGCGACGCCCGGAATATCGTGCTGGCTAACTTCTACGTTTCCGACGTTCAGCCTTTCCACCCGACGCTTCTGGCCACTTTCTCGTGTAACGCGATTGTCGTGAAAACCCGGAATCGATGTCGCCCGTGCTCTTCCTAACACGACCGGGAATCGTACATTCGATTCCGTCCTACGTTTCCCCTTCTTCGAAACACGTATCCTTCTCCTTTTCGAGAATTCTTGGGTTTCGTACGATTCAACGGTTGAATACGGTAGATGTACTATTCGCGGTCAATTTTGGGAATTCTGTATCATTTAGTGCGACGTTTGCACTCGAGAGGCGATCCTCACTCGCCGTTTAATTTCGCACGGAATAATCGAAATGAAGAAAGAAACAGCGAGTTGAATAGAAATCTTCATTGATTTTAAAAGGTATTGTTAAACCTCAAAATTCAAAAAATCAAATTCGTAGAACTTGTACATAACAAAAGAAATATTTTAATAGGAATGAAGACGAGTTTGCTTGGATATAAAGTTGATAATGTCATAAATGAAATATTCGAGTGCATTGAAACAGGCGACTGGGAATGGAGACAGTAATCAAATGATTGATTAAAACAGCTAAAAAATTAGAATAGTAGATGTTAAAAGTTTAATTGATCCTGGTACTACAGCAGAACATTATAAAATTTGGAAATTATATTGAATTTTGTGCAATACACAATACATTAGATGTTGGAATGCAACAATTGTATTCGTTGATATGTGTACGTTAGTATAAAAAAAGTATCAAGTTTTTAATAAATCTACATTCAGTTGCCAGCGTTCTTTACAGTAAAAAGACTTCGAGTGCAAAAGGTTAATAGAAAATACGTGTGTGTGAAAGTGAGAAATATATTAAAATATAGTAGACTTTTGTATAGCGCGATTAATACCTTATGTCTCGTATGAAAATTTGTCCTTTCTTGTTTTTGGAACAATTAATGCACTTGGATAAGACTGTAACTTATTGATTCTTCATTTTTGAGAAGATTCAAGGAATGGATAAATGCACATTGATTAAACTGTTAATTATTCTTTGTATCCTAATTCTTAGAATTTCTTTCCATTAATGAGTCTGTTTTTTCGTGAGATTGAAGCGATGAATGAAATGAGATTGTAATTTATTTATCTTTTATCGTTAGCAAGATTGAAGGAATGAATAAATTTATTTCGAGGATATTGTTAATTATTATTTCTATCCCAACTCTTAATCTTTCTTTTCATTATTGATTTTTTTCTTTCTAAGATTGAAGCGATAAATGAGTGAAGTTGCTTAAGATTGAAGTTTATTCTTCTAGTCTTGCTTCTTTCTCCCTTCTTTCCTTTTTACATTGATCATTTCATTCTTAATTTAGTTCGTTAGTTTACGATAACGATTTGATTAAGCGTTATAAACTGGGTTACGAAATACAGGAATGAGTCGAGAGAGTAACTGCTGCAAAGTTAACAGGCTTGCTAGCGCAATAATTAGTTTACGATTTTTCGCTTCGGGAATCAAAGCGTAACTAATCAGTACGAACATTTGCTATTTATTTATTCGAAAGTTAAAAGAGAATTTCCGGCTTCCGCGAGTAGTTCCCGACTGGTTGTAAAATTTTAAAAACTTCCCATGTTATTCGAGTGTATCGGGTAGCTTAGTAAATTTGGGAAAGTTGTTACCTTTGAAAAATTTCACAACCCAGTATTGCATAAATTAAAAATTCCTTCGATCGATTCCTATACGATAGATAAAAGTAACTCTTAATATAATTCTCAAATCTTTAACCTTTAATAAACAAGTAATCATCTTGGCCTTTCTTCTATAATTTTTTAGTAATAATCGTACCGACTATCTTTTTATTTGGTAAAATTATTTCCCTCGAAAAGTATAGCAACCCAATATTGCGTAAATTAAAGATTTCTTCGATCAATTGCTTTACGGTAAACAAATGTAATTTCCTAACGTAATTGTCGAACCTATAATCTTTAATAAAAGAGTGATATTCTTTAATTTGGTAGGAATAACTGTACCGACGATCTTAATTCGAAAAACGTGCAACAATGTACTAAAGAATACGTAGTTGAAGCACACAACTGTATATAGTATTATAAGTTAAATGGGAAATAAGAAAATAAATACTTTCAACATGCCACTGTTGCAAAGCACTCGAGAAATTACCTACTTTCTGCGAATTTAAATGCTAAAATCACCGCAATTAAAGTCGTACTATTTGAATAACGGCGGTTCTAAAGTCAAATGCAACGAATTCCACTCCGCTCATAATTATTCCCCGTTAATTTATTGTGAAACGCGAGGAAGGAGCACGAATTCACGTGAGCGGCGAGTAAAATAAAAAAAAAAAAGAAAAACAGGCTCGCGAACGGCCGATAAGAAATGATTAGTCGTGCCGCTTTCAAAAGAACCACGGTCGTTAATATATTCGAACGATGACGAAAGGAAAAGAAACGTCCCACGAATCGAATTGGAATCGCAAAGTATCCTTATCACGAATATTCGTGCGAGTGTACCGTTTCTACGTTTCGTATCGCCCCGGGCACGAAATTGAACGCGTACTTCCGTTTCGTGCGGCTAGAAACGTCGGCTGTTTAGTTTAAATCACTTTTCTCCTTGAAAAGTGCACCGGTGATTATATATTTACTTTAACCCATTTGCAATCATTAGCGTATATACTGGGTGTTACCGAAACTGTTGGTAAAAGTCGAAAGGTTGTGAATCTACATGAAAACATACCGGGTTGTTCCGAAAATTCGTAGCGTCTTTGACAACGTTCAATTCTGTTGTGTAATCGGTGAACAGAAAGGGGATTACTTTTAATTAACTTTAGTTAAACAATTGTATTGTATATCTAAACAAATACTGTTCGTATTTGGGCCACTTAAAATCCAATAATTAACGGACAATAATTTGTTAAAAGCAAAGGCAACTTTTTCTCCGTTGGACAATAATAAACAACTTAATGTTACTATAACTGTAAGGAAAATCAGGATTGGAATGACGAGCGATAAATAAATGATGATAAGTGGGCGTTTTAAAATAGTGAATCTGTATTCTACTCGTTACAATGCGTCACGTCGACTGCCAAGGCAAGAGTGTCGCCCAGAAACTCTAGTCGTGAGGACGTTAATGCCAGTGTGGACTTTTCTTAACCTGCTACTCGGGCAGAACTTCCCTTATGAAGGGAGACGCGCCGACGTGAAACACATGGCCCGTCTCGGCGTCTATTTATTTCCACTTTTCTCACGTAACAAAGTAGCAATAATTGTTAATCGTTGCCTAGGATATTCTACTATTATCATTCGTTGCAATGTTTATAAAAATTGATTAATAGCCAGACGTTGTATAAATTAGAAGCCTGGAGGAATTACTTGCATGGTTTCACTTCGGAGGAAGAAAATGTGCTAACGGTGCAAACATTTTTAGGAAAACTGATTATGAAACTATCCGATAGCCTTATAATTATCAAATGATAAATACTACTCGCAAAATTATTTGGTAAAATGTTAACGTGCACATACCACCTATTAATGTTTTTAAAATATCTTTAGGAATTTTACGAACAATCTAATATAATGGAGAATGTAGAGTGACATTTTTCGTACGGCACTCCATTTTCGAATAAATCTATACGTTACATATTCGTAGAGCACGCGTGCACTTCGCTATGTTATATACGAGCCTTCGTTGCATTTGAGTTTATTAAATGTACCAATGTACATCGATATGCAAACACAGAAGGATACCGTTTGCATTCGAATATTTGAAAACGGAAAATATCGTGGAAAACGTACCAAGAAATACAATACGCGGAACACAATTATATTGACACAAAAATGGAAGACATTTACAATAATTTTAGATTCATAAAAAAAACTTTGTAAACAAAAAGTAGTAATTTTATTTCAATGTTCACCCTTTAGTATCTGAAGTAAGCAATCGAAACAACAATATGAATAGCATATTGATATATTCGTTAGATATAGGCGCAAGTGAGATTATACGCAAGTATTATGAGAATCTTGAACATCGATCTATTAGAAAATGAAGCTCCGTATAAAAAAAATGACACTCCAAATTTCTTATTTATTCTTTCATATAGATTCACCCTTGTTCGAATTTTATCACCAGTTCGGTTACACTTTGTATATACACATACTGACAAATGTTGAGAAACAAAGTAATCGCATTTATTACTGTAGAAAGAACGCGTTAATGTTAGTATTTCGAGAATAGGTACGGTAAACCAACCAGTAAAACGCGATAAGTTTTAGATTAATCTTTGAATACACTTATTTATAATAACAAAGCAACTGTTGAAATTGATCTTTAGATATTCATAAGAATACAATTACTGTTTCTTTCTGTATTATTTTTAAGTCAATTATAAAGTGCAATATATGTATAAGCCTATTAAATGACTGCATACGCCGATTAACTGAAACATTATAATAAAAATCACAAGCAATCAAATAGTTAAAGAAATACTTTTTTAATTTGTAGAATAGATAACTCGTTAAGTAAATAATATATTAAACTTAATATTACACATTAATAATAACCCATTTAATAATAATATAAAGTTATACATTTGCAATATTTAAGGTATTTTCCTCTTTAAGTTTCTCTTATTTTACTCTTCTTTACTGTGTATTTTTTTTAGTAAAAACAGTATTAACGGCACAATATTCTAATTTTAAATATTCGATCTCAGTCTTCGAAAGCAATTCTATTTTGTCGAAACTGCGAATAGAATGAATTCGTAAACATTTTACAATTCTTAAGCTCATAATTTTCATTTGTTTGCGTAACGATCGTTCATTGGTACGCGGTCAATTACTGGGCGGTTTACCACCGGCGTTTGCACGCCTTTTCTCGAATCATGGAGCGTTATCGGTTACACGAAAATTATTGACAATTGACGAATATCGATTCGCGCGAACGAGTGATTGCCGACTGACGGATTAAGCGGATATCATTTGGCTGGCATTCAATACCTACCTCATTTCCGTTAAGGAATATCCCGATCGAAAGGAGCGTGCTCAGAATCCCGCGGAACGTTTTATTCACTCGCAGGGTCTCCATTCCCTGCTTCAGATCCATCAAAGGGTCCGCAATTTCCTGAAGTCACAAAGGTGGTTCGCGATTATTTCTTTCGACTCGCGAAGTTCTCTCCGCCAGGCCGACTGTGTCGTTGTGTGCTCGTCTGCGGTTCTATTTTCGCGGATTCGTCAAATCGTAAGCCCCTTGCAAGCTTTCTACTTTTTCTTTCGTTTTCGCTTGGAGCAAAGGCGCGATATGTGTCGCGCTATGGAAATAATGTTCGTAGGTCGAGTGTAATGGGATATGGGGGATATAATAATTGGGGTTAATATTGGGATATGGGGTTAATTTAAATTAAAACTCGGTATTGTAGACCGGAACTCGGTTAGGCGAGGAAAATACAATTCAATTCGTTTAACGTTACTTTATTCTTTCGACGAGCGATAGACGCAGACAGACCTTTCGTTCACCGGCGTACCATTTTATATTTTCTATTTTCGAATGGTGGGGAAGAGTCCCGATGGAGAGAGCTAAGGGGTATGTTGCCCCTTAGAATTTCCTACTTCCCCGTCAACGGTCATTCCGTCTTTCCCGTTACCTACCCGGAACTCGGCAGCCAGCAATAAAAACCAAGGATCGCCTCGACTTTGAAATCACATGCGAAAATAACGAAATTACAACTATCCCAAATCTTGGGTTCACGTGCTGACCAGCTGCAAAATTAACAAGTACTGGTTCCTTGGGCCTTATTGTTGCTACGGCAGGCTCTCACCCTCTTACATTCGCTACGCGACCATATAATTAAGCCTACGGGTCTACAGTATATTCTTTGATCTATGATTTGATTTTAGCAACGAGGAAGGACGTATGAACGTTACAAGGATCGAAATAAAAGTGAGGACTTTTCTAAAGCGCATAGAAAATCTGGCGCCCACCTCCGGAAAGGAAAACAACAGCCTGGGTCTGCAACGTGTTTGTCACACAGGCTTTTAGACACGTATACGACTAGTGGCCCACGACTCTGGTAACAGAGTTAAGGCTTTCCTTTATTACAGACCCAGTGCCTCTAAACGCAAAATTTATTGTTGCTTTTAATTAAAATGATAATCCAACAGAACATGTTTGGTAGCTAAGGTTAAAGGAACGAGGTGGCAAGAAAAGTACAGTGATAAAGTAGATGGGTAAAAAATGGAACACGAGCAGGTAACGAAAGCAGTCTAGTAATCAAAGTAGAACGTCGTTGCAATATTGTCTCCGAATATGCATCGATTTGTAATATTGATAGATTTATTACGACTAGACGGAGGATTTTTATACTTTTGTAATTTGTGGAAAATTTAAATCTGTACTGATACTAATGAGAGAAAATATACGTAATATGCAAAAATGTGCGAACTATTCATTGTGAAATACAAGCTATTGTACACGGTGTGATAAAAAGATTCGGAGACATTTGCGGAAACATAAGGAATTTTAACGTTATTAGACTTCATCCTTCTGGTAAGTATATTACAAATATCGGAATAATCGGTTGAATAGTTTACAAGTAGTCTTTGATTACTGGACATTAAGACTTTTTACTTCTGCAATTTTTAACGATGATTTCCACGAGCAGAGAGGGTGCGTTATATTTTGCTTTAAACTTGAGAAAAATGCATCGGAGGCCATTAAAATATTGCAAAATTTCTTTCTTTTTCCACGTTTAATCGGGCATTGAAAGGAAAACGTTTCGAAACGAGAAAAGGAATAATCGCCAAATCGAAAAATGTGCTGAAAGCGATTCCGAAATCCGCTTATGAAGATGCGTTTGCAAGTTGGAAGAAACGCTTCGAGCGGTTTATATTTGCGGAGGATGTCTATTTTAAAGCTTTCCTTATTTGTAACGAAAACGCATCAAATTTATAAACGTTATTTTCTAAGTTTCACACTACTTAAAACTGTCTTCGGTTGCAATGCATCTTAAAGGCGTCTTCAATTACAAAAACTCGTAATTTCTCATTAAAAGAACACACGTGGCTTATTGCGTAATCTACTGAAAAGCAATTAAAACTTCTGCACTTACCTAATGCATTACACTTCTCTTTTTTCATATTTTCACAATATTTAACGACATATCCATTAGCCGAGTGCAAAGATTAATGCTAGGTTTTCGATAAATTGCACAACGAACCACGTCTCATAGTTCTTTGAAAATTTAGGTAACCTTTATTATGGGTAAATGCAATTGCTACTAGAATGACACGCAAAAGTTATTGAAAATAATATCGATTTTCCGATTAATCGAATCAATTATTTTGACCACAATAATACAATTATTCACGATCGAACAGGACGAAATATTTGCACGCGTTCAATATGATCCAGTTATACGTGTCGAAGTAATAGGTACGAAAATTCTTGTTCTGTCACACGGTTATGGTGTTTGGAGTCATCCGTCGGTTTTCCGAGGAAGCGATGCACACGTTCGACGTGGCACGATCGTGTATCGGAATTCACCGTGTTCCCAGCGAAGAAATCGCGCGATTATGCGGGGAACGTTCCCCGCGACTTCCTTCCCCGCATACCTCACGTTTTTCCCCGTCGAGGTCCCGCGACTATCTCCGCGGAATTCGAGACGAGATTCGTGAGAAATAACGGGCCAATTCGAACGCTATTACGCGCATTCGTATTCGCCGATGCTTAATAGAATTTGCATTCGAAATGTCATGCAACTTCTCACGCTGAAACGTATTTACGGAACGTCTCGCGGCTCGAGTCCCCGTGTTACTGGCTATTGCGTCTTTTTTTGAAGCGCTTTAAAGAGGATTTCAGCCGTAGCGATTGTTAGCCTAAGAATTATATTCTTTTAGTTTAACGATGCTTAGTTCAATTGTTGTATATTAGTCATTAATCTAACAACTGTTGATGATTGAAAATGGGGATAAAAATACGTTGATCGTATTAGACTGCGATAGTTTACGAATAGGATTTTGAAAAAGTATCTTTTATCGTGTGAAACTTTCAAAAACATATTTTTCTATTTTGCAAATTTTGTATACAGGTTGCATGTTCTGCAGATGGAGATAACTTATTTTATCCGAAAAGAAACATTAATCGTCGATTGACAATTTAGAATAAATTATTGCTGTTTATTGTAACTTAAGTTACGCATAGAACTTAATTATATGTATATAGTACGATAGTTAAATAGTTTAGTAATTTAAAAGTTAATTGAGTTTAATAATATTGCGGTAAACATATATAAAAGTTTAATATTAATGTTACAGTTCCTTCTTTATGTAATAAAGTTTAATAATTTAATGATATACAATATGATATCTGTAACATTAACTTTTGAAACAGTTTCTGTAATATTGGATACATGTTTATGCATTACACATTGTACACAATATTAAATACATTTGTATGTATTACACATTGTATACAATATTAAGTATACTTTTATGTATTACACATTGCATGCAATATTAAATACATTTATACGTTTTACACATTGTATACAATATTAAATATACTTTTATGTATCACACATTGTATGCAATATTAAATACATTTATATGTATTACAAATTGTATACAATATTGAATACATTTTTATGAATTACACAATGTATAACATATTAAATACATTGATTTATACAATTATATGAACTTTCTAATCTATACGCAAGTGTGTATTTATCAAATCTATCCTGCGTATATTTTCCATATAGTTTGTATATTCACTGAACGTTATAACTGCATAAACTTCCGCAGTCTATTGATCACAGACACCCTTTTGTTTTACAAAACTTTTGGCAGAGTCTAATTTGTATCGCATTACTTTGTAAAATGTATATTCCTCAAAGAAATTTATTTACGCATGCGAATGAAAATTCTACACTTTAAGGATTGACTTTAAGATCTATTGTTAATTCCACGCAAGTCTTCGACGCTTGAAACACTTTTCTTTTAACCCCCTGTACAGTACTCTTGTAAATAATACTGGTGCAAGGACTCACCTTCTCCGAATTTTCAAAGTCCAGCTTAAACGCCCAAAGTTTCAGCCTAGCAGGCAACTCCGAGATGGAGGCCAAAGTTAGAAGAAACTGCTCGGCCGATCCCAAAGGTAGGTCAGGATTGGCGGCCTGCGCCTCTTGTATCCTGGACCTCTCTTCCTCAGTTGGCAGCATAGTCAATAGTTTCTGTCGCGAAATGGTTCCAGGAACAAAGGGGAATGGGAACGAACCAAGAATAGAAACGAACAGGAAATTAGAGAAATTAGAAAAACTGTCGAAAACAGAGCGTAAGTGTGTGCCTTTTAAACTGAATTAGAGGGCTGACCGTGAACCAAGGATTCTGACTTGTGCAGCCATACTTAAGGGAAATCCCACGAATGGGATTTTCAACGAAACGAGGATTGTGGCGTATATTCTATTTCGAGGAGAAAATTAACAAGGCAGTGGACATACGTATGTAAGAGTTTCTTCAACTTTTATGGATTAACATCGTATAAATGGCGATACGTATTCTTGTAAAAGAAAATAAGTTATTGGCAAATACAGAGTGGTCCATAATTCACGAACCGGTTCAAAATTGTTATAAGTAGACTGCGGATATTTACGCGAATGTATATTTTTGTAGGAAATAGATAAATTTATGGGGTCTCGGTAGTATTTTGTTTTACTATTAGAGGATTCTAAGAAGACATCAATTGACACTCGAAAATGTAGAAAAAAAATGTAACATGTTGGTTTGCAAATTACAATAAGTGATAGACAGAAATACTAAAACGATATGCATATATTTTTCATATCTTTCAATATATGTATTTTGCATACTTTGACATATAAATTTTGCAAATACATCCACAGCTATACCTTTTTTTATTTGATAGTTTTTTCATTGCATTCTTTCCAGGTCTCGAAATAATATTTGGGAGATTAGATAGCGAGAAATTCAACACCGTATGACAAAGATTTTACAATTTAGTTTGGAAAACAAGCGTTCCATTATTATTCTCCAGTGCTTAGCTCTCTATTCAATACTCTATATATTATATATTCTTTACCCTAATTGAACGCGATCCACTTGATTATGAGAGCTCAAATACGAAATCCTATTGTTGAAAACGTTCAATCAATCGAGAAACCATTAATTCCGAAGTAGCATCCTTATATATTTTTATATTGGGATGATAAAACGTTAATTTTGCAAATAAAATTCTACGATCTTAATTTATTGTTCAGCGGTAAATTTCTCCATACTTAATCCCCCAAATGTTATTTCGAGACCTGAAAGGAATAATGAAGAAGATAAATAAAAAAAGTCATAACAGATTTAAATTTGTTTGTAAATTATGGGCCACCCTTTAAATGTAGAAATGAGTGCGCAGATACTGTGAAATTTTATTACTGAAATCTAAGTTTGTTTAGCGGTAACAAATCAAGCGAATTGTATTGATTCGAATTAACTGCGCCGAGTTAATTTGATTTACAGCCTGTCAGATCGGTTTAATTCGATTTCAAATTAATTTGATCACGTTCTATTAAAGTTATTGTACTAAATACTGTAAAGTATTGCGCTTTATTAACATCACATATCATTAGAAGTCGTTTCAAAACAAATTTGATGCCTTTAAATTAAATATTCTCTACTCTTTCACAGTTTCGAACGTTTTCAAATTACTCCAGTGATAATAAATCGTTAGCTTTTGCAGTATAATATCAAAAAGAGTATAATATCAAGTCTAGAGCTTATCAATATCTGCACATGTTCAAACAACCATCTTTCGTTAGTTTTAATCAAACGTGCACGCATGTTACATTAGCTGAACGTTGGAAACGTAAAAATATTAACTTTACGCATATTAAATTGCCGTTGGTGAGTAATATAAAATTTCTTTAGCTTATGAAGATTACGAAGCATAATGAATAGATAAGTTAAAGAAGAACCATAAAGGACTCAGTTCCTCGTTGATAAACTAGACTTGGGAGAAACTTATTTCAAATATTAATTTAAAAATAATCATTCCAAATAATGTTAATTGACATTTCATAAATAAAGTATTCGATGTTATGTTTTCTATTTGGTCAATTAATAGTGAATTCAAATATTGATTATTTGAGGAAATAACATTGATTCATTAATTAAACATTTCTTTCTTTTTCTTATTTTGAAAATAGATTATTTTTCCAATAACTCTAACAAAATTAATTTTGAAAATTTCTGAAAATTCCCAGGTCTGTGATAAACGTACCTAAATGTTGGTTAACGAAAATTATTATTAAAATGCAAAAATATTTTCATATAAGCTTTCTTATTTGAAATAGCAATTTTATATGCACCAATTAAGAAGTCGCTCAAAAAGCTTTTTCGTATTCCAAAGATGTATACAAGCAAAATTTAATTAAACAATTTAATATGTCAAACTTCCGCAATTTAGTTACTAGTATCTACATTTATTCATGTCTCGTAATTTAAGCGTCATTATAAAAATACGAAATGACTTTTAGGCTAACTTAATACATTAAGTGTACAAATTAATTTTCAGTCTTCGGAAGATTTCATAATATTCAATATTTAGTCACTAAAAATTATATACAGTTTTCAACATTTTCACAATTCGTCAGTTGAAAAACAAAAAAGAGTATAAGAATACAAAGAGTTTAAAATTAAATGCTCCGAACTAATTTGTACATTTAATAGTCAATGAATCATTGAATAAAATATCGATGATAACATATATATATATATATATATGTATATTAATTTAAGAAAAAATAGAATAGAAGTACCAGATAAGTGCGCAAAGTCTTACCTCGATACCCTCTCTGTTCATAATAGTCGCGTCCATTTTCAAGATCGCGGTTTTAATGGATCTTGGTGGGGGCAACTTGGTCATCCCGATATTGATGGCATTCGATCGTTTATGGTCCAACACGATGATCTCCTTGTTCTTGTTCATCTCTTGCTGCTTCTATTCGACGACAAAAATGGCGCGATTAAGCAATAATATAGAATAATCTCCGGCGGGTATTTTAGGATATTTTAGGAACATTTTACGTGGCATAAATTGAACACTCAAAGTTTGTGGAATTTAATTAAACACCGTGCACGAGTGGCTTTCAAAGGAACAAAGGAAAAACATGATTGCCCGTTGAAATTCTATATATTAACAATCAAGTGCAGATCAAATATTTGTTCACCGAGAAAAGTGGAAACGCGGAAGTAAACGGGGATGGAAGTGCGGTGAAACTTGTTTGCTCTTCTCGCGGATCAATCGGTAAAATATAAAAATGTCGTACGCCGCCAGTGGAAACGGAATTAGTAGAACGAGTTCAAAGCAAACACGATGTCGGGTTACCGTCACGATGTCGCTGTAAATAACGCGAAAGGATAAATACAAAGGCGAAAACGCAGAGGGAAAAGAGAAATCAAAAGGAGCGCTATAATTAGTTGAAACGAAGCGACACAATGGCTACTGTCCAAGATTAATTGCACTTGAAACGTTTCTAGAACAATAACTAATTAACAATAATTAACAATTTGTACATTGTAATTACGATACGATCAGTTTCATTTCGAAATTTCCTATTGGGCGAGCACAAAATATTCCGCGCAATTTAACACGCATACAAATTCTTCTGCGAACACGTTTACGGAATTAACAGCATCGATTAACAGCGAGTTTTTTTGTTTTGTTTACATAACCACCTCATTTAACTATGGAAACGTGTGAGGTTAACGATTTTAAATAAATCGAGCAACTTCAAAATTATACGAATCGGTAAAATAGTCTGTATTATATTTATTAAAAATTCTTATACAAGCTAGGAACAAAATAATACAAGATGGTATTTAACGGCAACTTCAAGCAACTATTATTTCGCGGTCCATTAAAAACTCAACGCGATCCCATATGCGTTCATAAATTGAGAAACGGTGATCCAACTGAAGCAAAAAGTAATTTTTACAAAGTGTTCGTCTTGAGGCTTGTCAAGACGTAGCGAAATGCCTTGAAATTTTTGTACTCGCCTAACAATAATACGTACGAATAAATAGAATTAGTATACAAAATGATTAATAAGATAAACGAAAAATTCTCGCCGATTAGTGCGAAGCGTAAATTGAAGTAAAACGAATGAAATAGGAAAATTGGAAAGGCGTGCAAAAGCGAAATAGGAGTTAGCGAAAACCGACGTTAAGTGAAGTTAAGAAATTAGGACTCACCTCCTGTAAAATTCCAGCATGCCATTTCGTTCATTTTTCGTGCGAGCACCAAGAATATTGCAAATAATACAAGAAAAGATTAGTCGTATTTCATTAAACCACCATCACCACCACCCAACCACTATTCGCCGTATTATTATGATTATTATTATTACTCGCGATCATTAACATGGGATTTTCGTTACTGTTTGCGGATAATATTAATTTACGATGTGTTATTGTTAAAGTTACTTCATTAAACTAACGGAGCCCGTAATATTACATTAACGTAGGATCGTACTCGTCCGTGTACACGATCGTCTCGTGAAACTGCTCGCGGTGCGTATAGTTCGACGAATAGATTGCGCATTTCTACGCAAATTCATATTCGAGTTAGTGTAATTGCAATTCTATACAAATTCGTATTCATACGAGTAAAGTTGGAGAATATTTTTATTAATAAAACTTAAGCGCAGGATTATTTCACCCTTCAAGTATTTTACTTTAGATATTATTTTCTCCGTTGCATATTATGCGCATTCTATCATTTTTTACGCATCTGAATTTTCTATAAATGCATTAAAATTCGCGGTCTAATAATGAAGCGTGAAAACCTACAAAAAGAAACCTTGTCAATAGAGAAAGTCTTCTGTTTGTGATTTAATGGAAATTAATCGAAGTTTAAAAATGAAATTCACTTTTTAATAAACGGTGAATATAATATTCATTTTGTGGGAAGTTCAAGTATATCTTTCTTAAACGTTCAAATACAGTTTTTAACAGATTGCTTCCGTTCAAATGAAATAATTATACTAGTGCTTTTCAAATTTGTTAAAAAAAGGTAAGAACTTTTATTTGCTAATGAATTTTCAGCTACGATTTATAAATAACGTGAAACAAATAGGTATAATCCTATGCTGAGTGATTTATTTATTAATTCATATTTATTTATTAATCCTCGATAATTCGTAACCAATAGAAAAGAAAAATCCATCGAGCTTCATTAAATCATATGCAAAGGGAAGACAACCAATCCCGTGAACCTCGTTTCAAAGATTTCCTGTTCTTCCAGGCATCCTACCCTTTTTTTTCTCCCCCCATCTAAGCTCCTCTCCGTCGCACAATTTTTCCCCGATTCACATCTCCTCTTCGAAGCCTCCTTTTCTCCATGCAGCCTAACGGAAGTCTCGACGGACTCTTTACCCCGGCACTAATTATTGCCGGACTCCGCGAGGTGGATGTAAAAGTTCAAAGGACCCAGGCAAAAAGGAAAAAAGCTCGGAGAAAGCACGGCGAAAGAAAAGAGTAGATGGGAACGGTAGAAGGCGTCTGAAGAAGCGACGTCACATTATGCTGGCATGTCCATTGGCTCCGCGACGCTCGGAACGTGGAACGCGAACGGGCAAAGCCGATAAAACCGACATGTAATTACGCCAGCAATTAGCGACAGCCGAGCCGTTCACGTGGAAACTTTTCGCTGTGAAGAATTTCCACTGGTCTGTTTCAGCGGTCAAGGGAAAATACGTATTTTAAATACGACCAGCCCTTATTTTAGCTGCTATCGTTCGCCGCGCGAACGAAAAATGAGTTTATGTACTTACAGTACTAGGGTGAATGACCCACGTACCGTCACTGTTCTCATAACTGCTACTTGAATTCGTTTATTTAACACTAGGTTTACGGACATTACGCGCATGAATTTGATGATTAAGGCTTCCGGAAAAATACGTATACTGCATATAAATAAATTATATTCGAAATTAGAAGGTTGAGGTTGAAGAGAATCATATAAAATACATATTTATATCATTGTATTAATTAAAGTTAACATAAAGTACTGAAAAATAATATTTATGGTCTCTATAATTTTAGGTATGAAATCTGAACGGCGTCAACGTGACGAGTTCCATAAACCTAGTGTTAATAGCAAAGTAATGTATAGAGAATCGTAAGCAAACATATTTTCATACTAAATTTGGACTTCGTTTCACTTTACGTAACAACGCATAGACATTGTATATTCGTTTACACTTAATATTTATGAATAAACATTAGGAGATAAATGTGCTGTTGAACATTGAAACGTGACCAATATGATTATATAGTATGGAACTAGTGTCACAATTCACTAAGGCGCGACGTTTACTATATATCTTATATCTGTACCGCAAATTGACGTGTTATTATACGTAAAACGTGTTTCTATTTAAATGAAATGTTTTCAAGTGACAGGACGAAGGACCGTGGAGGACTTTTGTTGTACATTTTCAATTACGTAGTAATGAATTTATTATATCGAACACTGTACGCTCGCGCCTGTCTCGGATTATTCTTAACTTGGACGCGAACGAGTTCGTTGAATGTACACTATTCAACCACTAATCTGACTGTTTTTTGAATTGAAGATTCGAATGTGTACGTTTCACAATCACTACTAGACTCGTGAAGCTAACGATCTGTATGTGTGTTTTGTATGAACGCTTAAATTCTCTTGCTTGTTTTAGTGTTACTTGTTTGCTGTATTGATAATGTCTGTTTTCGCTTGCGCTCGGACTCACCGAGCTGGCCTCGGTTTTCTCAGGGTGCACGCTAATTGGTTGTTGTCACCAAATTTCAATTTCCAATCAACAACACCCTGAGTGCCGCGACTACCCTTCCCTGTGCCTGAGCACGCCTTCTCCTGGTAAGGGTGGGGAGATACCTGATTTCACGCAAGGTTTCGGTTTTTCCGGTAACGGTATTCCTCCAGGTTAGAAACTTCGACCACTTGCGCGTCGCACATTTCTCTAAATTACCCTCCAGAAATCCGAGTTTATAGCACGTCCTTGGCTATTGAGTATGGAAGAAACTAAAAATTCTAAAGAGTAAGCTGTTTACAACCCCCCAATCTCTTAATTCCAACTCCAAAAAATAGCCTTTGTTTGCGCTCGTGCTATAAGCTTTACCGACGAAGACCTCACGCGCCCTATTGTGTGTTCCGGACGGAACAAACACATATAAAAAAGATGTTCATAAATGAAAGATCGGTTGAACGATATTATGCTCCAAACTTGAACGATCTTTATGTTAACAACGTTCTAAAATAGTTAAATAAAGGTACGCGCGAACCTTAAAGTGGCAGTACGTGGTAAATTTACCCTGATTGGTTCTAAAGCAGCCGATGTAAATCGAAAAATGCTAAGTCTTCAAGATCTCGGTCCATCACAAAGAAAAAGTTTAACGACGTTAAATTCTATTCGCAAATCAGCAATGTTTACTTTTTTATCGATATTTCCGTTCAACCCGATACTCAAACGACAAAATAAATACATTGGTGCAGAAATACTATTCGTAGCCACTGTAAGTCGAGGTGTCACAGTACAAGCGATAGCACTGCAATGGAAAACGAGGTTTTATTTCGTTAACCGATGCGATCTTCGTTAAAGATGGAAAGTTCGATTCCAGGATTGGGAAACTTGTTCGCTTGGCATTTTTAACGCGCAAAAAGTGCAAAATATCGGTGATCGATGCCGGCGACAACCGATACGATTTATTGCAAAAGGGAAGTTCAATTTTTGAAGTCGGGGAAGTCAAATTTGGTAGCTGGGAAAATTGTGTGCTTGGCACTTTTGACGCGTAAAAATCGTAAAATATCGGCGATCGACGTGACCGATAACCGACGCGATTGATTGCTGAAGGGAAGTAAAATTTTGGAATTGGAAAATCGCCTGCTTGGCACTTTGCACGCGCGCCAATTGCGAAACATCGATAGTCGATGTGACTGGTGGTTCCGGAACAAAAATCCAATACGCAATTTCAAAATATTTACAATCGATGTGATTGTTGATTAAGAAAAGAAAATTAAATTTGAGAATTGAGGAAATCGTGCGAAGAATGGTATTCAAATTGAAGTTTTATCGTATTTCGCATAATTACCATAACAATGACAATATATTTTATATTATAATAGTAATATCATAATATCAATAATATCATAAGACAATTCCGCCTATTTATCACATCGATATATACAATTACATTTGAAGGAAGCTTATTGTTAGGTTACTTCAATTTTGTAGTATAAAACATCTGGTTTTTGTATCCGAAATATATATATATGTATTTAAATCGCTTTTTTATAGTATTTACCGAAACTACTATAGTAATTCTGTTGTTACAAAAACATTATGTCTATCATTTACATTGTTAAATAAAATTACATTAGAAAGAAGTTTAGTTCGCTTAAATATTACAATATAAATCCGCACGAATTTGAAAAAAAAAGAAAAGAAAAAAATAGCACGTAATTTTCCTAATAGTTCAATCAATGAAAGGAAACTTGTAAATAACACACTTCCATTTTCTTTCTATCAACATCGCGATGAAAAGCGATTTAATCTCCTCGTGTATTTATTTCAATGTATTGTAAATTTACTTGATGTGACAAAAAAACTCGCGTAATTAATATTACAGAGGATAAACGGGAAACACGAATTCGTTGCGCTGGCATGGAAATTCGAGTTGCATGCGCCATTACCCGCCACTCGGATAAGGAATAATAATTTTATACGAGATATTACCGACTTCACAGGCACGCTTTTCTGTGGTCCCCGCCTCCATTTGCCGGAAAATTTACCTGATACGCTGCTGCTCGCGCATTCGAACGCGTGAAAGGATTTGCGAAGGACGAAATAGGAAAATACGTGCGACCATTTCCGCTCCGTTCGGTAAAATTTATTCAATGAAATTCAATAGCGCCAAGATTCGGCGAGAAGTCGGCTTTTCATAACAAAGGAGCACGTAAATTTAATCAATTCTCAGCAACGCGCCCCTCCTTCGTACTTTTAATACGTTGCTCATTTTACTACGAAAACGCGTCTTCCATTGCGATTTAACATTGGACGCTACCAGACGTTTCTAAATGCCAATGAACACCAGTGACACAGTTTTCAGCAGGTGATCTTTTCAAGTGGAATATTTATGTTGGATTTGGGCATAAATACCTAGCTTATATTTTGAAACTATGCTAAACGTTTTGTTTTACATGTTTCAATTGAGTAAATCTAGGGAAATAGCACACGAAATTATAAACGGGCGTTCGATGACGCTCTGGCATTACCGAGGGATAGTGTCAAAAAAAAAAAAATGGTCAGTCCGCATTTCGTGTCACTGCCGTCGTTTACCTGTGTAATTGCTGATTTTTCCCCACCGAAGGGTACATAGGTAAAATTTCCCTCGGCTCAGTATACACCGAACCACGTTCTGTTACCAGTTCTGTACGAACGCTAAGAAAGAACTGAGTTGCTGACTTGACAGCGTTGCCCACAACTGAACCTTTATACATAGTGTAGGGGTCGACGTCCAGACCTGGGTCCGGGCCCACTGGGGTTCAGGTATGAATGAGGTACAACTGCTAGTTACGAATGTCGAGGGTCTGTGTGTTAGAGTTTTGGAATGATTGGAAAGTCTTGAGTGCCTGTCGCCGAATGTTTTCCTTAGGATGCATGAAGAGTGTGAGTGGAGTGACGAAGAGAGCCTCAGCAAGAGAGTGACCGCGTGAGAATGAGGGTTGAATGGATGGAAAGCGACAGCCAGAGGACAGAGTTCGAGCGAGTTACAAGCGAAGAGACAGAGTGTTAAGAGGAAATATATATCTATCCATATAAAAGAGAGCTCAATTATTTAACGCAACCTTCGCACAAATCCCACATCTTAGGTTCATATCCTACAATAGTTTTCTTTATTTTGTATCACTTTAATAAATATTCGTTTTTGGAAGCAAACTCTGTAATTATTCAACAATTTATACTAAACTAATCGTTTTTGACGAGGCATCGTTGGAATATTTCTAAAATTAATTCAATGTGATGGATATGAAAAGAAATATAAAAAAAACGTACCTTAAGAAGTAAAATTCGTCTCCCTAAATAACGCCTAGCGTTCTTTATCATTTTTATCATTTATTCGATAAGGATTTTCGTATTTTTTAGTATCTTTCCTCGAAAATATAAAGTAAGCATTTATAAGGAACAAATTATGTTCATAGATAAGCTACACAAAACTGTTGTACAATTCCATCCTAAAGAAATATCGAGTCAAGCTCGAAATATCGAGTCAAGCTCGAAAAAGGAAAATCTATTGATGTCGAACTTTACTTTGGATAATTTATACACGTTTGCACGCTACGTGCGTTCTGCATTTTTTGTATCGTAGTTCAATCTCCCATAAATGCGCAAGAATCAGCAGTCAGTACCCGTCAGTAGCAGAATTTTCTTATTAATCATTCGCAACTCTAATTCTATCGGAATATTTGATCAACTTGATACAAAGCTCTGCCGGGGAGTCGTGAAATCAAACGAATGAAACGCGGGAAGCCGACAAATGAAGGGGTGTGAGAAAGTAAAACGAGCATCGGGATTTTTATCCTCTTAAAGCTTTGGCAAACGTTTTTCCCCTCCCTTTTGCTCGGTAAAACACGAAAGCTCCCGTAGGGATCGAGACGCGAGGATTCCGCGGCACCGCGACAAACGACTAGACCCCTGGTTCTGTAGCACTGTACTACGCGATCGAAAATAAAGCCGTTTAGGGTAAAGCGATTTAAGGGAGCCGGCAGAGAGTAACCCTGTTGCGAACGGCGCCGGATTAAACGCGTAATCCATGTCAAAGGCATCCCATAGAAGCCGACGCGCGTTCCTTGTCGCGTTATCTGTCTGCGCGAATGTTAAATGGGTTTAGGCAGTGTAACTGACTTCGATGAAATTGATAACGTGCTACGGGTGCGACCGTGCATCGTTACGATGAATTATAGGGACTATTATTGGACGGGATTAGCGTGAAAGTGAAAATGAAGTAAGATACAGTCAGCCAAAATCAGCGAAAATCTACTATCCGTGGCAAAAAAGTTTTCGGTCAATACGCGATAATATAAAATTAGCTGAAAAACTATGACGTTTTCGTGACGCGAATTGTTATCGGATAATTGTACAATTTAATAGAGATTTTATAGACAACGCGGAGCAAAGTTAGTTAATAAAAATGTTATCAAAAGTGAAAATCAGATTCGAGAAGTAATAAAATTATTGCGAAAAGAAATTGCATTTACGCGTTGCGAAAATCTTGTAGTATCGATGCTACAACACACCAAAATAGCCATATTTGGACGTATAATTACTGAAGTACAACGGAATTCAGAGAGATTAAAAGAATTTTGGACGTAGTATGTTTCGTTAAAGAAAGATAGAAAAAGACATCAACGTTTCTTGATAATGTACAAACTTCTAATTAATGACTTAATCAATGTTCTCGATACGATCGAAACTCTTGCATTTCTTAACATATTTGAAATTTATAGGTGTATGTAGATTTTTGCGACTGACTGAACGTACATAAATCATTATACGTTCGGGTAAACGAAATTTGGGTAATCGACGTTCTGCTGATACGTGCAAATCATTTAAATATTATAAGCAATTTGTGCTTAATAACTAGGAGCAGGTGTTTACGCATTGATCCAAAATTGAACTCTGCAAAAATGTATAAAATACATGTAATACGTAAAACTATACAAAGTATCCAAAGTAAATTGCATCTTATAATGCATGTAAGGTGAAACCAATCTGTATTTAGGTTCCACTCCTGTATCTATATTTATAAACGTATGAATTTGCATAGAAATCTGCAGTCTATTAATAACCGCCAATCTTACGGATTAAAGTTAAAATTAGGGGAGCTCGCTTATTTTTATATCGTTCTTTAAGCGCATTCTCTAAAATAAAAAATGAAATTTCATTTTACCTTCGTTTATAAAATGTAACTATAATCTTTATCTAGGAACGCGAAAGAGTATTATCTACTGAAACCATCAAATACATTTTAAAATTCACAGCGAGATGACTAGAAAATTTCTGTAGAAATAATATTTGAATAAAAAAACCACTCTACCTAAATTAAACATTTTTCCGCTTAAAGTAATCACGAAGTTATTATTTAAAAAGAAAAAAAGCTAAATGGTAAAGTTCTCATCACGTGGATACCGCATTTACAAGCTATTAATTAAAAACACCGGCATACCGAATGCACAAAATATTTCTCTGCAAATTTCCGTTTCATCCTTTAAAATCTGATACTCGGTTTATTCAGCAACCACAGGGCTTTCTAATTACCTCAAGTAGCATATTTCAACCAAGCATATACGTCGTATGTTTTTTCATCTAACAGCTATCCCTACATACGACTCTTTAAAATTCTCTTCGAAATACAACGTCGCTGGAACTAAAAGGGGTTTAAAGTGTCCGAATACCGCAGTTCGAACGCTGCTCTGTGATTTCAATGTCCGTAGATAGACAGACGATAAAAAGAGGAAAGACCAAGAGTCCGTAAAGCCTTTAATTCTGCCCGTTATCGTTGAGGCACGTACGAAAAAGCACGCACGTGTGAAAGAAAGAAAAAACAAAAAAAAGAAGAAACGAGGGCCTCTGTGTTTTAATGCAATTTGCAGCACTCTACTTCAGCCGAAACGTTCCTCCAGTGTGTTTAATGCTTAACTCCGCGGCTAGTTTCCTTTATTCAAAAATTCTCGGGAGAAACTGCTCAGGGGAAAAAAAAAAGAAACGGGAAGTCCTCGACTGTGAGTTAACGAGACAATAATTACTGAAGTACGAGAATGCAGTGTAAAAGACTTTAGCAAAATTGGATAATGCTGAAGGAGAAAAATTTCGGAAAATGTTTGTTAATTAGGGCAAGGGGTCACGTATTAAATGGATCCATTTGTGTTCTTGAACTTGATAATCTGTCGCTCGAATATTGACGAATCTAGTTGAAACGATAGTTCTTAGGTTTATTACTTTTTCTTGGAAAAGTTGACGGAAGAGGAAAAATAGGAAACGCGAGTTGATTTATGTAAGAGAGACATTGTCTGCGTTAGCGAAGAAGAAAAGATTGGTGGAAGAATCATACAGAGGTATGGAGATTGTTTACAAATTAACGGTTTGCCAAATTATCTCCTGGCCAGATGTTTGCCAAAGATGATTAGATTGTTCAGAGAATTCATAGCGATAGAGAATATTCATGGGCAACCTGTGTACAATTATCATTTTATTCATTATTTTTGCGTTTATTATTTGTTTTTCGTAACTGCATTACTATCAAGAAATTTCATAATTCCCGTTTTCGGTTCATGTATATTTTTTTATAAATACGTGGAAAAAAACAATCATTTTTCTACCATCTATAAAATTTCAATCAACGAACAAATTGATGTTCTCGAGCTCATCGAAACTCATATATGTTTTCTTAAATATTTACAATTCAGAAATGAATATGTAGACATCGCGACTGGTTGCATACGTTAAAAATAAGAAACCCGTGAAATATCGTCAAATTACGGATTGAAGCAGGAAAATTTGGTTACTTCAATTGCCAAATCGAAGAAGAATCGGAGCGTCAAGGGGTTAAATAAGACTCGGCAGATTCCTTGATCCAATCTTTAAGCGAGTAGGAGAGGAATCCTCGAAACGAAAGGATTCATCCCCTTTAAACGAGCCCGATCCAACTGGTTAACCAGTCTCATAGCTTTGTGTATTCTGGATTGTGGATAGCCGTCCTGCGGAATTTGCGCACGATGAAAAGCTTCCCATGGCAGAGACAAGCGAGCTGAAGAACCACGTGTTCGTTCCTTGCTGTGTGCCTTTCAAGAATCCGGTGTTAAAGAATGCTTAACGTCGTCGACGTCCAGTAACGTTCATTCTGTCTGCGGAGGGTTGAACGAAACGAAAAAACAGCAAGATTCATGGGAGAGTAAAACGGTGTCGTTTTTTCAAACGAATACCCGGACGGTAATTAAATTTCCTGTCTGATAGTGGGGACGATGGAATTTCGAGGAACCGCGAATAATGGATACTACAAGGGAGCCGTGAATAGAAGTACGAGAAAAAAGAGAAGAATGTTAAACTGCATCGATGCTTGGCGAAGGTGACGAAGTTTTGAAGCTCGATGGAAATTCAATTATGTATTTCTTGTTCAAAGATAAAACATTTAGAGCGTAGAAAGGGTTTCGATATCGAACGTTTGAAAGGTTTAAAAGAGTTCTTTCGGCCCCCATGGTTTGAAACCACCTGCTGTGAAGCAGTATCGTGATTCTTTTGCGTACGAGATGTTTAACCTGAGTGATTCCGAAACGAATTTAACGGTGAAACTATTGTACAGTGGACTCCTGTATAACGCGACGAAAAAGTTGCGAGTAGTACTCGTACAACGCGATAAACAGTTTCGTATAACGCGTAAGATAAATTTAACATTCTGCCCTACCTGTTGTTTACAAACAAAATATGTATACACTTACCTGTTGTTTATTTTTACTTATTATTTAAACTTTATTTAAAACTAATTAATTAACGGCCTGTACGTAAACACAAATATATTTGAAATTGAGCGATACCTCATTAACAATATGCGGTTAACGCATGAACACAGAGACTGTTTAAATTTGCATAAGTTCGTCTAATAATGCATGTCTCGTATAACTCGTTTTCCTATAACACAGACCGTATCTTCTACGTTATACAGGAAGTTCACTGTAATGCTATTGAAATCATACCGAATATTACAGTTTCGTTTCTTTTAGCGTCAAGGAAAATTTTGCACTCATTTATTTCATACGTTTAGAAAACACGTAAATATAAATAAATAAAGTGCAGCATTAATTGCCAATTACATCCGCCGCAATTTATTCTAAATTAAAAGAAAAAAGGACGTACTAAAAGATGCATCTTTTAATTTTCCATGCTACCCATCCTTTCCCTATTTACACTTTCGAACTACCTTCTCTTCCATTCCAAAAATACTCGAGAACATTCTCACGTATACATAATTACCTTACCAGAGCCCACGAGACATTCACAAAAAGGAAAAAAGAAAGAAATATCCCAACACGTACTATCACCGACAAAGAAACAAAGTGAAATACTCCCATAGCGAAAACCCCGCAGAATCCCCGGACCCGAAAGGAAACAAGCTCTCCCAGAAAAGAGCAACGAACGAAGCTTAAAGAAGAACGAGAGCTTCTCACCTTCGTGATGAGATCCTTGGCGCGGCTCTCGAACAGGTGCTCGAGCTTCTGCGTGTCAACAGGTACCGGCGACAGCTCGTCCCATATCATCTTGTTTTTGTCGAGCCTCGACAGTATGATGGGATCATCCCTGACCTCTTTCCAGAACAGCTTCACCGTCTTCTTGCTCTTCTTCGTGAAGGTCGGTGGCGGACTCTTCGGCGAGTTGCTGCCATCGATCGCGTTTGGCGACCTGGGCGACTTCAGATTCACGCCGAACAATGGTGGAGGAGCTTGCGGAACGGGTGGCGGTAGTCTGGCACCCAACGGTGGCGGTGGAGGTGCTCGTGCACACCCTGGAGTCGGTACCATGGGCGGTGGTGGCGGAGGCACCCCGTTGGTCACGTTCACGGGGCCTAGGACGTCGACTTCGTCGTCGGAATTCAAATCGGTGAAGTCCAGGTCGCAAAGGGCAAGCGGTCTCTTCAGTTTCTTAACTAATTCCTCCCAGTGTAGCTCGTTCTCGGATTTTTTGGCCTCTTGAAGTTTCGGAAGATTGTCACCGGTCGGAGACTTCATTACGTCTGCTTTCGACTTTGATTTCGCTAGGCCCTCCTTCGCTTTCGAGATCAGACCGCTCATATCCCCTATCCTGAAGACCAAGAGAAAGAAGGTTATGGCAACAGAACCTATTATCAGAGGAATGCGACACCTGGAGATTGAAGTTTTGAAATGTTAATCAGCAGAGATGGGATCAAAAGTACATTGCAAGTATACTCGAACTTGTTTGAGATAGATTCGAATCCTCTATAACAGTGATGAGTAAACCATTTTTATAAATAACCATATAAACTTGCAGCGGTGCATTTTTTTAATTGTATATTATATCATGATTTTCTGTACGAAGTATAAATAAAAATTTACTTCACTTGCAACATATATCCGTTTTTAAGTATCCCTCGTTTTTATTTCTTTGGTGCAAATGGATATACTTTAGTCGTTAGTGGATTTAGCGTTGAGAAGATGAATAGTAAAGTAGTTTCAATATTTCACTGCGGAAGAAAGGAATTAAGTTGAACGATGCTCGCCAGCAGAGGAATAAAACGTGTCAACAGTGTTTCTCTAACGGACCTTAATCTTTTCTACGCTATGTACGGTGAAATTACCTGGAAACCTTCTCCTCGACAGGGCTGCTCGGTATAAGATTTTGAGCAGCCAGCTTTTGTGTGAGATCCTTCACGGTTCCTTCCCTCTTCAGTTGTAGAACCACTCGACGATCCTCATCCTCGTCGGTGTGATTACCCTCGTCGCACTCGACACCCTCGTCGGGGCTCTTGCCGTACCATGGTTTCTTCTCCTCGGAGTCAAGCTTGTTCGCGGCATTCATCAGGGGCGTCAAGTCTTTCCTGCTGTTCGTCCTGGACATCTTATTCGACGGCGAGTCGGCGTTTCTTTCGTAGGACGTGCCGTTCGTGTACCGCAGCCCGTTCGTTGAATAGGGACCTTCGCCAAATGGGAAATCCATTCATTTATTCATTTTTCGTTAAGTCATTACATCGTCAGCTGTTACTGTTACACGACTGCGTAATCATACGCGTTGTAAATTAACCCTCTGTAACCCAATTTTTACTTACTTGTACGACGAAAGAGTTTCAAACGATCTTCGCGAAGAACTGACTTAATCTGATTTGTTCCCGAGTTCTTCAAATATAAATAAGAAAGTGAAAGTGAAATATCTTCTAAATGTTACAAGGTGCACTTTGCTTAGGATATTTGATATATTTCTGCGCGCATCAATTTTCAATAAATGTATAAAAATCCGCTATCTATTTATTAGTATTAGTATTATTATTAAAATGATTATTTGTAACAAATCTTTACTATGTATCTTCTTTAAGTAATCGTGTTACCACGATTGGCTACACAATCAATCAATTTTCAAGTTTAGATTTAAAACCCGTACGAAGATTATTTCTATCCTTTTTATTATTTTTGGTACGTTAACTTTGCACTCCGTGGGAAAGGAGGTGAGAGATATGACAAACTTTATCGATCGTCGCTCGCCGTTGTCGCATGCTCGCTTCGGGATCGACTGACTCTCGATTTTCCGTCTTCGCCTTCGCGTATCCTGTTCCCTACGCATCGCCAAAACTCAACGGCTACGCGACGGTCAGGCGGGGACTTATCACGCCAGGACAGAATGCGCCACGAAATATGCAACTTGATCTACTTGTAAAACCTTTCTGCCCGCGCGTGAAAAGTTAGTGTATCGATCGGTGACCCGCAATTCGGCTTGACGATGCCGGCGATCGCCACGCACTCCAATTAAACGCAAGCGGAATTTCCAGTAAAGTTGAAGATATTTCGAAGTCCGAGAATTTTAATTTGGAAAGTTGCCACTCGATTTAATCCTCTCTCTATGGTTTATAAGATGTCAAGGGTTTTGTTGGCGAACAAAATACCTTTGAGGTTCACGAAGAGTCAAGAGAGAATTGAGAGGGTATGTTCGACGAAGTCAAAAATGCTAACAGAAACTGATCCTCGAACTACTGCCGGAGGAACTAGTCAAGAGAAACTTCAAACAACCCATGCAAACTGTAAGCAAACATCTTTGAAAGTCTGGTGGAGTTACACGACTGGAAACATAGGTTTCTGACCAGTTAAAGGGATACAAAGACAGGTTTACAACTCATCGACATTTGTTATCTTCCACAGGTTGCAGAATGCAAATTCTTTCCCATCGTTGGTTAAATTTCTTATAATCTCTGTTAAATTTATCTTTTGATATCAAATTTTCAATTGCAGTGTTGAATAAAATCGAGACATTGGTCCAATATCTTATAATCTTTGTTAACATTAATTTTTGATAAAAACATTTCAATTACAATGTTGAATAAAGTCGAAATACTGGTCAAATTTCTTAGAATTTAATCTAAATTTAGCTTTCGATATCAAATTTTCAATTAGAATATTGAATAAAATCGAGACATTGGCCATATTTCTTGAAATCTTTCTTATATTTAGCTTTCGATATAAAATGTTCAATTGCAGTATTTAGTAAAATGAGGACATTGGTCAAATTTCGTATAATCTCTGTTAAATTTCTTAATTTAACGTACAAATTCTACTGTAATATTGCATCAAAATTACAATATTTTACAAAATGAAACGATCATTTTTCTTTAAGGTAAATGGTGAATCGTTTTATGCAACCGATTGCTGCAACATTGATCAGTATACAGTGTTTAAAGTTGTGTTACAGCACCATAATACCCATAAATTGCGTGCATCGATTACTTCCTGTCGATACACTAAGCTATACAACATTGACCTGACCCTAGACTACCTTTCCTTACATTTTTTACACTACATAATTCTTTCCCTATCTAACCTATTATTTTTGTAAACAAATATTTTACCTTTATTCAGCGTTGCAATAAATTTCTGATATGATAGTCAACTTTTAATCACAGTCCTTTATAAAAGAAATCTAAAAAAAAAAAGTTGAAACAAATATACACTGTTTTAGAAATGTCGAAAACCTATTTAAAAAAAAAAGGATACAGCTGCATTTTTTAGACGCATCAAAGTATAAAAATGCATGAGGTTACATTCGAATTGTGTAACATTTGATACCGTTTAACTTTGCCTTATGATATTTTTGTCTAACTCTAACGGTTTTATACGCGTTTTTCTGCAGACTTCCACTTTATTTTTACTATTAAGTTATTATACGTGGCCTTGGTCAGACTTCAGCTGGTGTACGCCTCTGAAGTACGGTCCCCAATTTATTTGAAGTACGATAATCTTATAGAAAGGGTACAGCGTAAGTTGCTGAGACTTGCAGCAGGTAAATTGGATATGGCCATGGCTTTCACTAAACATGATTACAGACTCACTTTGAGTACCCTTAATATAACGTCTCTGGCAAGTAGACGGAAAATACGTAATCTGTCCATCCCGGACAAAATTTTGAAAGGCGATTTTGATTGCCCGACATTATTAAATAAAATTAGTATACTCTGTTTCATATTTATAAGGGATATACAAATTTTGAGCGATTTCCGGCTATCAAGAGAATATCCTTCCAAATATAACCATAGTAAATTTCAAATAGCATCTTACAAGTTTTCTTATGAAAGGAAAATAAATTTGTCGGTTAACTTCTGCTTTTGTTATTTTATATTACGTGTATTATAAATACGAAAGCAACCAAAGATATCAATTGTATATTCTTTCGAAAATTTTATTGATTTTTAAATTATACATATTAGTATACCGATGAAGAATAAGTTTTGTTAGAGATTTCTATTACGTTGAACTAATGTTGTAAAAATAAATCTAATCATCGCTCTAACGGGAAATAAATGTAAATTTGTAAGTGGGTTATAAATATAAAACAGAATAGATTTATATCTCTTATACAGACACGAGAAAAAGTATATTTTATCTGGGCATTGTTCACGCAAAGTATGAAGCTTGTGACCCATTATTTCGAATGGAAAACTTACTTAATAGCTTTGCCGATAACCTTCGTTATTTCGCTAAACTGTTTCTATATATACTTAAACGAATCCTGTGCAAATTATTGCAAATAAACCAGACAAATCACTTCCGTTCTTTCGTTAAATAAATAAATAAAACCGTACAAATGGTCGTAACACTTAACGCTTGCCACATTGTACGTAAATTCATTGACGTGGACGCAAATAAGGACCAAATGTAAGCTCGAGTCGTAATTAAAGCCATAACAATCGGATAGAACGGAAAAGACGATAATAATAATACAGTGAGGTATTCTATAACAAAAACTAATTCGTTCTGAAATCTTGTTCGTTATAGTACGTATATACACAAAAGAAAATATAGGAACATACACACGTACGTATCACAAATTTAATTTATTACTAAACTGCAAATTTGTATGCATTTGTTGTAAAAGCAAAGGTGCAAAAAAGGGCAAAAAGCATATGATTCGTAAAATTATGGAAAATATCCAAACTATAGTAAACACTGTGATACTTAGAGGCTGAAACAACCTCCAATTTAAGTTGTATTTCTTCAAACTTATTTATAAACATATGTGTTTGTATAGAAATCTACAATCTACTTATATTAGCATATTCGTTCATTATAAGCGGTGTGATTTAATGAGAAACCCCGTTTGCTACAAGACTTCTTCGTTATAAAGTTGTCTGTTATAGGATACTTCACGATAATAATAATAATAGTCGTTTATTATTAATTACTAACTTTCCTGATCGTCCGAAGGAACCACTGATGCTCGCATATTCGCCGTGGCCTCTTGCTGCTCCCTGATAAAGCTTCGCTGTCTCTCGGCTCGTTCCCTTCGACGTCTTAACGCCGGTGTCACGCCAACGTCCACTGAAAGCCGCAATAAATCACTTCTTTCCTGGTCTGTTCGCCGCCGATATACACACCAGCCCGATCATTTTACTCGTCGAACTATAATTTACTATTTACCAAGCTCGCGGTCGCGCGACACCGAACGCTTATCGCGCGATCGTTTTCGTTCGCGTCGAATCACACGGCAGTCGAACTTTCATTTTGATTTATCGCCCGTGATACCGATCGAAAACGTCCCTCGACGACAGTCACAATAAATTCTGCTCGTCACGCGTGCCATTTCTTCGCGAATCGCACGGTTCCCGCGCCAAAAACGCGACGGGTATCAATTATTTCGTCAACCATGCCACGCTTCACGTATCTTCGATTATTCCGTGCATTTTATTTTAGCCGCAGCACAGAATTTGAATTAAGGCACAGATCTGATAGATTTTCGTTTAACTATTGATTTCATTGTTAAACGCGCGAATTGGAATTGTGTTAGACCAGACCTGGACGAAATTTATCTCAAGTAATTTAAACATAATCATTTTGAATAACGGTTACTGGTATTTCAATTCTTCTTATGTTCTTCATTTGGTCAATTAATAGTGAATCGAAATACTGATTATTTGAAGAAATAACATTTGTTTCTTAATTGTAGATTTTCATACCGTTCCAAATATAACGTTCAGAAAAAGTGTTGAATAATGTACAGGAATAATTGTAGTAAATGTAGAATAGCGTTTAGAATGGCTGATAGTAATGCTTGTTACGTTAATATATTAAGATTTTATTATATTAGGAGTACAAATTAATTCGGTGACTTTTTACAGAGTTCAATGTACATTTACGGAAAATCAAATGCAACTTTGTTGTTCAAAATAAGTTCGCATTATTCAATCTTATATATTATTCAATCTTATTATACGCGACATATAAATTACATTTTAATGGAAAAGATGATGATTTATCTCAATAAAGCCTTCGAGACGTTAAACGTAAAGGCACCGAATTAATTTGTACACCTAATAGTAATATATAGGTACATACGAGGGCAATCCAGAAAGTAAGTTCCGTTAAGTAATTAAACAAAAGGAAACCATTATTAGAGAAACACTTTTATTGCATAATGAAGTACAATGCTTATAATAACTTCAATTGTTTGCCAATGTGTCAGCAAAAAGGACACGCATGCGTGAAACCACGAATGCAGCGCTTTCGCGACAAAAATTGAAAACGGAACTTACTTTTTGGATTGCCCTCGTATATTTCGCACCATAAAATTAAATGGAAACACATAGCTTCACGCTTGAAAGCTGATTTAATACTGAACATATTCCACGTTTCGTGTAGTAAGGCACAACGACAAACATAAACCATAACAGCGAATCGGTTCCAAGAAAAGTAGCAATTGTCCGAACATAGAAAGTCACCGTGCATTACTATCAGTAAGGAATAATAATAATATAAAGAGAAATGAAGTATATTAAGAAACTAGTTATTTCGGTCAAAACCAAATAACGAATAACAAATAATTCATTACTTGAAATACCAAATAAACCATTAATTGAAAATACATTAATTCATTTTCCATATGAAATACTTTACGAAATAATCGTGTTATTTTGAAAATAGATTATTCTTCAAATGACTCTGAAACTCTGTCACGTGTAGGGATGGTAAAAAAATGGGAAAACATTAATATATCAATGCAAGGATACCATCGGTCAACTACCATCGATACTTCAAATAGCAATAATTGATATTTCTTTTCATTAACGTTTAAACTAAAGGGGCTTTAATGAATTAAAAACAAAAATTAATTTCAAGAGTGGCCAACAAAACAGCAAACTGTGTGACTAAATCTAACGTTGACAAACATCAAACAAAAATACATCAATAATCGGTATTTCGTCTATCGTAAACACCGAGCGTTGAATTTTCAATATTCAAAATAAACTTTTAAGCTTCCACTTTTTAGCTTCGATACTATCCATCGCCTAGCATCCATGGTTTCAATGGCATTGATTTCGAAACATCGATGGTATCGTTGCCATCCCTAGTCACGGATAAACAATTCGAAGTTCGAAAAGGATAAAGAAATCTCAATAAACGTTACGTCGAACGATCATTTGAACCTTCTTTAAAAACAGCAATGAACGCGTACACAAATTAGCCAAAGGTGAAACGAAAATCAGCTGAAAAACCTGATTGCCAGTGGCCACAACATATTCCGTTTTCCGGTAGCCGAGTTCACGACGCGTACTTGACCTCATCGGCGCGGATCCGAGACGGTCGTTTTCTGCGATAGGTTAAGCGTGCTCAATCACGGGCCCCTTCGAGAGAAACTACGCTTTTTGCCCGGTCTCTGGTGGACGGTTCGTATTCACCGCGTGCTGCATCCGCAACGAAACGCACGGGGGAACTGAAAACCGCAAGGTCTCTCTCCCAAGAGAGGGACGATCCGTTAACGCGGAAATCGCCGCTCGTGGGCGTCGAAGTTCGTATTCATCGCGCGGTCGAATCGTTAACGAGCGGATTTGCGACGTACATACATCGACTACTCACGCGCGTGGTACATAAATGAAAGTGAAACATTGTTTTATCGAAGATGAAGCGAAATTACGATACCGTGAGAACCGCATCCGCATTGTGTACTTTCAACCATCCCGAGGGACGAATTTTTAAGGGCCGGAAAACTTACGGTCACTCGCACGAAAGTTCTCGTACACCTTGTCCACTTCGAAACATTAAGTTGCTGCATAAGCTCTGTGTCCTTAATTTTCGCGTACGCGTTATAATTAATGATACGAACTAAGCTACCTAATACAGGATTAATAATATAAAATGAAATCTTGCGGTATATTTACTCTCCAATAACATTTCAATTGCGCGTTAAATTTGTGTTACGCGGATACAATTGAAAAATTAAAAGATAATTAGGTGGGTTGTTTCGAATGGAATTTTTAAACAGTTCTATGCACGATGTATAAAATGTGTGCTATATATTTTTGTTAGTTTACCATCGTCTAAACGCTTAATATTATCAGTAGCGCAATTTAAAACATTCTTCCTGCGACAATGAATAGAAAAACTTTTGAGAAGAGAAAGTCGCATAGTTTTCTGGTGGTTGAGAAATGGTTGTAAATAGTGATAATAACTGTAAACCTTCGTGAACGTATGACGTGATTCCAAGAATTACATTTTCTCAGAACATTAGCGAACAGAACTTTCACAATAATCTAATACATGAGTTTCGAGTAATTCATAGACACTGATTTTGTTCGTTGGCTAAAATTAAACGCAACTTGTAAAAAGGCAATTTTCGTCCGTTTATTTAGTAGAAAATAATAAAGACTTTACTTGTCAAAATTTCCTTTTAAATATCCAATTAAGTACTGTACAGAGATTTTCGTGAGTGACTGTATGTATTTGATGTTTCAAATGTATTCGTTGAAAATATGTTAAAACCGATTGTATAAAAGAACACTTGAATAATACAACGTACGCATATGTGACCATTCAACATTAATGTTACTATATCGAACGTCAAGTAAAACTAAACACACATATATGTGCCAGTATCCCTAAAGAGATTCAATTACCGATGCAATAAAAAATTAATTTTCTTCGGTAACATGTTCGGAAATGTTTTAAATGCTCGCGACACGAAAATGTTAAATGGCCAAAAATCGTCCTTCTTATGTCAAAGCATGAATGTGCAAGCTTCCAATTCTTGGAATAAAAATATTTTACAATTAATCCATTAAGTGCTTAAAGAGAAGAAAATAAATAAAACATCCGGGTAAAGCATACAATTTCAGGTCATTTGCAATAGTTAGAAACGATTTCCTTCATAAAAAAGTAGGTGTTTTTGTTTACCACTTTTTGTAATATTAATAAGCACTTAAAGGGTTAAATCCAGACTAATATCCGTAGAAAATTTCAAATAGCGGATAGAAAGAGAAGATTTTAAACATTTTACTTTCAATTGTGAATTTCCAAAATTTGTCGAAACGCACATTCGTGGTATTGCCACAAGATTGACGAAATGGTGTACGTTATTCAATCGAATCTGGGAAAGGAGAAATTGTGACTGCGGAACGTATCGAATAAAAAACCACGCGAAGCGTTCCGAAATTGAAGAATATTAACCCCTTGCCCTACGATTATTTTATTACCTTCGCATGCTAGCTTAAATTGATCGCTGCTTTTATATCGTGTGAAGTACAAATCGTAGGAATATTCAAAGCACGTATTATTTTACAGCCTCCAAGCTTGTAAAATGAAGCCAAGATTAAAGTTCAAATTAAATTTTACCCTCGGTGATATTTATTTTTGTCGAATCTGCGATACAAATCGTGCAACGAGTGTGACTCGTTATTGTAGGCCAAGGAGGTAACTGATATTTCGAGGCTCCAAAATAAAAAGCAAAAAATTCGAATAGGGGACACATCGTTGGTGTCTACGTACGAATATTATTTTTGTAGAAGAATTTATCTAGAACGTGTATTTATCTTCGTAAAATATGTCTTACCCTTGTTTTCCTTGTAGCTGCCGTTCAGTTGAACCTCGCCAAGATGACCCTGAGAACTTTGAGAGCTGCTCGACTCGTCGTCATCGTCAGGCAAGCTCGAATTTAGGGTGTTGTTCAGAGAGCTTAGACCCAACGAGTGGTTGAGCCGTGGACTTAGGCGTGCGTTCAAGGACATCGACAATGGGGACGTTCCTGTCGAATGTCGTCGGGATTTTCGCCGCTCGTGCGAATCCACCAGGGACTTCCGGTTCCGCAATGTCTTCCTATCGGAGGGAAAGGGTTTCTCGGTGAATTATTGCGCCCGCAATTTCACTGCATTAATGTCGCTACAAATTTGAACACCCGAGCATTGAATAGAGAGAGTGAATTTCCACTTTCAACGATTCAATTCCTTAATCGTTGACTTGTACTACTTGGCCACTTACACGAGTAGTGTTATTTTGTACGAGGCATTGCTATCGGGTTAATAAGTGAAAATTGGAAGATTGAGCTCGACTCGTAACGATCAGCCCATTAAGAAGCGCGTTGAAGTAGATCGAAGTTGAAGCTTATCGCGATTGTACGTTGATTACGCAGTAATTGAAGCGCTGGCCTGTGGAAACGATTTCGCCTGAATAATCAGACACCTCTACTACTGCCCACGTAACACTACCAAGTTCAATCATTAACTCAAGAAATGACATTATTTCTGGTCTGACCTAGTGCATATCAGCTTCTATTCACCGATTAACTCCATCAAACGAAAATTGTAGTAAATAAATAAATAAAAGATTACAGTAAATATACGTTCCTTTGCAAAATTCCTTTTAAATATTACATTCAAATAAACCCTGTAGAATGTATTATTACAGGTGTAGCTTTTATCTAACGACATATTAAACGCGTGAAATAATACACCCTTGAAATAATCATTATTTTTATAAATTGTTTATTATACCATGGCCAAACACATTTTTCCCATTTCGTGGAAACTTATTTTATATATCAAAAGTTAAGCACTAATCAAGTGTTTTGGTACTAAAATTTCAACAAAATTCATAAAGTGGAGTTAATCACTTTGACTTGTGGAACTACCCACATGACATTGACCCAAATATTGAGATATACAAGAACAAGATATATAATCATTACATACATACACGTGATCTCCGCTATTTATAAACATCCGCTATATATATAAATTGACTTTGATCGTACGGCGTATATATACGACGTAATCCCTCAAGGGGTTAAGAAAATCACTATTCGCTTCAAAAGCTACAAGCCGGTCACGGATATCTCGTACTAAATGTCTATTTCTGCAAACTGGAAACTTTCCTCGGAAGGAAGATCGGTTTAACATTTTTTTCCAAGACCTTCCTTCCCAATTTAGTTTCCCAAAAACTTAATCAACCCTTCCAAACTTCCCTCCATAAACTCTCCGTATTAAACTCCCCCGTCAAGCATTCGCAACACGTAACGCGTAAAGATCGACAAGAAACTTGCCAAAGGGACCCAAAGAAGCAAAGTGACTTGATCCAAAATCGATACCTGATGTTATCGTCCAGCTGACGAATCGGCGAGCCCCTATCGTTCCCGTCCTCGTGATGTAGTACAGCTTCATAAATCTGGAACTGCCTGAGTAGATCAAGATCGGTGCCCTGCTTCGACATGTACCTCTGGATGATTCCTTCGATTCCCTGCTCTTCTAAACAGTCCACCTGATCGTAATAGGTGTCTTGGTCCGGTATACCGTTCAAACACTTGTTAACTAATGTCGTCGCGTATATAAGCAACTCTGTATCGGCGGCGTCGTAATCTTTCAGCAACTTCATCACGTTCGTCCAGGGTATCATGCCTCTGGATGTATCGACCGATCTTACGGCCCTCACCAAGAGAAGGCTATTCGTTTCGACGTATTCGACGAATACCAGTAGGAGCTTCAACGCGGTCTTCACCACCAAACGGAAGCGGCTGGCTATCAACGTGTATAACCACTGAACTGTCTGACCGTGTTCCATCACACCATTCATACCATCCACGTAGAGCATCACCTGGCCGAGAGCTACGAGAAACAGAAACGGAAACAGAAGGCGTTTAATTGGTTTACACAGCGAGAAGGGCAAAGATTTGGAGAAGGAGAGAATTGTTTCTTTGAAGGAGAAGAACAGGTTGGTATTTTGACGGTACACACTGTTGGGTCGAGTGGTTTTGTTGAAGTTTGCGGAAAGGACGAACGGCTGAAATTGCTTGCCACTCGCCAACGTGGGGAAATATCTTGCCCATTTCAATTCAAATGTCTTACAATACCCCTCTATTTTATTCTTTAGAATATTCGAAATTATTTGGAACCTCGCGTGTTTTCCATAGTTTAACATTGGAACTCAAACGTTCGTCGTTTTTGTGACCGGGTAACTTTCCGCGAACCGCCATAGCGTGGCTTATCGTACGAATTTTTAGCATGGACAAATGTTTCAACGTAGTTTACTATAAATACATTTTACAATATTCATACAGTTTCAGACACAAAATCGAAAATAAAATTTACAATATTGTGTCGCCAAGAAATAAACTGTAACGATTCGAAGATTTGTTATTAACCCTTTCGCTACAACATCTTAAAACTGAAAACCGCTTCTGATGTAAAGATGAGAATAATTTTTATTAATTTAAGAATAGTTTGGGTGCAAGTATTTTTGATGTTTAGGGTCGTTAATTATAATCTAATAAGTACCAATGATAATAAAGGAATTATTGTGGGGTTAATAAAAATATAGATGTATTTTAGCGTATGATAGCTCGGTTATTTAGGGCGTATATATACGTCCTTCGTAGCGAAACGGTTAAAAAATGTTTGTGTTCTAGAGTTAACCCTTAACTATTATTATCGGTCTGAGAGGTCGCTAATAATTACCTATTCATCTCTATTCTTTTTTTGCACGATTTACGAGCTTGTCACTCTGAACACTTTTCAATTATAACAGTTCACCTACTGCAATTAAAGTAGAACCCCTTTATTATTGATGTGCAAAGCGAGAACAATTGATTTTGACTTTTTTATCCGCCACTTTTATATCAATAATGGTGCAATAAGCATTGGCGATCTCGCGGACCGCTGATGGTAGTTACGTGTGTTTTAATATGTGCAGTAGTTAAGCGTAAAACAAAGTTAGAATATGCTACGTATTTTATTGAGGTCTAAAAGCAATTTAACGGGACAAGTCAGGGGAGATAAGCAAAACAGATGACGTTTCGCTGACGAATTACAACTTATCGATTACGATAAATATGTATCTAGCTATTATTTCAGTATTATGTTAAAATACAATATATTTTAAAGTGTTCAATAAAATAGCGTTGCTTAGAGTATAAGGTATGAAAGTGATAACGATAATCGAAGGTACAGTTTGGAATAATTTTTGCAGCTATGAATTTAGTTTAAAGACAGCAAGGCGTAGCTTCTGTTTTCAATATAAAAATTGTTATTCCTATGTTTCCATTTTCTCGTAGCTAATTTACGTTGACACTCGTACAACGTCATATTCCCTTTTCCAACAGAATGCATCGAAATTTCACTTGAATTTAATCCTTATAATAAACATCTATTATTTCAACAAATATTCTTCCACAAATTAACTTTTTCCTTCGCATACTTTCAATTCTTCCTTTTATCCACACAAACCAATCCTTTGGCTCTCCAATTTTACTTCCATCCCTATTAATATCTACTCCCATTCCAATCAAACGTTCAAAATTCTACAAATCAACCACGGCTTGAAAAGGGAATAAAAAAAAAAGGAAAAAAAAAACACGGACAAGAATCGACGTGAAAAATGTGAACGTATAGGTTTGTCAAAACTTCCTGCGTATGTCACAGGCCATATCACAATATGGAAAACAATTTTAGTCTCCCAGCCACCCGAATCCATATTCAACAGAATACAATAGAATTCCATGAACAAAATCTTGCATATTTCCTACCTCCAGATACGGTCACGTATTTTTTCGCGCCAAAATTATTTTTTCCCCAAAAAATTCGAAGCTTTGTGAACGAAACAAAGGGCCATCTGTACAACCCTAACTCAAACGCTACGGTACGTGTTCCACGTGTCGGTTAAATATACAGGTAGGTGCTCGTGCTTCATCAATTTTGTACGAATCATAATCTCGATGGACCCTTTGTCTTCCCGAACAACAGAATTCTCTCGCACGTGACAACCTCTTCTTTTTTTTCTTTTCCACTTCCTTTTTTTTTTTTGCTTCCGTTAAAAGCGTGGAGAAAAGCGTCGTCGTCACGCTGACAGTTAACGCAAATATCCAATGAGGAGCTTTTGTCGCATCCTCCGACAGCGCTTGTGGCTAGCAGGATAAAATCCATCAATCTCCGGCCGATTGAAATCGACTTTGGTCATTTTTTTTATTCGGTGCAACATCGTGCCTCGTGTTGCTGGTGAAATTGATTTTTCGCGAGGCACGCGAGACTTCACAGTCGCCGTTTAACACCGAGATTTAACGCTTCGACTCCCCGGCCTTGAAGCAGCTACAAATTCGTTTATACTTGCATCAAGTTTGACGCGTGGTTCGAGAAGTTTAAAGGGAAAAGTGGTTGAATTCTGACCGAATGGATGAAAACGGTATTTTTTCAAAATCTTTAGCTAATGGCCATTTATGTATGTATAATAAATGTCATAGTACAAGGTTTCAAACGATAGAAAGATTTTAAACATTTTTATGGCGCTATTTTTAAAGGAAAATTACAAAAATGTACTTTATGAAAACATTTAATTATTTTCAAGCAATTCCACAGAGAGTGTTTCTGGGTCTACTGATTATAGTAACAATATCTCTGATTATAATAACCGGATTCCACTGTACTAATAATTCGAATCACAATATGTATCAATAAAACAGAATCATAGAGAAAATCCTCAGGAAAACCCTTAAAAGAAAGAATTCTGGCGTGTCATCGTTTATCAAATGTCTTCTTCCGTAAGAGACAATCTTAAAACCGATATTCTTCGCCATCCATAATCCCCTTTATTGTCCTTTCGTCGTTTCTCGTCCGAAAATTGCTGGTCGCTAATTACCGTAAAGGCAAGTCACGTAGAAGCACCGGAAGTCCGGTAAATTACGCAACAATAACTAGCAGGGAACAAATTATTAACTCGTACAACGAATGTTACGTGGCCGTGTCAAAAGTTATAATTTACTCGGTGTGCAGGTAGTACGAGTTCTAATTGAGCCTGGGCGCATTGCTATGCCACAATTAATTATCGGGCAGCGGTGGTTTAACCAGTTCTCCGGCGAGTGCTTACAAGTGGTAGAAGCGCAGGTAGTCGCGACGAACAGCCCTTATCGGCGATAAAGCACCGTTCACTTCGATGATCAGGTGGTTCGGTGTTTTTCGATAAACTCATTTCTATCGCGACTTATGCTGCAACTGTGCTACAAGCGTGAAAATTATTTCAATTTTGTACAATTTCGATTGCTTCGCTTCTTAACGCATTACTGTCCTTACAATTAGACTTGATCGGACGTTTTAAAGGAGTAATACGATTAAAATCACTGGGTGAAATTATTAGGACTACAAAGCGACGAACTGTTTATTATACAATGTATAATTGAGTTTATCTTTTGGATAAACTACTTGATTACGATTACACTTTCTATTGTATACCGAAAGGTGCATCCCTTAGTAACAGACAAACATATCATTATTATTATACTTTTGTTAGTAGCAATTTTGCCCATCAGAAAAGCGAGATTTATACATATTGTTTTGCTTCGATAAACAGGGAGTGTAGTTAATTTCTGTTCGTTAAAGTGCATTAAAAGAGTTCTCTAAAAGTTTGCTTTCGCAGCATTTTAAGAAACACATAATAACGAATTTCAATTTCAATATCCAATATCTAATGCAGAGCTTTATGACTATCAGTGAAATATAATATTCATTGAATATAAAATGTTCGTTTTTTTTATGGATACTCGATAATTACAAAAATGTCACAGTTACGAATACAGAACGATATGCTATAAAACAAACTTGTTTCTCCGTTTATACGTTACGCTTGAAAGAAGAAAAAGGAAAAAGAACGAGAAAGGGAGATGGGTTCGCACGTTCAGAGTGCTTTATGAAAATAGAGTTGCGACGTCGTTATTCTGTTAGTTGTAGGTATCGATACTAGATACCCGCTCGAAACGCACTCGGTTTCCATAAAATACTGGACTCGATTTTCCCGTAGATATTTATGCCCCAACGTATCGTATTAGATATCGACATTTCATATATGAAACGTAAATATTGAGAGCGAAGGGAATGAATACCTTCGAACACGCGACGCGTAATGCTTATTCTAATTTCCATCGATAACGTCGAAATGGACTCCATAACACGTAGCAACAAAGTGGAAATTATTGTACCCGAAATCATTATCAGTGCCATCCTGACTTTCTTGCATTTATCATTGACCAAGTACAGGACCACACATTTATAGGAAATATCATAAATGGCCGTGTAAAAAAAGTAGACGTTTTTTTAACGATCCTTACGATTTAGAAACGATGATGTCGAGAATTATGTTCGATACAATCATGAAAGTTGCAAAAGCCAACCATCTATAATGCGTGTAACTCAAAAGTTACATATCTATGTATTCAAATTTATCGCTTCTTATCTTACTTGCATATTACTGTATTATTGCATTTTTTCTTTAACGTTGTGAGATGAATTACATAATATGTGGAAAACAATTGATTTTGTAATATTTGTAATATTTAGTTACAACTCTTATCGTTTTAAATGCGCTATTGTCTTGTTCTAGTCTAAACTAGTAATGTGACACTGAAATAGTAAAGGGGCCAGATCTCCAGATGATTCTACATGAGAACGGATAATCTACCCTATGCTTCGTTGATGCCTTTATGTAGCAGCTTTGCGAAGTTTTTAAAAAAAGATGGCAGTTTTAAGTCATTTGGTTCAGCGTAAAGCTTCGGATTAACGCCTTAAGCTAATGTGTTCCAACTTTTTTTACTTTACATTTCAAACATATAATAATTAGACAGCGAATTTTTATACAAATTCAAATTGTTGCAGAAACAATTTAAGAAATGGATCCTAAATAGAAATTCATTTCGCGCTTTAAATATTACAACGCGTTTTCGATATTTCGTGTATTTTCACGTATTTTGTGCATTTTGCAATTCTTCGCATAGTTCAATTTCCCATAATTGCATAAAAATCCGAAATAATTGAATATAAACTATTATCATTTATTATATTATTATTTATTATAATATATATAAATTATTACTAATAATAATATATGCATCATCTACGTTTATGTAATATACGTTGCTATGGATAAATTCATGCCACTGTGAAGCACACTTTCAGTGACGAATCGTAACGTTGAAAGGGTTAATTCGTATGCTTAATATAATACATTAAGACGGGAGAAATTGAAGGAAAAGATGAACGATTGCTGGCACCATTATACCATCAAATTGGCGTGAATTTCACGCCAACAGTCAACCTATCGCACCAAATTTAATACTCCAAAGAGCCGTGCAACGCGTATAAAATAGCGCACATTTACCATTATAGAGGAGATTTCGTATTGGGCAACCGGCCGCGTTTCCCGATGTAAATGGGTTAAATCAGCGAAAACGCGTTACAGAACTGCCGGATAATGGAACTATTGTGTCGATCGAACGAAACTTTTCTCCCATGGAAAGATCGTCCAGCCGGAAATTTCCGTTTAATCAATTCTACGCCGGCCGCTCCAATTCGGGACTCATTCTACTTGATCGGACTTTCAACTTCGTCTTTTTCCACTGATTATCGGCCAACTGCGATAATCTCCAAGGAATAGCTCCCCGACTGATAAATCTTCAAGGTTTATTCGAAATTTCCGTGACGTGGATCGAAATACTCCAACATTATATAAATCAACGTTACTCGAGGATATTGAATGTTAGATGCGAGAGAATAGAGCGTACCTACCAACATTGCTACAAGTTTAGGTGACTTGAGGTATCTTATGTTTCGAAAGTATTCTAATAACTGAAAATCCACTGCAACTTAATTAAAGAAAAGTTTGTTCTCGACTGAACGAAGTTCTTCGATAACTGAAATATAGATTTTCTTTTATTAACAATGTTCATTACAATTCTCTGCTATCTTCGATCGATCAAAATCACTGATTCTTTTTATCATTTGAAAATATTCGTAATATTATTTGTTGTAACATTTTCAATTACCTACGTTTTTGGATACAAATTTCTTTCGAATCGTATCACATATTTTTCCACGAAGAATGCAACGAAATTTAAATTTCCACTCCGTACACGTTTTATATATCCTCCCCCTTTTTCGTGGCCGACTACAGTATTAAATTTAGATTTGTTCGCTTTTGTAACGGAGTACGCGATGGCATGAAAAGCAGCTCGTGAAATTCGTTCGGGCGAAAGTTTCGGTACGGCGACTGTTAAATTAAACATCAGGAAGTTCGGAGTACTGGTTCCCTGCTGTTTAGTGCTACATCCTCAGACAAAGTTCTTACGTTGACTTTAAAGAGTGGCGTTTCCTCTCGAATAACATCTGGAATCGAATCGCCATTCGCGTTTATCAAATGTGAAAAATGTAAGCGCAACAGTGAAGTAGGAACTGTAGTCGGTAAAACCTGGCTACAAACATTTCGTATACATTATTATAAATTATTAAATAAATAAATACAGCAGCCCCTCGATTGTCCAATTTAATAAGAGTGAAAGGCTGGTCAGATCGAGATGTTGGGAAAATCGGGGGATTTTTTAATCGTTAAATATTTCAAAAATGTTGCGTTACGCGGTGTGGAGCTGTGGAGAGGGAGAAGAATGGGAAAAAGGAAGGGTGTTGCGTTTCGTCTTGGACCTGCTAGTGGACTCATCATCAATAAGATTACCTAGCAGGCCCTGCCTTAAACACTGGGATATTGGAAGGAAGGTTAAAGGCGGTATATACAGTGGCTAATGAAAGTATTCGAACGCTTAGATTTCTTATCTTTAGCACATGAAATATGTACATTAATCCTAGATGTTTAAAACAATTTAGTGTCCATAGCAAGAGGATAATCGCATGGTTATGTTAATAAGATTAGAAAATAATCCAATCGCATATACAGTGTTTAAAACATATTTATTTGAAATACGCACCGGGTATGGGTAACAAATTGTTTTAAATATTCAAGATTAACATACATATTTTATGTGCCAAAGATAGGAAATCTAACCGTTCGAATATTTTCATTAGCCACTGTATATACCGCCTTTAACCTTCCTTTCAATATCCCAGTGTCTAAGGCAGGGCCTGCTAGGTATCCTTACTGATGATGAGTCCACTAGTGGGTGCAGAAGAGCCGCCACACGCGGTATTAACGTATTGCGGCACGAACTTATGCGATGACCTAATATTATCGAATATTTATACGTGCTTTGGCCAAATATTTTTGCACGCCGCACGCACTTTTATATACGTTCTCAAACTACCCCTAATATTACCAGCATCTTTCAATAACACATAATAGCCGCCGTAACGTGAATCATTGATGGACCACGGGGCACGAATAGCAAGTTCTAAAAACGTATAAAGTTACGAATTTGCCGTAACGCTGAACGCGTTAATCAGCTTTGCAAGAGGTAGTATCTGCAGCTAGTACCTCCGAATCGAGAAGCCGCGGCAGAACTGCAGTTAGTTCCAACACGAAATGCATAAGGTATACTTCTGATTGCCAACGGGAACACTTTAAACGCCGACGTAGTATGTAAAATCGAGTTGCGTTTATAGCAAGTCATCTAAAGTCCATCAGGGTTTATTACCAGTTACGGCAACGCGCAAAGTGTTCGAAACGTTTAGCAATGCAAAAGAAGCTTCTGTTACGTATCAAACGCACGGGTTAGAATAACTCGGGCGGGTGAAAAACGATCGTATTAAAGTCGATATAAGTGAAACGGTAAATACTCCAGTATTTTCGCGTGAATCCTATTTCTTCTACGTCTTATCATCCAAATAGCAGTTAATTCTGCCACGTCTGGTCATTTTCGTTCCCTCCAATCAGAGACCGATGCTAATTGAACCTCCTCGAATAAATACTCGCGTGACGTTTACGATCCATTTACGAAATCGAAATGGTTCCGCGACGGTGCCGCTCGGAAGAACAAAACGTGCATAATCTCGTAGGGAAATTTATCACGAACCCGGGTGGGCGCTCATAAATTTTGCCGATAAGGAACACGACGTGTTAGCAAAATTTAATTCCTGCCGGTTTCCATTTTCGCGTTTCATACAAAATTCAACAAAGATTAAAACATAAATAGGAAAACAAGAATGCAAAAGAGAGAGAGAGAGAGAGAGAGAGAGAGAGAGAAAGAGAGTATTATTTACGAATGCCGTTTATTCGTGATAGCCCAATGATAACTGTTATCTAGCGCATTCCCGGTTCTAGTCGCGATACATTGTTGGTCCAGCCGATAAAAAAAACAAAAGAGCATGCTAATGCGGTAATTATGCTAATAATAAACGTTACACGACATTACACGTTTAACACTCGCCGCTGCCGCCTGCTGATTTAATGTAACAACACGTACGCGTAAATTTACTAATTTGCATGGTGTCGCGTTATTTCTCCGCTGCCTTCCTATTAGTCGGATTTATGTCACCGCTTTTAATCCAATTCGTCCGAATGCAGTCTCGCATGCGACGGTAAAATAAGGTAGGCTAATGCCAGAACGGACCAGAAACAGCGTTAATGGATAAAAAAAGATAAGGACCCGATCTATAATGAGCATTTATATGCATCGCGCGTCGAATATCAAGGCAACGTTAACCAGCAACTATGTCGAACATCATTTGGAACAGGGTTTCTCAAAGGATAACCTGACTAAATTTTTGTGCAAACGGATTTTGAATAGGGAAGGTTCTGGAAGATCTAGAAGATGTTAAGTATCGACAATAAGGGTGGATTGCAATTGCAGTGAGTATCGAAAGTAAGTATACAATTTACAAAAATTAACTGCCAACGACTGAAGCATACTTATTTGTATTAAAAAAAAAATAAAAATAGTAAACATTTGCAAAGCCCATGGCGATTGAATTACAATAAATCTTCATTTATATTTTGTACAGAAAAGCGTGGAATATCCTAAAAAATGCATCGTTGCTATATAATTTGTTATGGTAAATATGTAACCAGTCATTTTGATCGCCTTAATAGTCGTAGTATTAAAGATATGCACGTACGTTACCTTATTATAAAATAGGTCCGGAGGAATTTTTCATCGTTGAAAAGGTTAAGCGTTCCGAGGTTCAAACTTCTCTAGTGGAATTATCGTTCTCTTTTTACTTCGACCAGAAACCGCCCCTTGCAACTAATTTGTACAAGAAGCTTTGAGCTTCGTTACAAAGATCTTATCAAGATCAACTTCGATTCTCTTTAATCTAGAATCGCTTCCGATTCGAAGAGATCAATCGAAATATCGTTGAAACTTGTGACGCGAGCGAAGAAAAAATTTGGAAACTCGAATTTGCCGTGTTTAATTTGAGAAACACTGGCGTGAGGCGATGTCACGTTTCAAGCATCGACGTCGCAATCGTAGCGCCGGTTCATCGGCACAATCGCGCCGGTAATGACAATAATTGTAAAGCGATTTAAGCGCGCCACGGTTGAGGGCATTAGCTGGCCCGTTATCATTACACCGGCCATAAGTTACGCCGCGAAATCTAATTAGAAGCGTGTACCAGAGCGTAGATCGTGTGCGTAATCATCGACTATCGGCCTGGCTTTCTCGCGATATTGTAATCACCAATCGACGAGTATGGGAAGCGCGCGATTTTTTACTATTACGGGTGATGCGGGTTATAATGTGTATTATTGTAGATTAATTCTACAACGTCGCACCTTTTATGATTACTCTCTAATTGCGAGCGATTTTATAAGGATACTTTTCCATTGGGTTTCTAATACGTATGACGCGTCACTTTTCCGATCGAATAATTAATTCATCGACCCTTTCAGTCACTCGTCAACCTGAAATCTCTTGGAGGAACATGGACTTTAGTATCGGTTATTTGATCTCCCTATGAAAAGAAGTACATCCGAGTGTATCCAACGGTGCCTTAGAAACTAGAACAGAGTGCTATCCGATGAATACCGGAAATAAAATGAAAAGAAAAACGTGTAAATAAAGAGAAAGTTATAAGAAAACTACGTGAAGTAAAGTAGCAATTTGGTTTGTTTAAAAGCTGAAACTAACCACTTCTTAAATCTCTAATATAGCTAGTTTGGAAAATTAAAAAGACATCGCGTGGCAAGAATCTCGCACGAGGTTAGTTTAGACAGTTAAAAAGGCACACTGTCGCAAAAAAAAACGCGCATTACTTTCCGGTACCCTTAATATTTCATAAAGTCTAGTCTAATACCATAAAAATCACCGTTCAGGTGTCTTTAATTCATCCCGCATTAAATAGTCTGAGGGACATTAATTCCCGGCTGGAAGATATAACTATTTAACATGCACAAGGGTGCTAGTTACTCATGTACATTATATAATTTCATCAGCGTACGTCCAAACAGGAGCCATAAATTTTCCGCGCGAAAAATCTACCGACAACCTCCTCGCAACGTTGCGCCGAGCACCCTCGTGTTACCCTTTTTTCATCTCGTCGACGACGAAAACAGAATAAAAGCAGAAGAAAACAGGAGAAACGAAAAAAAAAAAAAAAAAAATGAAAAAAGTCCCGTAGTAGCAGAAGGAGGGAGGGGAGAGAGAGAGAGAAAAAAAATAGATGGAAACTCCGACGACATTGCGTCCAACGGCACAGAAAACGTTTCCCCCGGTGATTTAGAGTCATAATCCGCGCGCGCGTCCCGGAAACTCGGTTTCTCCGGCCTCGCGGACGCATGAATCTCTTCTTTTCTCGAATCAGACAAGAGGATCGATAAAATCTGTTCCCTCGGCGTGGAAGTAGGTGAATGTTACGCATCATGCGGCACTTAGAATTTTAAAGTCCAAGAGGAGAAAACAAGTTTCCTTGGCATTAAAGGAATCTTCCATGAGATTTATATAAAGTAATGAAGGATAACTAGTAGCGCGGGCAGTTTTAATGTATGCCGCGGAGGATGCAACGTATATTAAGTTACTTTGACTGAAATTGCACTTAGCGGTGGAATTTATTAGATTGTGATAAGGCCAGATGAACGGGTAACGAGCAGTTGAGAGAACGAAACGCAACGGAGAGAGCGTATTATGCGGTTACAAATTAGTATGCTCGAAATAAATCCGTGCACGATATAATAACAGATAAATCTGATGAATATTGTATAATTTAGAACATGTTTTGCGCTAGTGTGTAATTTTTTACAATAAACATTACGAATGAGCTTATATAGCAACGAGGGGTTCAACGTATAATAAATACAATTTTACGTCCCTCAGTGGTTTATTTGCGAAACGAATTTTTCACGTAGATTTTTCTTCTAATTTAAATACGGGTATTAAAAAACGAAGAGTAGGTATAGATGAAGCTACGACATATTTCAAGCTGAGAATTTCAAGAGAAAATATTCTTTAGTTCTCAACCGTTTCATTTAATCAAAATAATTTTCATTTGGTTATATATATGATTAAATAACGTGTGATGGTTTATCCGAATATATCATTCGAATAAATAACATAAATATTCATGCAAAATTAATCGAATAAATGTATTTAAAAAGAATTAACTTTTTCATTCGACATTTGTGCAAAAGTTAATTCCAAAAATCAGTGCGATAAGGTTTGAATAATAAGATTTGAAAATATCTTTAACGATCAGTATTGTCTACGCATTCTTACTTCACCAATCTCCGAAGTATAATCTAATGTAATGCAAAGAACGTCTTATCCGAATGATTTTATCCGAATAAATTTTCAGATGAATTTTATACGAGTAACCTTTTACTCGTCTACTTCCTTATTCGGATAAATTCCTATTCATGAATGGTGAAAAAAAATGTAAGTCCCGTTTTTTATCCGTTATCCGTTAACCGAATAAAATGTTTCCCGCCTCTGTCGGCGTACAATGCGTTAAGAAGGAATAACTACAAGCGAATCGTTTGCGAGCAGACGTAAGTTACGCAATGAAAATATTTGCAACATCTTACTCGATCTTTGCTAAAGGATTTCTTTGCCAACATTCTTGCTGCAATATTACACCTCTTAAAAACGTTACGTTGCGCAACTACACTTTTAATTCATAGTCTTTGAAGGATTGCGCGGATGTAGAATCTCGAATTTTGAAAGCTCGGATAGTGACTTCCACGGAACTGAAGTGATCGATATGACGAACGCTACTACGCCAATGGAGATATGCAAATATCGCGCAGAGCCGCGGAATTTTACGTTCATCGCGTCGAACGGCTGAATTCCTATTTTCGCTTTATTGCATACGGGAACCACACGCCGAGCGTGTCTTCTGATTCACGCTTTTCTGGCGAGCGTGAATCAAAGCATATCACGATTCTTTACATTCTCGAGCTTCACTTGGCATAAATTTGTGGATCACATTGTAATAGGGAATTATTCCAACAAAGCTTTTCCAACAAATCTGCAAGAGGATTTTTATTCTAAAAACTTCAGGTTATTTTTTCCGAGACACGGAATAATGAATCTACATTCTCCATTGTTCGAATCATTTTTAAATAGCTTTTGTCCCTTGGACATTGTAATTATGATTGGTAACAAGCCTGAAGTATAAATGAGTTTCGCAAATGTGGTAATTTATTCCGAAACAACGAAGGGACCTTTTTTCTCATCTATTAATCGCATTTAACAAATAAAATCGTAAAGGATTATCACAGAAAAAAGGAAAAAGCATCGGCATTTTTATAATTAATTGAGATGAATATGCAGAAATTAATCTAGAATTATAAACACGGGGTGCACAAAGTAAAACTCGGACACTTATATTTTACAAGCGATTAGTAATGTAAGATAAGAATTTAAATAAAAGATACGGTTTTTTTTATTCAGCCTTATTTAGGGCCAAACAAATTAATAAAGCAAGTAGAACCTGTTTACACTGCTACGAAAATGCAATCAGAAATGAACATTATAAGCGCAATGTTTCAAGTCATTGTCTTGACAAAAGCTTGAAACAATTTAATACCCAATTTTTTTACAGTATCTTTTAAATTTCCTTCTGATCAATAACACGAAGCAACTGAACCAACAACTAATATGGATTCCCACAATATTATCCAACTATTCTTATGCTTAACAGTAGGTTACAAATTCTAAAATAGCGTTTCTAAAATTAACGTATATAACTTTTGCCTTTGTTACTCGTGAATTTATACGAACTTGAATGTACCTGAATAAAAGTATCTTTATATTTTACTTAATTTTCTTTTTTATGCTATCGATGGCTACTTAAACCATAAAACTGTAATTGTCCGTGTTTTACTTCGAGCAGCTGTAGCAATTTTACCAAAATTTTAATGCACTGGCAATATCTCGATAAATTACGCTGCGACGGTGATCTAATATTTCGAACGAAGATGCCAAAGCTAAGATCAAGGCAATTCAAAGCAATTCTCCTCTGATAAATTTCTTAATTTAAAGATTTCGCGAATATACTGTTGTTCAGGGATCACCTCAATCTTGGCACGGTCCAAACGTGTGACATAATTCAGACGCAGTCGCGTTTTTCAGGGACTGTTACATACTTTTTGGTGTCAAGTTCGTCTCAAGAGGGTTGCTCGCGCGTTGCCAAGCCACCGATTCAACGATATCATGCTTAATCGTGCATAAGAGTCGAGTTAACCTTCGAACTCGATCGAACAGGTGTTTTATACTATCATCGTATCGTTTCGAGGCTCGATTTGCCTCGCGATTTTTCTGACTTCTCGTCAAACGACAACTTCGCGACTCGCGAAGCAAACGCAATCACTCGTATCGGTACGCCTCTTGATTCAAGAGATCAGAAATTAAAGGATCGATTGAGTGCCGTTGGAAAATCACTGAACTGTAAAGCTTCCTCTTTTAAAGAAAATTTCACACACTTTTTTTGTATCAATCCCGTGCCCTACGATTATTTTATTACCTACGTACACTTACTGACAAAAGTTAAGAAACAAAGTAGTCATTTACGAATTTTTGCGTATCCTTTCGCTTCTAAGATTCATAGCTTCGAATCTACAATAGCATAAAACTATACTATTACGTACATCAAGAAACAATAAGTTCTTCTACTTTGAATTCAAATCCATGTATCCCAAAAGATAACGACGATATAAAAAGCTTCGCGAATACGTACCATGTTTCTTAACTTTTGTCAGCAAGTGTATGCTAGCGTTAACTAATCACTGATTTCATACCATGTTACGTAGAAATCATTTGAATATTACAGACAATATTTGTTTAATAACTTCCAATCTTATAACTAGACGAATGTTTATGCAAATGTATATTTTCATTGGAAATAGATAAAGTTACGAGGTCTGGATGGAAATTTGTTTTGTTATTAGAGGAGTGTAAACGAAATTAAATTTTCTTAGGAACCGAGTTTCTTATGAAAAAGTTTTGCTTTACATTTTCGCTTTATTTTTTCACGTAGTATTACTTATTACCCTTCCCGGTTGTATTTTGATTACTGGGACACCTAGTATACATTTTACGTATTGTTTGGTTTTCTAAAAATACATGGAATGACACTTGTAGCTGCACTAAAATCACCGATGACAGAAGTTAAGGTTGCTTAAAAACGTTTCGACCTTCAAGCTTATTCTTTGAAAATGTACGTAGAATAAATAAACAACCGAATAACGCATTGCGAAATGCTTGTCAGAATACTTTTGAGTTGTCACTTTTTAAGTAACTCAGCAGAAAAATTGTTGAGAATTATTCTTTTGTACGCACCAATTACTGTACACGTGGATAAAATCAGTGTTAAGCAACTTACATTCTAAATTGCGAATAAAAATGGCGAATAAGTTTGATTTAGTTGTCATTCGCAAATAAAACTAAATAAGGTAATAAATAACTCGAAGTTATTCGTCATTTTTTATTGATTATTTATAAACTGGAACATTATGCATTTATGGGAAATTTAAAGGTGCAAAAAATGCAACATGCAATATAATATGCAAAAGTATATAATAAAAGTATATAAGATACAAAGTATAGTAGAAATTATGATATTTAAAGGGTGGAGCAACCCCCAATTTAAGCCTAATTTCATCAAACTTATTTCCAAAAGTTTGACGATCAATCAAGTTTCACGATCAACCAATTAGTATCTGCTTACGTTTCATATTCTGTAAAGGTTTGAAAACTTAAACGATAAACGCGAATAATAATACTAAATAATGAATAAAAGTTCCCCAACCGAATAATGAATTAATGAATAATTGTGACAACAAATAATTCGAACGATAAATAATCGACTAACGATTAATTGCTTATTCGCCATTCGTATTCGAACGAAATTTTCTCCGAATGATGCCCAACGCCGGATAAAACAAGCCCCGATTCTGCGTATGACGAATTCTCGCGATCCGTTTCCCCCAACTCAGGCGAACGTCTTATCAAAGTTACCATTGGAAGGTTCCCAGCAAACAGAAACTGTCAGAGCGTCGGCACTTTAATGAGGCAATAGCGTGGCGAAGCGGCGCTGTAATCAACCAAAGCTGACACGCTAAAATGTCGACAGAGTGCACGCGTAACGGGAGCATCGTGGATTAGAAGGTTGAACGTTCGTTCGAGGCTGCTCCTAATAAATTTCCTGTTTACCAAGAGATAAGGAACGCGCAATGAGCCACCACCCATCCCTAAATTAGACAGTTAACATTATCCTCTCGGGTGAACTCCAACAATGGCGACACGGTGAAACGGGGCTTGATTTACGATTGCGATAAACCTAACTGCCAAATTGTTTTATGAATTAGGTTATCTAAATCTTGCGTTACTTATCGGGGGATGTTGGTTGCTCAATATTCGCTTAATCTTAATTGACTCCGGTCCGACAGCTAAGCTACCCTTTCCCCATTTCTTACTCTTGTTGGGTTCTTCTTGGATGCAGCCGTTAAAAGGATCTCCGAACCTCTAATCTAATTTGCTCGAAGGGTAAGAAGAGGTTGGAAGTCGATCTCCTGGTTACAACGAAGGTTAATCGATAGAAAAGGAATAGAAAGGGTAGGTAACATTGTATCGATAATTTGTAATAATTGTAAGGCGATGTAGGAGGTAAGACGATTTAATGGGACCTTGTAAAGGAAGATAAAAACAAATGGAACGATTAGATTGTGGTTATTCGAACGTTTGTTACAAAATTTAAATGTACAACGTTCATTTAGTGGTGTGCGTTCATAGCTACTGTAAAACTTAATTCTACGCGAATGTTTCGTTTCCTAATATGCACTAAGGATGCTCGATTCTTGCTAGGAAAAACGATTCGTGAATCGATCCTGAATCGAAACAGCTGTTATCGACGCGCCTAAGAATCGTACTCCAAAAAATCGATTTCTTAAAAATCGATCCAGATACTATCTCAATACTAACTACTTATTACCATCGAGATACAAACAGTATCTCACAGAGAAACTTTGAAATCTTCAGATTAGATCTGCATATTTATATCTAAGACGTGACAAAGGAAAAAGTAACCAGAATTTGTTCAAGATGAGGCTAACCAATTTTAACTAACCTAATCTTACTTCACCTATTAAAAAATTTCCTTGTCTAAACCTTCAAATCGTTTCCGTTTTTTGTCTGAAGATTAAATTAATTAAAAGATTCTTTATTCTAAATTAAAAACATATGACTGATTGCAGTTAATTAAAGACTGAACCAATTCGAGACACTCGATGAATCCAAGATTGATTTGCAGCAAATAAAAAAATAATCCATTCGTGTCAGGATCGGACATCCAAGAATCGATTAAAAAAAAAAAAATGAAAATCGCCGCAGAAAGATCGATTCTTCAGAAAATCGATTCGGAATCGAACATCTCTAATATGTACTCAACGTTAAGGGGTTCGCTATGGTTTACGAAACTTAACCTAATTACACCGTTCTCTCTTATCCTTGCAATCGAACATCGATTTCATCCTATCAGGTCGAACTACTTCCCCTTTGTTTCCTTTAAAAAAATAAAGAAAAAAGTAACAGCTTACAGAATCCGAGAAGAATGATTTCTCCCGCGCGAGCAGTATCTTTGAGCAGCACAAGTTTTGGCTTCTCCTGGAAGATCTCTCGAGGACTCCCGGTGGACTCGTTCGGTATACAATGCACTCGAAGTCCCGCGGAGATCGAAGACTAGAGGAGACTCTGGTTCGTTATCGGAACCGGAAAAAGGGCAAGGAGGGCAGAAGTGAGCTGTGCTCGGTTCCGAGCAACCAGCCGATGGCAATTGGTCTTCTCGCGACGTTGTTCGGCAGGCGCAGAGGTTTACGAAGCACTCGAGCCGGCCTGCGCCGCGGCGAACCACTCGAAACTCGATCAAAGGGTGCATTCATAATCTGCTACGCATCGCGGTTTCACTGGCGAACCCGCGAGCATCCGCTTTTGTAAACAGTCGATGTTAACGGTGCAGATCTACGAGTGAAACGTCTGTTACAAGACAGCTCGACGCCTGCTGCTTATCATCTATACCGAACACGACGATCTTACAGTTGTTGTGTACTTTTTTTTTTTAGAATTCTGCGAATCCGTTGATAGATAACTTCTAGTTTATAGAGATCGACGTTTGACGGATGGGTTGCTTTTTCTTAACCCCATGTTCCTCAGACTTGGCTATAGTTTATACGGACAAAGTTAGAAAAAGATGGATCGATATTTAACCAGAAAAATTAATAAAAAAGGACTTGCTTTTAGTATATTTTTTAATAAACCAATGGTTATTTTGGAAAATGGTCTACGCAGATTCATTTGTCGTTAGAACACGCTCAACTTTTGCTTAAACAATTTTTCTATAAACCGAATAATTTTCCAAATATTGAGGAAAATATGTTTTTCATCCTCAAATTTCAGAGCTGTTTTCACCTTCTACATGTGGGTGATGGCTGATAAAAAAGTATACGTCAACTATACTAAGTTTTAAACGAATACGTTTATCAGTTTCATTGAAAAAATCCTGAAAATCGTCAAGTAAGGAAGATCCTTGAACTACCGAACTAAACTGTAATTTAACTCTTTGCACTCTCCCATTTTTGTTTTCATTTGTTTCCTAAGAACTCTTTTGTGGTTGAGTATTTTTTACTGAGAAAAAATATACGTCAAATAAATATTTATAGGAAACAAATCATACTCATAAATAGCTGATACAAAACTGTTATAGAATGCCATTCTAAAAAATATTAATCAAAATATTAATTTAACAACCTGTCATAAAAACTGATGTTAAGGCAGACTCGACATGGAAATTGAAAGGGTGAATAATACTCTACCCCGGTAAAATATTTATGATTATATCAAGCTCCCAGATACCAAATGTTTATTCCCTCAGAAAAAAATTTAAATTACAAAACTCATCTCGTTCTTGCGTGTAAATAAATGCTTATTCCTGCTTAATCACAGAGGCAGGCATATTTTATTCGAATAACACGAATGAAACTTTCGAACAAAATTTCATTCAAATAGTGCCTAACTCTGGTTAATTAACAATCCGAACAATTGGCTTGTCTAGTACAAATAACGGTACACGCGTAGTGAGCTAATGAAATTTGTATATCTTAACTTCAAGTTCAGAGCAATAATACAAGTACTGTTCATTAACTTATAACGTCTGTTGGGTGAAAACAAGCGTATTTTACGCGGAAAGCCGAAAAGCGAGGAAAATGTAGGAAGACATTGCCTCTTGCCTGGAGCTCGGTTTCACGGAGCTGTTGATGCGAGCTCGTTAGGTGTTAGCTGCATTACCAAGGTATTATCTTATCGCTATTTACGAGAGAGTCGCAGACCTACGACGCCCTCGTATTTAGAGAGAAATCTCGAGACGCGGTTGCACCCAAGAGTACACTTGCTGTTATGAATTGCATCGGGTCGTGGAGTGTTCATTCCGATGGAAACCAAATAATACCATTGAGGTTTGCCCGTGGAATAAGAGATTTGAATTTTAATTACACGAAATCAGCGTTTGACAACCAATATTGGTGTCACATTACGTCTTTAATGGATTGCGAAATGATAGTTGCTTTAAGCTACCATTGAACATTATCTTGTATTATTTTGTTCATAATTTATACAAGGAGTTTTTAATAAATATAATACAAACTACTTCACCGATTTTCATAATTTTAAAGCAGCCTATCGTATTTAAAATCATTAGGCTTACATTTTTCCATGGATAAATATTAAATTGGTGTACTTGTTGCAAATCGAAATTCGTCTGAACCGCTCTCAATAGAAATTTATAGAATGTTATTTTTCACGTGTAAAAATTGCTGTGAAATATATATAATTTTCTTCGTTTATATAATACGATTCCAGTCAATTAGATTTCTTAAAATTTGTACACCAGAAATATTTGAACCGCGGTTCTGTTACAAACAAGTATGTTAGGTTACGCGACAAAAGGGTTGAGAAACGTTGCTCTAAATTATTAATGTAATTCATCTCCTACGTAATTTATAATAAACGTCAAGCAGCTATGGTAGCTGCCAAAAGTTTTCGGCCAAGGTGCAATTTTATTATATTATTGAAATGAAAGATACTTCAGAATAAAGACCCATTGTACAAATATAGTCAAATATTAAGCTTAATCCTTTGCGGACGAGCGTCGACAAATAATCGCCCAATCATTTTTTGGCTTACCGAACCCATGTCGACTATTAAAGCACAAAACTTAACGCAATGAATACTTAACGTAATAATAAACATTTGAAATCGTTGGAAATGAAATGGTTTGGAACTCAAAAGCGTGGAATTAAAAACTAAAGTACTCTCACGAGTGTTACTACTTCTCGTCCGCAAAGGGTTAAAATATACTAGACCGTCGATTATCCGAACGAATGATTATTCAAACAAAGAACCATAACAATTTTTAAACTATATAACAAGGTTACATTTTGGGACCAATTTGAAATTTGCCAGTATTTAAAAACAGTTGATTTATTGTTTACAATATATTTCCTTTACCACTTATTCTTCCCTTATTATTATTTACAAGATATATTCATTATTGATCTCAAAATAAAGAGATATCTTGGTGAAAAGTGTCGAGGGAACCTGTGCCAATGATTTCCGTCTACATAACTCGCTGAGTAAAATACAGAACGTTCTCGACACCTCTAACTTGACCAAATTATAGTTTCAGGCTAACGGAAGCTAAACGGCAATGAGCACAGATGAATTCGTAAAAAACTTCCCTATTTCCTCCGTTATCGTAAATATTTACGACCGATCAATCAACGGATCCCGCGAAAAGTATAGCTCGGTTGGCAAACCGATGAGATTCTAGACGCTATTAGGAAGCTGAGCAAATGCTACGCGCGAAAACACGTTGCAGGTTTATGGATAAATTGTCAGGATACTCACCTCGTAGTATGTAATTTTGGTAATTCTGGTCGGCCTCGCTGCCAACCTTGATGAGGCAAGCAAGCCCGTCATTTTGCACGAATTCGTGCACCAGGTCTTTGTCCTCCTGCAAAATCGAAGTTTATGGTAAACAACATCGACCAGATGGAATGGATATCCGTTACGCGTGGGATCATCGCTTATGTCTAATTTATTCAACGCGCGAGGGGGGGGGGAACTACTAATTGACGGTTCGGCGCCTCCGAATTTATGGCCCCTCTAGTCGGAAATTTGAAATGCTAAAACGCTCCGTGGCTGGATTACGATACACCGCGGATAAGAATAATGCGTTTACCGTGGCATCGACGTACATATTTAGCCACGAATGCTTTCCACAGCAGTGCGAATGACTTAATTTTTGCAAATACGAACTGAATTTGTGCGCATAGAAAGCCAAAGAAAAAAAAGAAAAAGGAAACAGTGATACATCGTTGAACATTTCTCCAATTTTTTAGGACTTTTCTATACACCAAAGAAATGATAATCGTACGATTGTTAACAAATACATACTACACGCGAAATTATTTATTAATGATAATAAAGTGATCGTGCAAGTATCGTAGAGTATTCCTCGAATATCGCTGCGATCTTTCCGAATAGTCTAATATATGTAATCATTTTTCGTCCCTTTCAAGATACGTCTTTAATAAGTGTGCTGCATTTTGAAGGAACTATTCTTCTAAAATAGGCACAGGATGCTTAAGATTTACGAAGACTATTCACGACCGAGTGTATAAAATCTCAGCAGAAACCGAAGGAACAAAGCGAACAAGCTTTAGAATACCGAACCTGAAGGGTTGACGCGATTTATTCGCTTTTCCACCTAAGCCACAAGTTCCAAAGGGGAGTAAATGAAATTAGTTATGCTACCCTGGGCGGCAAGTCGCGGACATAATGGAAAATCTACGAAGTTTGATTAAACTCGTCGGCTGGCGGCAAGAGCGTGCTCATTTCTGGCCGATTCGCGATCTTGTCGAGTCTCGTTGTTCCACGTTTCGAGCCTTCGCTCGAAGCGGCGGAAGTGCGCGTTCCTCGAAGGCGAGCAGCCGATTAACCAAGCTTACGAAACGAAATTGAACGTTGTCGTGGCGATTTTAGCAGATAAATCCGTTGCACGAAGCGATGATCTCGTTCGAGGGGAGAAAAAGAGGAACTAGGGAGGACGACGGTGCATTGCAATTAATTTCGTAGCTAGCTGAGCTGATAATTGAAACGATAAGGTATCGGGGGAAGAATTCGAGGATTGTTTTTAGGCGCCCCCTATTTCAGAGTATCAACCTTCGGCTGCAACGATTTATCTTCGCGGTGTGGTAATTCTATTGTTCAATTAAATGTTTATTTTTCAAAAGAAAGGGTTTCGCAAAATCCTGTTTGAGGCCAGCTCTACTTACTTTAAGCTAGATCTTCTTGATATACGATGATTATCACTTGGACTGCGCAAGCTTATGCATTTGCGATATGCAAACTATACGCGTGCAAGATATATGCAGAGTATTTGCAGGATAAATGTGGTAAACACGCATTTGCATAGGGATTTGAAAATTTGTAAAATTGCGTTTAATTAATGTACTTAATATCGTATACAATGTGCAATAAATAGAAATGTATTAAATAGCGTACAAACTGTTTCAAAAAGTAATTTTGTTACACATAGCATATTGTGTATCGTTAAATTATTAAACTTTGTAGCGTAGATAATGAAATGGAATCATAATGCTAAACATTTGAACGTGTTTGCAACTATATTATTAAACTCTATAAACTGCCGAATTATCGAACTATTTATCTATATATATAAAATAGTACTATATATATATATATATATATATATATATATATATAGTGCTATTTTACATTCGGTTTATGCATAATTTAAGTTACAATACCCAACAATAATTAGTTCTAAATTGTTAATTGAAAATTGGTGTCTTTTTAATAAGCTCCTTCTATGCGGATTACACAAAGTATATGCAGATCGTACAAAATATATGCCATGTGCAAAATATACAAAATAGAAAAATATGTACTTGAAATCCTCTAATGATGAATTTCTGTCAAGATCCCATTTGTTTAATGCGTTTCTTTAAAATATGCATTTGTATAAACTTCCGCAGTCTAATTATCAGATTATTTTGATCTTACGTAAATAAAAATTTTCAACAAAGCATTTACAGCATTCGAGTATTCATTATACTTTTTTTTTTTCTTTACCAAACATCAAATAAATGTAGAATTTAGATTAAATATTACTTATCTGATCAAATAATTTTGTTAAATAATTAAATGGACTTTAGAATTATTCTTGATACTAACAAAATACATCGTGCTTACCTACAATAATTGTGTAACATGTATTATTTTGAACCAGCTATAATTGTAAACCGTTTGCATAGTAAGCGCAATAAGCGTGCAGTTAATTCAGTTATGGTTTCACTTCGTTACTCAATTGTCAATCACTGCACGATACGAATTGTTTTCGATCATTAACATGATACATTTGTAAATTAAAGCTAATATAGCGTTATTTGCAACAATTTCAGCATTAAATTGATAATCTAATGCATTATACGATAACACCGGTTACCGTTGTCACTGTTATGTTCTAGCAAAATTACTATTAATGGAATACAATATTATACCGACGCAAACGAGCCAATTTGCTAACAATCAGTTAATACCGTTAATACGTGCAGCCGTAGCAAACATGGTCGTAAATAAAAAAAAAAAAAAGAAAAGAAAGAAAACAAAACAATTAAAAAAACCGCAAAGAAATGAAACCACGTAAATAATAAAATAATTACAATAGTCCGTAACAATGCCGTATGAACCAGTTGGCTTGACATCCGCTACTTTTATAACGATTCTAACATAATACAACAATAACCTCATCCATCATTTACGAGAAAGGAACTATACGTTCCGCTGCAAGGGGATTTCTTTTAACGAACGTCTTTCGACGGTCTTCCGACTTACAACCACGAAGAAAAATTCCATACCCGCTCGGTTAATTGCAAGATTTAATTACGGTGAACAGAGAGAGTTAGGAAAGCACTGGCTCGAATAAACATCAGCGTCCAACTTGCCCCACTCTTCCCGGATAAACAGGAAACGTCGCGGAAGTTGGAAACGGCCCGCGTTCACGAAATGAACGAATCCGCATTTCAATTCGCAATTCAATTCTTTCCACGAAGCATAATAGCCCAGCTATTCCCCTGTTACGGTCAATTTAACGTTCGTATTACTAATTAGAAACATTCCATTTCTCTTTGTACTTGAGAATCTGTCTCGGGCAGTCAGTTTTTATTGGAAATAATTCAAACGAATTCATGCGTTTCAGAAAAATATCGAGTTTATTTTGTTGGAAAGGGTCGCCCACAGCGTTCGTTGATCTGAGACTTATTAAAATTATTAATAATACTCCGCACATGATGGTTTTTTTAACTACCGGGTCCTTTAAGTGCAAGCCCAATTTTTTTATTGATTTAGGTATTCAAAAAATCTACGAAAATTCAGAAATATATATTAAGATCTCTATTTTCATGTACGTGCAGGCGCAAGTTGTTTTGCGTAATCCGACTACTTCGTTTCGGAGAAAATAAAAGTAGAAATTTTCGCCCGAACGTTTCGCGAGTGAAGGGTTAACATTATTGCTAGTATAAGTTCAATGCGCGTGTTTCAGCCGCAACGTCAAGTAAAATATTATTAGGAATACAGGAAAGTAATGTCGTTTTTTTTTATGACGTACGCCACTATAATTCGCTAAACTAACTTAATGCGAAATTTTTGCAACGTAATGTCTTCTTAACTTTCTAAGCTGGCTACTAGAAAATTAAAATGTAGTTAGCTTAAGTTTTTTAACAAACCAAAGTGCCATTTTACTTGATGTCATTTTTCTAACTTTCTCTTATTTACCCCGTTTTCTTTTCATCCTGTTTTCGGTATTCGCCACGTAGAGCACCCTATTCCAATTCTTGCGACGTCATTCAAATTTTCTAATTACGAACGCGCGAAAAATGAAAAGAATCGAACATCATCTTTTTCATTCGTTTAAAGATAACCTTTTTAAGTATCCGATAGTAAGGGAACTCTCCCTGTCAACCAAATTTCCATCAAACTGAAACGAAATATCGAATCAACTCATAAGGGACCCCGCGGCGAAACTGCAAATATTTTTTCTCTCCGTAAAAAGAAAAAAGGAAAAAAAAAATTGCTTTTGCTCTTCCTGCTACCCGAATCGCGCTCGCAGGTGTCTTTTCCGGTTTACTCGGCGTTACACGCACGGATATTCGGTCGACACACGGAGAAGCGTATCGGAATGCAGCATGCGCGCGTTCCGTGTCGAGGAATAACGAATTTGCGAGACAAAGGGTCGTATTTATCGAGATGGGAAGGATGCAGAAAGGGTTACAACGAGATAGAAAAGGATACGAAGCAGTACGAAAGAGAGCAAAAGGAGCCAGAAGAATGAAGAACAGAGAAGGTAGGAGAAAATGCACTCGCTCGAACCGCCATGCAAATATTTACTCGTCGAGCGAGTAGCTTCGCGTAAAAATAGCCCCTGTCTACCTCTTCCTCCCTCTACTTTCCTCTCTTTCAACCCGATGTTCTTCTCCCTTCTTGTTTACGTCTCTCTCTCTCTCTCTTTCTTCCTTCGCCCTGTTCCCTTGTCCTCTTGACTCTTTGCGATGCCCTTCCTATTATCTTCTCGCTTCTACTCCCACGTTTCTCTACTCTGTCGTACTTTCTGACGCGTTCCCGCAGGTATCGCGAATTGTAAACTCACCTGAAAGATTTGCTTGAGGGAGAAGAGAGCTCGTCGCAGTTCGCGGCCCTCGCTGTTCAGCAATTTTTCTGCAACAGACAAGTAACATGCAACCATTTATTATAATAATACCGCACGGTCGGGGCTGTATTGTTGCTTCTCAGAGGCGCATCTTGGGTAGGAGTCGGTCAGTCGGGCTCCTTTTTTTCACCGAATGCCTATTCTGACTTTCTTTTGGTCGTTTTAGAAAGGATGCTCGTGAAAGATCGCGTTGTGAACAGTACAGGGACCTGTCCAGGTGGCTTCGAGGCGGTATCTCGTGTACAAATTAATTTCCTGGCTATTTTCACCGAATTCAATATTTGCTTCGCAAGATTAAACTCTATTTCAATATTCGAAGTTATTTTCATTATTTTTGGTAACAGTTTCCTATTCGTCGAACAAGAAAGAAATTTTCGTTTTAAAATACGATAGCAAATTGTTGGTGTCCTTTGAGGAACTATGTTGCGTGTGTATGTCATGACCAAAGTCAACTATTACAATAGTTTTTCTACAGTTGCGTCTTTGTATAGTTGCGTAGATGTTTAAGATTGTACTTTTTATTAACATTATTAATTTTGCTGAATCATCCTGTGTATTTATTAAAGGTGAATTATTTGATGTGGATATTACTGTCAAAGGAAAATGATTTAGAACATAGTGAAAGCAACAATTGCAACCCCTTTATATTAAGGCTGGGACTATCCGAATGTCCGGATAATCACATTACGTGTTACTCGTAATACGAATTTCGCATATTCGATTTTTTCCCCAAAAAAATTCGAATCACCGAATATCGATTGGATTTACATAATTACGTGTTTAAGCAAAGTTTTAGCAACGTAAAGTGCATGGTTCAACACTCCGAATAACAATCACGCACAAACTTATGATCCTCTTCTATTCTTACCATAAAACCGATACATTTTTTTAATTATTTGAACATAATAATAAACATAACAAAGCATAGTTATTTGCACAATTATATTATGTTAAGAATTGTAATATCGCAATGGATTTAACTGAAGACCTAGGACTGCGTACATTGTTTCCTTTTTTTATTATTACACAAACTATACGAATTATCCAAATATTTTAACTATCCGGATGATCAAAAAATCCGGACCATATGCCCACAACTACTTTATAGTAAGTTTGAAATTAGGCTGGGTTTTTTTTAATTTCACAATTTATAGGTTATTGTGTCTCTTTAATGGAATCAATAAGAAAATTGGCTACAGTTTGCTAGCACTCTAACGGTGTTCCCAAAGTGGTCGACGATTCTTGAAGCACGCGCAAAAACGAACAAGCCACACGGAAGTTCATTTAGCGTAGGAAGATCAGAAATAGCTAGATACACCGGCAAGGCTTTTGTTTCCAACGTTAAGCATTGTCGACGCGCCGTAGGGACTCGTTAATTATCAACTTCTCTTCACGTCCGATTAGATCATTCACTGGGCTTCTGAACATGTACCTTTCTTCCTTTATCCCACCCCCCTAATTTCGCCAGCACCATGAAGATTTAATTTATCGAAGCATGAAAGCGTACAATTAAATGTAAAATTTATTCGTCTAATTCCAGAAGTTAAAAACCTTGAAATTTTCTTGCACATATGAATTTGTATTTTTGGATTTAAATTTGATCATAAAATAATCGTTTATTGTACCTTTGTCCTTGCTTTAATTTTCGTCTTTAATTGTAACTTTGTTTTTTTTGTGCTTTATCCTACATTTCTACGAAAAAGAAAAAAATCTCCACGACAAATCTCGGTTTTGGTATGTATGAGATAGGTATCATCTTTTTCTAAATCCTCCCGTTATATTTATTCAATTCAAGTTGATTTGCTCCAATTTTTATCGAATTAAACGGAACAAAGAGGCAATAGAAATGTGATGTAAGAAATTTCCGATAAATATTGATTATAATTTAAAGTATAAAAACGATATTATTTTTTGAGCCTATCTCCATAATCTGTGACTTTGCAAACAAAATTGCATGCCTTCTGTGCTAAGAATATTTAACACCAATTAGCGTGTTAACTTTGTAATTAAGAAATGTCCGATAACTAATGGAACTCTTCAAATTGTCCGTAACATTGGGCCGAAGCCCGTTATTTTAATGGATAGATGAGTGATTTATTTAACTTTTTTTAATTGCTCTTAAGTGATCTCTGCTTAATTTTTGTAAGAAAATTCGAATGGATTTTCGCATCGGCGAGCAATAATTTGCAGGTCCATTTCCCTCGGTCTAGATCATTTATCGGACTTAATTAGAGGAAAACCGGGTAATTAAGTCGGTGATTAATTTTACACGACGAATTTTCGTCGGTGTTCGCATTCACCGTTCCGCCTCTATTATCCCTCCCCCCACATTTACTATTTCCCACCCTTTCGCAAGGCTCTATCATTCTTTTTCAATCGCGGGCTCGACTGTATTACTAATAATTGAATTCCATTTCACCAGCGGCGCACTAAATTCAATTTCCCGAGGCTCGGCGGTCGCGCCGAGATTTTCCAGCCTGCTGGAAATTCAGAGAAAAAAAAAAAAGAAACGAGAGAAAGGGAGAAAGAAAAAGGACAAGAATAAACGTGCATAAAAGAGAGAAAGGGGGAAAAAGACTGTTACTCGACGATTCGCCCGGCGAAAAATCGGAAAATGCATTATCGCTGTGGAACTGGAAGAAATACGCGGCGTCGTCGTTGAATAAAGAAAAGAAAACCGGAAACCGTCGATGCCAATTTTACATCACTCCCTCCCCTTCTCTCGCGATACACTAATTGCATCGTTCCAAACGTGTATTCGCATGTTCGATAGAACAGCGTGAATATTGATAATTGCCTTGCATCAGTGTCAATAGGCGAATACGTTCGCCTACGTCGCGTTAACCACCCAATTATGCTTGTCGTAAGTGCTAGGCGGGTTGTGCTCGCGATCGAAAATTACGAAGTGTAAGTACGAAGTTGCAAGGTAATGCAATGATGCTTATAATGGAGTTGAAACTATTTTAATGGTTTGGTAAATTGCACGTAAAGAATGGATCAACTTTCGTTCAACACTAGAACAACAGGCAATTAATGCGTACTTATTTGTATCGAAATAATTGAAATGAATGGTATTTGTAATAATATATAGCGTAGGAAAGATACCCCTTCATTTATACATTTTTGTTTTGCGGAAAATCACTGGTAATCTTAAAAAATTCCCTCCTGTTGATTTATACAATTTTTAGAATTTTGGGTTATTTTGAGCATCTTGGTAATTGTAGTGTTAAATAGAAATTTTGATATAGAATGGAATTCGATAATTTTAATCGTGGGCAACGTTATCATAATCAGTCGATTGGAAAATATATTACATAAAATTAGTTGAAAATAATTTTCCTAGTATAATTAAAGTTTCGGTGATCGGTATCAATTGTGATAATAATACTTGGGGACAAAATTATAAGAATTCTTAGCAAATTCATACCAAATGAATTTCTTCGTTAAAACTTATTCGATGATCAAAATTTTCTATCCTCTGCGTAATGTTATCTACCGGTAATTTTCATAAAAAAATTGTAAGCCTCAAAGTGATCGCAATAATCAGATTTCATTGTACTATAAAACTTCTAGCTAATTAAAACTGAGCACGATTTAGTAAAATAATAATAATCAGTCTTCGAATTCTTCTACAAACACATATTTTTATGACAAATAAGAGAATGAAATGAAAATAGAGATCTAGATATTATAATGAGCATGTTTAGTATGTTTTTACGTATTATGTACGCCGTGTGCCTATTTGCACGTTTAAATTTCCCACAAATGTACAAACATACGCAGTCTAATGGTAATAATCGTACAGTGATGCAATGACGCGTATAATAGACTTGGAAATATTTTAATGGTCTGGTAAATTGTATGTAACGAGAGCATCAGCTACAATTTAAATAGAAATTATTTACATTCGAATGGAGATTTCCCTTTTCTACAAAATTTCTGACGAGGTCTATCCAATGGCTGAATCTCGTGACTCAAAAATTATTGCACAACACGTGCCTTACTATACTGTGCACGGTTTATTTGACTGTACAACCTGACTCATTGAGCGTCGCGTCGACTGGCAACTCTTGAGTCAATTACTTCTGTGCTGACTGTAATGTCTTGCTGACTGACGATTCTTTGGTGACTCTCTCATTCCCACAGACGTTGATGATCTTTGCTAGCGATCGACAACTCTCTTATTTTCTAATTGCTCGCTGATTCGTTCCTTCTCGTTCTTTAACAGTCATCGATCACCAAACCTAACCAAAACGCAGACAAGTGTGCACTTTTTGGAGAAGAGGACTATGAAACTTCCTGATAGTCATACAATTATTAAACAATAAAAACTACGTGCAAAATTATTTATTAAAATGTTAATGTGCCCATGTAACCTTTGACTATTTCTAAAATATAACTACGAATTTTCCGAACAACCTAGTATAATGGTTTGTCGTCGAATTAACTCAATATTAAGAATAATTGATGTTACTTAAAGAAACGTGTAAACTTTTATATTCTTATAAATGTCTTTCTGTGGTAATTATTTTACAAGTTTATTCGGTAACACTGGCAATATCTTCTATCACATTTACCGAAGCCAGAAGTATTTCTCATCGGCGTTCGCTCTCGTCTAAATAAAACCGTCAATGGAATGCGACAGCCGCTATAAAGTGACAAAAAGCGAGGAGAAAAATCCGTCGAATGGAAAGTGGCGCGTAAAAAGAACGAGGAAAGGCAAACCGCGAACCTTGCTAGGATTTTTATGAAACCCGAGCCGGCCGTGCAATTGAGCTAATTTCCATACTCGCGAGTCCACGTAATTCGCAAATTCGCAAAAGGACGCGAGTCGCTTCGTTCAAACATCTCCGCTTTAACTTTTCGCTTAAACCCTCGACTCGAAATTTATCTGACTTTTCGCTTAACTTACTCTCTCCACGCATTGTCCGCGAATTACCGTGGAATTTACTACGCGTTAGATACACATCGCGTTCTAGAGTCTGAACCGTGTAGATTCCATTGAACTTTTTGTAAATACCTCGGAAAATAACGGAACGTCGTCTGTCGAGGAACAGGAAGAGCCAACGCGGATTAATGCGTGAATATCTTGAACGTTCCTGACAAATGTCCCCGATTTGCATATTTAGAAACGGGAATTCCTGCTACATGGAAATTTTCAGCGTATACGTACCTTCGAAATACGGATCTTCGGATACGTTTTCTTTTTTGCGTATTGAATTCGATTCGAAACGATAATCCGGGAAGATGCGCATGCTATCGGGAGAAGGAACGATCGTGTTCGTGGCTCGGTTAGGAATTAGAAAGCGATTCCTGTGTAATTTGACGAGCATCGTTTAGGAAGGAAGGAATATTCATGTTGCGGATGATGGCTGCAATCTTCAGCCGCTATTAAGTAATATCTTCCGCCGAGGATTATGTCTACCCGCTGTTTCTTGCCTTTCTGATTTACCGTGATCAACTTACGAACTATGTTCGCGTGAGCAACCATTTCATAGAACAAACTATTCTTCTTTTTTTTTTGTTTTATTAACAAATTGGTAAATTGAATTCGCCAGCGCTGCGTTATTATTAAATTAAGCATTTCGATATTAAAATAAACGAAACCATTCCTCCTTAGCGACTAAGGAAATTAAAGGTTGACTACAATTATTTGCTTAAATTTATAACTCTGTCGATCGCTAATCGGACGAAATCATTCTTCTATTTCGATTATCGAAACAAAAAGAAGGTAAAGAAGAAAGAAACGAAGGACACGTGAAAAGAGAATGAATTTTGCGAACAAAGGAGACATGAAATGAGCACAAATTTTGGTTGAACTAACACACGCGAATGTTTGAAGGCGTAACTTTCGTTGAACTGACATAAGCGAACGTCTGTAAGCAGATCTTTCGTTGAACTGATATAACCGAACATTTGGTAGCAGAACTTCTACCGAATTGACGTAATCGAACCGCTGTGAGTGTAATTTTCGCCAAAATGAAGCACCTAAATATTTGTAAGCAAAAGTTTTAGTGAACTGACCCAACTAAACATTTAATCGCAAATTCTTTCAAACTAATAATAAAACCATCATCGTTCAACAGCAGAAAGTGCTAAATAACCGACTTAATTGAAAAATTGTCAACAAATTCAGCCATATGTTTAACCCTTTCAATGATGAGTGATGTTGAGAGGCTAATACATTTTGAAATTTACTTTACAGATCGATATCTATGCTTTTTAATATTATGATTATGCTGCGGAAGTTTATGCAAATGTATATTTTTAGAAAAACGTATTAAACGAATGGGATTTTGACAGAAATATGTTCCACAGAGAACGTCGAAAATATATTCTTTTATTTTGCATATTTTGCATATCGTATAAGTCATAAAAGACGTATTCGAGATTTTATACTGAAATTTTAAATGTTGACATTTGCAACGAGAAAAGTAGAATAATTTAGGCACGACACTTAACGCGTTCAAATCCGCAATCTGTATACAGTTGCACCACTGAAAGGGTTGAATACTTGCGAGCCAAAAATTCATCGAACCGATCTAAATGTAACTAAATTAACCCTTCTTCGAATTACGGGGTCCGCACAAATTCAAACTTACCAAGTTTCAATGAGTGTCGCTACACCTACCTAAAAATTGATTTAATCCCGCATTGTCTCACCAAATTTCGAACACTGCCATGCATTTAGTTTGCACCTATTAATACGGCGACAAAATTAAAGAAAAAAGTAAACCGTGAACTAAACCCGGGAATCCGAAGAAGGGTTAAAGGAAGCTTTACCAAGAAACTTCTTCGAACTACGATAAGCAGAATGACTAACATCCGTAAGAAGTAACTTCTATGGAACCGACTCGGCCAAAGGCAGCCAAGTGAGGAAAAGCCGGCTGCATCTGAAAAGGGTGCCCGCAGCTGCGTGGACTCACGAGTGAGCGTGTATACCGTTGGCTCGCGAAAAGAAGAAAAAAAGAAAAAAAAGAAAAATATCGTTTTCATTCATGCGGTCTTATCTGGCTGGTATTTTCTTTCTTTCGCACGGGCCACGCCTTTGTTGCTCGTCGAGTCACGGTCTACGAAGCCCAATTCGCGACTCCTTTCGCGGAAAAGGAGGTCCGCGCGACCGCATAATCGGCTGCTATCACGCGATCTTTAAATGCATTATGCATGCTGACTGCCGCGGCCCAAAGAGTAGAGAGGTAAAGGTTGAAACAGAGACAGACGTATGCGAGCACGGGTAATTAGGAATCGCTGTAGGGGCCGTGTACGAGACGAAAGAGTCAGAATCGAGCACTGTGCCGAGGTGAGTCGAAGAGAGCGAGAGCGAAAAAGAAAAGGAGCGAGAGAGGGAGAAAAGGAAGGCAAGGTAGGATATACAGAAAGAGAAGAATAAGTGAGATAAGGAAGCAACAAGCTCGAGAAAGAGAGGTAGAAAGACCCATCTTCTAAGAATAGCGGTCCCAAGGCCCTCGGGCCCTTGGCCCCTTCGTAATCAGTGACCATATAAGCAGAAGCTCCTCTCTTTTTATCCAACAGCACCGGTTCCTCTCCGTTCGCGACGTTAAGCAAGCTCACCGGCTCGTAACGCGCCGCGTTCCAACTACGTGTGGATCCTCTTTCATTGAGTTTCTACGATAGTTAAGATCGGGGCCCGTCGCCTGCTCTTACGACACTGAAAATCGAGAAAGCGAGAACGTCCTTCCTTCCGACGGGGTAATCGTTATCGGTCTTTAGGATTTTCGTGGGTATCACCGTGCAATGCAACGCAGCGAGAATTGCAGTTGAAGGTGAGATCGAAGATTTGGCACGACTAGGAACGATAAATTACTTTATTTTATTCTACGATTTCGTTACTTGGGTTTTTTAATTGCTTGATACTATAGATGAGGAAAGTTCTATAAGAACGTCACGCAATAAGAGATACAACAATATCAAAGGGGTAGATAGTGCAATAAGACGCGAGCGGAATAACATCCATAATACAATGAATTATAATCACGGATAATTATAATCACGGATAATGTTATCAGTCGACTATTAGTATCGTAATCAGTTGGTCCCAAAACACTGTTTTGAATAAAACTACAAGTTTGCAAAAGTATAATTATGTTCTCTAGCATATATTTCTCCACGTATAACAATATTACTGGATAGTACCAAATTATAAATAAATAAACTTAACTACCGACACGAAAGATACGAAGAAAATTTATCTCGCGCATTTGATGTAAAATTTTGTTAATTAAAATTACGATAAAATTTTAAATCAATTCCTGTGTGTATCCTCGAATCACTGTTAAGGAAAATAGTCTTTGCTTTTTTTCCCGTCGTTTAACGAAAGATCTCGACTACTAATTGGACAATTTCTGTCGGCGGCGGTGAAGTATATCGAAGACGTAAAAAAAGACTTCTTTAACAGCTGTTCGCAGTAGTTACCTTTAAGGCGAAGAAGGATTTTGCGAGTGGAAAATCGTGCGCAAAAGCGCGAGGTGTTGGCTGTGTTACGCTTCGCGTGATCTCGAGTAGCGGCAAGCATGCTCGTTGCTCCCATAAACGACCAGTTACTGACTCCGTCATTATACCCGACAAGCTTTTAATTAATTCAATATATAATAATTTTTATAATTTTCTAATTAATTTTGTAACAATACTTACAAGCGTAATCGAAAAAATTCTATCAACTTCTCAATGGAATACGAGGCAGAATTTCAAGAGACGAATACTTAAAAAACGAGAAAAAGATAGGTTCATTGATTTTTATTTATTCAACGCATCTTAGCGTTCGCAGAATTTTCTAACTTTGCTTCAGAAGTTATATTTGACAGCATAATTATTATACTTGTCCACAGAAATAATTTGTCTGTAGCTTTTATGGCTCTGTCGAAAAGATAAGTTCGTATGAAATAATTCAAGAAATATTTGCATTAACATTTATTTCGTTTATTTTAATAGCGTGTACATTTATCATGACGTTAAATTAATAAAAAAAAAACGATTCGGCATGGTGTCGTATAATTTTTTAATAACATTTTGGACGATGTTTACCCAACTGTACTTAATTGCAATTTTTAACTTCTTACGTTTTATGGTCTTCTTATTGCTCGATTATTTAACAAAAAATAATTCACCTATCTTTCTATCGCGGAGTATACGAGATTCAAATTCTGTGCGGATAAATTCTTTAACAAAGTAAAAACACGTTGTAAAAAAAATTGTTGGGCCAATTAGTGAGTTTTTCAAGCGTTGCAACATTGATAAAGGGAAACGCGAGCAGAAGTATGATGTGCAACATCGTTTTAGAAAAACGAACCAGCAACGTTTAGCAACTGGATATCGTTGAAATGTTAGCTAGGATACGAAGATAAAAATTCGTTTCGGGCAAACCAAGTTACTTTGTTGACCGAAAATAACAGTAGTGTAAAGAGAAGTCTTCTTTGTACTTTTAAAATCTAACCCCTTCAGTGCGAAATTTTATAGCTTGTCCAAAACATATTTGATACTAAATAAATTTAAACACGTTATAAACTAAATTAGAAATTCAAAATTAACAACACAAACCCTTTTTCTACGTTCCTAAAACGGAACAAGTACTTAAATTTGCAAGTAGTTTTGCCGAATAAATATATACGTATTGTTTAATTTTACCGCGAGGCGAAATGCAATGTTGCGTATGTGCAACGTCGAACATGAAAAGGTTGAAAAATATGATACTGTTAAGGAAACAGAATAAAGAATCGAAACAATGAAATTGTAATTAATAATGTGCGAATTTTTAATTAATCATGAGAAATTGAAATACACAAGATGGCACAAAATGCCGTAACATGTAAAAATCTACAAAATATTCAAGACAAAATACAAATTACTGTATTTTGAGGGTTCAACAAGCATCTATTTAAATTCCATTTCTTTAACTTTCTCGATAAAAATATGAGTTTGCATTAAAATCTGTAGTCCAATAATTAAATTGCTAACAGCACAAATTGAAGAATCTTTAAGAGCTATTTAATAGACTGCATATTTTTATACGAATTTATATTTTTTAAAACGCATCCAGAGGAATGGAAACACAACAGAAATTATTATAGTTTCATCCCCTAAATATAATAACAGGTGCTTTAATATCTATATTTTATATATTTTTCTATATTATGTATCCTGTTCTATTTTTATACAGTTAAATTTTCTATAAGCGCATAAAAATCCGCAATCTAATAATGAAATTCTTAAAAGTACAAATTCAAGAATCTTCAAGATCTGAAGAAGCTTAACTGTATAATTGAATCGTAGATCGTTGCAGGGTTAATAATTGACAAGGTTTTCAACGTGCAAATCAAACAGAAAGCTACGAAAACGCGCAAGATAGAATCTATTTCGAAGCCGGGTGAACTGGGCTGCGGTTGCTGAGAGTGCACGAAATCCGATTCTACGTGTCGCATGATGCGTGTGAAGCATACGCTTGCTTTAAAAGTATTTTCCACTCGAAATTTTCCGTACGTTCTCGTGTTAATTATCGTCGACCACTACAATTTCTAATCGAAAAGATGTAATTTTTGTAATCATCAATTATTAACACTAGGTTTACGAAACTCGTCACGTTGAAGCATTTCAGATTTCATACCTGAAATTATGGACACTATAAATATTATTTTTCACTACTTTACGTTAACTTTAATTAATACGATGGTATGAACGTGTATTCTAATTGATTCTCTTCATCCTCACGCTTCTAATTTCGACTATTTATATGCAGCATACGTATTTTTCCGGAATCCTGTCAAATTATGCACGTAACGTCCGTAAAGCTAATGTTAAAAGCAAACCTAGCAAAATCATCATTTGAATATTATTACATAATATTGTACTATATTATCTTTATACTTATTCATCGCTATATTATTTCTATACTATAATACTATATTATTAATATATATATATATATATATATATATATATATATATAATTTTTCTTATATTCCCGCGTTAATTCTCACTGAACGCTATAATTTCTAACAGAAAAGTTGCCATTTTTATAATTGCCGATGTTAAAAACAAACTTACCGAAACCTTCGATTTAATACTATATTATTAGCGTGTAATTCATTTATGCAGATAATTATAAGAATATTAAACCTGTACGATTGCAATAACCAACGAACGATCGACACGTTTTATAACGATCAATACTAATATTAACTTTCTAATTTATGCAATTACTAGCACAATCTTCGGCATACGGTTTGCAGTTTTTATAATCACCAAATTCTTAGATAATCATCGTCATTTGCGTCAAACCTAGCTCGGGTGATTAATTAAAAATTGACGTTTTTTCTTTTTTTGCGCTGTAGAAAGTAATGGTCGGATTTCGATTCGGGAAACGTGTTTGTTCACGAATTTGTACGATGGCCACGCGAAATTTCGTAGCCTCGTCGAACGGACGAGGACGCAGAGAGCGCGATTATTAACGAGCAAATTACTAATAACGGGATCGAGAATTTTACAAGCAGAACTGGCATCGCTCCAAGGCAAAATTAAAACAAGCAAATCATTATTCCGCGAGGCCATTTTGCCCACTCGTCGATCGATGACGAGTGAGGCGATTGTTTTTACACAGCGAAAGAATTAAGAGAAGAAGAAAAAAAGATGAGGATGTGAAATTTATAGCATATAAGGAATCTCGGTGTAATTGGCGTAAGAAAAAAAAAAACGTTTGCCCTATCATTATCGAAAGTCTAAAAAAAAAAACGAAATGATAGAAAATGGAATCTGAAAGCTGCGAAAGAGAAAATGACCGCTGTCCTCAATTAGGGATAAATGTCCATTATCTGTTTCTTTTTTTTTTTTTTTTGATAAAAAGAAAAGTTGAATGCTGAGAGAGGCTAGCTTCAACAATGTAAAAATTGAAACTTTCGAATGGCGAAGACAATTAAATCTGTCTAACGAAACAGAGTACGCGGAGCAATTAATTATGAAAAACTTAAAAATTCAAAATACTACACTTTAAAGATTGCAAAATGTGTGAAACAATCCTGTAAAAATTGTAATGTAAATCTCGGATTAACTTACTTTAGAAAATTCGCAAATCCTTAAATAAAAGGGCAAATAATTCCAACGAAGAATCTAAAAAATTGCTAGAAAAATCAATTAGAAATATTTGTTTTCTTTAACCCACCTGTACTGTTGCAAGTCAATTTCTTTCTAAAATATACAATGCATGTAAAATTCATGGATTTTTTTATTAGGATTATTTGGAATTATTATAGAATAAAATAAATTCATTGAAGAATGCATTACGTTATTAGCTACTTGTCACACAATAACAAGTTACACTTGTGTCGTAAACTATGAGGTTGATTCAACACTCGTGACTAAGTTGAATTTTTAATTTCAATTCATAAGATTGTAAATCACTAACGAAAAATTGCAGATAACATTCGAATATTTGGTACATAAGACAATATGAAGTTAATGAATAGTTTCCATAGCGTGAGTTAGTAGCAAAAAAATTCTATGCTAAGGAATTAATATACGATAAAAAATATTCGATATATTAGTATTGATCCCAATGGTTTTAACATAACACTTTTCCGAACAGTGCATGAAGGTTAAAAAGAACGACAAATTTCAACTCGTAAGTTATAAAATTCATCGTATTCTGAGATATTCCACTCGTTCGATTAATGTCCGACAAACACCGATAATTAATCAAATCGAACAATTATGCGTGGAACAATCGCACCGGACATATTCTGCAAAAATTCGCATCTCTTTAATCATTTCCATGAATAATTTCTCGTGATTTTTCACGGCGAAATGGACACGCTGCGATCCCATTGAAATATAGATGTGGCCAGGAAGGGAGCAGATATCGAGAATAAGCGGAAGGACGAGCAGATTTCGCAAGAGCCGAAGGTATATACACGAAGCACCGTTAAAATATGTAAAACAGCACGGTCCAGCTTCCGCGCCTCCCTCCGCCCTTTTCTTTCTCCTCGTTTTTTATCGACCGCTTATTCTGGACCTTCGATCATCTCTCCTCTACCACCTTCGCAGGGTTCAACGAACGGTTACGGCCCGCAGGTGAATTCTGTGCAGGGCCAGACTGGAAGATTTCGCGTCGTTCGATTTGCCAACACGAATGGTGCGGTCTTTAGTTAATCCTTTGCCGTAAATGATTTTTTCAATCGACACGTTTAACAACATTGGCTATTCGTTACTTTAATTTTACATTGCATTGGATGATCCCGCAAGTTCGTGCCGAATTTTATATCAAAATGGTACACCTGCAACTAGCGATGGGCGTTCCAATCTGAACTTCGAAGAAGATTCGAATTTTTCAAGTCTTTAAAGATTCGAATCACTTCGAATCCGATTCGAAGCCTTAAAGCTCTTGAAAGTCTCGATGGTTTCGATAGTATTGCATGTATTACAAGTCTTGAAAATCTTGCAAGTCTTGGTACTTTTGGTAGTCTTGACCGTTTCAATGACTTTCTATTCACCAACTCGTAAGTATTTGATTATATTAAGCAATATTATTGAGATGCAAGAAATATAAAGGCTTTCAAGACTTCCGAGACTGTCGAGATTTCCAACACTTTCAAGACTATCAACACTTTCAAGACGATAAAGACTTTCAAGAGTTTTAAGGCTTCGAATCAGATTCAAAGTGATTCGAATTTTTCGCCAGTTTACAGATACGAAGCGATTCAAATCCCATCACTAGCTACAACTAGATAAACGTAGTAAAAGTAAGTATTTCCAAATCAAGTCGAACTTGTGACATATATTAATCGATAGGTCTATCAAACAAAACCATTTCCGGTTTTTTAATTCATCCTTTATTATTGGGGTTGTTTTTAGACCAAAACGTGATTTGCAATTAAATATTTTGTCTTAAGGTTTTGTTTCAATTTGTGTAAATGATATTACGGAAAGAGTTTGTTACTTTAACCCTTTGACTGTGGCGCGATATTCCCCTGAACATCTAATGCTACGGAGCATTGGCATAATCAGAAATGCGCATACACTGTACGTGTGCAAAATAGTTACTAGTGAATAGATCAGCCCGAAGTGTAAAATAATAAAACGTTAAATGAACTTCGAAATATTATTATACAATGGCAAAGTAATTATTATATAATTAATATATGTATATTGTATTATACAAGATCTAAGTATTGAGCGTATATTTCAGCTTTTCATAGTTAAAGGGTTAAATATAATGATTTTATTATACTGTAAGTTTTCATTCATTTCAACGGTTCGAAGGGTACGTTTGCCTGATTTTCTCTGATTTCTATTTGGTAATTCTGAATCCTAAAATTTGGAACTTCGGTCACAGACAGAATTAATAATTATTATAAAATACGGAATATCTTTAGCACACTGGAAGCGTAATTTGCTCCGCGAATATGACTCGCAATTCCAAGCTAAGGGATTAACGCTATCTCTTCAAGAGACTATGGAAATCACGAAGAAAAGAGTCTTTGAGGTCTAGAAGATTCATTTTCCCGGGTTGTTGAATTGGTTTAATGAAAAGCTTGTTGGATTATATTGTATCGTAATGAAACAATTTCCTATTGCTGGACAATGGGTAATCTTTGTCCTCTTTAATTAAAATGTCTTCCCCAATAATTTTCCATTTCTCAGAATATTTTTAATATTTTTCTCAGAATAATTTTTCATCGTTCAAGCATAATTAGAATATTCTACGCGTTTGCTACGTTTGCCCTAGAAATAGTCCAATTTATTTGTCTTAACCGTTTTACAGACGATTTTACTAGATTAAAACCTCATTTTTCGGATTCACTTGGAAAATAGAAGTTAGGACAATTATGCTATGAAGGACAGAGCTGTGCACTGAAGTAACTCCATTTCAGAAGGTTCTTTATGGCTTTACAGTTACAATTTCTAAACGATAAGATACAAATTATCTGGTGTAAAAATTTCTTTTGTATTGGAACGTTATTAAAATTAATAAATTTGTTTATACGAATAGAACAGATAAAGATTAATGTTAAACAGTAATCTAAATTATGGTAGAAGCTTTTTAAATTCTTAAACAGGGACTGCAGAAAATACAAAATCTCCGCCTCCTACAATTTTAACACAAAAACTACCAAGATGGTCAAATTGACCCATTCATAAGTTCTTACAAAAATTGCATAAACTTACAACAGTGTATTTTTGAAGATTTTCGGAGTTTTTTCTGTAAACAGTATGAACGAAGATTCCTTTTCCTTTCATTACGTATCTTTGCAAACATCCTATCATTTTAATCATCACGATGCAAATAAATTCACTTTAATTAGTTCTAGTATTAACAAAATGAATAAAATCCTGAAACTCCTATTTTCCCATTCTAATTAACGATATATATATTAAATAATTGCATGTTCGCTACTATTTTCAGATGTAAGCTAAATAATCTTATTCGCAACTGGGAAATGTCTCTTTTCGCAACGCGACAGATGCTTTGGTTGAATTTGCAAAAATCCGCAACGGCCATCTTCGACGACGACATTCTAGACAACAACTTAATCACTTTTAATTACTCGTCACCTCCTTAACGTCTCTCGGACGGACGCATGTAATTAGAGGTAGCTCTCGACGACCGATTTCAAACGTAATAACAAGCTAAACGAGCGCTCGCTGCGAAACTCTATCACGCGTTTTACTGTTCGCGTAATTACTGTCCGTTTCGAGAAAAAAAACAAGGAATTTTTGTTATAAAAACACGCTACCTTAACTTTCACCTCGCATCAAGGCTTGCAACATTTTAATAAACATCTGACAAATGTCCGTTAAATGGAAATAAAAGTGACGTTTATAATAACTCGCTGTTGAATGGTAAAATCTAGGAGACATATGTCTTTTTATTATCTTACGTCAACTTTGAGGGATGCAAATTTATAAGGTGAATTTTACCTACGTAACTTTAATTTCCTATAATCAAACTCTTCTCGAATTATTTATGCATTTGCTTTGCATTATTGCATAATTAAAAATAGCTTGCGTTAAAATATTGAATAGAAAATAACAGAATCACTATTTAAACTTACATCGTTGAATCGTGTATAAATTATTTGAATTAAATATACGTAAGTATGTTTGTCGAAGAATTTACCTGAACATTTCACACTTTTATTACGAAGAAACGACATATGCGCATCGATCTAATAGCTCCATATATTTCAGCAAATCCTTTAATACAATAAAACTTCAAGTCCAAACAATTTTATATAGTCTAAGAAAAAACCTGCGAATTACCGTATAACGTATTTCTGTCACGCACAGAAAGTTACAACCATTTAAAATGGCGAGCATTTGATGCGAAGGGTTTAAGGGTTAGCTTTGAGTTTCTCTTTGATGGAGTAGAATTTCACGATGCACGCCCGCGATGCGACAACATACTCGAGATTGAATGCTCCCCGAATACGAGGACAATCACGATTACAGTTAGTTAGATCAGTTACACTTGTGCAAGCACCTACTTACACTATGCAGCAGCACGAATGGCGACGCAGTTACGCTCTCGGCTGAAATAACAACGCGTCGCGATAAAATTCGCGCGCCGGAAACTTTTTATCGGCGATCAGAAGCTCGTACGGAACATATTGGCACACAGGGCTGGTTTTCTCTGTGTGTATGTGTATGTGTTCGTTAAAAAAATAACGAGGAAAGTCGGCCATTGTGCGTCTTGCGTTTCGAAACGGACGAGAATTCATTTAACCGAATTTCGCGCGCTTCGAGTTGCGAAATTACGAGAAAAAGTTTCGTCTCTGTTCCTTTAATTAACCGTGTTTGTGATGCAAAAATAGATTGATCGATGCGTCGATAAGTATAGTTGAAACGGATGTTCCTTTTGTTTTACTTCTTGGTTCGAAATGTTGTGTCCAATTAGCGAACGTTAAATAAGGGCGAAGTGAAAGCAACATTGATAATGAAATGGATAATTAAAAGTACGCGACATCGCAACTATTAGGCATTGCAACGACTTTGTTATAAGAAAGATCGAAATCAGGAATACGATATGAAAATTTATGCTTACTGATTAAAGCACAACATTATCAACTACTATCTTGGAAAATGCATACGTTTGAGGGCTGGACGTGAGAAGAAGATTCAAAATTTTGGAAATTTAAATCATTGGAAATTCAAACCATTAGGGATTCTAAGCTTTGAGGATTCGAAGCGTTAAAAAGGCGAAATATTGGGAATTTAGAGCTTTAGAAATTGGTAATTTTGAGAAATGGAAATTTTGCAAATTCTGCACTTTGTCTACTTTGCTTTCTTTAGAAATGTTTCACAATCTTGATGAAAAAGGCTTCAATAAGGATATGAAACATTAAAATTACGTACATCAGCTAGCAGTGATTTTATGCTTTTCTCAAAGCTACAAAAGGAATTTTTTACAAAAATAAAAACAGGTTTGAGTCGAAAATAATCCAAGGACCGTTACAAGGGTGACGAATTCGTGTTCAGACATTAACAGCAATGTCTATTAACGATATTAGTTCAAATTCGTTGCTTCAAAAATTGGCGTGTGCCTAAAAAATTAAAAAAAAATTGAACGGCTATTTGCAACACTCGTCCACAAGTAGTTTGTTTAAGACAATTCTAAGTTAGAACCATACTCAATTTAGTTATCGATGTCACATCTATAAATTACTCGAGAAATTTAATAACTTCTAAATCTAAACGTAACTACTCAATTATTAACAGCTGTCTGGCATCGATTTAAGGAGCGAATGTCTGGATATCGCTAAGTATACATGATCTAAATATAGGCTTTCATTTATAACTGATGAAGATTGAAAACGTAGCATTCCGCAATAATAATGTGCTGACCGTTAATTAAACTGCAGCTTGTGCTATCTTTAAACACTTTTTCAGTTTTTATCATTTCTACAGACGAGTAGTTTTATATTAACACAATGCGGACCAGTAGTTTTATTTCTAACTTTACCCAGTGGCCAGCTGTATTTTTGGTGAATGAATACAAAAAAGGTTTTACACAAATTTTAAAGGCACGTTTCAAAGTTAAATACACATCGCATTTTGAAGTAATTTATTACACATTCTTACAAGCTAATATATTTCTTTTTTCTACTATTCTTCGTCTATTTGAAGGAATAACTGTATCACTACCACTGTCAGAGCTTTCATCACTATCACTGTCATCCTTCTCGCTTCTTTCACTTTCAATATCATCCTCACAATGATCAATGTATTCACTTTCAATTGGAATATCTGATAAATTGTTAGTAAATACATCCAGAATCTTATCATGTTCTTCATCGTTTTCCATAGTTATTTAACGCTATAAAATAACAACGTGATATAAAAATTAAGTTAGTTTTATTACTAAGAACAAGACGCTAATCACTTTTAATTCCATATGGAATTTATAACGTCGGCGAATGCATTTTTCGTTGCACTGCTCCACTCTAAATGACAACAATGAAAATTCGAGAATTCTTTACGAGCTCTAGAACAGGAAACACGAGAATTCTCGTGTTCAGTCCGCAACGTGTTAACCCTTTGCACTCGAGAACGATTTTAATAATATAATCTACTGGTAACTTGAATACTATTTTTTTGGCGCTTTTGAGAATTTGAAGTGTTATTCTGTGCTTCAGAAATAGGAAGGGTGGCCTTTAATTTGCTTTGCTTTCGAAGAAATAGAAATTGAATTAGTAGAAATGAACAAAAACCTTAAATCTTGAATTACGAAGAAAATTACGTATGTCGCCGTAAAGGCGCCAACGGAGTACAAAGGGTTAAGATGAAATTTGAAATATCATAATTTTGTACTTTGTTTAATTGTTCGGCGAACTCGGACGGTTTAAAAGCGTCAATTTTAAATAATATCCGATTTAAATGAAACCATTCAGCTGGTAATAAATGCACATACTTCAGTCTAGACATATAATTCACCTTTATGAGCCGAAGCATTGAAATCTCCGCAAACGTTGAACGAAATAGCGAAGAATTTTATACTTAATAACAGCGAATGAAATAGTCGACGCAAATGAAATAATTTCAGATATTATGAAACGAATTCGCTAAGGACTTTAAAGGATTGCTCGGAACATTGTAATTTGACTGACGCTTAACGGACATTGAAACTTCTTTTACTTTTTCATGCATTCCAAACTCACTCAAACAAAGTATATCATTATAAAGACGAATTTCAAATACTACATTCATTTTTAACCACCTCTTTTTATGTTAGTTTTAAAATAGCTAGGAATGGGATAACCCGAAACTTTGAAATTTAAAAGGTTTCGAATCCTCGAAACTCGAAATTTTGTGCTACTTTTATAATTCGAAACATAGGTGAATCATAGTTAATATAAATAACGAAAATATTGCGATGATATGAATTTATTTAATTAATAATCTAATAGAGTTTGTGTTTAGACTTTAGATTCACTTATAATTGAGACAATTTCACCAAATCATTACAGTCGTTTATAACAAGAGAAAAATAAAACACGAAGTACTTCCATTTATTAATTTACTATATTATAACTAAGTTTAAGTTTCATTTAATTATATTCAATAAATAATTTGATTTTCTAACAGTAATTTGTTAAGATTTTAATTCCCGACAAGAAAAGTGCACAGTAGAAACAAAAGAGAAAAAAATAAGCATTCAGAGTTTCGAAAGTTTCGACTTTCGAGAGATTCGAGGGTTTTGAAGTCTCGCAAAGTTTCAGATTCGAATTTCGCGAATCTAGAAATTAGATTTCAACTCATCTCTAAGAATAATCCAATTTTCAGCTAAACTATCCAACAATAAAACGCAACAAAATATTGACAAATAAAGCACGCGTATAATAATAAAATTGTATAATTAGGTTAACTAAGATGACGAGTGATTTTGGAAAACATCTTCACTAATTCTTTCAAATCGTCCTGGCATCTTTGTAATTTCAACCCATCATAGCAATTAATAGCGGTTACTGTCTCAATCTTTATGTAATCTTGTACTCGTTAAACAGCTTGTAAATTTCACAAATAAACTAAACAATAATAACAAAATACTCGTACAACACGCGCGTTTAAACCTCTGTATCCTCGAAATTTTCAACAACTAAATATCCGTAATGTTATACACTTTCATATCTGGATGTCCGAAGAAAAAAAATTCTCAGCAGCAGCAGCAGCAAAAAAAATTAACACATCTCGAGAGCATAAGCCATTTCGTTGAAATCGACCATCTTCAACACCACGCGCGGCCATAACAACCGATCATTTATTACATTTTTTTCCCCTCACGCCTGGTCGAATTTCAGCCGGGCCAACCGCCGTCTTTTCCCAAGCATTGACAAAATAAGATGTTTCACGGCGTTGCCTTGATCACCTAGCGGCGATCAATCTTTTTTTCTCTTTCTTTTTCCTCCCTCGTTTCTTCCTTTCCGTATCAGAAAAAGGCGACGCTGCTACGTTTTCGTCGACAGCGCGAGGAACCGACGAGCCCATTTTCACGGTGATTTCAGCGGGAAATCTCGTCGCGTGCCGCACGATTCAATTTTCCTCGGTAATATTCTGATTTAACGGGCCCGACCGCCTCGAGCGTCGAGGACTTTCAGTCGTTCCACGACGCTGCCAACCGCGGCGACGGCGACGAGGACTCGCGTATAATTGCAAATGGCGAACCGTAAAAATATTGCCCCTCCGATGCATGGAAACAGCTTCGAGCACGTTACTTTAATTGTTCGATGAAATTGGTAATTTCGTCGAGGTCGGCGTAATCGTTTTCCCAATTATGCTACAATGGGGTGTATTGTTAAGCGCTCGACCTTTTCGTGACACACTTCTGCTGCTCGTGAATCGAGTGAAAAGGGACCCCTTGAGAGTTCGTAACGATGAAAAAAAAAAAAAAAAAAAACGCAAAATAGGGTTCGTAAATTGTTGTGAGACGGAAAGGAACAGGTTTTGTACTTTTTGCACTTCTCCTTTTTGTCCCCCCGATGAAATAAAGCCGTGTTTTATAAAAATACGTACCTTCCGCGAGAAGAAATACAATTTAACAGAAGCATTTATGTAACACGAGAATCAAAGGGTTAATAACGTATATTTTAAAATGAATTCTAAAGACTTCTTCTTTAATTTTACTTCTTGGCGAACATGTAAATAGCGAAGTACTTGCCTTAAAATTTTACTAATTCATCGCGAATTGTGCTTCTATTTGTTAGTATAGTGTACCATTTAAAAATGCATTTTTCATCAATTAAAAATCTATAAACGGAAGATATTATTATTCTAGATAGATACGAATGAAACTGTAATAAATTTCGTACATATATTAGTTGTTCCTATTTGTACGATCATCACTCTAAATTCAACTACAAGATTACATAACTGTCGATAGTAGGCATGGAACAGTTAAGATTTCGATACTTCGAAACTTTCCGAAAGATCCGCAAATCTACCAATCGCGTACTCGATTAAAGTGGCAATGAAATTGAGAAATTTATAATAAACAGAGCTAACCAAGTTGGTTTCTGAGAAACTCATTTATCGGACAAGCAACAAATATCCCCGTTGAAAAAACAAGTAGTGATTTTGAGTCGATAAAGTAGCCTGTTTAAAATAAAAGTAGACACCAAATCATACACCTAATAACACCTACTTAATGTTCTACAAAACACGAAAGGATATTAGCTATTAAGGTCGACTTCCATAATCATATAGTCTAGGTGAGAAGTGTTCGCATACTTGAGGATTGTCTTTATATAATTATTCTCAATAGTAGACCTAAATTTGCCAAGTTGCAGGCTGAAAAAAAAAAGTGCTCGATGCCCCAGCGGTTAGCAGGCATAGTTTTTATTCGTCGTTGCGTGGTTAACCATCACCTGTCATGGTGATTAATGGCCTGTAGTCCCTAGGGAAGTCCTAGGCCGATTTTTGTCACCGTTACACTGTTCTGCACTTTATACACTGGTCATTACTCTGTGCGACGTTTTCATCGAAAAGAATTATCTCGAACAGTAACTTTACATTAAATCTTTCCTCGAGAGGCCACCGGAGGGGCTCGTGATTCGCTTTCCCCCGTAAAGTCGATTCACGTCCTCCTTTTCGAACGACAATTATGCAATACGGCACAACCCATCGTTAACGTTGAACGGGCAAAAGAGAGATCGAAACGTGTAATTCGATCATCTTCCATTACGACGAAACAACATAAAATGTTGTTGCACGATTTCGATAATCCTTTCACGTTAATTAATTAAAATCCGGTACGATTTCTATTGTTGCCACGGGATATTTGTAATCCAAAAATATGTACGTATTTATACCGTAACATGTACGTGCCATTGCTTTGGTTAAATATTCGCAGCGATACTTGCGAAGCTTACGCGGTATTATTTAATACCGTAACCGTCGAATAGCTTGAATCGATGAGACGCGAAAATTGTTTTCAGAAGCCCAGGAACTATGCAGTTAATGTTGTTGCAAATTTATAATTAACTCCGTTAAGGTACTCGATGAAACATGGCAGATTATTTCACTGCGCGAAGTGTAACAGAAAATTATCGAAATAGGATGAAATATATGCTTTAAATGAAAATTATAATTCAATTTATTATGAAATCAAAAGAGAAAAATAAAATGTCACACGAATAACTTTATCGAAACAAATTAATTTATTACACGTTACGTTTTTTAAATTCAGATCCAATTTCACGAATTGCTACCGCGGAAAAATCATTCTCGTGCGTAAGTTGACTTTTTCAATGTTTCCAGCTCAAGTTTTTAATCTTTCGCGAAAACTACGCGTTAAATTAATTTGTAAACTAATAGGATTCTCCCGTGTAAGAACGAATCAAGTTAAAAATTATTATATTACTATGGACGATTCACGGTGATGCGCGAAATTCAAAGTGAACTGATATGACCGATCGAAAGAACGATATTTTCTGCGCGACTAACGATTCTCCGTCGATCGCCGGACCGAAACGCAGTAAGTGGAGCAAGATTTGACCCAGCGATATCGGTTAGAGGTCGCGAGGAATCGTCGTGAATCGGATGATTCGTCCAAGTGGATCGTGGGAGCCCACGGCTAGATTCGAATCGAACCTCCGACGTACTCACCTATGATGGTGTGCACCCTCACGGACAGCTGTGTCCTGAGAACGATCGAGTTCTTTCGGCTGGAACAGAAAAAAAAGGAGCAGGATATTAGTGGCTGAATTATGGCACACTCAAGATTGATGCGAGACTTAAACCACTAAAACCTTAATTGTTAGGAGGAATTCAAAAAAAGAACACGGTTTGTTATGCTAACCATTAACCCATTAAGGAGCCAACGTGTTTTGACGTAGCATATCATTTGCAATCTTTTTCTACCCAATTTACATCGTTGAAGTCCATGCGAATTAATATATTTGCCAAAGAGCATTCCAGGGATCCGCGTAATTATTTTTCCATTACCATTTCTTCCTCCGAATAAGTTGTACAGCTTTATAAAGTTTGTCTGTGTTTATATTTTTATAGTTAACTTTATAGTTATTGTTGGAATGCAACGATGATGCCAGATGTGTCAAGCATCCACGGCCTATGCTTCTCATCTTTCAGGCATCTTAAGCCGTGCCTTGTGGAGGGGTTGTCCGTGGTGCGGACAAGGGTTTTTGACTTTTTCGCCATTGTGTTCAGTTAATAACCGAGAGTCGAAAGACACACTTGTCATTGTCGTTGCGTGCAAGGCAGAAAGTTCAAGTTTCTTATAGTTTTTTACTTATTCTTATATCACTATAGACTGTATACGCGAATCCATAGCTATTTAATACGTTAATGTATTATATAATAAACTGATTTTACAACAGTTATAATAGAAGCGTTTCGCTATCCCAAAGACCTAGCATAAATTGTACTCGAACAGCTAACCTAAGGTTCATTCAGATCTACGCGTCGGATACTTAGAAAAACATTGCGAAATACAACATAAATATATTGCGTCGCGAACTTTCCGGACAGCCCAACACGTGCATGCATTATTAGATCGTACAGAGGTTCAACGTTAAATGGTAAACAAATTTCAAGAAATGACACCGAAATTATTTCCAACGCGGTAACGATTGAGTAGCAAAGTTGTATCGCCCCCATTGGAAAACTTAACATAACTAAGAGACCCTGGGTGGAGAGAAATTGGGTCAAGAATTCGAGCAACAAACGGCCTGTTTCCCGGATGGAAAATACTCGCGACCCGCACCCGGATAATTCGCCACGGACCGATGCTAATTATTCGCGGCCGCGAATTAATCGAGCCTAGCAGTCGGCAATTACTTAATTGGGCCTGCGTGAGCGTTTGCACAACGCGCGCACGCGGCGGAACACGAATTGGGTTAGAGTGGCTCCGCTCAGAATCTGCCTCGCGCACCTTGGCTAGTAGCGGCGAACTTTAAGGCCCTGCGAACCTTCCCACGCCACGCGTCCCTGAGAAACTACGACGACCGAGTGCACAATGGATTTCAGGCGAGGACGAGGCGAAGAAGGAGACGGAGAAGAGAGAAAAAAAAAGAAACGGGGGAACAGAAGCAACAAGAGGACGAGGAGGAGGACTAGAAGAAGAGGACGAAGGCATAGAAGCGGCGGCGGCGCGGCGTAGCGAGCGTCAAACACATCCGGGGCAAAAAAGTCGGCTACGTACGCGCGCGTTAATAATGTTTCCGCTCGTTAAACGAGCGAGACGGAGCGCGATTACGCGTTTTGCTTTTCCCACAAGGGTACACGTATGCATGTACATACGTAGAAGAGAGGGACACGGGGCACTACTCTTGGCCGTGTGCAAATGCGCTGCCGTTCGTGGAACAAGCTGTTCGCGATTGTAGCGCGCGGGGGCTTCAAGATCGATTCGCGATTAAGCGCGATTGTGTGCTGCGCGGTGTCTTCATGAAAATTTCAAGCCGCGATGAGAAATCGTTTTTCTGAGGCCGCGTTTGTATCGTCGCAACTGCACGGCGATGAAGAAGATGCTTACGATACCTGGAACCGGGGGTTCAGAACTGGCGAAACAGAATGTGCGAGAGTAACGCAAGACCAATGTTAAGTCTCGCAACTTAGAAACGCATGGCGATAAGTCGTTGAAGAGTTAAGAGATTATTAGGGGAATTATTAGAAGATTATTAGGAGATTATTAGAGAATATATAGCTAGATCTCTGTTGCAGCCAGGGATTTAAGGGGGAGATTAAAGTGATCGGCTAACAAAATAGATTTCTTTTTTTCAGAAACGAAGACGAGGAAATAGAAGGCGAATTATTAGGGCTAGACGTTAATTCGGTGCCCTTTATTAAAGCTAAAACTACTAAGAGTTGAAGTGTATTTGTATGAAAGTAATTAAAGCAAACGAGATTTGAAGAAGTGTATAAATATCAAGTAAATAAATCTTTGTTTATCTCTTTTATATAAAATCACAGAAAATTTACAACAGTGCATAGAAAATGAGTTTATACAATTTTTGTGAGAAATTGTAAACGAATCATTTTGATCCTTTCGATAATTCCAGCGTTAAAAAGTTTGCCATTTATAAAAATAAAAGAATAAGACATCATTTACTTATTATTTAGGAAAAACCTGAAGCGTTCGATGCTAAGGGAATTCTCCCTATTTTCTATAGGTGTAATAAAACTTCTTATAGTCCTAATACTTTTGGAAGTTGGATACGTACTAAACATGATTCATATCAGTGGAATTCCCGTATTAGATGTACTAAATACCTGTCGTAACTTTGATATCGGTAATGATTCCAATACCCCGTTAACCCTGGAATATCCGATCCTGTCAGATACTCCCAGTTTCGTAGCTAACTCTGAATACCGAAAATTCCAATACTGGTTTCTGGACCTTGGAGACGCTTGCATCTCGACTATCCAAGGACTATGAATACTCTCGTGCCCTGAATCTGTTGCCCGATACTGAAATCTACCTAACTTTCCCCATCAAGCGTTCTTCGCAATGTTCCAGAACTGCCCAAAACTACCAAATTGTATATAATTATACTGCCCAAAATTACCAAAACTTTTTCTACGAAAACCCATCAAACCGCAGAGGATGAAAACTGCGTCCTTAACTCTAGCACCGTTAAAGTACTTTTTTGGAATACGAATTCTCAACGGGGACGTGTTTTGTGCCCACCTTTAAAAAGTAACTATATTTCCAAAAGTAATGTACCATCGAATGATAAATGCGTTTGTAAACGAGATAAGGTATCCATTTATTAATCTCGTATAAAATAATATCGAATACAAACGATATTATTACCGCATTGTTCATAAACGATTTGTATCGAATTTATCAAATATCACTTTCTTAGGGTTCTCTATTCGTTTTGAATTGCGTACGAGGTATTCTCTTTTCGCTGTGCTTTTCGCACGCGTACCTTTCATATAGGCAATGATAGTTTTGCTAATTTCCCTTTTATTAAGCTACTTCTCTTCTTTTTTTTATTGTCGCGTCAACTACAAGGTTATCAGCGACATCAAAGGGCAGGTAAAGCTTACATTATTTGTTCTATCAGTTTGGTATCTTTTATAAATTTAAGTAAGTCCTGCATTTTACTGTTTTTTAAGTTGGCGTTGAATGAAGATTCTAGTTTATATCTGTTACGGAGAAGGTCATCTTTAACATAGTACAGTAAAGGATTAAATGGTCTATGGATATTACAGAGTCACACTCTTCACATTGGGGAGCTGGAATTTTTGATAATCCGTAGAAGTGAGTAATTCTGGAGTGACCAATTTTAATTCTTGAGATGGCCACTTGTTCTCTTCTCAGTAGAGTGAAGGTCGTTTTCAGGTCCTCGAAAAAAATTGTCGGTGGTATTTTTAATGTGATTAGAAGCCTTTTGTTTCCATTCGTCTTCCCACTGGGAGTTCAATGTATTTTTAATTTCCCTTATCAGATCTTCTAAGTGTAATTTGCCTTCGTTAATTATCCATTGAGAGTTTGCGAGCAACATCTTGTTTCGTTACAATAAGTAACATTTAAAATACTCTTACTAACGATTGGTAACGCAAATAAGCAAAATACGACACGATGGGTAGAAAGTATCCCCCTCTTAGCGATGCAAATGTTAATACACGAATTACCGAGTTCATTGGATTACCATTGGTCTCGATTTACGCCGATCTTGCAGTGTTATCCGCGACGAGAAGGAAAACTTTTGATCCCGGTCTCGCGTTTCTTGCCTCACGGCCACGGTTATACCGTAAACAAACCATTTCCATGTGAATGGAGGGAAAAGAAGCCGTGGAACGACTCGTTGGATTCCCTTAAGAGAGTTGAAACCTTTGCACGGGGGCAGAGGTTGCTCGAATAAATTAAAAACTTTCCGGCACGGGGCCAAGTTCAATGTCGGAACAGGCTAGCTCCCGTCGACGTCGTCGTCGTCGTCGTCGTTTATGTTTCCACGTAAATAGTCCGTGGTATCGTTCTTTTTTTCGCATTGTATTCAATCCTTGCCCGCGTAATTGCCGCGCATTGTTCCACGGTAATTGGCCGACAAGGGACGCCAACAAACAAGCCCGCATGATAGTATGCTCGTGGAAAGGTGAATCCTCATTTCGTGAGAGTCGAGATGGAAATTTTGAAAGCTATTCGAGATTGGACGTGACGAGGAATCGGATTGAATTGGGTGCTTGTTACGGTGACCCGTGGGACGTTGAAATTTAAAAAGGAGCAAGACTCCTCTATCCGGAGCGATGAAAGTAAAATGGCAACTAATTACGCTAGATGCATAAAAAGGGATGCTGAGAACAGATTTAGCGGGTTTCTGTTTATTTATTTACGGGGAAAGAACCATTTTTCGCGACAAGAAAATACAGCGAGCATAATAACGCGCAAAGTTGAGTACACGAGTGAGAAAAAGTAGCAAAACGGATGAGGATAATAGATGAATTGTTATCAAAGATCATGGAAGCAGTTCATAGAGTTTCAATCTAAATAAATTGGCATTGGGTACAAAGATGACGATTTTGTCACTATTGTTATTCACGCGCATATTTTGTAGAAAGGATCGATCGAGATAAATCTCGATGAATATTGCGAAGGTACTAAAGGATAGAGGTGATTTCGTGAAACGAAATGGAACGTTAAAATTTGCAGGCGAAATAATGCTAAGATTGTTAGTTAAATCGTACATTCGATCGCGAAGTCTACATAAATTTTATTTAAAAAAATACAGGAGTTCCGAAAATTTAAGCGCATTAATTTAGTTATTAATTAAAATTAGACATTCATCAGAAAATGATGACGTCTTTTCTATTCTTTCGTAATAAACGTGCATAAATCGAAAACTTGATTTCAATAAAATCTATGCACGTGTATTATAATATACAACGCTGATTGTCCTACCAATATCTATATTTTGTTAATCCTTTTACTGCATCTGTGACGTCCTATAATTTGTTCTATTACACAAATAAAATTACAACTCGTATGCTTTTAAGAGCAATTTTATTTGTACAATCAGTGACATTTCTTTTATGAAATGTTCCGAAATTCTTCTACCATATAATTTTGTATATTTCATGAATTTTCACCCCACTTCTAATATTCCAAAATATGTCCTGAAACATTGAAGTATTTGAAATTTAAAATGTGTATATAAATATTCATTCACGTCTACCGATATTCACAAAAATCGAAGAGATTAAATTATGGGTTAAAGGAGGCAAACGAAAAGAATATTGTTCTTTTGAAAATGTTGGTTGATGAACTCGTGCCGTGTTGAAATTCGCGGCTTCAATTATCGTTTACCGTCCACGATAATTTCCCACGATTAAAACCCCTTTGAAATATGAAGTTATTTTTTTACGTAGAGAGATTCCGAGCAAAGGAGCCCGTTTTCGATTTTCAGACGATCTCATTAACTCTCTCATTTTGCTTGAGACGCGATCAAAGATCCTTTCTGACGGAACATTCCAGGAAAATTCGTCTGTTAGAACTTCGCCCCGTCTGTTCGCGTTAGTGTTTGAACTTTGATCATAATCGACGTGATCAGGCGCACGCGAGGTCTAAATTTCATTTAAATTCAAAGTGAAGCTTCCGCATGAAATTAATGGTAACCCGTCAAATCTGTTAAGTAGATTATACAGTAATTACTCGGAACAATGAAAGTTAAGAATGAGGATATGAAATCTTCCTCGCCATTAATGTATCGAAGCCTGATAATCATAAAATGTCTAAGCCAATATTTATTCGATTATCAAAATATTGCTTGATCGATTTAAGTTTGCATAATTAAAGTTCCTCTTTAATTCGATCGCCCTGTTAATAAGTGCAAATTAATTGCTTTGCAGTATTCACAAATTGATGAGAAAATACAAGGTTAGGTAAATTTTCAAATAATTGTATCGACGCCCATTGAAGCATGCTAAGTTTAAATTGATGCGAGGCCTCTGCAATCCCAATAATCCAAAGAACGGTTAATTATTTCAATAACATGGAGGTTATTTTAAACTAATAAATTACGACTCACTCTTATTTAACGTGTGTCCACGAACGATGAAGAAATTCCCGCGTAAAAGAAATGCATTATTAATAATTTTTGTCGATTAATTTTGATAATTAACAATACTATTGGCGTCTTGAAACACTTAAAATTCTTCGTTACTCGAAGAACAGAAGAGAATCGGAAAAAGAATATGATTTAGCATTATTCTGACGACATCTGCGTAATCTTTGATTAAAATCCGCCGTAGCGAAAAGATTAACCTGCTTCGTACCTCAAATCTCCCATCATTTACATATCCAAATCCTTACAAATATCGAACCACGTGTATAATCATTGTTCCACTTAACCGTGCAACTCTATAACGAAATAATTTCGTTTCATCTCCGCGTGAAGCACTCGACGCGGCCCGATTCTGCGCATACATAAATTCCACATTAATTATACGCCTCTCCGCAAGCCTTGCAAACGTAATCCCACATTTCTGGACACCTCGCGTTCAAGCGCAAACCATTCCCAAAACAATGCAACCGCTCCCGCCGCCCTGAACCGCATGCAATTCTCTTTACTCCCCGTTCTGAAATTTCTCCGGCCAGCGCAACAACGAGGTACCCGCGCTTTATTTAACCCGGAACGATCTCCAGCCGACTTTCGAACGAACCGAGCCTCGTAGAACGGTTAGCCCGGAAAAACAAGCCGATCGTATCGCGGCTTGGCTCCTCGAGATCGACTCGGGACTCCATGTAAATGCGATCTCACCCTCTCGACGTCGCGTCGTGGCGCAAGCAACTTGCCGGCACCGAGTGCACCCGCGGGAGAATGAAAAGCGGCCACGGAGGGGGGGGGGGGGGGGGCGTTTCCTTGCAAATGGAATGCAAAATCCTGGACGGTGTGCGCCGATGCTCGTGGGAACTTCGCCGTCCGTGAACACGGCGACGAAAGTCCCCGACGAAAGGATTTCCAATCTCCTTTAATGGCGCATTAATCGCGACTCCGACGAGAGGACGGAACAACTGGACTGAGAGCAGAGGGGGAAAGAGACCAGAGGACAACGGGGGATGGATTTAGGGAGGGGCTGGAAAAGGGGAAAGAAGATGGGGTGAGGTTCGAAGCGATAAACCCCGGCTCGAAGCGGTTTTCAATTGACGACGGAGCGACCGATAGTCTGCGAAGTTTCTACCGAGTACCGATTATCGATACTCTTGCATCGAGCGGCGGCTTTGCACCGCGCCAATTTCTCTCGAGCGTTATGAAGTGGCGTTAAATAGACGCTCTTGCCGTGTCCTTTTAGCGAGACGAGTTCCGAGCTACTCGAATCAGATGGATCTTCCAAAGGGACGACGCTTCAAGGCTGATTCCGGTAAATTTTGGGGAATTGACATTATATAGGGTTATCCGGAAGTACCTTTGGGATGTTGAATAAACGCCATGTTCGTTAGTAAAATAGGGGTGAAAAAAGTTGAAATTGAAACGAGAACGAACGAAGATAATAGAAATAAAAGGAAACAGATTAGAAAAGGGTAAAGCGGAAAGGGAAAGAAAAAAAAGTGAAGGTAGATGTTTCTGTAGTCTATTTTGGATAACCCTATACCATGTTAACATTTTACTTACTGGAAACCTATTAATAGGCTTTTCGATTACAAAGCTTATCGACCGAGACCCTATTAATCGGTTTTTCTTTTCCCGCCAACGTTTATTTATTACGTTTTTCTATTTGAACAAGAAAAGACATTATATTTGATATACTAAGCAAATATAAGTCTAGAAATAGTCCTAATACCAACATTATAAATGATAATTAGACTGTGGATTTTTATGCATTTGTAGGAAATTTCGATGAGTCGAAAGGAACAAAATCTACTTGATACGTAAAAATATACCAAATATATAACATAAAGTGCATCTTGAAGTATTCAGGGAGTGAAACAAATCTCCACTTATTCTCCGTTTCTTCGGTTATGTTTATAAAATTATGAATTTGCATGAAAATCCGCAGTCCAATTATCACTTTTACATTTCAGCTATATCAAAAGGCGGGTTGCATATTATTTAACAGCAACGTTTTGTATCATTCTTCTTTTTGTTAAATACGAATTTATATGATACGAGTTTCATGTAAAAATATACTTCAACATGTAACACCGGAAGTTCATCCAAACCAAGAGGAGGACTATAAACAGTGAGAATGAAAAGTAAGTATACGCTCTACAAAAATTAAATTATAGCATCGATTATAGTCCAAATGAAATTACAATGTAATTGTACTATTGTTTATAGCAATTAAATACATATTGTACTACAAAATTAAGTACAATTATAGCGTCACTTACGATAAATGAATTACAATATAATTACGATATAATTTGTAATGAACAAATTGTAGTATAATTTCATTTTTATAACGCGCACACTTACTTCTGACTCTCACTGTACAGATAAATAAATCATATTTATTCTGATCAAATCATCAATTGGGTAATTACAAACGCCAACGGATTTACTGTCCTTGACCCTATTAACGTCACCCAGAAACAACTCAACGCCCTTGTTTCGAAGTTCCAAGGAGTGAGAAGGAAGTTCGACCGGAAGCTCGGACAATAAGCAGGCAATCCAGCTACCAAGCGTGCGACGCGTTCAACGAGTGAACCGTGATTTTTCTTGACATTAAAAATGCCAAGCTGTCAAATCGTAGGCGAATGCGAAGTGCGCGGAGCAGGGAATTACGCTAGGCAGCCGGGAAGTTTCGAGGATCAGACGTTAATTGGACCACCGGAAACTATAATGTAACTACTTGAAACTTATCGAACGGGAAGAAATTTCCAGCGGAACGCCCTCGATATTCCAACATTTACTCCCCCAAAGTTTCGAGCCCTCTTGTTACAGTTTCCAATCGATCGGCTTTCAAAAATCTTCGGGAATGCATCGCTCACTGAATATTTTCAAGCGTGAAGACCATTAGCGGAAATTCTTCCGCTTTAAGGATTGTAAGAATGCCAATTCGATGGAATACAATAAAAGTTACGGTGGAATTATTATTAGAAAATTAAGAAGAATGCGGATAATCGTAGAAATAGCCTAACTTTTAAACGATATCGGTTAATCTGTTAATCATTGTTAAGCTGCGAGTTTTTGTCCAAATATATAACTTTAAAGACGTGCACGCGGAAATGGAATTTGAATAGACATATTTTTACGTATTACGTTCAAATTGCAATTTTTGTCACAGCTAAATTTCTCACGAATGCATAGAAATCCGCAATCTAATCACCACGATGATTCTAAATTCATGCCTGGCGAATATTTTGAACCGATTAATTGTTCGTTGTTTTGAAAGACTCGAATTTGTAAACTCTACGTATCATATTCAAAATTGACTACATACGTGTGATAATAGTATTAAAAGGGTTCAAAATGATCTATCTTAATTGAATTGTAATAATATTGATATATCCTAGATTAAATTGATTTAATCGCGAGAGATCAATCAAATCTATTCAACTGGTATAAAATTTTTGTTTGAAAAACATCTAAAATTACTAAATTAATTTTATCACATTTCAATTAGTATAGTTCTTTATATTATACATAAATTCAAGTATAATCTATACGCATTCAATTGAATTGTAATAATATTGATATATCCTAGATTAAATTGATTTAATCGCGAGAGATCAATCAAATCTATTCAACTGGTATAAAATTTTTGTTTGAAAAACATCTAAAATTACTAAATTAATTTTATCACATTTCAATTAGTATAGTTCTTTATATTATACATAAATTCAAGTATAATCTATACGCATTCAATTGAATTGTAATAATATTGATATATCCTAGATTAAATTGATTTAATCGCGAGAGATCAATCAAATCTATTCAACTGGTATAAAATTTTTTTTGGAAAAACATCTAAAATTACTAAATTAATTTTATCACATTTCAATTAGTATAGTTCTTTATATTATACATAAATTCAAGTATAATCTATACGCATTCAATTGAATTGTAATAATATTGATATATCCTAGATTAAATTGATTTAATCGCGAGAGATCAATCAAATCTATTCAACTGGTATACAATTTACTTTTTTTGGAAAAACATCTAAAATTACTAAATTAATTTTATCACATTTCAATTAGTATAGTTCTTTATATTATACATAAATTCAAGTATAATCTATACGCATTCAATTGAATTGTAATAATATTGATATATCCTAGATTAAATTGATTTAATCGCGAGAGATCAATCAAATCTATTCAACTGGTATACAATTATCTTTTTTTGGAAAAACATCTAAAATTACTAGATTAATTTTATCACATTTCAATTAGTATAGTTCTTTATATTATACATAAATTCAAGTATAATCTATACGCATTCAATTGAATTGTAATAATATTGATATATCCTAGATTAAATTGATTTAATCGCGAGAGATCAATCAAATCTATTCAACTGGTATACAATTATCTTTTTTTGGAAAAACATCTAAAATTACTAGATTAATTTTATCACATTTCAATTAGTATAGTTCTTTATATTATACATAAATTCAAGTATAATCTATACGCATTCAATTGAATTGTAATAATATTGATATATCCTAGATTAAATTGATTTAATCGCGAGAGATCAACTTAAGAAAGATACGACTTAAGAAAAGTTAACTCCAATTTAATGTAAAATTGGATGAATATTTAGAAAGCAAAATTCAGCTCCAAAACTTCCACAGCTACTAAATCTTCCATAAGCTCGCTTTCTATCTGCAAAGTTACTTCATCCTCCACCTAAATTTCAGCCGAAGTTCAAGTATCTCCGAATCGAGCGTGAATCCGAGTATTTAGGTTAAACTCGAGTTAAGTGCAAGTCGGGCTAAATTTAAGCGAAGACTGAGTCACGTTCGAGGCATGTCGCATTTCTGTTCTCTTGAATCGACGCGAATTTTCCACATCCGCGTAAGTATGACGCGTAAGACGAATAGCGTCCTAAGATGATTTAACGTACTCCGATTCAACTATGAATTCTATCCAAAATTCAAATATTTATTTAAATATGACTGAAGTTTAAGTAGAAAGAATCATTCGTGCCGTATGTTGTCGAACGAAGTTTCGATGGAATTCGATGAAGCTTCTTGATTCTTGGCCAAATCGCAACCCTTTGTCACGGTGCGAAACTGCCAATTGGCCATTGCCATCGTGTTAAATCCGGGTTAGGCTGGTTAGCCACGCTAAATCAAGGGAAAAGAGATATAAATTGAGAAATAAATCCGACTGAACGTTACAGGGATTCGCGACGCTTCGAGAATTTTAAGAATCACGGCCACAGTTATGCGAGCAACCATGTGGAATTCGTTCTGGCGACTATTAGAATCGCTGACAATGTTGGACAGCAATTACGACGACAATTCTTTACGAATCATTTGCAAATGCTTCATAGCTTCGTCGATTTGTACGGCGAATTATTATTTACAATGTTGCGTCACAAAATACGCTGTTAATAGTAGAATGACTTTAGAAATATATTGTTGAAATAATTTTGACGATTCGCAGATGTATACTTAATATATTTCTTAGAAATAATTACCTAACAAGGATTACTAATGAAATATAATTTTAACAATCATGGTTTTCGTCCAATAATGTTTCAGAAGTTATATTAAACTTTCGCGTGATAGAAAATATTTGATTAGAGTAGAAAGCTTCATTCATTTTATTTATTTCCTATTATTTTCCTTTCCAAACTTTAAGCTATTTTTGCACCCAACGCCTCGACTGTGAAAGTAATTAAAATCGCATGATTTTGTACGATGTATAGAATAACCTGGAACACAATTTTTCCCCCAAAAAATACCACCCTAGTCTATTTGTTAGCCAATACATAAAACCGCCTCTGTAAACATCTACTTCTGAGAATTGACTCAATCAGCTGATCGTAACAATTCGTTTGTAGCCTGAATTCGTATGTTCTTAGACAGTCAGACTAATAGGAGTTACAAAATATTATTCGCCATCAATGTTTCCCCCGATTTCTAAAAATAATTCAACGAAGTTAACTTTAATATTAATAAACTCATCTTGAGATTACTTTTCAAGGTAACCTACATCGCTTATACTACGAAACTCCTAACGATCCTACTTCTGAACGCCACAAAGACTTCGAGAACATGAAAGTAGAGTAAACTAACAATCCACGAATCCAGAGATAACCGGTGAATCGCGATTGCCGCCGCGTATCATCGTCTCGATTTTCACATCGATTACGAAACGATCTCTATTTAGGTAGCTCCTCTCATTCCACTAGTTAGCTGGATCGTTTGCGCGTCAAATTATGCAAGAAACGTAAGCTAAACAACGAAGCACCGAAATAAAGTGTCTACTGCCATCTGCCAAAAGTTGAGTCACTAAGCGAGAAAACAAAATTCCAAATTTTCTCTACCCGAGACGATGGATCGCTATAAAGTCATCGACGTTCGCTTGTCATACTCTCACGCGAATGTAAATCTATAAGTTTAACACTGAAGAACGTCGGCAACAACGAACGAAATGGTATAACTTCGGAATACGTGGCAGAGAACTGTGATATTCATTCGTTTGCGCAAGCAAAGAGTCACTGTTTAATAATAGAAACGAGAAATAGTTTTGGTCATTGTTTGTTTAAAATTGCTATGATTTTCAATAAAGAGAACCAATCAAGTTTTATTCGCATTCCATTGTATATTTCTTTAAGTACCTATCGTTTTAATTACTTCGGTACAAATAGGCACGCATTAATTGTCGGTAATTTTAGCGTTAATAAAATTCGTCGTAAATTTTGAAATACGACTAAATGCAGCAATCATTAGGTTGCGAATGTTTGTAGAAATGTATACTTTTAGAAATAGAACTAAAGAAATGAGACCTAAATAAGGGATTATTTCACCGTTGAAATATAATTAAGTGTACCTCACTTTGTCCATTTTCGATATTTTTGTATTCTGCAGATTTTCGGGTAATTAAATTTGCCATAAATGTATAAACGGTCGAGTCTACTAATCACTAAAATAATTCCAATCGTTTTCGACAACATTTACCGATTCTACTACGTTTTTCCAAAAATCTCTATTAATCCAGTTTTCGCGTTTTCGTAACTAAAAAAATCTAAAATGGTGCTGCAAAATTGAATGAAAGTTTTACATTTTGTGAACATCAGCAATGAAATAGAAAAAGAAAAGAGTAAATAAGAAAATTACGTTAAAGTACACAAACTACATCAAGTATCAATTCGGTTAATTAAAAAACTTAAACTGATTACTATTCAAACTTCTACTAATTAATTTAGAAGAATAAAAAGGTATTATATCGTAAGAAGTTCACTCGAAGTCGGTTTAGAAAATGAAAAAAGTATAGGTCACAAAAAACAATATTATTTTCTGGTACCCGTAATAATAATAATATTTACGATTGCAATATTAATAAGCTAAAACAAGTATTTTACAATAGTACAAATCGTTAAACGCTTATTATAATGTGCAGGAGAAAGAAATTAAATTAATAAGAGCTCATAAATGCGTATAACGCACGACCGCACAGTCTGACTAATATGAGGTCTATTCTCCTGTGTGATTCACGAGATGATATTCGTCTCTTACTACATTGAAGTGCTACTATAATTTTCGGTATTATTATTACCGAAAGTTACTATTGCTAAATTGCAAATGTTTGTGCAAATTAATATATATATATTATATTATACAATTAACATTATTATATATTATTATATACAAAATATATTATATATTATATTATATAATAATATAAATATAAAAACACAAACATATGCAGTTTAGCAATAGTAACTTATATATATATATATAAACACGATTAGCGCTTTCGTATCGCAATTAATACATCAACTTAATACTTAAATGTTTTACGCCTAGTAGAATGTGGAAGCAGTATAATAGCTAATTCTACCTGACAATTTAACAGAGTAAAGGGGGGGTTCATTAAGTAATCTATTAATACAAAAGTAAAGACTCCACAAAAGAAATTCTCCTTAACCCTCACTGTAATTTCGAATCACTTAAATTGTATCACATTTAAGTACTCAAATATGATTATGTATTCGTTTCTTTGTCCTATCGCGTTGATTCTTTTAAAAAAAAGATAAATTTCTCTATCTTTGGCCAGGTTATAAAATGAAGTATTCCATATAACCAACTGTTACCCTATACGCTAGTCCTATCGAAGGGATTCAAGAACTTGAATCAATTATTTCATGTGAAAGATTGTCTTATCTATCTTACGAATCGCCGAGATCTAAGAATTCCTTCGGGAGAGCTTCGATATGATTCGGATTACTCAAGGCTGGTGTACAACGAAGCAGTCGGTTTGAAGGAAGGACGTGCCGGTTGATTTATGCACCGTCGAACGACGAATTAATTATCACGCGACGAACCAGTCGATTCAGATCCCCCGAATATCCGCAATTCACCGCCGTGAACAAGGGACACGGTCGATTAGCGGGCGGGAATAAATGATCGCCGGCGATGAACGAACGATTGCGCAAGAATTCTAGGCCACGCGACGCTCGTAAGGTCACCTCTGTCTCCCCCTTTTCGGTCCATAAATCACTTAGGAATTAACCCATCTAATTGGTCCTGCGGTATTTAAATCGACGACGCCTGGTCGCCACCGCGGACGAGGAGAATGCGGACGTGCGTGCGTGGAAAACCGTGGACGTAACTTTTTACGCGGCCGATTTAATTCCCTCGTTTATAATTAGTCGCGGTCCGCGTAGCCACCGCCGACAACTATATTCCGGGCTCATAAATGGAATAATTAGTGTTTTCAATTCGTTGCGGAGAGACGAAGCTCTGGCTAACGCGAATGGCGAACTTCGAGCCAAGGATGAGGGGATCGTGCGATGTACAGAGAGGATAGCTTTAATTACTTTACTTGGAATTATTATCCGAAAAAAAAAGATATCCTTAGAGCATATTTTAAAAGTAGCGGTTGTCAAACTGTGCTCCACGGAGCCATGGGATTTAGTATACTCGTGGAGGCTCCGCGAGTCAACGCGGAAAACGATGGAATAAATTACCACGTAAATGCGCGAAGCTCGACATTGCAAACGTACATTTGTAATGGAACTTAAAACGAAATATCGCTCGAATGTAGAATTGAATACAAGACTGCAAACTGTCTTCAATAAAAAGGACAAATATAAAAGGACTTTGAGTTGAGAAAGAAACAATGCCATAGAACACATTAAACTTATAATATAACACGATTCCAATAAAAGATTGCCTTTAATTTTAACCCTTAACTTGTACTTGTTTATTGTAAGAATTATCCTCCTCTAATATGGCGAAAGAAATAGTCGACTATTGCAAGTAAAACGTTGGGCTTTCGTGTACAATGCTTTTGGTTGAAGTGGGCTTCGTGTTTAAAAAAAAGTTTGACGATGAGAAACGCTGTTCTAAAGAAGTTAGCAACGGCGCGGTTTTCTGTTCTGCTAACGCAAATAGAAGAGATTTTCCTATTACAACGGATTAACTCCATTATGCTGCTAATTTAGATCGCTATTTACAAAACATGGAGGCTAACTACGCGTTCCATAATAAGATGCTTGTTAAAGTCTTAATTGGAGTCAATCATAAAGAAATTATGCCGCTTTACTAAAAATCGATAATCGCTATTGTTTTCTGTAACTTTTACAAATTATTCCAATCGCAATCGTATTTCTTTCACCTATCATAAAAAAAATCATAATTCCTTTCAAATATCATCTTATAAATATACATAACTTCTTTTTAAAAGGGACACGTAGTTCTGTGCATAATTTATGGAAATCCGATTAAAATTTCTGCGCTCATTCGATAATTCATCATTTATTTCCATTTCCATATTTTTAAACGAGGAATGTATTTATTAAGTGCAAAAGCTTGTGGTGCATTTTCAATAAAAGAAAATTGTTGTAAAAACCACATGTCTTCATTTAAGGAAAGATCAAATACTTTTTAGAATAGAAAGAGCGGATTGCTACTAGAAACACAGATAGAAGCTACTTAAAATAATAGCGATTCTCCGACTGATTGAACAAACTATTTTCAGTAAAATAATTCAATCATTCTTTATCAAACCCAACAAAAGTTTTGTACGCACCCGATACTGTAATAGTTCTAAGTATAAATGGTTCTTTCTGCTATAATAATTATTAATCGTTTTATACTAACCATAAAAGGAAGCTAGGGTCCGTACATCGTACGGTTAAACATTAATTATAAATTAATAGCTTTCGTTGTTAAAGAGGTGAAAGCCTTTAAATTGTGAATTAATTACCAATTACCAAATTCTCATTGTCCAATATTACGTTACAGAAATTGTTACTTAACGATATAAATCATAAATCTAACTTCTGGGGATCGAAATTTGAATTATATAGATTCAATTCTAATAATAAAATCAATTTCTCTCAAATAAAAAAAACTTCTTAACAATTCCCTGCTTTCCATAAACGGAAAGTGAGTTAATTAAAGGTGGAGTGCACTTCTAAATGAGTGGAAAAAATGAACTTAGAAACAAATAATTCCTATTTCCTATTTTTTAAAGGATGTGAGAGATGCGTGGAAAGAGTATCGGAAAAATTCTATGGTTTAATTGCCACGTAGAAACGAGCAAAGTGAGTGTCACGTGAATCGATTCGGACGCATGCTCGATGACAATTTGCGTCAATTTAAGTCGTTGGCGACGAGCGAATCGAGATGACGACACGTGAAAGGATTCGTTGCTCGTTCAAAAGCAACAATCGCGACGATTGGACTCGGATAATGGGCGATCGAAGTGGAAACGAATCGTGCCGGGTTTTCTTTCGCGGTTGATCGTCTCGCTATCGCTTTCGAAAGAATTGAACGCTCGAAAACGACGACGATTCTCAAGATCCGTGTATGTTTGGCTCTTGCTAGGCACCATTAACCTTCAAAGATTTGACTCTCGGTAATTAAATTAGATAATTTTCAAAGTTTTATTAACGCTAGAAAATTGAAGCAGTTGTTCGTTTCTACTCGTAACAAACGCAGTAAGGAGAAACAGTTTCTCGTTGCCGAATAATTAAGTTGAATTTAAAAATTGCCATCGTTTATATTTAATAAAAAACACGGCGGAGTAGATCAATGTGAATTGAGATCCATTTAACGAGTTGCTTATTACTGATTATGATTCACTCAAAAGTATTCTGCATGTTATATAGTTATCGAAGCTTCGTATGAAATATTTTGATCGGATTGAACCGGGCCGATTGACATTTAATCACCAACTGATCTACAGATCCGATCATCGGATTGATGATTATTGCGATTTCGCAACGTTGTCACATCGCATGTTTCGAACTGTATATTAAAGAATACCGTAGATAAGCGCTGAGAATGGGACGAGATAATGAGAAAAGATAAAGCGATGCAACAAATATGAGCTGACTTTTTATTCCACTCCGTTTCACCCTGTGATTCGATTCGCTTCGGTCTACTATACGTTAAAATTCGATTGATCTATCAAGCGCGATATAATTGTCATTGTTGTCATGAGGCAAGCTGAATAGTAGTAGTTACTTCTGCATTCGACTCACCGTTCGATCATCGAGATTCAACGATCGCGCGACTGCCTGATCGATGATCGATCGATCCCCGCTCGTGAAGGCACGCTTTGCCTTCCGTTTCCACGAGACGTTGCAGAAAAGCTGACGTGCTTACGTTCGTATGACTCCGACGAACTCCGAGAAAACGGGCAACAAATAAACGACGTTCGTCGAGTTTTCGAAGAGTCGAGTCACGGTCCGTGATCGACGATACACGGCCGAGTGAAAGTCGTGGAACAATCGTGGTCGGGTGTCATCGAATCGTGAACCGTTTCGTGATTGCGGCGATCGTCAAGTTTCGGCTCGAAGGGTTGACGACACAATGGATACTTTCCTTTCGAAATGGTATTCCTGCCTTCTTTGCTTGTTTATGGATTGCTACGATGCTTTTCGTTGGGCGTAAGTTGGTTTGATGCAAGCAGCGAAGCGTGAGCGTCCGGTGCGTGTATTATGGTTGCAGGTGAATGCTTGCGAAAGCAGCTTTTAAAAAGATTCTTGAGAAAATATCTTCGGATTGTCGAGAGTTGTAACGCGGTAGCTTTTAAGTGTTTACAAAGGAAGTTTATAGCGAGAATAATATTTTCACTTTCTTCGAATTGTTTGTCGCGATATTAGTATACCAAACTTGGAATGTGGACAAATTTTTCTCATTTTATTGCGACACTTACGTAAGGATACTATGCGATGAAAGCGATGTAATGGAATGAATTGAAAGTAACGAGTAGACTGCGAATGTTTATGCACTTAAAGAGTGTACAAATGTGTGAATAAAATATATGAAATATGGAAATATTATGTACCGGAAGAAGTTCGCGAGGGTTTTCAATCAGAAATGTGTTTCAATTGAATGTTTATAGCATTTGCCATAATTATTGCAAAAATTATGTCATTATAATATTTTATCCGTACTTTTACATTAGATACTAAATAAAATTTCATTTAATGGAATTTGTTGTTCGCTTAAATTTTGTAGTACAAATCTGCACGAACTTTTTCTACCATCTTATATATGCAATGTATCAACATATGTAAAAATATAGCAATCCGTATCAAAAATATCAAGTATATAGAAAATATTCTACGCGAATAGAGCTTCTATTATATAGATATTATGATTGCAATTTAAATTACGCTAAATTCTAAGCATTCTTCCGTATTAACCGTAACTAACTCACGAAGGTAATCAATTAAAATATGATATACACATATGAGATATGATATATCTATACTTCTGCATATGTTCTTAAACCAAGATGCAAAGCATACAAAATATGCAAAATAAAATGCACGCGATTTAAATTTTCGAAACACAAAACAAATTTCTATCTTGGTCCCACTTGAAGATCAATTTATTACAAAAATAAGTAAATATGTGCATGGTTATCCGCAGTCTAATAGTGAAACATGAATTTCTTACAATCCTTCCTCTTTCAGAGAATCTAATATCTACCTACAATCTACAACTTTTCACAATAGCTTTTCAATTTTGTATTCTTCCTCAATTTTAAAACTAACCCCATAAGAACGTGAACAGCTACGCTATCGATAGGAAAGAATCATTAAAAATATCTCACGATTTTCTTCAAGTAAGTCGACTTTCCCCGACCATTTCCGTTCGCAAAAAGGAGCGTAACGCAAGAAACTGCTCTGTAAATCGTAGCAACCAACGCGTCGGTCGTATTACATCCGTCATATGAAGCTTAGGAAAATGATTGATCTGTTCAATCTTGTAACGCGTCGATCGATAGATCGATCGACGAAAGTCACGGAAACCGGGATAGAGAAGAAATTCCAAATCGGCCAGAACCAGTCACGCTGCTTCTCGGCGAGAAGAACGTAGTAGCCTTAACGTGGAATTCTCTAGAATTAACTTTTCACGGGCAAACGGAAGAAAGCGCAATTTCACACGAATTTTTTCACTTACGGCAATTTTTTTCCATTTCGCAAGGGCTAATAAAATAATTCCACGCCGATCGACGATCCGATTTTTTGTTTAACAAAATGCTACTAAGGTGGTCGAATAGTAGGCTGGAATTCGCGAATGTATTCAATGGAATCGCTCGATCGATTCGGTTCGAGATACCCCCGATGTGACCATTCGCTCGTTCGTTCCAATTATTCAAATGCACACCCCTGCAACCCGTTGCACCTGTTGCATCGCAGATGGGGTCGCGCCACGACTAGCGCCACCGAACCGTTTCGCATCGCGCGTTTCCCGAATAATTGCCGCAGACGCAGCCGGAAATATTTTACGCACGACTCCGTGGGAATTATGGTCGACGGGACGATCTTCAAAGCATTCGGTGTTTCTTTGTTACGGAACTTTAACCTCTTGACGGCGAGTTCAATATCTCGTAGTAAAAAAAAAAGTATCGTCAGCGGATCTAGGCACCGTGGCATAAATTACTCGTCTAATATAATTCCCTGGCTTATTATTTAAAATTAAGCTACTCAATTATTTCAAATGTACTATTAACCCTTTCAATGTTGATTAAAATGAGAATTGCGTTGCAGTTACAAATTACAGGGGAAGAACATGGTAAGTCCATTATTTTCAAGTTTCTATTTTTCACGTTATTTGGTAGTTAACACTAGGTTTACGGATGTTACGCGCATTATTTGACAGACTTCTGGAAAAATACGTACACTGCATATAAATATTCGAAATTAGAAGGTTGAAGATGAAGAGAATCATGTAGAATACATATTCATATCATCCTATGAATTATAGTTAACATAAAGTACTAGAAAATAATATTTATGGTCTCTATAATTTTAGGTATGAAATCTGAAATGTGTCAACGTGACGAGTTCCGTAAAACTAGTGTTAGAATAAAGTATTTTAGTTATCTAAAACGAAAGAGGGAAATTGTTAAAATAGAGTCCAAGATATAACCATTTTTATAATGCGTATATATTATCAGGTGTACCAATGAATAATCCACTATTTGCTGATTTGTCATAGTCGCTACAGTAGTATTGATCTATCAGCATACATTTTGAATGAAGCCATAAGTTGCCGCCAATAAACCGAAGAGAAGGTCACATTGTATTCTAATCGTAAGTATAAACTACAGTTTTGGCCTTTTTCCCTATTAAAAGAGTAGTGCATTATTCATTGATATACTTAATGTATTATAATATATACAAATAAATAATATGATATATCTACAAGGAATTATAATGTTTAATAATTTTACCGAACAACGTAGATCGCATTGAATGTGCGATCTCATTTTGTTATCTCGCAGCGTCGTAATTATAATAATAAAATAATAATACTAAAATGTATTATTATTAATATTACTATGCCATTTGAATTCCGTATTCTTATGATATTAACTTTACTTACATGATTTTCCCCGCTCTCATTTGATAGAGAAGATAAATTGCTTTATTCTCACTGTACATTAAGTGTAATTTTATGTTCTTGTGTAAGTTGCTTGAATAAAAGATTACCAGAGTAACCTATTGAGTTAAGTTAGCGTGTGCAATTTTTAAGAACACGAGAAAAACTCCTGCATAAACCGGAAACGAAATACCAAAACAGTTTTAGAAATCTGGAACTAATTTAAAACGTTTCGAAAACGTCACTTACGAAGTTCTTCCTCTGCAGTGTTCAATTTTAAACGGTTTTCAGTAGCGTCACGTTTAAAGAAAAAACGGATTTATAGATTGTACAAGATTATATCTTATGATCTATAAATTTTATAACTTTCCATGCATTAATAATCTCGAAACCCGGCTGTTAAATCTGAATAATTGTCGTTGCTGACTTAACAGCTTATATTTTTCGACGTGCCCCTACGATGCGACGCGACGCACGAACTTAACAGTGAAAGGGTTAAGGAAGCAAATTGCCATCTTTTATTAATCATAGAACAGCTGCTACAAAACAGCTGCTTACGACTTGAGACTACGGATTTTTGTGCATTCGTAGGAAATTTAAATATTTAGAAAGATACAGAATGCAAATCGCAATTAAGCAATACAGAAAATATCGAAAATAAAATACAAATTATAGTAAACAGAGAATGAGGTAACCCCCTATTTCAAACTCCTTCCTTTAACTTTATTTGTACAAATCTGAATGTGCATAAAGATCCGCAGTCTAACGATGCGTTTTTGTACTTCAGTGTCCATCGTCAAAGGGTTAAAAATTTTAAATTAGTACTATTTTTATGGTCTTTTATAGCATAGAATAAAAGGCTGGTTTCGGTAGAGATAAATTTTCAATGAAAATGAATAAGGGATACGAAAATACGCAAGATTCTTTTAAGCGGAAAATAATCTTTCGATTTACGTGAACTTTTTACAAGTGGTAATATTTTCTCCCTTTCATTTTTGGTACGTACTCGTTGCAAGAAGCAGTAGCCTACACCAATTGTAAAACCTTAACCAATGAAACCACAGCAGTACTTCCAAACAGGAAGTATTCGAGTGATATAGATAGTAACTTTGCACCAGTTGAAAAGAGAAGGCTGATGGTTTTAGATTACAATTCAGACACCGTCAACGAATCAAATTTATTATGATTTTTATGCATTTTTGTTGCGATTTCTTTGCGAAAATATACGAAATACATCCACCATTTTACAACTTATATCGTGTTTTTTCTCACGTATCTTTTCCTATTAAGGGACTCTTTTTACACGGAGAAAAATCGCGTGGACCGTATGATCCGCGTAAATCGAGGGACAGGTGTATTCTATATATATATTTATAACGTAACAATAATTATCCAGAATAGTTACCAGTAAGGTGGCATCCCGTGGTCGCAGTCTCATGTCCTTGAAGTAACCCAAAAGTACCGATTGCACTTAGCCAGGAAACTGATATTTCAATCACAGCGTACACACTGTGGCACAAATTTTCCAAACATCACCGATACGATTAGACGAATACGAGCGTGAACGACGAAAGAGAGAAAAACACTGGTGCACGATCACGTTCTCTCGAGAGGAGAACACTCCGCGACGTTCTCGAGGTCTAGGCAACGACTGGCTGCTACCAAGATGGCCTGTTGCCGGCCTGGTCCCCGCGTTCGCTACAATAGAAACTGGTGGGAGATCAAAACGCTGACTGGTCGCTAATGCCCGCGTATATACACACGCGTTGCACGCGCGCTACTCGACGCGTCGCCTCGCGTCGCGTCGCGTCGTGCGTTCTCCTTGCACGCGTGCAATCTCGAGACAGCACCGAGAACGAAGAATGCACAGACCGTGGTTGATGCACGTGTGGGCTGTTCGCGGAAAATCCACCTGGAGGAGGATTGCTGCACGGTGAACGAACGCTGCCAAAAGTGCAAGTGGACACGCGATTGCGTAACTGGTTAACGGTGTGTCGAGGTGAATGAGTGAGTCGAGGCGTAAGGAAGCGCTAATGAATCGACATTCACGGAATGTTGCGAGCTGTTCAACGATTGGCGAGCATTCAGGTGAGCATCGAAGTAACAGTATTGGAAACAGCGTTTAGTAGCTTGAACGTTACGAGTTTATGTTTACCGAGTCAATCTTCAACGGTTATATTGCGTTGCCACGTGTAGCGTTTTCTGTTTTCTTTTTGCTTTATAATTGACTTCATAATTAAACCCTTAATAGGCAAGCCCATAGGTAACACTGGCTCGCTAATTTTGTGTTTCTTCGCAATAGTGTTATTAATAGTTAGTACGTATTTCGATTCTACTTTGCCACCACTATTCGCTGTTCTAGCGAACGCGGTTCGTATATCATTAATACAAACAGTATTTTTAAATTACGAATTTTTGCTATGAAATCTGGTCACTTTTCACCGATAAACTGAAGAATAATTTGACTGTTACAAGGTTAATAATAATATTCTTGTACTTGGAAAAAATCTGTTAAACTCATACAATTGGTTGTCATATTTTTTTGTAAAAATATAAGATAGTACGTGATAATATTTCTACGTACAACTGATATGACCTCGTACCATTTAACGATTAAGCGTGGATTAGGTCTTGAAGGTTTTTTGAAAAACGTGAAATGTTTACTTTTAAAGGACGAGTGGGGAGAGGTGAATGTTTTCTTCCTTCTACGTGACGATTTCTCGAAGGGTCACAGAAGTCATCGACAAGGATTTCCCCGATATTGTTTTTATCGACAATATTCCTTCGACTTCAGGTTTGCCCTACAACGATTTTGCCCGATAACAGTTTCTATCGACAACGGTTTTAACCAACAACAGCATTAGACAGTTACGTACAATCTTCGCAGATGTTACTATACATTTCTTGAAAGCATTACCACGTAATATTACATTATAATGATTAACATTTATTATTTATTCACGTTAATATTTTTGTCGCATTGATGTAAATATGTTAACATTTTTTGTTACATTGATTAATGTATCGCTTTCCCCCTGTTGCCTAAATAACATATTTCGATACTTTTGTTATATCGTTTCGAACAAACGTTAATATTTTTATGTAATAGTATATATTAACGTTTATAGTAATTATATATTACTAATTATAATAGTATATATAATCATATATATTAGTATAACATAGTGAAAACATAATGTATATATATATACACATTATTTACATATATATACATTATGTTTTCACTATGTTCAAACAAATGTACTGTATCACGTTTGTATATTAACAGTAGATGCACAAGCAATATATTTTCTGCTCAAAATAATCTATAACTGCATTTTTCCTCACTATTATGCACCTAGCCTATCATTGCTAACATATAAAAAGGAAAAAAAATGTAAAATTAACGTTAAGAAACACTGGTTCTGACAAATATCATAATAACGTTGTTGATCAATATCATCGTCGGTTAAAACTGATGTCTGATATCAAATAAATAAATAAGTGAATTAAGGCATGGGCGCAGTATTATCACGCCACGTGAAATCGCATGATTTCAGTTGACAATCCGCAATGAGACGGCGACGAAAATTATTTTCCCTATTTCTTTGTTTGACTATACGCATGTCAACTGAAATCATACGGTTTCACGCGATATAACAATAATATATCCATTGCCTTTAATTCCATCGAAAAAACACTTGGTAAAACTTTCAGGTGTAATTGAAACGTTTCACGATGGCTACAGGTGGCAAGCACATGATTCCGCAAACAGTGGGGTAAATTGAAGTATCAACCGTGGCCTGATCGATGCTCTGACTGTTGGACTCGTGCAATCCTCTGAATCCTCTGTACTTTCATTTAACCAATTCTCCTGCCCGCGCGTACGCGAAACATCTCGTATCGTGCGTGCAGGAGAATAAGGGGACACAATATCCGTGGCAGCGTTTAATTTACTTAACACGGATATGCAACGCAAGCTGTGGTATCGTCCACGCTCCAGTAATTACGCATGCAATTTCACTGCAAGGCCCTTAGGGTACGTCGAGGTCGAGCGATCTCTCGGCGCCAACTCCCCAACAATTTCGCTTTTCGAATCGAGACCAGGCCGGCACCGATCGAGCATAAAACATCCACGTCCACCCGTTTTCCAACGTGTACGAGTATACAGTGACTGGAGCGGGAATATAAATGCACGCATCGAAGACCGGTCGCAATTTATGGTCGTCAAAAATTGATTTGATCGGCGACCCAGTTTTGAGGATTCCGATCGCGGAGAAAGAAGATTGCTTCTCGCGGAACGTTCCTTTGTGTGGGTGGATATTTTGTGCGCGCTGCACTTGTAAAATCGATGCTTTTATACGAAGAATCGTTGGTTTAATACTTCGCAATGGAAGAAGTACGATTGCGAAATTTTATAATGGAAGCATTGTCATTACTTCGCTACGGTAAAATTACAGTCTTAGTATTTTATAACGAAACAAGTACGATTTTAATACTTTACAATGGTATTGCATTGGTTGTTAAATTAAATTTGACACTTTACGATTCGAATATCTCAGAAGAATATGCCGATTTATTATTTGCAAAGAATTTCTTTTTGTCACAGTCACTTTCATTTTCTTAGACTCTTGAGATCCTCGGCGTAACTTTCGATGCTTAAGTTATAATTTTGTTTCGTCCGTCTTACTATAATTTGTACACGCATTTCGCAATGAATTACAATTTTTAAATGGGCAATATTTTATTAGGCACTCCGATATAATGCAACTTTACAATATTTGTAACTATGTCGACCTGGACAATTTCTATCTACGGATACACGGGGATTTTGAAATGAAATTTAATTTCTGTCAAGAGTGATTTGTTAAAGAATTATATGGTTCGTTAAAGAAGAATGTACCCATTTCTGGGCGCTCTATTATATCTGGTAAGAAAGGGTGACTGTACATGGATAAGCGTATTCGAACGACTGATTTTCTCGAGCTATTTTCCGTTGCGTAAGGTGCTGTAATTTATGCTACACGCGCCAATTTAATCTTGCGTAGCTGATGACAGATATACAAGCCTCAAGAAACTTGCGTTAGTTGATAGTGATACTTCGGTTAGAACGATGCAATTAATTTCTAACAGAGTAGCTGAGCTTTTTTCACGAAATTGTATGAATAAAAGATATAGTACTTTGCCATTAATCCCTCGGTAACGATCTTCATTCAACGTATGGGACCCCAATTATTTCTCTTTATGAGAACGATTAACATGTTAGTTTTTGAACTTTATTTTTAATTTTCTTATTGTTGTCGTATTATATTTTTTTAGTTGTATTATATTTGCTTATAATACAACTATTACACGTTCATCTTTGAAGTAGTTTTCCTGATTTTCTGCAACTTTTCGTCATCTTTCCGCCAAGTTTCGAGTTTGAAATTGCTTTGGGGGCAATGAGAAGTCGTCAAGTCAAGACTGTAAGACTTTTGCACACGCGTAATAATTATTTAGAACAGCGGGATGATGTGATTATGAGAACATGTTGTGGAGCTATAGAGAGGGGATAGGATAGGAAAAAGGAAGGGGTGTTGCGTTTCGTCCTGGGCCTGCTAGTGGACTCATCAGTAAGGCTACCTAGCAGGCCCTGCCTTATACTTGGGATATTGGAAGGAAGGTTAAAGGCGGTATATATATGGACGAGGTAGTTGGAGCGAGTACTTTCGAGAAAGCCTATTTCGTATGTCCCTCTAGTGGTGGGTGCAGGAGAGCCGCCACAATGTAATTGGTTTTAACACTACTGAAATTATGGATAATTAAGGTACACTTATTTGTACCAAAGAAATTAAAACGATAGATGCTTGAACAAATACAGGGAGAGTCAAAAGTAAATATGCACTTTATAAAAATGAAATTATATTACAATTTGTTCACTGTAAATTATATCGTAATTATAATTTATTTATCGTTAGTAATACTATAATTGTATTATCATTATACGATATCTATTTATTTACTATAAATAATACTGTAATTATACTGGAATTCCATTTGTACCACATTCGTTACTATAATTATACTATAATTTCATTTTTGTAAAGCGTATACTGACCTTTGATTCTCCTGAAATGCAAAAGTATACAAGAGATCCAAAACACGGTGAGAGCCAAAATTAGGTGTATCCAATTTGTAAAAATAAGATTATAGTATAATTTATTTATCGTAAATTCTATCGCAATTATATTATCTTCGTTATATCGTCTTCTGTAAGCAATACTATTATTATATTTCTCTTACACGGCACTTACTCATTTGCTGTGAGCAATATTATCATTTGACTCTAATTATCCTATAATTTCACTCAACTTCATTTTGCGTGAGATGTATACTTACTTTTGACTTTCGCTGAAATAAATGTTTATTCACTCTCCGTACAGAAAATGTTGGAAAATTTGTAAAATTAAGTGTGTGTAAATTTATACAATTTTTATGAGAATTACGAATGGGTCTACCACTTTAGTAATTCTGCTGTTAAACGGTGAACTAAATTAGTAGTATTATGTTGCAAAGTAGAAAAACGGAAATCCCTTACAGTTGCGCGAGTAGAACGGAAAATCGCTGAAGGGTTAAAAAATATAATAAAAGAAATAATGTTACATTATTATTACAGAAACTAATTTTCCTATTAATCAACAGTCGGTTTTCTACAATTTATCAACGTCGCAATTAAGTTTTTAATAATCGTGATGTTATGTTCGTAGAAATAGACATTTGCGTCGGAAAAATATCTTCAAGTTTATTATTAAGAAATTCTAAAACGGTATTGCTTTTATCGTTACTGAAATAAATTTGATATTTCTATTATACTTACGAACTTAATGATCGTAATGGAGCGTGAAACGAGAAAGGTATTATGACGTGAAACGGAAAACTCTGGAACTTTGGTAAAAAATTGATTCGAACCAACACATTTTTCTCCTACAAACAGAACGGACAAACAATTCCGGGCAAGATTAATAAACTGAGGAACTTCTTACAAGTTGTTAGCACAGTCTCCTTCCTCGGAGGAACGTTTAAGATCGTGGAAGAGTGTTTTCTTGAAAAACTGTTCTGTAATTGAGAGATTGAGGGCTCGAGTGCTATAAATCTATAGAAACTTTCAATTAAAAATGATATCGAGTAAAATTGTTTCGAAGAAGATCCAAACTATTATTACAGCCGCAATACCTGAGATAAGTATACAAAGAAAAGTGATAATTTCTTTCACGATTAAAATTAAAGAAACACCTAGAAATTGAAGATCGATTTACAACTTTGCACTAATTGCAAGTAAACGCATTTCACTGTCCATGATCGTAAATCTAGTGAGTACGATTGTCGGAAAACGAGCTAGATGAAATATTAGCTTGGTACATATGAAAAGTTTCTCCAAAGTAAAGAAAATGTTAAGCATACGTAAATTCTTCAAAACATTACACATATATTTAGTTAAAATCATTTTTACGCGATTCCGTACACTTTCACTAACAACTAACTAGTTTTATCACTATATTAGGTGCACAAATTAATTCGGTGCCTTTTGTATAATATTCGACACGCCTGCATAAAGAATTAAACAGAATTTTAATAATCAAAGTAATCGCCATTCCTTTGCACAACCTTTTTTCATTTATCGAGCAACTAACAAGTTTCCTCTTTAATGAGTTGGAGTCGACAAAATCATGAAAATTTAAACGAGAAAGGAACTGAATTCATTTGTACATCTGGTATATTTATAAAAATCACCATATTTAGAATCGTCTTCAGTGAAAAATTATTGATATTAAACTTTATAAATTAATGTTCAACTATTCTTGCATTCGTATAATCTTCATCAAATCTCAGTTTCAATAGTTTCCATGGTGTATTTGTCAAATTTAGACTTCCATAACGTATTGCTTAAATATTCCCATTATTCATCGATTCAAACACTGGAGATTTCACAATTTCGTTGTTATATACACTCATCTACATTACGGCAAGTTTATTCTTTTTTCAAACGTGATTCGACGCAATTAATGATTTTACAAAATTAAATGAATAATATCCGTCGCGTCGGTCGATTCGAAACTTCGAGAAACGACCGATCTGATAATTATTCCACGGTGAACGCGTGATGTTTAACACCTTATAAAAGGAAGGAAATTACAGGCCACTAGGCGATCATTAGATCCAAGATACTGTTGCAACAAATCAAGAAGTTCAAAGGAAACTCATTAGCATCCGGTTAACAGGATTATTCTTAACAACGTTACAAATGCCTTCGATGAAAGCTTTATTAGCTAGAAAGTAGCTTGGCTATCCTATACTATTAATGGAATGGTATTTATTTTTTATATTCCCCGCTATGAAAAAGTACTGTATGAATCGTACGTACGCGTAACGCCGCCAATTATTATCAGCAACGTCTTCAGTTCTACGGTGCAGCAACGGGGTAGCCAACAATTATCGCGAGACAGCGTCATTAATTAAGATCGTGACAAACAACGATAGCATATAATATGCAATATTTACTGTTACTGCTTCCTCAATTTACAACTGCCCGATAATTACATCCGTATTATTCATAAGCGTACGCACCTAGACGTCGCTAAACCTTAGAAAATGAAACCATTAGGGTCGATTTACACTGACGCCACAGTCACGCTATTCGCGTATACCTTGCTATCATCGCTTCGCCAGGAATCGAAGAATAAGAGGAAAAGTCAGCGAATGCCCGTTATTTTTTTTTTCTTTTTTTTTTTTTTTCTTGTGGCTGGTTAACGTCGCATCGACATCTGGGTCATTAGCGACGATGTTCCTGATGTGGACCGTCTAAATTTTGTGATAGAGACTTGAGTCGAGTAAATATTGTATGGTGTTCTTGATGTGCCTGTTCGAAGTGAGTGCAGTGTTAGGGTTTATTTCGTGCTTTCGCCTATGAACTTCCGAGTCTTCTACATTCGTATAGAAGGTGGTGAACAGTAATTTGCCTACGGCAGGTGTTGCGGACCGGAGGTTCCGTTTTTCTGAGTATATTTTCATGGGTAATTCTCGTGTGGCCGGTCCTCAGACGAGACATTATTATCCTCCCTTTCCTACTCAGTTTATCGATAGGGATTTTGTTGGGTGAAATCCTTGACTCAACTATGAATTTTTGTCCGATTTGAAGTAGTCCATGTCTGATTCCATTGCATTCTAACGATATTTTTAACCCCTTGGCCTACAATAACGAGTCACACTCGTTCCATGAATTATACCACAGATTTAACAAAAGTGTCTATCATTCCGAATGAAATTTACTTTAAACTCTAATTTTAGTTTTGTATTATAAGCTTGGAAGTTATTAAATAAGGATTACCTATGATATTCGAATGATTTCTACGTGACATGGTATAAAAATAGTGGTCAATTAACGCTCACCTAACTAACTAATAAAATAATCGTAGGGCAAGGGGTTAAAGTGGCTGATGAGCTCCTGATGGGGAATAGGTGAGTATACTTCATCTAGAGGAAGGGTTGTTGCCTCCTTAGAGCTGGCATCCGCTCTTTCGTTCCCGCTTATTCCTTGGTGGGAAGGCATCCATGCAATAATTATATTTTTGCCCGTGTGGCGGCTCTCCTGCACCCACCATTAGAGGGACATACGAAATAGGCTTTCTCGAAAGTACTCGCTCCAACTACCTCGTTCATATATACCGCCTTTAACCTTCCTTCCAATATCCCAAGTCTAAGGCAGAGCCTGCTAGGTAGCCGCCACTGATGAGTCCACTGGCAGGCCCAGGACGAAACGCAACACCCTTCCTTTTCCTATTCTATCCCCTCTCTACAGCTCCACACCCGTTATTATTGTGCGGTGTTTAGCTTAAAAAAAAGTTATTCGGTGTATGCAAAAGTTTTAATCTCCATTCTTTATTTATTCTTCTTTTTTTTTATTTATTTATGTGCGAAATGAGTATTACAAATTAACGTTCGAAATATTATTCCTCGTTTCGTATGACTTTCTGCCACGTTTCGGATTCTATTGCGAATGAATGAAATTGGTTTTGATGGCAATGGAATATTTAAAAAATTACAAGATCTTCGATCGTTTTAGGAGACGTAATGTAGACCCGTAGGCTTAATTATATGGTCGCGTAGCGAGTGTTAGAGGGTAAGAGCCTGCCGTAGCAACAATAAAGCCCAAGGAACCAGTACTTGTTAATTTTGCAGCTGGTCAGCACGTGAACCCAAGATTTGGGATAGTTGTAATTTCGTTATTTTCGCATGTGATTTCAAAGTCGAGGAGATCCTTGGTTTTTATTGCTGGCTGCCGAGTTCCGGGTAGGTAACGGGAAAGACCGAGTGACCGTTGACGGGGAAGTAGGAAATTCTAAGGGGCAACATACCCCTTAGCTCTCTCCATCGGGACTCTTCCCCACCATTCGAATATTGAAAAATATAAAATGGTACGCCAGGCAACGAAAGGTCTGTCTGCGTCTATCGCTCGTCGAAAGAATAAAGTAACGTTGAACGAATTGAATTGTATCTTCCTCACCTCCCCGAGTTCCGGTCTACACTAATGTATTCGTCGTTTGAAATCGAATGTATTTTAAAATACGACGATGCCTTTTTCACTTGTTTACAAAGAAATATACGTAAATCGATTTAAACAAAATTTAACGAAAGTCTACGCAAGTGTATTAAAGTGTACAAAACTTATTGTTAAGACTATGTTTGTACATTGTTAGACTTTCTAATGCAGCCGGGACATGCTAAAATTCGTTTAGCGTAAACGGAATAACATCTTTTACACTTTAAGAGGAAATTTTATTCGTCTAATCGATGCTACTCGTTTTACGAAACGTCATCTAAGAATTATTCGTATTCGTGATTGTGATTGTATATTTTACGAGTTTTCGTGTCATATTTTATCGTTCTTATAATATGCTGTAAGATATGAAACTATTTGAAATTCGAAATGTGTACTTAATAATAATAAATACTTAGAGAGCAGTTATGATTGCGTCGATGCCCATCATAATTTTATAGATCAGGGTTTCCCAAACTATTTTATGTTCCGCGGAACACCAGGGTTCCGCTGAACCTGAATAGTTCCGCGACGTGCAATTCAAAGACTCAAAATCGTCAAAGTCATTAAGTGCCTTATTTATTCATACTTTTACGTATTATATTATATTATAGTTTCATATTTAAAAATAATTACCGAACAAATAATGCGTTTTAATAACATTTTTCTTTAAATTTTTACTAGTAAGAATTACCCAATCTAAAAAATAAGCTAAGTGTTCCGTTAAAATTTCCGGGTTTGCGAAGTGTTCCATAGCGGAAAAAGTTTGGGAAACCCCTGTTATAGAGCAATTATAATTGCGCGTACGGCAATTATAATTCTACTTAAACATGATTACTACAAATTCCACCTAGTATTAACGATATCATTAAGTGAACTATGCTAATTGAGATTATAGACGGAATTAATAAGACCCACGGCGATAACATCATATTTCGCACTTCACTAAACTACAGAGAATTTCCACGAACATTTCGTGAATCTGGAAACCACCACTTCTCTGGTAACCGTCACATTCCCGCGGCTCTACGTCGGCCCCTTTACGAGAATATTCTCTTGTAAATTCAAATTCGATGTATGGAAAAATATTTTACGAGAACTCGCTCGGTAGATGATTCTTCGAATTCAGTGGCGTCTAAAGGAAGGTTAAATTTTACATGGAGATATTTACCAACGCGTATTCGCGTTAAACCAATTTCGCTCTCAACGTAGCGACGCGACGCGACGTTTCCAGATAAAATTATATTCTACAGAAATTTGGTCATTACGAATTTATTCGCGGATTTTGGTTGCATCGTTAAAAGCTTACTTTCTATCGGGTAACCAAGAACGTTCGTGCCGTTATTTTAATCAGGAGCAAGGAATGATACACAAAACGGATTAAACAATACTTTATTCAGAAAAATCAGTCACAGGCTTCTATTACCTTTCACCACTAATCTAACAGCTTTTTCAGTATTGTTGTTTATCATTTTATATAATTTTGAAAAATAAAAAAACCTAGAACCGGCATAAACGTTTCTTGGTTACCTAATATTAGGATATCGGGAAAAGTTCGCGAGGTTTTGCTACCAGAAATGTATTCGAATCGAATTTTAATCGAATTTCGCAAAGCTACTACAACAATGGTGGCAATAGAAGAAAATTCCGTTGAATTTTTAGATCGTTAAACGAAATTACTTTTGAAGGGAGCTTAGGCTACCTAAAATTTGTAATACAAATTATACATCATATGGTTTTTCTATCAGAAATACAGTTGAATCGAATTTTTATAGCATTTTCCAAAATTAATAATAGTAATGTGGAGCTGTAGAGAGGGGATAGTAGGATAGGAAAAGGAAGGGTGTTGCGTTTCGTCCTGGGCCTGCTAGTGGACTCATCAGTGCGGCTACCTAGCTCTGCCTTAGACATGGGATATTGGAAGGAAGGTTAAAGGCGGTATATATATGGACGAGGTAGTTGGAGCGAGTACTTTCGAGAAAGCCTATTTCGTATGTCCCTCTAGTGGTGGGTGCAGGAGAGCCGCCACATTCACGATAACCTCGAACAGCTTATAGAACGTAACAGAAAACAATATACAATTTTACTACGTGAAGATCCTAATAATAATAAAAAGCAGTTGAGAAGCATTTGTAATGGACAAACTTAAGCGTCTTTACAAAATCAATTATCCACCAATTTTAATTAATACTTTTTTATTTGTGCAAACGTGTGTTAAATTTAATTTTATGGCGTTTATAGCCACTATATGACAATGAAATCGTGATCTGTACGGTCTTAGAACTCGCGTTTCGCGGAAAGGAGTTAACGAATCTTTGACCGGTGTGCTCGACGGCAAATTAATGTCGTGAGGACGCGTTTAGTAGGTGATGTGATGGATGTACACAATATTGTAACTCAACACTTATTTCTTTAAAGTTAACTGTTCGACAGATGATGCTTAAACGGTGTGTGTGTGTGTTGTATGGTGTCTTTCTTAAATCTGTCGTCCTAGAGTTCTGCACCAAAAAAGGTAAACTTCACTCAGGAGGAGTCTATGGTGGATCGGTGGGGATGTAGGAGGAACTATGCAAAAAGAGGGAAATTTTTCGTGATGATTGGATTAGGAATTCTGGAAATTGGCAAGGGTGGAGGAAAGAGGTGGTGGAGGGAAACTGGCAGTAGGGATGGCGAGGTAAGCGGTATTTTCACGGGTTTTTCCCCAAAATTTTATGAGGGGCCCGCAACGTGCCGCGGACTGGAGTTTTAAGGGATGGTTTAAGTGGAGGTTTACGATGGATTAGAAGACTAACTGTCGTGGCTGATTGCCTTTTTGATTTTGAGGGTGTACGAGCCCATCGGTACCGTGACACTAAGTTGTACGGTGCATTGTGCATCGTACATGATCCAAACTTATAATATAGGGTTTTACCAATAGTATCCACATTTTTACAGTAACATTCAAGTGTCCAAATACTTGTGCTCGGTAGAGCGTACACATTACATTTTAATCTACATCACGACATTATAATTTGTATTAATATTCTATATGTTTACATTATGTAATGATACGAACATGTGATGTAAATTCGCTGTCTAAGCTGACTATCTTAATCAACAATTTTGCTTAAGAAAACGTAGAAATCGCAAATTTAGCTGCCAATCGAAGACTTACAATTAACGAAATATTCTTAGCGTCAATAACCGAAAAGTTGAATGCAAACGTTACTATAAAAAGAGCAAATGATCAATTATGCTGTGCGATATCAAGAACTTATCAAGTGGAAAAAGCGAGTACAAAAAGCAAGGAGCACTCGAACCTAATTACAACTCCTAAACTCCTATACTATCTCGAGCAACGACCTCAAACGACACGTCCATAAATCACAGGGTCTATCTCTTCATTCGCCTGGCTGCAACTGACATTAATTTTCCAGCGACTCCAAGGAACACTACCGCAACAACAACCTCGATGCATTTTCAAATTAGTCACATTGCGAACATTTTCTTCCCGACTAGTTTTAGCGTAACTCGCATAGAGAATGGATCAGAGTATCCGATCTATGAAAACAAAAGTGTTCGAATAAAAGTGTAATCATTTTTCGTGACAACGAATTTCATTCGTATACAGTGGGGGACAAAAGCATTCGTACACGTGGAATATAGAAATAAAAGCCACAATATTTTCTATATTATTAATTATATTGAAACATATGTAGCTGTATATTATACACAACACTTATAATGACAAATGAGCAAAATACAAAGGAATTAATATCATTTAGTAATTTGAAATCAATTGAAATTCACACGACCGCAAGAAATTGCCGGGACAAAAATGTAAATGTTTCAATGATTACTGTGAAAGTGGCGTAAGTCGAAAAATTAAAACAATTCCGGCTCATTTATTTTGAGATACATTGATTTGTTTCTTTTTTTTTCTTTCGACTTACACTAAGTTCATAATTATCAGCACAAACAGAGATGAATAAAATTAGCAGCTTGTCTCTCTGTTAACTGGAATATGGAAGGCACTAGTATATTAGCATAATATCTAATATTAGTATCTCTATATTAGTATAATCTATTAATATAATCTAATATTAGTATACAGTATCTCTATATTAGTATAATATCTAAAATACTCTTGAAAGTTTGAGAATAAAAAATGAAATGCGCAAAAACAACGCACTGCCCAAGCAATGCTCCACAACTGAAGTATTACTGTATTTAGCAGTGCAGTTTCGTCGTTTTACTTTAATTTCTGTTATTGTATTACGCATCTATCGTTTAACCCTTTGCGGACGAGAAGTAATGAAACTTGTGGAAGTACTTAAGTTTTGAATTCTGCGACTTTGAGTTTTCAGACTGCGACTGGTTGAGTTCCAAACCATTTCATTTCCAACGATTTCAAGTATTTATTATAGATTTTAAGTATTCGTTACATTATGTTTTGTGCTTTAAAAGACGACATGGGTTCGGATAGCCAAAAAATGATTAGGCGACTATTTGTCGACACTCGTCGGCAAAGGGTTAATTCCTGCTTTGTGCCGTGTCCATCTATTAAATTTCAAATATTCTGACATCAATTCCACACTCGTCTCCAATCTTTTTGTCGATGTCCATAGGAAATTCCTCTTTTTGTGGAGGACAACCGTCACGGTCCATTCACCATGGATGGCTAGACCTTCGCGGATAAAGCAACTCGTTAATCTTCGGTTGCTGGCCAAGATGGCGGTGATACGTATCTCGGGGTTTCTGCGGTAGACGAAGGATTCGTCAGGGGTAGTGCTATCATAGTGAACTCCAGTGAGATTGAATGCAACAGAAATATCTGCTACCCTCGGTTCTATTCTTCAGTGTAAAACGAAATGATTGTAACGATGATGTACGTCAATTTTAGTCCGATCATTAATGGGAAGAATTGCGTTGCACAAAAATGAACAAAAATGAATTCTCTTTAAACATTAATTGCGAGTACAATAGCAAAGTTAACGAAGTTTGTTAGCAGATTTTAGTTCAAACAAAGAGATGCAGTGGAATCTGCTTATCGCGATCGCTTTGAAAGTTACAATTTTTTTTATAGGAATAAGCGGCTGATTGAATTACGCAGAAGATAAACAATTTTCATTATTGAACTTATTCTACGATAAACAGTTATGATCAGATTGCAAATCTTTATCCGTTTATGGCAAATTTAACTGTGCAAAAAATGAACACATAGAATTATACAAAGTATTAAAGTAAAATACAAATTAGAACATTTAGAGGATCAAACAGATTTCTATTAAAGTTCACTCTTTCACGGTGTCTCCAGTTAAGCTTCCAAATTCTTGCGATACTTAGCCTACAGTCGAAAGCTCGTCAAGTCAATTAAAGACAGATCTGATCTAATTAGTGTCTGGTAAAGCATGTGAATTATTTCGAATGTACCGAAATTTTGCAAAGGAATTCTGCTTGCGAATCTTCGAAGATACTGAATGCGGCGTTTGGGTATAATTAATCGTGAACTGATCGACAGACTGTGTGCATTAATTTCAAATTAGAGAATTTCTAATGCATGAGAAATTCATTTTCGGAAGGTTCGAATTTGCCGAACGTTTCGGTCGTCTACGGACGCAATTTCTTATTGAAATGGAATTAACCGATCGGTTTTGGTAGACGGTTCAAGAATATTCAGTTTCTCAATACTGAAACGAAGTTTAATTATGGAAATTGATTCTGGAGATACTTCTGCATTTTTTCACTATCGGATAATTGATTAAATTTTTTAACACCAAGGCAGTCAAAGTGACTCTGGTTACAAATTTGACATAAAAATTATATAAATTTGCAACGGTGCATTTTTTTAGGACTTTGCACGTGTCAGCCATTTTTACTGCTTTGGTACAAGTAAGTATACTTTAAACGTCGGCTGTTCTAGTATTAATAAATTCGTGTCGGTTGCTATACGTATAAATTTTAGGATGGTAAATTAATATTTTCAACAGCAAATCGTCAAATTCTATTGAACGCTTGTTGCTACCTAATTCTTTTTTTAATCCACCATTTTTCCCGCGAGGGTTTCCAGTTTTTGATCTTATTTTGGACGTAGTCCAAGAGCGGACTGCACCTTTTCCCTTCATTGTTTTTGATAATTTACCGCTTCAACGTCGACGCGCTGCCGTTCTTTCGTTCACAAAAGGCGATTACACTTTAGAGCTCGTGTCAAACTTCTTTTGTGCTCTTTGAAAAAACGCCCGCCTAGCTATCGTATCATAAAGGGGCGACGGAAACCCGCGAATTGTAAATTGCGGAGTCTGTTTTTAATATTTTAGTAGAATAATACACTGCAACTAGAAATGAAGCGTTACAACAATACGGAAATATGAACAAATACCGCGAATAATTTGCGAAGTAATTCCTTACTATAATAACAACTTAAAAGGAACACAATTTTTCTCAATTCCCTTTTAATGTTTTTCTAATGTTCCATTGATTCCCTTTCATAATTTTCGTTCCTTAATAATTATCATTAATCTGAACTCAATACTGAGAATTATTATCGGCGTAAAAAATTGCGATCTTACAGTTTTATTCCCATTATTTTGGTTAAATGATAGGAACTATTAGGATCTGCGTCACAAATACCAGTGTTTAAAATGTAATTTGATTTGAAACTGTTCTAAATAAATAAAAGCTTGCAAAGCTATCGCTATTGTTATATTAGTTTGGGGAACGTGGCGGCTCTCCTGCACCCACCACTAGAAATAGGACATTCTTGAAAGTACTCGCTCCAACTACCTCGTCCATATATATACCGCCTTTAACCTTCCTTCCAATATCCCTACGTCTAAGGCAGGGCCTGCTAGGTAGCTGATGAGTCCACTAGCAGGCCCAGGACGAAACGCAACACCCTTCCTTTTTCCTATCCTATCCCCTCTCTACAGTTCCACAGGGAAATATTACGAAAAATCTGATATCAAATTGAATTTCGATTTATCTCTGACAAAAAAAGTCGAACGAACTTTTCCGTAACCAAATATTTTCTAATACACGTACTACGATTGGAGGACTGGGTGAAAAAAAAACGCTCGACATCGTTGCTTGAAACTTTTTGACGTCAAAAAAAAAAGAAAAACTTCGAAACCGATCTTTGCACCTAAAAGTATTAAAAAGTTTCCTTACATCGATATTTAATTATTAAAGTTGCTCGTTTTTTATATTAACCCTTTGAACACCAAACGTTCGCATCTCATGGGAAACATGTTCTATACAAAACACATTTAATCGCATTCTAAACAAACCTAGAAATATTGGAATAAATAAAATGCATTTTCTTCTGTTTTCCTTATTCTTCCCCAAAGAAAATTCAACACTCATATTTGCAAAACAGTTTTGCTGAATAAAAAAAACATTTATTGTTTACTTCTACTGAAACGAAACGTAACACGTTGCACGTATGCAACGTTAAGTGTGAAAGGGTTAAACTGCGTGAAATGCCACCCATTCAGAAATCAAATAAAAGGTCCTTTCGCGTTGAAAGTGAAGCGCCGAGCCATTAAATTTTTCCGTACCATTTCGTAATTAAAATTGATGATACCTCGGTTTAAAGAAGTGCAAATTCCAGAAGGACTGTAATCTTTGATCTACGATTCCATTGAGTAATTAATTTCAACCCCTCGTTAATTCTCATCGAAACAAATTACCATTGAAGCGATTGCCACTTTAATCGTTTTTAATCCTCTTCTCCGCCGTACCTCGAATTTCAACGTCTTGGCAGGCCTGCGGAAAGCGGGCAGGAAGTGAAATCTCGATTTAAATAAATTACAAAAGCCACTTCGCACGCCTCCAACAGTGTCAGTTATCGGCGAGGCGAAAACAACAGCGTTTCCGCGAAACCGTGGCGAAAACAGAATCAATTCTGGATCGTTTCCGATGAATCATTCCAGGCAAAATCTGCGAAATCGTACGATTCTTCGCGATCTTTCAAAGGTCTCTTTCTCCAGAGCTGTCGGAGATAAACGAGACAATTCGAAACGCGATGGTTTCAGGAATTGTTAGATTCGCAAGGCTTCGCTTTCGACAAACTTTATAGTATGGTTTGGTTTCGAAACACAGTTGTTTTCCAACTTAACTACTCGGGTTTATTGTAAGCAAATACTCGGTAATGTAGAATGTATGTTTACGAGAAAGGATGAGTTTATCCAAACGAGTTAGTTCAATTTTTAGAATTTGTTTGCGCTTTCGAACATCAGAAAAAGTAGATATCGTATTCCACTATACTATTAAGTTTATAGTAGTTGCTGTTGCGTTTGCGAACCTTTCTTGGAGAAAAGAAGAATCTATTGCACCTCACAAGTTATCCATTTCGTTCGTTATTCTTTTATACAAGTACCTTTTTGTGGAAAGGTTATGCATAAAAAAGAAATGTTTCTTTAAAACTTGCTCCATTTACACACGATACGTTACAACTGCAAAACAGCTTTTGCTTCTAAGAACATTCACCATTTTCTACAGCTAGAAGTATAAAATTTACCTGCGCAACAAACGCAATTACTACAAGGATTAAATAACAGAGTATTATTTATCCGCGTAACTCTTAAATGTTGCTTAATTTTATAACTATTCAAAATAACATCTGATGAAAGTAGACATTCTCTCGGCAAAATTGAACCGCGATATTTCCATAAGATGGACGAACAAAAAAGAATCCCATAGAAAGAAAAGTAAATAAGTCGTATTTCCCTTTAGCAATATTCTAAGACGATCATTAATTCGGAATAACGCAATACTTTAAAATAGAATTTCTGCTGAAGTGTCGCAGATTTAGTTTCGGTTAATAAACGGTTCGCCGCTTACGCGGAAATTATTTGTTGTAATTTTCATAAAATTACCTTTTAAATTAACGCCATTATCGATATGCTAAAGTCTGTTTTTTGGCGAAACGTCAATCGAAGAGCGAGTCGAACCGGAAATTAATCGTCGCCGTTACGCACTAGCGGTAACTAATACAGCAACAATTAATCACTCGACAGCTGTAATCCCTGCTATCGATATATCCATGGCCTGGTCCGTCCCATAAATTATTCTCGTCGCACCGTACGCCTTTCTTTTTCGATACGTAACGCAATCGTATTTTAATTAGAATCAACTGTCTTTTGTCAGGCTTCCTTTCAATCCGACTAACATCTCGTTCACGCGATACACTATTTTCATTGATCCAGTCATTTTACGGCATCGATAACAACCGAAAGCAGCATTCGCACACGGTTCGTGCATTTTTGTCGCGCGTCCAGCTTTCAAACGTACGAATCAACCGATTTACTACGGTGTGTACAAACCATTGCATTCACACTACGGTGAATCGATCATTTGTATTATAAATTTTGCTACCGATTCGTGCAACTTCATGTGTGTTTTAACACCGTAAAATCACGGATTGCGGTAATTTATCGTCATTCAGCTGTGTGTCACTGATCAGAACGACATGCGACAGCCTTCTCGCGTAGCTCGAAAATCGAACGGTATCTTAGACGCTGATAAAACGAGATTTTGATTTCGAAATATTCCAAGTTTTAGAATTGTGGCGGCTCTCCTGCACCTACCACTAGAGGGACAAACGAAATAGGACTTTCTCGAAAGCACTCGCTCCAACTACCTCGTCCATATATATACCGCCTTTAACCTTCCTTCCAATATCCCAACTTCACTTATGTTTTAGGTTTCTTGCAAATTTTATCCTAGATTAACTCCACTGTGGAGCTGGGATAGGATAGGAAAAAGGAAAGGTGTTGCATTTCGTCCTGGGCCTGCTAGTGGACTCATCAGTAAGGCTACCTAGCCCAGGCCCTGCCTTAGACGTTGGGATATTGGAAGGAAGGTTAAAGGCGGTATATATATATTGTGGCGGCTCTCCTGCACCCACCACTAGAGGGACATACGAAATAGGACTTTCTCGAAAGTACTCGCTCCAACTACCTCGTCCATATATATACCGCCTTTAACCTTCCTTCCAATATCCCAACTTCACTTATGTTGTAGGTTTCTTGCAAATTTTATCCTAGATTAACTCCACTGTGGAGCTGGGATAGGATAGGAAAAAGGAAAGGTGTTGCATTTCGTCCTGGGCCTGCTAGTGGACTCATCAGTAAGGCTACCTAGCCCAGGCCCTGCCTTAGACGTTGGGATATTGGAAGGAAGGTTAAAGGCGGTATATATATATTGTGGCGGCTCTCCTGCACCCACCACTAGAGGGACATACGAAATAGGACTTTCTCGAAAGTACTCGCTCCAACTACCTCGTCCATATATATACCGCCTTTAACCTTCCTTCCAAGATCCCAACGTCTAAGGCAGGGCCTGCTATGTAGCCTTACTGATGAGTCCACTAGCAGGTCCAGGACGAAACGCCAACACCCTTCCTTTTCCCTATTCTATCCCCTCTCTACAGCTCTACAGAATTATACCATGGATCGAGAAACCGTAGAACGATAATAGTTAAAGTGTGACTTAAGCAGAATTTTCGTTACAAAATCGATAAACATAAGTATTCATTTCGACTAAAATGAAAAGGTTTCTCCGGCAAGAGAAAGAAATCACGTGGAACAGAAAGTTCAGTTCTCTTTGAGATCTAAACATTTCAGGATAGACATGGATATATCCATAAGCAAACACAATCACAATTAACAGCTCGGCTCTCAAGCTCATTCTCTGCGATCTTTCTCAGCATTCTTGCCATAAGTTTACAGTTACCGTTTTCAAGAACAATGTAATACTTCCACGTCTTATTACGTCTGGGTCAAGGATGCTCTAAAGGTAATTCTCTACTCATACCAATGGATCGTTTGAAATTTACAACTAGAGGTCACAATAGCGAAATTGTTAATTTGGATCAAATTTTCTCTTCTCAATTAGAGCGGAAATAAACGTGTCTTCTATGCCTGAGAGTTCTGCGCGTGTACACGTTACTTATGCAAATATTCAATTGAATCGAAATGCAACATTTGCCTGAAATTATTCAACAACAGGAGAAACGGAAGAAAGTGTCTCCATGATTCTTTAACTTCTTGACGATGCGCAACGGAAAGTATTATTAACCCTTTGCACTCGGTTGCCTCCTCCGAAGAGACATCGTAAACCAGCAAACAACTTAGAAGGGATATTATCGTATAATCTATTGAAAAGCGATTACAACTTTTGCACTTACAAAGTGCACTATACTTCTTATTTCATATTTTCACAATATTTAACGATATATCTGTGGCGGCTCTCCTGCACCTACCACTAGAGGGACATACAAAAATAGGACTTTCTCGAAAGTACTCGCTCCAACTACCTCGTCCATATATATACTGCCTTTAACTTTCCTTACAATATCCCAACGTCCAAGGCAGGGCCTGCTAGGTAGCCTTACTGATGAGTCCACTAGCAGGCCCAGGACGAAACGCCAACACCCTTCCTTTTTCCTATCCTATCCCCTCTCTACAGCTCCACATATCTATCAACCGAGTGCAAAGGTTAATGATCGGATTTTGATAAATCGTATAAAAAGTACGTCTCGTTTTTTGAATTTAGATAATTTTTATCATGAGGAAATGTGATTGCTACTAGAATGACAGGCGGAAGTTATTGAAAATAGCAATTCTCTGATTGTTTATTAATCCCTTAAGGCTCATATTATTCTTTAGTTTAGGGATCAAAAGTTGCCAAATTTCATTGCAAAGATTCATAATTTATGCATTTTCCCGTTGCGTTTTCAATAATGTAAGGAGTACGTTTACCAATATAGAAGGTGGGGGCAAAATAGAACGGAAACGTAGATTATTAATAATAATTATACAAAGGAACACAAGATTGGTGAACCCTTGCCACACACGAACTCGCGCGTTAAACGATTAAATATATCATTTGGAATATTTGAAACTTTTGTAAACGCGCAACATTTCGGTAGCTCAATTTTAGATTGATAAAGCGCAAGATTAATTATACAAACAAATTATATTATTATGCGTAAATGTACGGTCGGTACAGGATACTGAACCCATCGTCAAGGAATTAAAGCAACGAAATAAAAATCCCACGCTCCAAATTATTTTCTTCGACCCATCAGAAGATTTCTTTTCGTATCATAAATCTTTGGTCCCACCCTCATAATCGCGACTCGTAATCAATGAGTTATTGTTAGCTGTCCAAGAGCGAACACCTCGCGCGCCTCGTTGGTCTTTCCTTCCGGTTACGTCGCATTCAAAGGCGAAACACGTGGGAGATGTCAAAAGAAGACGTTGAGAGTTTGGTGACCGAAACACGTGTTCCGGATGCAACGCTATTAACGCGGTACCACTGTAACCATTGTCCTTGAGACGTCGACTCTATTCACCGAAAGTTCCTTTGCCCCCAAAAGGAATTCGAGGTGCGAAACGCTGACGCGATTAGAAAGGGCGTTTTGAAGAGGGAACCAAGACGACACGGAGAAAAGCAACTTGTTGAACGTAGATTGGAGACGCGTCGCGTACCGTTGAATTTGCGTTTACATTGTGGGCACCTTTCAAGATAAATTGATCTTTCTCTTCTCCTTCTTCTTATGGCAGAGGGAATAGCGCAATTTTTGGAATACGAAACGTGTTGGTAACAGAAGGTAAATCGATGTATTATAGATATACGAGTAGTCGTATAAATGTGAAAAGGAACAGTTTTCATTGAATGATTATTCTAAATGCTCTGAATGTTCTACAGCTTTTGATCTCAATCTTTTTTTTCGAGAATTATTTCTTTTATTATATACGTTTTTCTTTTCTCACAGGATAAGTTAATATATCTGTGGAGCTGTAGAGAGGGGATAGAATAGGAAAAGGACGGGTGTTGCATTTCGTCCTGGGCCTGCTAGTGGACTCATCAGTGCGGCTACCTAGCAGGCCCTGCCTTAGACTTGGGATATTGGAAGGAAGGTTAAAGACGGTATATATATGGACGAGGTAGTTGGAGCGATTACTTTCGAGAAAGCCTATTTCGTATGTCCCTCTAGTGGTGGGTGCAGGAGAGCCGCCACATATCTAATCCACAGGATAAGTTAAATAATCTATTTTTTGCGTTGAAAATTTAAGTAGGAGCCGATTGGATTTATCGAACGAAACAGCTTCATCAAGTGAAATTTATAGAAATTCATTATATACATATATTACTTTACAATTGGACTGCGAATTTTTACGCATTTATGGGGAATTTACGTTTGCAAGAAATTGCAAAATAAAGATACATAAAATATCCAAAGTAAACCACAGATTGTCACATTTAGGGGATGAAATGAATCTCTATAAAAATGCCATTCCTTTGATCGTGCTAGTAAAAATATGAATTTACATAAATACCCGCCGTCTGCTCGTAAGATTATGGCGTTACAAATTATTACCTCTCTCAAATCGTACGATTATATATGAAAGTTGTACACGCTGATAAATTCAGGATTACAAAATGAGAACGCAATTTCAACGCTACTCGATGGTAATCGATGTAGAGTAGTATCGTTCATAATTATTCAAACGATTTACAAAATTAATGATATTCTTTACCTATTCAAAGGCTTGAAAATTTGATGGCTTAGAATTAGGCAGCTTGCAAATTTGATGATATGAAACTCGAAAATTCACTAATTATTGGACTGCGAATGATTATGCATTTATGGGGAATTCGAATGCGCAAACGGTACACGATGCACGATGTAATATGCGAACGTACATACATCAAACAGTCACTTTAAAGTGCAGATTATTGTGTTAACCTCTTAACGCTCAAATTTTCCTTCCATTTACCGACCAAAGTGGTTAAAATAAATTCGTAATTTGGCGAAACGTTGTATCACACTTTTTTCAATTTTAATGCTGTATCGTGAAAATAAAAATAGTAAAGAAGAAAATATGACAGAAATACGAATTGTTAATAACGATAGTAAACAATTGTACAAGGAATCACAGTCCAAACGAGCTCACGACGCTCACAGATTTAAGCGTTAAGTGGTTAAAAGGGTAAAACAACGCCCAATTTAGGTTATATTTCTTTAACTTCGCTAATAAAAATATAAACTTGCGTAAAGATCGCCAATCTACTAACGACGTTTACTAAATCTATAATAAAAATATTCGGAAACGTTTTACCAATTCTTGCAAATGAATTCGTTTCTTAAAGGGTTAATTGACCAAAATCTTTAGTTGCTAAATTGTCACGTCATTGAATAAAAAAGGGTTGAGAAATTGGAGAATTCCATCGTCCACGAAAATATCTGAGAAAATAAGTGGATCAATATGAGACATCCGCGTCCTTAACCCGTTTCTGAAGAAGCTGAACTGGAATTCAGCGGCGTTAAAAACGCGTTCCACAGGCTCCGTTGCTGGAAACGGGATTCTCGCGACACGTTTGTTTTTCTCGTGTGAAGCGGCCCAGTCTTCAAGCCGAACTCGAATTCAAGGGGTTAACCTTGCCTCTGAACCTCTTTAATTCGACGCCGCTCCCTTTTACTGTCACGTTTTTTTTCCCCCCCTCGCCGCGCCGGAACACCGAAATCGTTTCAGCACCGGTCAAAACAACTTAACTGCACCGTAAACGTGTTTGGTTTACGCGTTAGGGTACTTTGCTTCCTTTCACCTGGACGACAAAATTCTTCGCCTGGACGTTACAAAATCAAGAGCCGGAAGAATAGGCGTTATATTTTCCTTGATTACACCTTTCCATGAGTCGATCGATTAATTTGAATCTAAATTATGCTTTATTACAGGTGGCGCTGAATTCTGAGCGTAACTTCGTGGCGATGTAGTTTAATAATTTTTTTTTTTTAGCCGTTTCAAGGTATTAGGGTAAGTGTATCAGTGAATAAACGATTAAAGGAGTTCCGTGACTCTTTGGGTTGAATTTCAAGGATTAGTAGCTTTAATGGATATTCCGATGATTCAAGTCAGATCCTTTAAAGTTTAAACTCTCATATAAGGCATACAAAATAGGAAGTATAGTTAATGAAATGAAAAAGCCAAAAACTTTTATATCACCAGTGAATGGATAATAATAAAATACAGTAGCTTTCTATTTGTTTATCGTAACACCTTAAGATAAGATGTTGAATGTAATAAACTTAATGTTAAATTAATTTTGTATACAAATTGAAGCCCGTCAAATTATGCACGTAACGTCCGTAAACTTAGTGTTAATATTGCCGTAAACGCGACAAATGAAGCAACATAATAAGCAAACGAATAAATTGAATGCACTTAATACGTATAATTCTGACTGAATCGATTTCCGCGCGAATTATCTTCTATTGGGTCAGGAGGGATGGAATATTTGTGACAATATCGGTTACAGGATCTAAACGACTGGAATTATGCGCCATTCCAAGAATTTTCATTTTGCGTATTCCTTCTCTGTTTGCATTCGAAATATACGATAATGCCCCGGTTAATGAAGTTAATGAATAAAATCATAATGCGAGCTCGAATTGCAGATCCAAATGGGAACTGCGTATATATATATACCGATATTCATATATGGACAAAGATAATTAAAAGGACCATACTAATTCGAATATCTATACGCTAATATTCGAACTATTAGCTTTACCGTACCACTTGTCACATAATAGGTAATATTGAATTTGTCTTTTTTTAATTAGAGATAAGTTGGACAAAACGGGATAGTGAATGCCACAATTTTTTCACGTGTTTCTGCTTTTGCTTTTTCGTAGGAATATCTTATCGTCTTCGACGTTGCGAATAGCTCGCACGAAAATATGTATTTTATACCGTTGAATGACTTATGCTACTTTCAAAATTAACAGTATATCCTTGTTAACGTCTTACGATAACAAAAAAATAATGAATTTTATTGGGAAAAGAAGTTAAAAAACAGATTTATTTATTTTGTAATTGTGACTTTATAGTTGCTTTTTTTAGTGAATATTTATTCACTTTTTGCTTCGACGACAAGATTTCCTGTATTGGACACTTGAACGGCTTTAACACTAGGTTTTGCGGACATTACGTGCATAATTTGACAGGCTTCCGAAAAAATGCGTACACTGTATATAAATATTCGAAATTAGGAGGTTGAGGATGAAGAGAATCAATTAGAATACATATTCATTCCATTGCATTAATTAAAGTTAACGTAAAGTAGTGAAAAATAATATTTATGGTCTCTATAATTTTAAGTATGAAATCTAAAATGCGTCAACGTGACGAATTCCGTCTAGTGTTAAAATATCCATGATAAATCAGTGGAATAAAAGGTTGTAGATCCACTAAATTTTTATTGTGTTTTTCTTTCTTACTTGCCTTGAATACCTGATAACTACCCAACGGATTTTTATGCATTTATAGGAAACTTAAATATGTAAAAAGGTGCAGAATGCACATAATATTTGAGAATCTATAAATTATCCAAAGTAAACCACGCGTTGTTATACACACGAGATGAAACAACCCTTTATTTAAGTTTTATTTCTTTAATTTGGTTAATAGAAATACGAATTTGCATAAAACTCCGCAAACAACCGATGACATAATACAAAAATACGTGGAAAATACTATAATCCTACTACTTTTCTCGTAACACATAGAAAACTCGTAACTTACATCACTATCGAAATGAACGTGAAACTGTAGAAGAAGAATAAAAAGAATAATGGCAACTTCATTTATTCCTTTCTTTACGGTTACGTACCATTAGTAAAACTTCTTTTCTAATATTAAAATATAAATCGATATGACATAATACGAATTAGAATTCATTCATAACTTGAACCATTTTCATAATAGCCGACACGATTATTTCGTATATGTTTGCGTTGCATCTAGAAAATATTTCTGCTGCTATAAGTGAAATTCAGTGAATATCACTGATAATTTTATTATCATATTATAAATTATATAATATATAATTATATAATATATAATATATAATTTATAATATGATAATAAAATAATCAGTGAAATTATACAATGGAACGAATACTCCATTGTATCAAGCTAGACCGTTTTATCCAATTTTCCCCTACTATCTTCTTCCATTTATAATTTTCATTTAAATAATAAGAGGAACATGCAATTACTTTCATCGAGCGTAGGATAAATAATAGAGGCTCCGAATAATTGGATTCTTGCATTTACAATATTTCTGTGAATAGATCATTTGAATTCTAGCAGCTGTTCATTATTATAGGGAATAAAAAAAAACGTTTGCTACGAGTTTGAAGAACAATCACGTTTTCGAAGCTGCGAAATAGAATTGCAAATTGTTCCAGGAAATACCTTTCCACGTGGCAGTATTAAACTTATCGAACTGCACTCATTCGTCGACTTACGAGCAAGTTATGCGCCAGAAGTTCGTTCGTATAAGTTGAACCATTCGCATCCGAACCATGACCTTTCTCAGCAGTGCATCGCCACGGAATCGCCAACTATTCGATGGAAATCCAGAATTACGCGCGCCACCGAACTTCCGGTGTTAAATACCTGCTTTCCCAGCAAGTACACGTTATCGCAAATGCTGTTAAAAGCATAGACGAATTCTTGACAAAGCATACTCCTTTTCGTTCGCGTAAATAGAAAGCGATATTTAAAAAGGAAAATTCTTTAACACTAAGTTTACGGAACGCGTCGAGTTGACGCCGTTCAGATTTCATACCTAAAATTTTGTAGGAGACCATAAATATTATTTTTATAATAGTACTTTATGTTAACTGAAATTAATACAATGATATGAATATGTATATTCTACGTGATTCTCTTTATCCTCACGCTTCTACGTTCGAATATTTATATGCAGTATACGTATTTTTTCGGAAACCTGTCGAATTATACACGTAACGTTCGCAAATTTAGTGTTAATGGCTTTAAAAAGAAATTTCTGAAATCATAAAGTTACGTTCAAGCAAGTCTTCTGAATTTTTAAAACTGTTTAATAGATAATCTCATCTATTCTTAATTTCTTTCAAATTTTTGTCGGACAAGAATTAATTATCAACGAGATCAAAGCGGCGGCCAGTTAAACACACGAAAATCCGGTCTGGATGCATAAAATGTTTATGGTTGCTCGTATTCTCTAGGTAGACATTGGCGCGTGGGCGTGTTATTTGCATTTTATTCGCCTTTCAGCCTCGAAAATTGAACGCGGTGCTCCGGCAGCTTGTAAACACGTCGACCCGTCAGTATCCGCAAAAACTTTCGAATTATTTCGAATTCACGGGCCATTCGGGGCCGTGCATCGAAAAAAGTTTATCAGACCACTGAAAGTTACGAATTCCAGAAGCACACACGTTCCGCTGCATCCGCGATTTCCGATCGTTTTCCGAGGAAAACCGTCGATGCGGGAACGATGTGAGAGAAAACAGAAGCTGAATGGCTTTCTTCAGATTCGGAGATAACAAAGAAACTCCGAGCGTTTGCATAAATAAAAGAATTTCGTGAAAAATTACACGAGGAAGTACGGCCTGCGTCGGTAAACGTTAAGATTACAAATTCAAGGAAATATCTGGAAAATGAAAATCTAGAAAAGTAAACAAGGCTGGCGGTAAATTGTTAATCGGGAAACGAATAAAGTAAAATGAACTGCGAGACGCAACGTATCGTAAATTGCGTAGAAATATTTAAGAATTTTAGGATATGCCGTGAAAATATTTCTAAATTTCCGTAATTCCAGGTTAATAGGTATTAAAATTAGAGTATTGATTTCTCAGCTATTTCATTTTGCGACCAGGGAGCTTTATCGTTGGATATTGTTGCAAGAACTTACTTTTTCACGTAAAGCGTCGCATGCAGCTGCCGTTAATATTACGCTATACGTATTAGAATATTACGGAGTATGGAGGATTATCGGAAATCTTTCCCAACTAAAAGTGCGTGTAAGCCCTTAATGGAACATACTTAAGTCAGTTAATTATTACGTGATCTACCCTGAAAATATAAACTGCTGTACTTCACGCTACGTTGTAAAATACTAACTTCAACTCCGATGTATAATATTTGCAAAATAATAGCGTACCATTAAAACTTTATAACATGATTTCTTAAATTAGCCTGGATACGTATCTAAACTGCTACAGATATCAACGTAAAGAAATAGAAAAATGAATTACTTGATTCCATGCATGCTTAAACCAAGAATGTACAGATTTTCATTTTTTTTTTCTTTTTAATAAAACAAGCGGATACAATCGGGCGCTACTTTATAATTAAATCTAGAAGCAAACAAAGTAAGAATGCATAAACACGATTCTTAAAAAAACCATTTTTAATAGTGTAAAGCACTTTTACACGATCGGTATTTTAGTTTGAAATTTATAATGTTTCCTGTAAATGAGTGATCTATTCTGTACCTAGTCAATGCCGATACAGTGAAATACTTTGGGTCCCGCAATTTTTAATAAGCATAACCGATTAATGACATCACGCGGAGTATAAAAAAACGTCCATTATTGAATTCGTATTATTGCAAACAGTTATAACCAGACTGCGGATCATTGTACATTTATGGCAAATTTAAATTTGCAAAAAAGGAACAGATTCCATACGATACCTAAAGATATACAAAATATTTAAGTGATAAAATATTGAAGATATACAAAATATTTAAAGTAAAGTGCAAATAACAATATTCGAAGTGCCAAACGCATCTCTATTATATATTACAGTCCACTCTTCCAATTCTGCTTAGTGAGATGCAAATTTGCATAAACATACGCAGTCTAGTTATCACGTTTGCGCGATAATTTCGAAATGGCAGTAATCGGTACGTCTACCCTATACATTAAAAGCGAAATACGAAACCCGAGGGAGAAAGTTCGAGAAAACGGAGAAAAAAAAACAAAGTATACGCCATCCATTTTCTACTCGCAATCCAGTGAACCGACGTTCTCTGTTCAGGATGCGTATTTAAATAGTCAAAAGAAGATGAAGCCACCGAGGGATCTCGACAGCATAACGTCCAAGGGATGCCGGTACCACGAAAACCAGTTTAACATCATGAAAGTACTGGTCGGGGAGGACGTCGTGAATGAAAAGCGGTCGGACACGGGGCCCCACAGGAAATATATTTTCGCATTTCGTCGACGTCGACGTCGACGTCGACATCGGGCGTCTGTCGGCGTTTTTAGCGGCATCTCGTCTTTGGTTGGCACGTATGAATATTTTCCCAAGGAAGAAGAGTCGAGAGAGGCGAGACGGCCCCGAGCAGATCGCCCCGAGAATGAATTTCGCGTATTTGCAGTGGCACCGCGGCGAGTCGACTTCTATCCTCTACTGTCCCAGCTTGCTTTCCTTTTAAACTACGCCGCGCCGTCCCCACGACCCGTGTCCTTGTTTTCCGCCCGTTCGAGCAACGGAAGAGGAATAGGGAAATGAGCGAAAGGCATTTCTCTGTTGGAGTTTTATATGCATAGGGGTAATCTTTAGTTGCAATGTGGAATGTCCGTGACCCGCGAGGGAATTATATACGTTTGTGAATGGAATTTCTGGGATTCTAGGCAATTCTCAAAGGATGGGTAGAAGTTTAACACTGGAACTACCGAGACGGTCGAAATGACCCAGCTGTAATTTTTCATAGAAATTGTATAAATTTGCAGTAATGAATTTTTGAAGATCCTTGGAGATTTCTTGTAAATTGTGCGAACGAAGATTTATTTCCCTCGCGTTATGTATTTTTAGAAATATTCTGTCATTTTAATCGCCTTGCTGCAAATAAGTATACTTTAATTGCCGGTAGTTCTAGAGTTAAATCAAATATTCAGTGGGGTTTTGGGATTTTAAGCAATTTTCGAAAGGTAAATATCTGTCTAAATGAAACGTAAATTGAAGTTCTGGTATTTTAGGTGACAGTTTAGATCAAATATGAATTGAGTTTTTACGATTTCAGATCATTTTTAAATGGAAAATACGAATTTATAGATCAACCGTGGATTGCATCTTTCACACTTCAGGCAATCTTTCAAGGATAAATAATTGTTTAAACCAAATAAGAATGGAATTTCCGGTATTTTAGGCACGTTTAAATAAATGGGTAGATACTTAGACCGTACAGCAAACTATACATATATTTTTCTTGAATACGCTACTAAATATTAAATTATCGAGGAAATTATATACATAAAGTTCTCCTAAATATTAATCAAGCAAACCTAAAAGAAAAGAAAAAAAACATTTTTAATTGACTTAACATTGCCGAAACTTGAGTTAATTACTATAAAAGGAAACTCAGTCATACGAAAACTGGAAACATTCGAGGAAAAGCACATCGAGCGGTGGAAAGAGACGATGAAAGAAGTTGAAGAGTACCGGAGCAAATCGGACCTGAGATTTTCAACGATCGGGTGAATCGGTAGAGGCGTCTTAACGACGCGACGTCGTCTTTACGACTTCCTGTCCAGCCGGCACTTGTCTGTCGACACGGAAACTCGATTTTACGCGCGGCCGCCCCCGATGTCACGCGACTTTCTTCCGCTACGAAAAGTGTACATCTCTATTTTCGCGAGAACGCCTCGTAAACGAGAAGATAGAAGCGGATTAAAAGGGAAGAGACTCCGTTACGAATCCTCCTCCCTTTCACGGGGCATAAGAAACGCGGACGACGAGTACGATCGATAGTCAATTCAAATGATTTGAATAAAATGCCGGGCGGATCTATTTCCGGGATCCTTACGATACGGAACGGCTAGAATGTCGAGATATTATCGTAAGAAAGGAGGAGATAAAGCGAGGGTCGTGATTTTTTATTTTCATTGCCGGGCCTTTTTTTTTATCATGGTTAGCCGTATTATGAACAGAGTGCGGGGCTTTCATGCGTTTATTGGGTTGTTCCAAAAGTTCGCAGCATTTCCGACACCGTTAAGTTAATGCTGGACTTGGAAGATTATTTTTTACGGACTTCTAGTAAACAACAATTATTGTTTAAAGAAAACAAAATAATAATAACAACGAAAACTTCTAAGTCGAACAAATATTATTCGCGGGTGGATCACTTAAATGCAATAATTGTAGGACAGCTCTTAGATTTATTTGTTTACGAGAGTGCATCCGATTTCATAGTTTGATAAAGAAATAGCAAAAGTTTTGCATCTTGCCTCGATATTTCACTTCGCAATGCTCGTAAAAATTTATTAATGAATAAAAATTGAATACACGAGAAGCCTGGAAAAAATTACTTTCAAAAATTCATTTCTGGGAACGATGAAAACGTTTTAGGAAACAGGATTATGAAACTTCCTAAAATAGTTATAGAATTGGCAAAAGATAAATATTGCGTGCAAAATTATTCCAAAAAATTGATAATCGTGCACATATTATCGTTAAGCGTTCCTCAAATATCACTACGAACTTTCCGAACAACCTAATACATGTTTTTACAAACATAATTAATAGATCAGAACTTAACATCTTGATTAAAGTTCTTTGTAAAATATTCGAGGAAAAGTATGTTGTTATAATATTCAACAGGCGAAAGAAATCTCCATTAGTTTCGCTCGTTGAATATTATAACATTTACTTTTCCACGAATATTTTATAAAGATCTTCTTAAATTGCACATATGCTGTACTTTGTTGCACATTTAGATTCCCTACAAACCCATAAAAATCTGCAATCTAATTATAAGAGCTTTCGAATTGCCACGTTAAACGCATGTAAGATGTTGTGATACCAGACATACGTTAACACGTTGCACGCGAATGCGACGATGCGACAGGTAGGGAGAAAAGAAAATTTGGAGACTCGGAAATTTGTTATTGGGTAACATTTGCGTTTCAGGGGTTAATGAAGTTACGCTGTAACGTTAACGTAATTCGAAATGCAAGAGAAGGTACAAAGCGAGACGATAAGATTACTTTTACTAATTTCACTGATACGGCTACGGCCCTAGTGAAACGCATGCCTTCCTGCTGCGCGCACCGTTGAGTCACGCCTCTCTTCGCAACAACGTGTTCTTTCCTCGATAAGTCTAAAAACCAGAAGCGTGGATGATTTATAATCTGGCACGTTTCAATTGTTACAACGATACGTGCCGCGGTTCCCTTATCTTCGCTCTCGGAGGAAACTGACCGATAAAAATCGGTCTGATTTACGACCAACGATGCATTCTAATCGATGCAACCACCGCGATCGCACGCTTAATTTCATCGCGTAGAAAAAAAAAGTGAAAAGTAAAAAAAAACTGTCTGAACAGCATGGAGTATTGAATAAAAACGAAAACTAGTACACCGTTGTTGTCGCGGAAACGACGTTGATTGCGCTGCAAAAGGGACGCTTCGTGTCAAATTACATCGAAAACGGCTTTATACGTCTGCGATAGTTTTCATAGTTTTTGTTGTGCGGTAATTGGCGAACGTTAATTTCCGCAAAGCTTTCGATTTCATTCGTTTGAACAGCTTTCGGTGAGAGGCGATGGAAAAATGAGATTCATAGGAAAGAACATTGTAAGAATTATTCAAATGCAATTTCAATGGAGAATTTGTCGCGATATAATTTCCAATTTGGCTTATCAATTTAATTTCGCAAAAATTCAGAAGAATCTAAATTAGATTTTCGGGGATAATTTATGTTTGCATAAATTTTCTCTCTCCCCGAATGCTGCATTTCTATCCGAAAAATAAATTAATCGCACTTATTGTTCGCAGCAAAATTTACAAGAAAGGATCTTTATATAATCATTAGCATGTTAGGTGCATCCGAAAGTTGTAGCCTTGACTTAACGACTTAATTACATCCAAGCAACCGCGATCTACAATGTTCCATAAATTAAACTGCGGTTACCATCGTCGAAGAGCTTCGAATTCACTTCTCCAACATTTCCCAAGATCGTTTCGGTTATTGCAATCATTTCCCATTTTCGCGAAACAATTTAGTACACGGGTTGCACCGCGAAAGTCGATTAGCTGTGGCAGACGTATCGACTATCGATGGAAAATAATTATCGAGTCTCTCTATTTTATGCGCCACCGCGGTACACGGACGCGGTCGGATATTAATGGTAACTATATTGTCAATAGTATAACGGCGCGGCCAGAGGAAAAACGCTCGAGGAAACGAGCGAGCTTTCCTCAAGCGCGACGGCGACAAACGACACACGGGTATAGTATAGAAGCTGATGATGTCGTTCCGCAATGATAGGAATTAAATGGGATACAGAAACGCGGTCGCAAAATCGAGAAACAACCTCGAGACAGCTCGTCGATGGATCGAGCAAAAGTTACAGCGTGACGGAAACGAGCGCAACGCTGTCGATTAGCTTTATGATATTGTCAACCGGAGTTCGATGCTGTTTCCCGCTGTATCTCGCGATACCTGGTTTCGTTCGGATTGTTACTAGACTGGTTTCAGTTTCGAAGAATTTGATTGGAAACTATATTGTTCGCTACACGTGTATACATATATGATTTTGTGGAATCGGTTGATTCGGTAACTAGCGGGCTGTTTGTTTTGAAAAGTTTTGCAATAATGGTTGCCTGGCGAATTGGAAAGGGACGGCTTCGAATGTTATCCGAATATTGTACCGTGGGGAACGAAATGCTAGTTCTCTTTTAGGTGAATATATTTTGACCCTTTCGCTGCGGTGGATTTTAATCGAAGAATGTAAAGAATTCGCCGAAATATTGAATCATATTATTTCAAATTCATACTGTTTATCCGATTCTTTCAAGAATTTCAAACGCTTCGAGACGCCGATGGTGTTTTTGGCACGCGAAATTGATCGTTGAAGCTGAAACACGCTAACTTTTGAAAATATGATATATTACACGTGCGTACATCAGATTGGTTAATAAAAATATTATCAACCCCTTCGGTCACCATATCACCTCAATTGAGAATCACTGCACTAGATAACACGTTAAGGAAGCTTGCTTTGCATCTTACAGTTATAATTCACAAAAGCAAAAGAACCTCCAGTTAATAATTTACAAGTCCGCTGCATGAAATTGTACCACGTTATTATACACAGTACCACATGAATGTTTCAAAATCGCAATTTTATCCGCGGAAGCGCAATTAATCTTGCAACCAAGAACCAACGCGTGCAAAATCGCATTTACATTTTGCGAAAGATTTATCTGATGCTTATGCACGAGCGCGAGCCACGCCGTTAAAAACAGATTTATAGAGAAACGAAGTTTGTCGATCTTTTCCTGTCGACGATCGCAAAGGAACAGGCAGCAGCACCGTCTAGCCGTAAATAATCGGCCAGCGTGAATTTATGCGTTCCCATGATCGACAGGCATAAAACGAACGGTAGCCGATAAAACGATTGATCGATGATAGGCGAACCATCGAGCATAGAAGGGGAAGATGAGGATTATTGGAAGTCACGATTGGCCGCCCGTTAAACGTCGTAGCGAAGAAATAATTCCTTTGGCTTTTCAACTCGATCGGAAGTTAACAGGCGGATACTACGTGTTCGGTTCGGCTAGCCGATTCACTCGTGTTGACCTTTGACCGTCTAAGTATACCTATTCGGCGTGTAGTTTCTCTTAACGATCGTAGTTACGTGACCGTAAAGAAATCCCTGCAGAGAATCCGATAATAGCTCCATTTCAGCAGGCGAAATTGCATCACTTCGCATTTTCTTATACAAATTCCCCGTCTCTTACGGGTTACACGAACGTATTAGTTACAATATCGCGCCTTAGCGTGATTATCGTTGCACCGAAGAGTAATTTGCCGAAGATTGCGACGCTGAAAGGTGCGCTTGAAAGAAAAACCATTATATACGTAGCTTTATTTGAACGAGCAGGTAAATATAATAGGTTTGAATTTCGAAACAGTTACGGATCGATGATATCCCGAAAATTGGAAAAGCGTTAAAGAACAGAGGGAAAACTTGAGGAAGAAGATTAACGAGATAAGTGAATTTAGGGGAATAAATAAATCTAGGGCATTGGTACCGAAAAACGCGAACGAGAAGATGGCTTGTATGACTTGTTTAAAGACTTATGACGAAAATTGGATTCATTGTTCAAATTGAATTGAGCAATGAATGGGTTCACGGAACGTATTCCGGAATGTTTGTATATGATTATGTACAGTGGCGTGCAAAAGTATTACGCCACGATTGTATTTGTAATATATTTCAAAGATGAAGTTACAGTCAGTCGCAAAAGGCTACGTACACTTTTAAATTTCAAGTATCTAACAAAATACAAGAGTTTCGATCATTTCAAGAACTTCAATTTGTCCATTATGCAAAATTGGATAAATTTTAAACAAATGATTATGTTTTCTTCCGCTTGTTTATGTAAACAAACAATGCCACTTTACAAAAGTCTATTTACGCATACTAAAGTATACAAAACTTATTGTTGTAACTATATTTTTACACTGTTAAACTGTCTAATGTATCTCTGACGTGTCATAACAAGTTTAACATAAAAAGGTACCATTTAGGACCACTCAAAGTTCCTTTAAAAACGTATATCAAAGTTTCATGTTAATTTACGATAATATTATGGTAACGTTGCTCGATTTAATAATTCTAATATTGTTAATACTATAATATCAACAATATTATATAATTTAATAATGTTAACTTGAAATTAATGCAGAATGAAAAGAATAAAACATAATTCTTTTTCATTTGTTTAAAGGAAACTTGAAGTGTTCGATAATAAGGAAACTTCTTCTACTGTAAATACGAAACACATCGTGGAAATCTGACAAGACACGGATGAAATGCGGTACAATGGTAAAATACTTACTTCGAGTGACAGGACTTGACTGTTATACGAAGTGCAAGAAAGTTTCATGTACAATCTGACGAGATCCTCCCAAGTATAAGATAGAATCTATTTAAGTAGATCGCTAGTTCTTCAGAGAGTTGAAGTTACACGTCAAATTTTTAAGTTTGAGAGAGTGATAACAGATAGATTCGAATCTTCTTGGTGCGAAAACAATATATTAAAGTTATTACTGTTTCGTATGATCACTTTTGAAAAGAATAATCGGTGCATAGAATTACAGAGAACATAAAAGATGTCCGTTATAGAAATTAATTTATTACCAACGATTACGACTAGACTACGAATCTTTATGCATTTATGGCAACTTTATAGCAACTTGTATGCAAAAAAGAACAGATTCCATAATTACAGTAAGATACAAATTACAACAATTACAGAATCAAGCAGATCTTTATTAAAATTCACTCTTTCAGTTCCGTGCAAAGACATATGAATTTGCATAAATATCCACAGTCTGATTATCACATTTGCACATAGTTTAATGGAAATACTATTTTTGTTACGAACATGCAAACTATCATAAGCTTCTTCTCCACTGTATTTAAGTATTTTTTAATAACTCTTGTCATACACTGATGTAGAAAATAAAAGGTACGCTTAGGTTAAAAATAAGTTTTGAAGGAAGAGCCCATTTCGCGTGAATTCGCGAATAATTCTTATAGCTTTGTCCCCAAGTATAGTTATCACAATCGATACAAATAATCGAATATTGATTATAATAGGCCGATTATTTTTAACTAATTTTTCATAGAATTTTTTAGCGTCGATTGATTATGGTAACAGCAGCCAATCGATAACATTACCCGTAATTATAGTAACCTAATTTCACTGTACTAAACAGCAATTGAAATATAATTAAACTCAAAACATTTATCTTCACAATATTATATATATATATATAGCTGAAAAATTACGTAACTGAATAAGACTTACGTTAGCGTATACTTGTCAAGAACATCAGGATCAGTGGGATATTTCATTTGAAACTAAAAGGAGGGCATAACGATCAATTACATTTGAAAAGAAATCCAACAACCTGGGAAAGAGCTATCAATTTAATGGAGTATTAATTTAAGCGGAGAAAAGAAACTAATCAACCAACATATAATTTCTCAGAAATCAGAAATCACGTACATCCCCCCCTTTCTCCTCCGCCCCCCCTCCAAATAGTACTTATTTGAAACTAGCTACTCTTAATCGCCATACAGAGTTCTACTTTTCTTTTTAAAACGAGGAAAAAGAAATTCCTTAACAACCATCGCGTTTTTCCGCGAGTCTAGCACTCGAACGAAAGAAACTTAACTAAGTTCCGGTATCTCGAATACATCTTCCGCTCCCATTCCGATTGATTGACACCCGGCTACCCGTGGGGCAATCTATCAGTCTTGCAAAGTACTTTTTACAAATTAATCGATGGAACTGTAGCTCTTCCGGATTTCCAGCGGAGTTCGTTGCAGTGCGAGCAACTAGAAGAACCAAGTTACTACCTTCGCTCCTATAAATCTCCCCCTAATGACGGGTGAACTAATTATTTCTAGTCTTGATTCCGACGCGATTACGTGCAACCGTTGTTTTCCCTTCCCTTCCTCGCCCCTAAAATCTCCCACAATCCTTAGACCCAATCCGCAGCATCGGAAAGCACGCCATTCCGTAATCGATCATCCGAGTCTTCCGCGTCTTCCGCCGATTTTAAGCCGTGCATTAAAGTGCAAGCCTTAATAGCCGGTTACGCCAAGTCTGGTTAGGCTGTGGCTCGTTCATCGAACTTGAGACGTTTCTACCGTTCAAAGGACCCTTGACACGATATCCGGATTTTTAAGTGCTTCGCAATCGATAGAGTCTCTTCCGCTTTAAAAGGCGAGGAATAATATTTTTGATCGGATACGACAAAGTTGCTTTTATATCTCGAATTTGTTTTCATGGATACAAATAGGGTACGCCAATCAGCGAATAACAGAATTGTTGAATTTATGCATGTTTCAGGTGAATATTTGAATTAATTTATTTGTAAAAACGAAACGACTGTTGAAATTGAACTTAGGATAAATTTTTCTTTAGATATCCATAAGAATATAATTACTTTTTCTTCACGCATTATTTTTGAATCAATTGTAAAATTCAATACGCGTAGAAGTCTAGTAAATGACGATGTACGACCATTTAATAATCGGGTGTGGGTTAGCCAATGACCAGTTAGTTGAAACGTTATAATAATGCAACAAGGATATCGTCAATAAGTACTTTTAAAATTTCAGACGAATTTCAATTGCAGGAATCGCTTTTGAAGGCCTCATTTGAAATTGTTATGTAAGTGCAGTTAAATAAATAACAAGTTGGTATCCTTAATGTAAGATAAGACTTTTTGTTTTGAAAAGTATTGTGAAACATATTACACAGGAAGAAACCTGTGAAGCAAATGAACCGTGAAGTAAATAAATTCTCATTTAAAGTTGCTTGAATCATTTGTGCTTGGAATGAGTATTTAAGAAAGGTAGCTTCCTTTTTTCCTTTTAATTAGATGTGTACGAATTTCCTAAAACTAGATTAGTATTAACTTATATGTAGTAGCAATATTGTTATCACTGGACTGCGATTTTTTATAGAAATTCATATTTTTACAAACACAAAGAAACGGAATCTTTATAGAATTTTCTTGAATCCTCTAAACAATACAACGTCTATTTTTCTTCGAATATTTTGTATATTTTTTACACGTTACGTGTAGTCTGCATTGTTTGCCCCTTTAAGTCTCCCATAAATGCTCTAATTATCACTGTACCAACAAAATCTTGCCTTCAAAATTATATAGTATTAATAACTAATACAGTTTTTAAAATTTTCAATCCATCAATTCTTTTGATTCAACAAAATTTTCCAACGTTATGTAACAATGGATAGAGGTAAATTATGCAAAAGATATCCATTAATTTCTAATACAAGAAATTTGCTGCTTTTTTCAACGTGGTAACTGTAATATCCCGTGCAACTACATCGTTTGATCGTTTACTACAACAATCAAGGAGTCGAGAGACGTGCTTTTTGCAAGAGGCTTAGCTTCCCACAAAAGCGTCCCTGTCGTGTTCTGCGGTTTTAGTCGTCTCCCCGAGAGACTGGCTCTCATCCGTAAAATGGTTGACGTCTAAGGGATGCAATTCCCAAACAATATAACCATTTGTCTCGGCATTTTGCCGGCGAATCATGCGACTATTTACGAATCATTCAAGATTATTAAATCTTCACAATTATCTTTCCATTCAAATACAGAAATAATGCGCTAAGAATTTATACTTAAACTCCCAGCACATCGTGAAAATCATGAGACTCAACTTTTACCAATAAAAGAAAGTACTTTCCATATGTCGTTTAAAGTTTTGGTATTTTGTCAAAACATCGTTTAACTTATTTCGCGTCAAAGGTATAATACACAACCAATTCCGCTGATACGTAATGTAAAATTCTCCTTTTCTCAGTTATGGCAAAGCACGCGTTCATTGCAAGTCATAGAACAGGTGTACAAGAATAAAAGCTACGCCAAAATTGAGAAAAAGAGGGCAGAGGGTTCAAGTTGTTGGGGGGGAAGGAAAGAGCAAAGTTACTATTCTAAATTATGCTAAAAATATACCTGCAAACACGACAGAAATCCCTTCCACAGTGCAAAAATCGTAGAGGACCAGGTCGCGTCGCTCTGAGCCGAATCATAGCCATCCAATTGAATTCACGATCCTATTTTATCGCGTGAAAGCTAAATTAAAGATCACGGAAAAACAGTTTCCGTGGACCAACGCATCCGACGAATCCCGAACGACTGAACATTGACAGACAGGAGCACCGTGAACGCGTTTCTCCGTTCCTTTCCTCCATTTCTCTCTTCCTCCGTTCTCCGCGAACTCGTCTCCATACGTCTTGTCGTCTTTTACAAGCTCTCCTTTGGTTTCGTCGTCTCTTTCTGCACCATGCACGGACTTGCAGTGTCCCGTGGCTGAAGAGCGATTCTTGATTGCCGCAAAGTATTCAGGTGACTGTCCCACTTACGGGGACGGCTTCTCTCGAGACAACCGAGACTGAACTGGACGCGAAACGACCACGGGGGCAACGGCGACAGACACCAGGAAGAACAGACGCGGACGAGCGAATCCGTGCCGCGGTTTTCTGCTCTGGGACAGGTTTCATTTTACACCGTTTGCTGGGATTTAGAATATCGGGTCTCTCCAGAGGCAAGGGTTGCTCCCTTATTTCTACACCATTTCATCTTCCATTACGCTTACAAAATCATGATTATTCATATTTAAACGCATCAAGGATGAATATTACACACTTTATACCGTTGACAATTTTGTTTCGCGACATGTACAGTGCAGTGATGACTTGTTGGCGAGCGTCCGACAAGCTGAACGGCACAGGGGCAAGGGGAACAGTTCGCTCGCTCCGCCCATTAGCCAGTAGAAAATCTTTCTTCCGAATTCTTAGTTGCTACATGCATAGTAGTAGGTCCTTCATATTCGTTAAGGATTCGCGAGAGCGGACCCTGCCAGGTATCTTCTAGAAGATTTCCCCACATCCTCGCGAGAAAAAAAAATTAGGTTTACACCAATGTGATTCAGTTGTAGTTCCAAGTCATCCTATCTCACTCTACCTCGACGTATTTTGTTTCGCGTTCTTTGTCACGCAGTAGACTTGTAGTCGTGACCGATTCAGCCAATGACTATAATACGTGTGACTGAAGGTGTCGCTAATATGCGACAGCGAATCGGTTTGCCTCGCCAACAAGTCATCTCTGCACTGTACCTGTTTCCTTACATCGAACGCTTACAGTTGGACGTGTAAATGTTTGTCCGGCTATCACACTTGTGGCATGTAATAATAAGTACAAATACACACGGTGTAAAAAATACAAATTGTATCTTTGCATTTGTGTACCGCTTAATTAGATTTAACAATAACAAATTGATTGTCATTAAACGTAAACGTGGTTACGTATAGTAGAACCTTCTCCCAGAATTGTAATTTGGTAACTTTAGACAAAAGTAGCAAAGTACGTAACAAGGTTGCACGAATGAAATGCTATAGTATAATCTGATCTATCATTACGCAAATTTCAAGAGACACGCATGGAGGGACGACACGAAGGGAGTAGCAATACCGAGATCTTAATTCCAAGTCAATTTGAGGATTCTCGGGCGTTCGAAGTAGCAATTTTGTTGAGGGGTAGGAAATTGCCGGTCAACTATTTCGATATTGCACAGGGCTCTGCAAAGACATGCCAAATTGTGGGGGATACGTTTGCAACTATGCTGAAAGTTCTTCGATGCGAACAGAATTGCGTTTAACCGTAAGGAACACCGAACATAGTGTTCCGAGAATGTGGAATCCGAGAAATGGGACGAATATGAGCAGTGAGTTATAAACTTAGTTGTAGCTGATGTAGAAAGAGGCATTGCTGGCGTGATTGTTCAATGCAAGAAGTAGGAATGCTATATTTCAATTATAATAGAAATCGAGACAATTTAATGAGATTGTCCGACGCAGGAATGTGGGAAAATACCGCGACGGCAATATTAATTGCAGCGGAAAAATGTGCGTATAATACTAATTATAATGTAAATACAATAAGAGCATTTTTACTTCTTGCATACGAGTTCGAGGCAAAATTAGGCCACTAATGCCAAGGAGTTCTATTGTTCCCTTGTCGGATATAAGAATACACAGCTACTTTGATTCTCACGGATGTTTTCTACTTTCCTAAATCAAAAAAACACTTTCGAAGCTATACTAAGGTGTACACAGAAATTCTTTCCATCCTTCTACCAGATATTAAAAGCACGAAAGTTTCTCAAAAATACGATTTATTGAAGTATGCGCGGCCATTCTGCTCTTAATAGCTTCCTCCACCTTTGCAGAAGCTTTTTACGCCACTATCTCGAAGCTTCGCAGCGCCATTTTGCCTAACAAAGCCAAGCACACGGAAAAGAACTTTTAGAGTAACCTAATATATGCTACATCTTTGTTATTACATTGTAATGAAGTATATACATTTCGCGAATTATGCGATACGCATCTTGTGTACGTTAAAATGACATGCTACGGCAAGATAATCTTTAATTTGACAAATAGAAACTTGTATCCTTGCGAAAGAAGAAAAATTTCGAACATTTATTGTAACTTGTCCGTAAATCTTTGAACGCTTGCAACTTCTCAAACAAGCATTTTCGGGTATAAGTTTATGGCAACTTTTTTCACCTTCTTGGTGTCGCGAATACGTAGCATAAGTTTGGCCCTACCTTTTGAGACCCCCATAAATATACACAAATTTAAAGACGGCGAATTGTATGAAGATGATTTTACGCTATAAATATAACCGTATCATTAAAGTAATATTACTACTACGTATACTATTCATTACGGTTTATTATCCATATCGATTACCCACAATAAAGTTTGCTGTCTCTTCAAATCTGTTCAATGAATACTAACTATACTCTTTCTACTTTGGCACGAAAAGGAGGCAACTCTAACAGTGAAATAATATTTATCGGAACAATAAGAGAAGTACAGTGTGGAGCTGTAGAGAGGGGATAGGATAGGAAAAAGGAAGGGTTTTGAGTTTCGTCCTGGGCCTGCTAGTGGACTCATCAGTGCGGCTACCTAGCAGGCCCTGCCTTAGACGTTGGGATATTGAAGGAAGGTTAAAGGCGGTATATATATGGACGAGGTAGTTGGAGCGAGTACTTTCGAGAAAGTCCTATTTCGTATGTCCCTCTAGTGGTAGGTGCAGGAGAGCCGCCACAATAGGTTTAATATTCACTATAGAAGGTTGTTAACGCAAATATTAGTCTACCATAAATTTATATAACGTTTAAATAAAGGTACGGGAATTATTTACTTCCTGTTGATTTATTCAAATTACACGAAAGTGGGACTGCTCTCTTATCGCTGCGGGCACTTCATTTTACATTTTATTTTTAATACCGTACCGCGTCTATTGTACCAACAAACGTTTAAGAAAAGTGGCTGAAATAAGGAAACAGAAAGCGTGGCAGGAGAATTTCAATGAAGCGCCCTTTTCAAAGGCACCAAGCAACGCGAAGCTCGCCTTTAGTAGATGACGATGCTTAGGCCGAGGATCGTAAGGTTTGGTGACAATTCTGGGTGGCTGAATTGGTCGGACCACGTGCGACCGAACGTGCACGTTCACGGCAACTTAGAACACCGATAAACCGTGTATATTCCAGATAAGAGTAAATCTACCGAGCCATTGCTACGTGCTTTTTTGCCAACGATTCCAAGTCGCCGTACGGCCAACGAGTTCCTAGGGATTTTTTTTAAACCATCCCCGTCGACTATGTTTTCCACCAGCGAACGCCACGAGCAAGGAGAACATCGAGAGACTCCGGATAATCCATGGAAATGAAGATATATCGCGACTTGGAATCTTATTTAGAGGAATTTACGCGAACGGAAGTATTTGCGAACATTCTCTTAGGTGAAAATATTTCTTTCACTCGCCAAAGTTACAACGTTTGCTACGGGGTAAATTAATTTTCTCCGGTCGGTTGATAACCCAGGCAATTTCTAGCTTCACCTTTACCGCGAAATTCCTGTCGCCCAATCGAATGTATTGACCACACCCAGTTTTCCTGTTGTTGGACATCTATTACTTCGCCAATGGCAAACAACTGGAGTTAATAATGAAAGTTTATCAATAACGGTGAACAAAATTTGTTAACTAGTTTCTGCTGCTAGTTCGCGCGTTTCGATATGATGCACGCGACAGCGTGTTCGTATCGTTCGAATTCGAAATAACGTTCCCGTCGATTTTTTGTAACCCGTAGGTACTATTTGTAGCCGATAAAATTCGATAAATCCGTTGATTTACCTCGTGTGAAAATATATCAGCCGGTGTTGTTATTTTTTAGAATATAGCAAAGTGAAAATAAAATTTAGAACGTGAAATTTTCGATTTGATCTACATCGCAATTTATAAATTCCTGCCCGGAATGAAATACTTTTAATGCAGAAATGAAATATAATTTTTCAGAATTTGTGGCAAAAATGCTAATTTCAAATTCTGTACCATTAATTCAAACATTTTTTATCTACATTATATAATTTCATTTTATAAATTCGAATATAGTATTAGGCGTATAAAGTAAATTGGTGCCTCTATCTCAAGATGTTCGTACAATAATTGTGTGCTAAAGGTGAAAAAATCATTCAAAAAAATGGAACAACTTTACGTAAAACGAAACCTAATTAATTTTTACGTTCAACGTAGCAGCTTAATAATTCTAAAAGCTTGGAACTCCAAAAACTTAAAAATTCAAACACTTGGACATCCAACAGCTTAGCAACTCGAATGTACGAAAATCTATGGCAAAAATAATGTATCGTAGAAAATTCACTTATCTTTTGTAATAAAATTTCTATCGTTCGAGTAATTATGAGCAATACTGTATTAGCCGCTCAGAAACCAAACTGATCAACTGTAATTATTTCTAAATATTCGAATTCTGTAGCTACATAGTTAGCATCGATCTCCTCACAAATGAATTCAATTCATTTTAGGTAATTGTCAAAGTTTGGATGCTGAGTGGCTCGAATGTAACTCAATTATCAATGTAATCAAATTATATTCATTTTACCAAATTATTTCACCACAAAGCGAACAATTATAGTAGATGTCCCAATTAATGCTGATCTCTTAATCCGATTTAACTATTTTAGAAGCTATTCAACCTAAAAATCGTTCCAATTTGGAACATAATATTACTTAACATCTCCTTTATTTGTGAAATTTTGCTTAAACGTTGAACGTGACGAATTAATTACTAATTAATTTAAAAGTGCCACTTGAATGCAAATGATTCTTACGTGTATTAGCAGTTCAGTTTGTGTAGCAAATATAAGATGCATAGTTAAATTATTACTCTTACTGCGCAATAACAATTCCAATACTTTCTCACTTTCACTAGTCCGTGTTTTTGATGCTCAAACGGCACATACACCTCGTAATATATATTTTTCAATATTAAGTGTAAACAAATGTGTAATGTCTATGTGTATATGTTTTCACGTAGAGACCAAGTTGAAATTTAATATTAAACTCTTTTTATTTGCGATCCTTTATACGTTATTTCGCTTTTAATTAAAATAATTGACACGGCAGATATAGAGACACTGGCAGTAATTGGGACATTTCTTTTCAAGTGACTTTCAGCTTGCACAAACTATCGTAAAATATCTGTCCCGTGACTTAAAATTTCCTAGGTGTTGCAAACATCCTCCATAAGAACATTGTACACGTGTTGCTCGCTGCCAGACGTTCGCCGGTCCAAGCAAACTTTATGTTTACGATACTAATCTAGCTTAGAGGCCATTCTGGTTCTTAAGTCCCGCCTAAACCAAATTTTACTGAAGTAATAACTGGAGCATTGCAGCCATGAATAAAAACGACCAGATTACGGCCGTGCTTAACGACGCTTTCACACAGCAGGATTTCACGCGTTGCTACATTGTTTCTCTGTGTATAACATTTACTTTTTCCTCTGCCACCTTCACCACGATAGAACTGCAAAGCAGAACTTACTGAACGTTGCAACCTTTGAAATATCTGTAAAAGAAGTCGTTTGTTTCAATGAAATTTCGTTGCGTGTGAATTAATAATGTCCGCGTAAAGACCTGAGCTTTTCAATTATGTACGATCTTTTATGCCTTCGTACCTTACTGTGCCTCTGGTGGAGAAAGGTGAAGAAGACGAGAGTTGAATTGTATGGCAAACCCTTTTGTTCATAGTCTGAATTGGAAAAGAATGTTTTCAGCTACGGAGTAAATAAGCGAGGGAAGAGTCACCAGTTAGCTAGTTCTGGTCTAACAAATCGAAACTTTTGCATGGCACTTAATACTTGGGTTTCTATCAGGAGATCATGCAGAAAATCCGAAACATCCTAACTCCCTCGCTATTCGATCGAGAACACACCGTCGCCGCGTCGTACCGCTTCGGGTCTCCCATTCTCCTGAACGATAAGCATTCTGACCGAGTTGGTGTCATAGGTCAGTGGCTCTCCTCTCCCCTTGCGCGTTGGCGTGCAACTTGTTCAGCGTCACCGGCGCTGGGGAACACGTGGCTTACGCGAGTGCGTGTCAGCGTGTAAGTAAGCCGTTTACGGTACTGACCTAGCCTAGAGGCAGCCGAGTGTGCGCTCTGCGAGCGAAGGCGTAGGTATCGCAATCAGTGACGCCGTGCAGGCCCAGAAGACGCGGTTCACCGTGGGAACACGCCGCGGGAGGTCAACGCCGAGGCGGATCATAGAAGAAGAAGAGGAAGAGGCAGAAGAGTATAGATGGAGCAGCATGAGTCGAGCGGTTGAGACCCACCGTTAACCCTTTTCCATTTTATTAGGTTTGCTGAAAAGTCTTGTCGTTTTCTTGCACAATAGCGTTAGTATTGCGATACACGAGTTAACCTATTTGCGTACGCCAGCGTAATAATCCGCGTACGATGACTGATACCGATATCACTGATATTTGTGAGATGATTTTTAGAAATGATCATACTAATTAGTAAAAGATATAATGTCTATTCTAAGTTTATTTATTGTACACGAGTGTAATACTATCTTTTGTTTCGATTATTACACGGAATTTCTAACGATAAGTAAAACCGAAAGTTTCTTGTTTATAAAGTTGGTCGCGTATTTAGTTTTACGATGGGGATGGGTTACGCGTCGACAATTTTGTAAATACAAATAAGTAGACTGCGAATCTTTATGCAAATTCAGATTTTTATGAATAAAATTGAAGAAAGGAGATACAAATAAGGGATTGTTTCATCGTTTAAATACTATCATTTGTATTTCACTTTCAATGTTTCCTGTATTTTTGTATATCATTCGCATTTTGTAACTGTTTACGTATTTCAATTGCCTATAAATGCGAAAAGATCCGCTGTCTATCAATATGATTTGAAAGTAGACATTTCGAAGTGTCAAATGAAAATAAATAGGTGCCTTTTCGGACTGTTTTTGTAATTTTAATAATAATAAGCACTTGATAGTATGCGTGAAAAGTTATGATACACTAATTTTATAACGATTCCGAAGAGCCCCATTGTTGAATATAGCCTAATATAATTTCCAATTCCTAATCTCAATTCCAAACATAATTAACCCTTTGCGGACGGGTGTCTGCAAATAGTCCGCCTAATCATTTTTTGGGTTTTGCGGACGCACGTCTATTATTAAAGCAAGAAATTTAAATTAAAATCGTTAATAAACGCTTCAAAGTTTTGAAAATTTGACGATCTGGAGATCGAAAGCTTGAGAATTTAGAGGCTTGGAATTCAAAACCAAAATACTCTTTTAAGTGATATTCATCGTCCGCAAAGGGTTAACTCCTTTTCGATCAAGTGCCTTTTAAAAAATAGCGAAATACTTGTAATAATGGTAGCTATCCTTAAATACAATTGTGAAATAACAAAATATATTTGTTTATTTTTCCCAGTCCTGTATACAGGTATTTTGCTGTATTTATTCCAGTTACTGTTCTCTTCTCGACGCGCAAAACAGGAGCAATATTAAGAATTGCAAAATAAACGCGTACCGATGGAAGACTCCTACTTTTAGATTATCGTTACCATTTGTATTTTATACAATATGTACATTCAGCAGATACGTCGGGCACGTTTCCTATTAGAGAGACTGTATTATCTTACGCCACCACAAATGAATTGGGGCACGTAGAACAGTAAGAAGAAACTGGACCACAAAAGGTTAAACTTGGACCGACACTCGCTGCCAACCGGAAGCGAATTGCTGCTCCATTTCGTTGCACTTATAGTCGCGTGTATGCGTTGCCTCTCGTCTTTTGTGTAACCCTTAACCCCTTCCGATCCAGAGAACCGGGCAAAAGGAGCTTTGAAGGGAAACACGAGTTCCTCCGGTATGGGAGGATGGGGATTTTTGTTTGAACTGTAATTTCAAAGGTGGATGGATGTTGACCTATTCTGATTTCCAGTGGATGCTTCGATGAGTTCAAGTTTGCTTGGGATCTAAACGTCGTACGGAAGTTTGGAACAATTGGTTTTAAGGTTGATTTTAGCGGTGTTTGCAATGCAATAGAAATTAGTTTTCGCACTTTGAATTATGTCACATTTTGCAGAGTCTCTCCGCATTTATTTAATACAGGGCATGGAAAAAAATTGTACGATTAAGAAAGAAAACATTTAATCACACGAGATCTTATTCCGAGACATTAATGCAAATAATGAAAGCTTTATAAATAATACGGTGCAATCAATCGATCATTATTTGAATAATATATCCGAATTTTGTTACGTCGTTGCATAGTAAGTAACTTTTCGATGGCTTCTCATTTTAGCTACTTTAAACTGGCAAAATATTCGACAATTAATTTGCATTATAATGGAAAAATGAATTCATTCAAATAGTCCGTATTTCGATTGAAAATGTTCACTTTGGAGTTACGTGCTTGAAACTTCACTTGAAAATTTCTCAACTTAAAATTTTTCACTTTCAAGTAGAATTTACTGTTTAGTTTTATTTCGAAAGCGATATATTTATTACACAACAAGATAAACAAAAATATTGTGTTTATTTAACAAAAATCATCCCGAAATATTCTTTCACGGACCTAACGATTCTTCTTCACGAAATAAAGTTTTGAAACTGAAAGAAAAGGATATGATGAAACAAGGACTCGTACAAAAGACGTTCAATTTCCTGTCAAGTTTTATAGTTAACAGCCATGTACGTGCACGCTGGAATATGTACGTATTAAGATGTAATAGAATATTATTGTAAGTGTTACGTACAATTTCGCGTGCAGAAGAACGTCAATGTAAGCTGTCAACTGTCAGTCGTCTATCCGACAGCAGTCAAGTGAAATTGAACATACGCTTCCGGGATCGTGTTCACCATATTTATTATGCTGTGTGTTAGGAAGGCTTAGTTGCTCATGATACTACGTCAAAGTAAATACCTGTATTCGCAACAAGTTTCATCTTTTAAGCTCCGGATATTTTATGGTTATTGATTGTAACAAACACGTGCGCTTGACGTTGTTGAAACACAAACGACCGTAAAATTATTAGCTGCCGCTGAAGCATCACAACATTTTTGTATTTCTACTCAATGCTACTTGTAAACACGGGAATTAATTTTCAAGACAAATACTCTAATGGTAAAGTTGAAATTGTAGCAAAAATTGTTCAGTTTTTCGTTGTGACGGAAGTTAAATGATTTAAAAAATATTGGAAAGTCAAGATTAAGTCACTTTCATTTTAAAATAGTATAGATTGAATTTTTCAAAGAAAAAAGTTATAGAGTTATTGAAAATATAACAAAACATTAATGCAAATGTAACAAAAATTGCAGTCGAAATTGTTTTCATTGCAGCAAGATTTTGAAAGTTTGAAACTTAAAAAATTTCGAAGATTATGATAGATGCTTTCTGTTCCATTTATTAATCACAAAGCGGAACAATAATTGTTCCATCTTTTGTACAAGTTTCGAGAACTATCACATTACATTTATATTATTCCCATATGTTTATATTTGTACTACAAGCATCACGCTTTGTCAAAAATCCAATTACCAAGGACCTCTAATACCCCTTCCAAACTCACTGCACAAACAACAACCAAGCTTAATAAACTAATCCCCTCACAAAGGAGCATAAAGCACTTTTGCTAAGCCAAGCTTTAGACAACATCTAATCCACTCAATAGAAGCCTCAAATCCGTTTTAAAGGATAAGAGAACACACCGTAATATGCAAGAATGCATCTTTTAGCAATACCGTTACCAGTAATCCCTTTCACGATCAAAATTAACTCCATAGTTACCCGAAAGGGATGTTAAGCAAGGTTATGAACCATTAGATTAGTTAGAACTAGAATTTTCAATAATTATGTCAACGCTTGAAGACAGCAGAATGATTCGAACTGAATAATTTTATTTAAAATTATTAATAGCTTCATCGACTGTCCGCCACTTTTACAGCTGATTAATTTCAACGCTTCTTCGTACTATCTACGTAATTCTCCTCTTGTCAGTGTTGATTTTCTTTTCCAACCGACTTAAAACTTTCGGATCCCGTAACAAGAATTTGTGACTTTGCCAATGAATCCTCTAATACCGTTGATTTTTCTCCAGCTCTATAAACGTTTTCAAGAACGCGACTTCAAATTGTATCCCACAGTTAAATACTAATAATCTCGATATATTACCTTACTAACTTCCAGCGAGTAGAATATGTATCCCTTTCTATTTACATTTAATTACCTTTTTGTCAGCTACTATACCACGATTCACCAACGCTATTCAATTCCCATACTTTTCTTTCGTACAGTGGGTAATATAAGCCCGTCATTCGTTAAATAAAATAAAAAACCATAACGCGTTGACGCGTGATACAAATGTGTTCCTATATTAACGCGCGTCGAAATGAACCAAGATCCGAGGAACCTATGGCCAAAATCAATGGTCTTTTCGGACTCGGTGCACCGTAGCCAAGTCTCTCGGTTCCCCCCCTCGATTCGAGATGACTTTTTCGAGCGGCAGGTACCGCTGATCGTAGAGAACGAACCGTTATTCCGGAGCACTTTTCTCCGTATAAGTATACGCCATATAATATAGTTATCCAGATACCGAGGCGACGGCCGCTTCTCGATGCATACGGTCTCTTGGTCTTCTCGTAACACCGCCATTATGGGATATCGCCAGTGCAGAACACCGGAGTCGATGGGGATATACCAGGAAACGCCGCGATACACTCGACAATGGAGTTATTGGACCGAGACTCCATCGTGGCTCGAACACTCGCCCTGAGATTTCTGCCGATACGCGAATATCTTTTTATACGCGATACCTTTCATCCGATAATGCACGGAAGAAGGTGTTCAAGTGTTTCGGATCGTCAACGGTCAAGATTTTGGATAGCTGGGGGTAGAAGAGATCCCCTTATTATAATAGTAAACGTAAAATACGAGATATTGTTGCTACGTGCTTGTTATTGCGATGAATTGGACGGTATATTGATAATATAGTAGGTAAACGAGAATCGCTTGGCCACAATAGTGAACTAGGTGACGATTGGAGAAGTTTTAAGACAGTGATAGCGTACCTTTTTACGTACGTGTGCCAAAAATGTACAAGTTTGACATTTTGGCTAGTTTTAAAATTAATATAGAATCAAATAAAGATAAAGTGATTACTTGACATACACGTTGTCGTATACGAATCAATATCAATTGCTTAGTAACCTCTCCTCGAATTAAAGGGAATGCAAGAGGTCCTACGCAGATTGAAATTCAATACGTTTCAATGGATGTTAATATAATTATTTTCAAATTCATTTTATTCTATATCGTCTCGCCTAATTTTGAGTACCTACTGCTACGCATTTAGTTTGCACTTATTAACGCGATGATAAAATTAAAGGAAGAAGTGAACTGTGAACTAAACTTGGAAAGGATTTCCGTATAAAAACTATAAAATTACTGTATTCGCTATGGATGTGCGAGGAAGGTTCTTCTCCGGTCTCGGTTTTATATTTTTGGATTCTCCCTAGTCTCCAAAAACCATGAGATTATTTAACAAAACGAACATCGAAAAAGCCCACGAAATCTCGAAGTTCGCGAAGGTATCAACGAATCCTGAAAATGTCGGGAAACGCGGATATTTTCAGGAATCCCGGATATGTCCGGGAATTCCAAAACTTTCGAGATCCTGCCTCGATCCATAGAAAAATTCCCATAGCAACCGCGCTTCTGTACACCCCTACTGTTTGCCGACGCAATAACTTGTCCTAAAAATCCAACCAAACATGCAACGTACATATGTGTTGTTTTTCGTTTACACTAGGCGGGATTTTACACGGTTGCAAAGAGGCAAAACCGTAAAATCAGGATACACTTGTCGATGATCGTCAAACGCGCTTCCTAACTTCACGAGATCGCAACAACGAGGGTAAGCGTTGCCGACCGCTTATCTGCTAGTCGGCTTATCGGGACTAGTATAAATCGTGACACGCGGCCGTAATACCGTGTCTCGTCTGCTACGGGAATAATCCCGAGGGAGCTCGTGCAGGTACAAACGATATAAATGGCGACAACCGGAGAACCGGCTGAGTTTCGTGAAACGCCGCCTAGATTATGGCCCTGTGTCGAGCTTGGTCCACGAGCTATATTCTCTTTTTTTTTTCGTTGTCCGACGATAGGCGTCACGCAAGTTTTAAGGTTTCGTGAGATTTTAGTTACGAATCGTTATTGGGGAAATTCGTGGAGAACACGTTAAATATATTAATACGTTACAGTAGCGGATTACAAGATTAGAAAGACAGAAAAAATTGAGTGCTTTGTAAAGAAGCGATACGTGAAACTGGGAATTATAGACGTACAGTGGAATCTGCTTATTATGATCAATCCGGGGCTTACCAATTTTGATAAGAATATTCGACTGATAACATTACACAGAGGACAAAAACATTTGCATTATTGAACTCAACTTATTACAAACAATGATGACTAAAAGGCGAGACTTTATGCATTTATGACAAATTTAAATTTGCACAAATTTCCATATGTATCGCAAAAAATGTATAAAATATTTAAAGTAAAATACAAATTGTAACGTTTAGAGGATGAAACAACTCTGTAATAAAGTCTACTCCTTCAGTTTTACTTAAAGAGTTACGAATTTACATAAACATATATTACTACGTACGTACTTAACCACAGTCTAGTTATCATATTTGTACATAGTTTTGTAGGTATGCTATCTTTGTTAAGAAAATGTAACCTGTTATAAGTTTCTCTCTTTAGTTTCGTCTGTATTGCATTTACGCATATTCTAGTTGCAATGCACTCATATAAATGATCTAAAGGTATGCGCCAGTTAAAAGTAAGCTACGAAGAAAAGGTCCATTTGGTACGAATTTGTTACGAATTTTTATCGTTTGTTTCCAAGTGCAATTGTCACGCGTGATATCAATAATCGAAGTTTGATTTCAATACGCAGATTACTTTAACTAATTTTATATAGAATGTTTTGTGACCGCCTAATTATGATAACAATACCCGATTGACAATACAATCCACGATTATAGTAACCAAATTCCACTGCACTAGAAGAATTCGATTAGCACGAAATTAGTACTAACAGAATACATTGCATATTAATTCCTTTACGCAGCTTAACTTCGTCCTATTATCAGTGATCTCGTTTCAGATAAATAAAACCCACATCTACTAAACGTCAAATCTAAACATCTGCAATCGAGTGACACGTTCAAAGTATCTGGAAACTTCTGGAATCATTCTCAAAAAATAATTCCACACTTCCAAAAGCACTATTGAAAACCTCCTCATTGGAACCAATCAGCTATTCTGCGCTATTCATCCATTCGGTGCACTTTCCAATCGTACCTCATTAACCCAAACTCACTAATCAAAACCCTGCTCGCCCTCGCGCGATAATCCCTATTCCCCGTCAAACCTTTTCACCGAAAAGCCAACATTTTGCGCCGTATGCTCTACGAGAGAACACCGCCGCGCGTCGGTACCGAACGCCAGCACGATGGCCCGATGTTCTTTTCCCAGCCTAACGAGCAACATCCATCAGGACGCGCAAAACAGGCGAGGGCATCGCAAAACACGTCCCGGTTCGATCAATTTCCATTAGCCTCATTTATTTTTCGGGGCCGACCAGGTACACGCGTAGCTCGGTCAGCGTCGCTGGCGAACCGCCACCGGTGGACCGATTCCTGTCCGCTTCCGGTTCGGACAACGTGCTCGTGGACAAGAGTACCGCAGCAGGGGACACGCGAGTACGCTTCGGTGTACCGCAGCAAGACAGGCGCATAGAGAGGGTGAAAGGGCGAGTGTGTATATATATATATATGTATATGTATATATACATATATATATATATACAACAAGTACACGTATGCAGGATGGGGATGAGCTACGAGAGTAGCGTTCATGAAAGGCTAATGAAGACGTGTCGTTGGTCCGTGTTCCCAGAATCCCTTGGCTGCCACGCTTGGGTCAGTCTAACGACCCACCACCACGGTGTCCAGTCCTTTCGCAAGCTTAATTGCCGATTATCTCGAGGATCTGATATCGATCGCGGAGGTCTTGACTGCTTGCTTCCGGCATGGCTCGCCGTGTGCGTGCTACCTTCCGTGCTTTCTTCTTTTTCTCATTCCCCTACTTCTTCGTCGTCTTCTTCTTCTTCTTCTTCTTCTTCTTCTTCGCTGACCAGACATACATTGAGACACAGAGAAGGGCACGGTGCACCATAAGGTTGGAAGTATTTAAACGTCGCTTGGACTTTTGCGCGTACGGGTAGATAAGATCGAGATCGCCCGATATCGAGGAGATAAAAGTCGCTGGGCATCGGTGGGTAAACTGCTCCGCTGATTTATAGCCAACGCACGCCGCGCGTGATCTACGGAGTGGACGGAGAAGCCGGGAAATGCGGACTCCTTTGGAGGGAATCGATGAAACGAATGGAAAACGGACACGCGTTTATAATCGGCCTGCGGACTTTTACGATAGTTCATGTTCTTATGAATGCGATGAAGAAGATAGAGCCTAAGTAGAGATTTGTTTTGTATTCTAAATATTGTTACTAGAGTGCAAATTTATATTTTTATTCGCGAAATTCGAGAAATAGAGCCTAAGTGGAGAGTTCATCAACTCTTGAAGTACAGTGATTTGTGAGTAATTTCGTTTGAATATTTCGTATAGACTTGTGTATTTGCGTATTTTGTAACAGCTGTTAACAGTTATATTTGAAACCTTTTCAACATCTGATTATAATATTACAAATTTATAGGCAAACAAGTTAATAATAAGACTGTGAATATAAGAAACAAGAAAATAAGATTGCAATAGGCTGCTTGGTGCTACGAGAAACAAAGAATTTACACTCCTGTCTATAAATCAGTGGGCACTTAGGATTTAAAAAAAAAAAGACACCTAGGATCTTAAAAAGACACCGTCATTTAACCCCTTGTATTCCTATGTCAATTCCTCCTTGATATTTTGAATCCTCAATTAGTATGATGACATATTAACTATAAGATACAATTTTTAATGTTATAATATTAAATGTAATTTCGTACGTGGCTTATAAATATGAAACAGACTAGATATTAGGTTCTCCCAACTTCTGAGAACCTATTATTAAAGTATCAGCGCGGTGATCGACGTGAAATGCTATTAACACATTACTAAAATGTTTTAAGGTATGTTTGTAACCATTCCTCGCCGATATATGCAGATATTCTCATTGTCAGATTCCTTTAACGTATTCCGTTTTGTTGCATACATTCAGAATTAAAGTATTGCAATAATATGTCTCTAAGTAGCTGAAGTATCCTCGCGTACTTTTCGCTTCCGCGAAACAGAAGTTTGCTAGCATACCAACGCCTACAAATGCGAGCCAGCAATGCAACACGCGTCGGGAATCGTTGAAGCGTGAAATTGCAAGAAGCAAATAATTTAATGAAGTCGCGTCGAATTCATAGCCGTGGGATACGACGAAATCCATAAATTCTTACGGATGAAAAGGTTCCCTGTGTTCGCCTAACGTATCGTAGACCGGTAGCGTAGAATAGTAATGGCGATAAATTATATCAGGCGCGAACTGGCCATTGCCAGGCTTGGATTCAGATCAATAGGTCGGAGCAGGCGAGTGACGAAGCGCAGGAAATGGTATCCCGATTGAATTCCGAGCAGGACTGTAACACCGTGTAACGATCTAATTTGTTACGCCAATAGCCGTGTGCCGCGATCCGCTGCGAAATCTCGTCGTTCTTGCAGGTGCGCACGAGTAACGAGCGGCTACTCGCGCGGGAGTAACCGTGAAAACGCCGCCTCGAAGCTCGCGCGTGTCCGTTGCGTGTTGTAATTCGAAACTGGATCCTGCAACGTGCGCCGATCTAACGGTGCCTCTCGTGGATCACCGCCGGGAATCGTAACTGTTACAAGAAGGATGCGCCTGTGGTTTACTTCGTCGCGCAGAGGTTAGGCGAAGCCGCGGCGAATAGGTTTTATTGCCTCTTCTTTCGTTAGAAACAAAAACGTTTGGCAGCAATAACAAGGCAGCTCTATTTTTTACACACCTTTTTGTTAAATATTCCATTACATATATATGAAAATATGATCGCGTAAAAGAGAATTGGCTGCGGGTAATAAGTATGGTAATATTCCAACAAATTGCAATTGGCGTTTTATGCGGACGTGTTGGAGCTTGCAAAAAAGACGTTGAGGAAATGAGATGTGGTTTTAAAAGAAATTCAAACCGGAAGACTTCGTATCGGATAATTTCGATCGAACGGTAGGTAAATTATACGAAGATGATTTCATGCTACAAATTCATGTCACTTTTAAGTGTATTCGTCCATTGAAAAAAATTCAAGCAAAATATTCGAATGTGGTGGATCCGAGCAATTCCGCCCAAGAATCTAAGGTTTAAGCTCGTCTTGGAAGTTTCGGTGAGATCAGAGATGAGTTCATTGAATTTTGAAGTTTAAGGAAGTGCAAGTTTAGAAGTTTTCGAAGCTCCCAAGTTGGGAAACATTGAAAATACAATATTTAATCTATAAATTATCTTCTACGGTTGCGTTTAATTCAATGAGCGTTAAAAATGTCCGTGATTTGCTCAGGAGTACAGAAGTTAATTAAGGAATAAATGCTAGAATAAACGCTTTTCTATAAATTGATGCAGGTATATTTAATCTTACTTTGCAATTTTGTAAATTTGTACATTTTCAGGATGTTCTGATGAGCCATTAATGATCAAATCATTGTCGATTGTAGATGAATTCATTAACATTTAAATTATGAAGCTGAAGATTATAGAAGATTATAAATTATTGGAAAAAGATCTTTAAAAGTTTTTGCTTCGAAAAGTTGAAAACTGCTATGCGTATGTAGTACATCAAATATTCTTGATTTTTGCCTAAAATTTATTCGGCATTAAAAGCTGCCCTTTAAAGTTTCAGATTTGTGTGGATGTGTTTTAAAACATTTATCATATAGGTTATTACGTTTGCTGAAAAAATAAGCTTCGAGTTTGATCAATTCAATACACGTATAGAATTTCAATATATTGAATGAAAAATATGAACAACCTCTATAAAAAAAAGCACACAACACTATGGTGAACAATGTAAAGTCAATAAAAGATTAACATTGTTTTTTAAATTAATTTCGTATAGAGCGGTGAAAGCAATATTTACGATGAATTTTTATCTGCAAAAGCTTTGTTCGTCGATTCTGCCTATTTTCCTGGCAAATATCGATATAAATCCTTGCTTCAAATTGCACATCAATTTTGCATATCAAACTTGACTACCAAACGATTTGTTTTCCGCTCCGCGCTCTTTTTTCAGCCCAAAAATATACAAAAATCGCTTTTATATCTCTGCGACCGGTCTCTCTAATCAATTGCATTCGAAAAATGAAAACAAAAAAAAAACAGACATTCCATCGTACAAACTTCTGCAAATATTTTTATCATGATTCGTACACCCTAAAAATCGATCAATGTTTGCAGAACAAACCTAATAAATCGTGCCGGATAAATGGGAGAGAGGCGTGCTTGAAATTCTATTTTCCCCGAACGTATTTCCTTTCGTGTCAATCAGAGTCAACGTAGCGAAAATATCCACGGACCCGAAGTTCTGTGGAAAAAGCCCGTAGACTCGCAAAACCGTTCCAGGACGATTTAAGGTCTTCTCACGTTTCAATCAGACAATTTGTAATCGTACTAAGCGGTGGAAAGTCGAACGACCACGAAAATTGAGCGAACCGAACCGCCTACCGCAAACGTGTACGTTCTGCATTTCCAGTGGCTCTCGGTTTCCCAAAGCAGTTCCTCTATCCAGCCCGATTATCGACACCTTCGCTGACTTAAACAGCTTCTAGCAGTCAGACGCCTTTGAGCGTCGAGGATCTTACGAAATTATCATTATTTACAATTACAAGCAAACGTTAGAAGAATCGCGCAAAATGAAGAGAATAATTACTGTTTCACGTATTGTAGAATCAATCCTTCGACAGGTTTACTTCTGATACTGGGATACTCTGTATTTAGGTTAGAATTATTCAACGGCGATGTGGTGGCTCTCCTGCACCCACCACTAGAGGGACATACGAAATAGGCTTTCTCGAAAGTACTCGCTCCAACTACCTCGTCCATATATATACCGCCTTTAACTTTCCTTCCAATATCCCAACGTCTAAGGCAGGGCCTGCTAGGTAGCCTTACTGATGAGTCCACTAGCAGGCCCAGGACGGAAACGCAAAAACACCCTTCCTTTTTCCTATCCTATCCCCTCTCTACAGCTCCACAAGCGAATTTTTCAGTTACTATTAAATCGTTCAAATTTATGGTGCTCGAATGAGTTTTATTTGCATGCATTTTTCAATCAATTCTTCTTTTTTCTTCGTAGTTGTTGTGCCAGAAGATGAAGCGGAATTGAATTTTTGATCCGCACATAGGAAAATCCTCGGGAAATAGAAAAAGGAAATGCGGAAAATGAGGAGGGCGTTATATTTCAATTTAACGAGACAGAGGAAGATGAAATAAGGAGGTAGATGGAGGATCCAGTGAAATAAAACGTTAAAAAGGAAGTCTTCCATACTCCTCTATAAGTTACTGCAACTTCCAGGTGACGCTTTGTGCCTCTCGTTTTTTTTTTTTTTTTACGACTATTCGTTTATCTATGAAGTTTATTAAAAGTGGAATCTCAAAATGCCGAGTCGCGAGAGAAAATCTATAAACGTTTGAAATTAGAAACCGCGATGGAAACTTAAATCTTAACAAAAGTTATAAATATAACGTATTAACACTTAAATAAGCAGCATTGCATTTATGCAACGTTTTCTGATTATCTCTAAACGCTTAGCATTAAATTTTTGCAATCTGCAATACGATAGATAAAAATAATGTATAGGAAAAATTTTGCAATGATTTTTCCTTAAAGAGAGAAATTCTTAAAATTTATTAGTTATCGTCGGGTGCTTAGAAGCAGTTGCGAAATAAATGGCGGACAGGTTAAATGTTAATAGAGTGTTAAGATGTTCTTTGTTCTACTTCGAAAAATTGTACCACAATAATAAACAATGAGATCAACACATTAAGGACCAAGGTATTTTACGTGAATGCTGTTTTACACGAATACATTTGAAAAAGACATTCCAGGTATCTGTGTAATAATTTGTTCATTATTATTTCTTCCTCCACATAGGTTACACAAGCTTATAAAGTTTGAAAAAGATACAAATAAAATATTGTGTTAACGTAACGTTGGTTCTTAATATGTTAATAAAGTATTAAATCCTTCCCTTCTATTTTACTTCAAAAAAATTGTACTACGATAATAAATGATGGAATCTTCAATGAGAATAATGGAAATTTGAAATGATTATATAAAAATCTCATTCTTAGTATGTGAGAGACAATTTTAAAATGCAATATTTTATAAAATTCTTCTCGAACTTACTACTAAAAAAATTTCCGTTATCAGAAGACTCGTTTAATAAAGTTGGAAATAAGCCGAACATAAAGAATTGTCTGTTAAAAAAATTCCATGGTCCTTTATAATGAATAGTCCTTTAATAAAACCAACCAAAAAAAAAAAAACAAAATATAAGAAAGTAAAATAAAAAAAAATATGGAAGCGTACAGAAAAGTACTGCAAGCTAACTTAATCGTAAGTATCTACTTAAATTCAATAGAACTTGCATCGATTCGAACGGAATCAAACGTTGAAGCAGAAAATCCGCAATTTACAAGTATCTTTCCGCGAGTAGAATAATTCCTCTTACCGTGGGATTTCCAGTTAAACGGAAGTCTCTCGACGAGTGACTCATCCCTGCCGAGGAGGAGAAAAGTAAAAAATGGAAACAAGCCAAAAAAAATAAAATGTTTCAGAGTATATGTCCCAGGAGGCAATCGAGACTGCGTTCAATGTTCATTTCACGAACGAGGAAGAATATCGAAATGGCGACCGGCACGAGACGCGTCCCCGAAACTCGAGCAAAAATAAGAAGCTTCCGGTGGCGAGTTTTTTTCCGCGTCTGTTTCACTGAAAAATCCGCCCTCGAAAAGGATTTCACGGAAATGAATTCTACCAGGCCGAGAGAGAAAGATAGACGAGGGAAAAAAATATGGAAGAGTGGGCAAGGGGTAAGCTGAAAGGGTGGAAGGGGGTAGAAAGCAGCGCGTGGAACTTGACGGTAATACGGAATCGTCCGAATACGGAAATTTCCCTTGGGAATTTCAACGATATGCAAGAATATCGGTCATCCTGTCTACGTATTAGCGACTTTCGCGGAGAAACCGCAACGAAATGATTTATACTTACTCGTGGTAGCACTGAGTATGATGCCTGCGGAATTAGCAATCACGGGACTGAGAATTTTCATACGAATTCTTATTTTCCATAAGTACGGTTAAAAAAAGTGGGGCTTTAATGGAGGCACATTTCACCCCCAACATGTAACAATGCGTAAAGATTACTCTGAATATTTCTGTGGTGGCTCTCCTGCACCCACCACTAGAGGGACATACGAAATAGGCTTTCTCGAAAGCACTCGCTCCAACTACATCGTCCATATATATAGCGCCTTTAACTTTCCTTCCAATATCCCAACGTCTAAGGCAGGGCCTGCTAGGTAGCCTTACTGATGAGTCCACTAGCAGGCCCAGGACGAAACGCGCAACACTCTTCCTTTTTCCTATCCTATCCCCTCTCTACAGCTCCACATTTCATACTGTTCGGTCTTGCAGCCGACCGACCAGTACCGTACAGTCGTAAACCAATTCGTTCCTTTCCATCCTAAATATCAAGCACTCAAACTCATTCCTCTCCGACCATAAAATGGTTAAGGACGCATCCTGGTCATTTCCACCACCCTCCTCTACTTTCTGTTTTTTCCCACGCCCCTCCAGTTTCAAGCCGCTTCCACCTTAATCTTCTCCTTAATTTTCTCCTTCCACCAACTTGCCTAATGTCCCACTACACTTCCATATTTTTGACTCCTTCTTACCCCCTCCTTCAATATTCGGCCAATCGCATAACGCGCCTACATTATATATTTGCTCACAAACCGATTCAACGGCAGTACGCAAAACACCATCGAAAGTTCCACTTTGCAAAACGATAAGTAACACACTCCGACAAGGTTTTCAAATACACCACACTCTACCGAGTAACTCAAAAAGAGCAAAGTTATTCACCCGTCACATCATCAATCAGAATTTCGCCCTTACGGCATTAGTTTGTCGTGAGCGCACACGATACTTTTCGCGTTTGTGATTCAATCGTGTCGCGAGTCGAGCATCGTACACATACCGTGGCTAGAAAAAGTATTCGCACGTCCACGTATTTATTTCCGCGTTCAAGTATTACAAGTAATTAATCAGAGCCAAATATGCGAAAGAAGGAAGGTTAATAGAACCTCGAGGGAAGAGCAGAAGGCAGTGGAAACATTATTGATGGATTACTCGCGAAAAAGTAGTTAATCTGAATGAGTGGAGATTCGGTACGGTGCTGAGTGCATCTGGAAGCATCGCACGAAAATGCACGGAACGCGATCCAAGCTTGCGGTTTTTTGCGGAATCTCGGTGTCTGGCGTGTGTACACAAATGACAAGGGCCGATGCAAATCCAGTGGTGGGTATTATGCCGTAAAAGGAACTGGTGGACTTGGAAAAAAAAAGATTCCACCGGGGCGACGTGAACGCGAATTAGAGCCACGGGACGCAACAGGGAAAATGGAGAAAGAGCTCGGCAAAAAGGTCGCAAAAAGTGGTCCAGGGGGAAAAAAACGCGGAAGACCGGGAACGGACTGAGGTATCCGTGAATGAATAAACTTCCCACCGATTCCCGTGGAAATCCTAGCTGAATCTGGCGAAGTAGTTACGTTCGTACGTTAACGGTACGCGTGTATAATGATAATTAGATGAGGAGAATTTATACCATATCCGAGATGGATTCAAAATCTGTTTTCCTAATAATTTGTTGGCTTGGCGCACATAAAACTTTGCTTCTTTCGGAGTAAAAAGGTTAAACGTACAACGAGGGTAAGTTATATACACCCTCATGAAAACGAAATTGAGTGAAATTATAGGATAATTAGAATCCGATTATAATACTATTTATAACAAATGAATAAATATTGTGTAATACTAGTACAATTGTAGTATTGGTTAGGATAAATAAATTATGACATAATTACGAGACTGTGGACTTTTATGCAATTTCATATTTTTAAAGGTACCTCTAAAGAAATGAAGCTTTAATAGTGGCTGCTTTTGCCCGCAAAGTTTAACAACGTATGCTTTATCTTGTACACTTTATGTATTTTTGCATATCACGCGCATTCTGCAGATTTTTACATAGTTAAATTTTCCATAAATGCGTAAAAATTCGCAGTTTAACTAAAAAGAACAATTCACTTCTTTAACTTTGCACTAGATGCAAGGTATTGAGATATTATACGTTATATATATATATATATATATATATATATATAAATATTTGTTACGTTAACTTCTGAAAATTTAAGAGAAGTTAAAGAAGTTAAATCAAATTTTATTATAAACATTGTGTTTATATTTATTCTATTTGGACCATAAGTCACGCTAAAACTATGACTCGTAATTATAAACCAAAGAGTTAACAGTAATTTGTAGCAGAAGTCATACTTATTATTGTAAAACAAGTAGTTAATGATACGTCAAATAACGTAATTATGTAATAAGAGTGTTAATTGTAATCGTAAAGACTTACGCGAATTTTGCGATCCGGATATAAATACTCAAACCCAGAGTATTTTTAAGTGGAAACATTATCGGGTTACTTACCTGAAACAAAATATTTAATAATAAGTATTAACATATTAATATAAATATAACAAAGAAGATATGGGAGAATATAAAATAAGAACAAATGTATGATAATCAGACTGCGGATCTTTATGTAAATATATTCTTTTACGAACAGAACTGAAGATATGTAAATTAAATATAGATCGGTTTCACCCGTTAAACATTATAAAGTGTGTTTTACTCTAGATATTTGACATATGCTTCCTCGTCACGTGTATTTCCTACTTTTTTTGCACAATTAAATTTGCTATAAACGCATAAAAATCCGTAGTCCATTCATAACGCAATATCGATTTACATAAATTCGATAAAACACGCAGAAACGCCAGGAATTTAAATGCTTTTTACTAGCTAGCTAAATATTGAATACCAAATTCGAGGAAGTTATCATTGCTATTATGAGATCATAAAATTATATTTTCACACCGATGATGATCGTTGCGTTGAATTGAAATATAATGATCATTAATAAACGCATTATATCGAGTGCATCGATATAAACCATTTCGTCCATCGTTTTTCACCCTTAAACACGAGACGAACGATTAAGGGATGGACATAAAATTCCAATTAGAATGCAGTCTCTTTGTGCTGAACCTCTCGAACTATCAAGAAATAAGAGAACCTGTTAACGAGGTGCAAGATAAAAGGAAAACGGCATTAAAACTCAACCGAACAGGAGTAAAAGCAAGAAGCAGTCAACAGCCTTTGAAAACCAATTATTGAAATGCAGGTTTTTCGCTGTTGAATCTCTATATAAGCACCAAGAAATGGGAGAATGTGCAAACGAAGTTGAAAATAAAAGAAAGGAGACATCGAAATCCAGTTGAACGAGGGGGGAACAAAAAAAACCCAACAAGATCCACGGGAGAAACAAAAGGGAAATAAAGGGAGAAAGACAAAAGGGCTTATAGGAAAAAACCACGAAGAAAAGAAAGGAAAAAGGAGGGGCGACACGGAGTTAACAAAATGTTTGGGTGGGGAACACAGTGAAAGAGAAGATAAAGGAGTAGGATTATTGTACATTATACAAAGAGCGTGCACGTACATCGCGTTTAGGCGAAAGTTTACGCGGAAATGCTTCGGAAAAATGTTGCCTGAAGAGTCGACGAAGATAGGTGTAGAGCAGAGGACTGTAAACTGTTTTTGTGAAGTGGCAAATGTTAGATATTTTTAGGCTGCGAGGGCAAATATACCGCGAAGTGGAAACTTGATCATATTGCGCGATTAGTCGCACTTAGCGTGGCATATTTCATTAAAACTCATGACAACCGTACGGAAATCGAAATTGCTGCGTGGAACGCACGTCAAAGAGACGCGAATATTGCACGAACTTTTGCAGGAAATAAATTTTACGCGACGGCTTGTTGCAATGGTGAAATGATTGCCTCGACCAGTTGATGTTAATGAACGCGAAGAATTTGAAATTCACGTGATAAACAGGTGCTATTATTCGTGGTACCATGCGAACGCAATAGGTAAAGAATTAAAAATGAACCATACTCCGAATATTTCTGAATTTATAACGTATTTTGGACTCATTATCTACTTTTCCCTTTATTCTTTGTTTATAAAATAGTTCGACTAATTTTGCAGTGTCGAATAAACGCGTACATTTCACAGAGTTTCACTGTGTTTCGTATTGATTTTCCTATAACGTTTGAAATCGAATTGCAATCTGTGAGATACCATTTGCCAATAGTTTCAATTAATTTCGCGACACCGGTTGTCCACGAATTTCGAGCAATTTTTCAGTGGTATATGAACTCGAATTTGGAACGATTTCACGGCGTGACCAACCGTAGATTTTGGCTAATTTCGTGGTGCAACTCGAAATCAAGTTTCGGTCGATCGTCGCTATACGATTCGGAATCCAATTTGAACCGCTTCCGCAGCTGCGATTTGAAATCCAATTTCGAGCAATTCTACGATACAACTCGCGAGTTGATTCCGGTCGATTCAATGATAAACGTTCAATAGAAATTATAGCTGATTTCCCGACTGTATTCAACTGTGAATATCTTAATTAATGGGATGCTCGCAATCAACGACAAATCATTTCATAAATAGAAGTTAATGATATCCCGTTAAGTCGTATTACTTGTAAATAGGCTACGCGATTTTATATGCATTTGTTTGGATATTTAATTATCGAAAAAACAACAATATGCATATAATATGCGAAAATATACAAGGTATACACCCTTCTTCGAGATAATTCCGCAATATCCTGTTACATTATTTTCTGAGTCTTATTTAAATAATGTATGTATAATTAATTGTACAATAAGCAAATAACAAATAAATATTTCTATCTATAACTTGAAAACAAAACCGAATCGACGCACGACGTTTATAAAATTCTTTTGCTCGGAATTACTTCCTAAACACGTTGGCAAAATTTGTCGCTTTAGACCTAAAACACTCTATATATGTACACGTATTCAACTTTAATATCCATAGCTAATTCACTCCCGCCTGCATTAAAACAGCCATAAATCAAAGGGTTAATCGCTTAATGATGAACGAATCGTGTTTCAACGAAGACTTTTCTCACCATCGCACGCGGGCAATAATGTTCTTCGACGAAAGTTTGCAAATTCCACGTAATTTGGTAACACTGTTTAAACGCGTCTCTTGTCTTTCCCGTCGCAAACTTCCCAAACTGTCGCTTCTATCTTTTTTTCTTCTCGCGCCAGCGACGTCAGAAAGGGGAGCAGCGGAGAAGCTGCCGAAACTACTTTGCAAGCAGTTTCTCGCGTGACTATCTCGAACTAGTTTGGGAACCGGTTGCTCAGAACTTCCGTACGAGCCGCTCCATTGTCGCGCTTCTCTGGAAGCTTGACCTCCTCATCCGCGTCGCGTTGGCTCGCGTCACAGGAAAATTATGTTAAACCGAGAAGGAAAACGTAGCCGAACGAACGCCTTGGAACCGGATTGAATCTTCACGCTCCGCGTCGCCGCTATTTTCCATTCACAACTTCGAGCCTTCTCGTCTTTCTCGCCCTCTCGAAATGCTTCCGCTCGCCTCGTTTACGCAAACTTCGTTTTCCCTTTTCACCTTTCACCGAGCTCTTATTCTTGATCTTGACTTTCTTTTCACGTTCCTTTAGTCACTGGTAAAATTCAACGGATGAATAGGGAAAGCTACGTTGTCTCTTTTTGAACCCTTTTCGCGTAGTCTTTCGTGTTTTAACCCTTTCAAACCGGAAATAGCTATGCGACGGATACAGAGAAATGTTAGATTATTTTGATTAAATTATTTTATTAAAGAGAGCATACTCTTCTTTTTATACTATTTTATTTCTAATTGCATGATATTTAGGAAAGATTAACATTTGAAACCGTATGACAGATTCCATATGATATATAAAAATATAAGAAAAATATTTCAAGTAAAGTACAGATTGTAATGTTTAGGGAATCAAACAGATCTTTATTTAAAGTCCGCTTTTTTAGTTTTACTGAAAGTGATACGAATTTATATAAACATCCGCAGTCTAGTTATCAGATTTGTACATAGTTTAATGGGTATACTATCTTTTTGAATAAACTATACTATCTTTTGTCATAAACTTGTCTCTCTAGCATCTCTTCCATTGTATTTACGTATTTTTTTTAATTCTTCCCATGCACTTGTATAAAAGGTAAAAGATATGCTTCGGTTAAAAGTCAGTTTGAAAGAAAAAGTTCATTTAGTATAAATTTCCTAGGAATTCAAACCTTTTGTCCCCAAGTATAATTATCAAAATTAGTACCAATAACCGAAGTTTGATTATTTTTAACTAATTTTATATACAGTGTTTTGGGACCGACTGATTATGATAATAATAGTCGATTGATAACGTTATGCGAGATTATAATAATTGGACTCCACTGTATATAGAAAAATAATAAATAATTAAAAATTTTAATGAATAACTATAGTCAATCTTAGAATGCAATGAGTGATAACCGATGGAAAACTATTGTCCCTTCTTAATTTCTTAATTTCTTACGTTTCATTTAATTTTTAGTATTTCCCTTATTATATTAGTACAATAAGATGATAGTGTTCCGTTTACAGTAGAAAACTGCTTATCGTTCTTTTCCCAGCGAAATATTGCAGCTATCAAAAATCACAGAATACTAATTACTCCGGTGAGTTAAGAATTCAATTCTCACGACACGGAATAAAGGCAGCATTGGATTTTTTCTAAAATGCAAAATTCGTAAGCGATAACACTTCATAAGGAAACAAATAAATCGCAATTCTTTATCCGTTTACGGAAAATTTAAATACGCAGATACGTTTAAAATGCAAATAGTATGCGTAACACAGGATATATTCAAAGTAAAATACAAACGATAATATTTAGAGTGGGAAACAAATTCTATTCGCATTCCATCCCTTTAACTATTTTCATAAACAACCATACTCTATTTATTAATTAACCAACTTTAACCCTAGTATTAAATATAACAACGGAATACGTAATATTTTGCCCTTTGTTCTTCGCTGCTTTCCTTTCCTCGGGCAAAACAGTGTACAAAGGAAAATTAAGAAAATTAACATTGTCGAGGTGCAGAGAGATTGAGAAGGGTAAATTTGGCGAAAAAACTTTCAGAGATTGAGAAAATTTAATTTCGCTGGGTAATTTTTTTCTAAAGCTTTCCAGCGAGATGTTGCGTCGACGAGGAAAGTATACCGGCTCCTCTTTCCCACCCTTGTCTGCTCGTTTGATTTCATCGTCCTCTCATCGGCGCGGAAACTTCTTAAATTACAGGTATTCTTGCCAGGGGAAAGTTTCCACGTAACGCAAAATTTCAGAGGCGGAAAACCGCCAACAAGGATGAAATAAAGGCGGCGAAGACGAGTGAGCAAAAGGGAAGAATGAAAAGCACGCGAAGATAGGGCCGGTGGAAGGCAAGAGGGAAGAAGCACTCGTTCCAAGTAGACAACTCAGAGACTGCAAACTTCCAGAATTTTCCGCTATAGACCCACGCTCTTGTACCAATTAAAAAACTGAAAATTAAACTAATTAAAAATGCCTCACCAACTCTAAGAGGCCTCGAAGCTCCTAACGTAATATTTCTCGGTAACAATGAGAGGATGAAAATCACTCTCGTCCAATGTACCAGCGAAAGGGTTTCTCGATATTTCAACGAAAGAAGGGTTTTTCAATTCGCTGCAAATGCCTGAAGCTACTAATGAGATCGTTATGATGCTGCGTGTAACGGAAGATTTCTCAGTGTTACAACAGGAATTAATCAATTATATCGAATGCAATTTGTAGAGAAGACATTTCGTTCTTTATTTTCCAAGTTTGGGATTTGTACGAATAAATGTTTGTGATTTGAAGAAATTAATAATGGTAATTGTTCATTTGTATACAGGTGTAACCTGTTACAAATCGGTTATGAATTTTCATATCTCTACTTCTAACCATCAACCTAACAGTGGAACCACCGATAATAATAAAAATTCAATTGATAAAACTATTTTAACAAAGTTTTTGGGTTAAGTGCATTAAAGAGGAATCGGGTAATACGAATAATTAGAATATTCATTTCTAAGACGGCGTAACGAACTATGAACTGAATCTTTATTTCGATTCGTTTCGCTCTGCGATCCAACTCGCCGCGTACCTGAAATAGAACGCGAAAGAATAGCTGCAAAAAATTCACTGAACTCAAATTCCCAAGAACCGCCAACGTTTAATCCTCTAAAAGAAAAGAAAAGAAAAATATCGTTACTTGACCTAATTTTAAATACCATCGCATCCGAACAATGTTGATCTCAAAAAGCAACGTTTACCCCGGTTCGACTATTTTATTTTCACTGTTTAACCAACCTTAAAAAGATTCGTGATCTCAACCGTGGCAAACAACGCAGAACCGTTGTCGTTTAATGAGGGTGCGAGGAAAAAAGCAGAGAGGAACGGGTGTTGCCTGATGAAATATCTTAAACCCTTTAGCGGGGCAGGCTTTAGGCCAGGCTTTAGGCCAGGCATCCGTTGCCCTAGCAAAGGTTGCCGGGATTAAAGGGTTGAAACTCGCGGTGACCTAGTCCCTTCTTGCCCGCAGGGCCGCGTCCTTTTTCACCGGGAAATTGCACCGGAGGATTACAACGTTAGCGACGATAACGTTGGCCAACCAATTCCACGTTCATCAGGAGTGCAAATCTCTGGGAAGACGCGGCTGCGTGTTCAAGCTTAAGGCCAACGACAAAATCTCGTTTGACATTCATTAGGTCTTTTATCGCCTGGAATAGGCGATCGAGTGGCTTTAAGAAGGCGCAGAAATTATTCCAGTCGACGTTTAGGCTTAAATGCTCACCGTGCAATGGACTGAAACGTATCAACCGCGTGCCAATTATAGAATAGAGAGGGATAACGGAGAATTCTAAGCGTGCTATACGTGGTGTCCCGATCAATTGCCAAGGTGTTTATTCTTTGTATAAAAATAAATGAAAAATATACAGGGTGTCCCACCTAACTTGAGCATCTTAAACAACTTGCTAATTTTTTTATGAGGAGTTCTTATTAATTATATCAGTTCGAGGAGACAAATAGTAATACGATAGTAAAGAGTGAGCTCTTTAAGGTATAGTAATATTACCTTTCATTAAATAATGCATTAATGAAAATTTTCAAATTGATTTTCTCAAAATGGCATTTTGGCGTACGTGCTGTTCTTCCATCCAACGTCTCTGTGGAGCTGTGGAGAGGGGATATGATAGGAAAAAGGAAGGGTGTTGTTGTGTTTCGTCCTGGGCCTGCTAGTGGACTCATCAGTAAGGCTACCTAGCAGGCCCTGCCTTAGACGTTGGGATATTGGAAGGAAAGTTAAAGGCGGTATATATATGGACGAGGTAGTTGGAGCGAGTGCTTTCGAGAAAGTCCTATTTCGTATGTCCCTCTAGTGGTGGGTGCAGGAGAGCCGCCACAGTCTCAATTCGTATTCGAAACGTTACTCCAAATATTATTCGAATAAAATTTAATTCGAGCAATCTTTCGTTGCAAAACGTACGCCGGTGAAAGGGGCAATGCACCATCTGAAAATGTGTATCTACGTTTCTCGCAGCATATTGAAACGGTGCAACGGCGTGTCGACAGTGGCAATCGACAGTGTATGCGTAGCGCGTTGTACGTCCCTCCGGTGCACGAAAGGCAAAGATCTCGAAATCTTTCGGAGACCGCGAAAGGCAGAGGGAAGCTTTCGTTTACGGGGCGTGAAGTCGATACGATCTCCCTTCGCGCAGTTCGTTTCCATCGGTACCCTCGACTTTCGTTTTTCGCTTCGCCCTTTGCCTTTGCCACCGTCTTTCCCTCTTGGCCACGGGTTGGAAAGGCAGCAAAAAAACAAAACAAAACAAAGGAACACGTTTGAAGAAGGAGTGTCCTCGATCACGACAGCAGCGGGTTGTTAGAAAACCAAAGAACGAGCGAATTTGTTTTTCAGAGGAGATCCTGGGACCGATTGAAAACGCGATGGGTTAAGGGGGATGTAAACGGAGAAGCGAAGAGAAAAAGTAAACGCGATGAGAGGGGATTTCCGGCGAGTAAAAAAGGTGAGTGTTTAAAGTTGAACAGTTGGAGTAAGGTGAACAAATTCTTCTTTTTTTTTTTTGGCGGCGAAGAGATTTAAATCGTAGAAGAAGATTAAAAGGGGGTGTTTAAGTGATAATGAAAAAGAAAATTGATCGTGGAAGAGGGAAACTAAACTGAAGGGCCTGCAGCAATGCGAAGGCAGCTTCACTTTCGAGTAATTTGAGTAGATCAACAAAAGGTGATTAAAAATCCAGTACCGTTTCAAACGTTATAGAAAGCTATGGTCAACTAATATTCGTGTTAATAACCTTCTACACTGAATATCAAACCCATACTTTTCTTACCGATCCAACATACATGATCTCACTATTGCAGCTGCCTCTTTTTTGTACCGAGGTAGGAAAAAATAGCAAGCACTCACTAAAGAGGTTGGAAGAGAGAGCAAATTTTATTGCAATAGATATAGATAGTAAATTATAACGGATAATGTACTTAGAAGTAATAATATTTTAATGGTACAATTATATCAAGTAACCAAGAAAGTCTATGCCGTTTTAATCAATAAAAACAAATATATGTATATATATATATTAAATAATGACAGACAAAGCGGATTAAACACTAGTTTATTCATAAGAGATTTTATTATCTTTTTTCATCAATCTAACGGTTTTTCTATTCCCGTTTTATAATTCATAGAGTGTGCGTATACATCGTTTGAGAAATGACAAAACCTAGAACCTTTATATCTGTAGCGTGAAACGCCAATGTTATCAACTGCAATATTACCATACTTGCTACTTGCAGTTAATCCTTTCTTATACTATCAAGTGTAAGTGTAACTTGTAAGTGCAACATCGTGTTTGTAAATATAAAAGAAGATATATATAAGAAAAAGTGTGTAAAAGATGGAACTGCTGAGAATCCTTCAATTCCCAACAATAAACATAAAGAAGGATAGTAATAATTTATGAAATATAATGCTGTATTAGAAATGAAAGAGAAATAAAGTAGTCTATGGAAAAAAAAAATACTTCTTGAAAACCTATGCAATCGTATATGTTTTCAGGTAGGAGCGATGGTAACAAGGACGCATATAGATTCACAATTCTCTGTTAACAAACGGTTCAATTTTTCTGTATTAGGGAAGAAAGGAAGTAGAATCGGAAACGAGAATGGAAACGAAATTGACAGCAATTAAAAGAGGATAGCGCACCCTGCACCGACGCCCAATTAATTATTGGAACTTTCGAACGGTATTTCACGTGTTCGCTGTAACTTTGCAATTAGGTTTTGCTTGAAACTTCATTGTATCGCCACTATTTGTAAAGGTTTTCTAAATATTCGAAACAATTGATATCTGTAAAGTAGAAATGATATTAAAATTCGTAGAATATTTGCAGACTCGAGAAAGAACATTAGTATTTCTAAAATAAAGCTGATCAAAAGGTTGGAAGATTTAATTTGGAACAAAGAAAGATTGATTAGTAGATTCTACGGTAAACTTCCAGCTATGGTTCCATTATCCATAAATCTGAATAACAAAACACATAAATCTTCTTCAAAGCAAGGGAGACATTTCCCTTATAATCCCTCAAATCCAAACACTAGTGAAATACGTTCTTTTCAGCTACAAGAAAGAAAGAAAAAAAAAAGAAGAAAAACATTACTGTAACAATGGAGAAAACATTTCTGTAAAATCCAGGTGGAAAACTCCCTCCGTTTCCCAATAATTCACACCGCTCTGATACCGGGACGAACAAAAAACGAATATATTCCAACAATCAACTTTCGCGAAACAAAACAACGTACCAAACAAAACCAAAAAAAAACAAAAAAACAGAAAAAAAGAAGGGAACAAATCCGGTTGCCTTGCAGTGGAAAAAACTTCTGTTAAGCAAGAGCAGCCCAGCAAATTTATGGGAAGGACGAATAAAAAGGGAACGCGTCAAATGAAATACTCTTTCGACGGACATAGCACTTCGCGTATATTCCGTGCCACCAATGAAAGTCCAGTGCTATTAGCATGAAAATGTTTTTCGGCAAGGCGATATTTACGAAGGTAGAATGGCTCTTCCGCGTGTAACCCTGAATAAGCGAGGATGTACACGGGCGTGTATTTGGACGTGCATCCCCATAAATACGCAGTAACCACCCTACATGCTGGCCGCGTTTCCGTTTGCGGACATCCCGCGTATGTACACGAAATACGCATCAGCGAAGTGGTCGCACGTCTATACGTATAATCAGCAAAGGCCGAGTGCAACATCTGCATAAATGCTGTGGCTTACATGGATGCATATCATCAGCGTGACCATACACCTTACGATTAGTTACAGATCCATCCATTTACACGAATACGTGTATCGGATAATTTCTGTACAACTGGTCGAAGCAAATAACAGGAAATTTCAGGTCAAATTTAGGTTGCAGAATATTTAGCGATAAAGATGTGGAGTGAAATTAATTATTCAGAGATAAGGATGAACAGTATAGTAAATGACAATTTGACAATAGAATTATCAGGGCCGTGAAAACGACGGATTTCTAGTTTACTATTAAAATAATATAAATTAGCAAAATTATGTAATATGATAAATAGAATTAAATAGATCATATAGTAAGCCAGCGTTCTTTTGAACCACATTGATTTACAGAGTAGAGTTGAGCGAAGTAGCTAACAACTGACAATAAGATAAGTACTATATATCTACATTAGAGAAGATCGTTTTGGATAGTAAAACGTGTAAAATGTATTGCGAAAAGTAGTACCAAACTTCAAATGACGTTCTTAACGCGTCATAAACTTATTTAATTAATTTAATGTATATAATTAATTAATTTAATATATAGTAATTTTTTAATATTAAATATACATATATATTATAGTCTAATTTATAATATACATATATACACTTACTGGCAAAAGTTAAGAAACAAAGTAATCCGTTCCATATTTTTGTGTACTCTTTATTTTCTGATGTATATAGATTAGAATTAAAAATAGGATAACTTATTGTTTATTAGCATATGTAATGTTACCTTTTCATATTCTAAGCTATTTATCTCAAAAGATGAAAAATATACAGAACGTTACAAATGATTACTTTGTTTCTTAACTTTTGTCAATAAGTGTATTTATATTGCAATTTAAAAAACGAACTTCATGCAGCACAATATACAAACTACTAATATTTCAACTATAACAAATTTATGCAGTCTACGATAACTTAAGATGAGTAACGACTATCGCAAATACAAAAGTCCAAGATAAATCGATTACCATGGACGTAAGAAATTATTTTCACACGAGTAGAGTGACAAAGAGTTAGAAAAATAGACGAAGATAGGATAGAATAGATTACGATTACTTTGCTTCGCAGCGTAATAAACTGCCCCATATCGTAATTTCATAATAACGAGCTACAGCGAGCAATTCGCGAGACACGTAGTGCTCGAGATATCGACGTCCCGTGGGGACAATCAAATTTCGAAAGTGGAAGAGCTTAAAAAAGAAGCGAAACGTATCGAATTTTTCCGATATCGAGAAAAACTTGGTCGCAGCTGACTAATAGAAGAACAAAGACTAATCGAGTTCACTCTTGAGCGTTTTCCCCCGTTATCCAGTTAGATAAGTTATTATGAAACACCGAGGGACCGTATATCGAGTTCTACGGATACTATACTGTGGCAACTTCTTGCAGCAAATCCCGTAGAACTTCCAGACTCCCTTTTAAAGTTCGCCTTCTACGTTTCTCTGCCAGTTTTCTTATTCTAATTAACCCCTTGGGATAGTTATCCACCGCATTTGTTCCTTCATCGCATAGCCATCCTTTGAATCGTTGCTTCTTCAATAACCGTATATAACGTTGATGAGCACCGGCTTGTTTAATGCAAAGATTCTCCTGGCTTTTGTTACTAGCCGGGTAAGTTCGTTTGAACTTGCCGGTGAAACAAAAGCTCTCATGGATCGAAGAAACGCGTCGCGGCTTTGATCTTCCGTATTTCGCCGTTGGTTAATTTTTCGGGATAATAAAGTGCATTGATGCGAGCAGTACGTAGGGATTAAAATAGAATATTGCATATTTAAATGGAAAATTGAATTATTAATGGTACACTTGAACACAAATCTTTTAATTTTGTAAAATATTTAGGCCGTTTTTCGAGTTAAGACTTCAAACGCAAATATAGTTGGTCACAATAGCATTTGGTTAGATTAGACACTTAGTAATTTTTTGTTAACGTATGTGTTAACAAAGGATAAAATAATTTGATCAGTAAACGAACACTTAAACAAAGCGTCAACTCATCAGGTCGAATTTCAAGAACCAGTAGTATTAACAAGCATTTCGATAATTCGAATCATCTTTTAACGTAACTAATACGTCTCAAGAGAAATACTTCTTAAAGCATAACGAAGCAATTACAGTAATAGTAGTGATCTTTGAAACTACTTGTAAAATAACGAAATATATTTGTCGATAATAATTTTTGTCCATTACTGTACGTACTGCTGCATTTACTCGAGACATTCATCACTTTTCAAACTACAAACTAGAATCAATAAAAACAATATTAAGAATTCCAAAATAAACGTGTACCGCCGTAAACCTCCTACTTTTAGACTATCACTACTTTTTCTATTGTATACAATGCATTTTTTACGTATCTCGGACACGTTCTCATCAGGTAGACTGTAAAAAATAATTTTTTTTATTGTTCAATTTATTCCTACCACTCCTAACGCCTCAATTGTAAACTGGCCCGCCGTAACTCGCCGAAAAATAAAAAAAAGTAACCTAATCTAGCGAACCGGAATAAGTTTGAAACAGAAGGTAATGAGAGACGGTAAGGTGAAGTTAAAAGTTTCTCCGCGACGAGGAGCCATGTCATCGAGGTTTAATCGTCGATCAGCGGTGGACTGGCGAACCGGCCAGTCTGCAATTTATATCCGGTCCCAGGTATCATCCCCGCCGCAGTAACGTCCGATCGCGTTCGAGTCGGTCGTAAATTTAATTGTTTAACGAGCAAACGTTCGTTGATCCGCCGCATTCTCCTCTCCGCTCTTCTGTCCCTGTTCTGCCCCTGCTCACCGTCGAAGTCGCCACCGTTTGCGCGGTAACAGCTCGTAATTACCGGCCAATGCGGCCAGCCATTGATCCCAGCGACCATTTGTTTCCACGAGTGTACGTAGATGCGAAAACCTTGAAAGCGGAACACGGAAACAACGAGTGGGCCCCGGTTTTCGAACTTCCCTGCCCGTATCTTGTCTCCGGTCTCGATTAATGCCCCTTCGCGAATCGCCGCCATCTGATAGCTGTAATTTTTTATAACTGGATCGAGGTGAAACCGAGCTTCGGTGGAAAATTGGCGCGAATCGCGAGGGAAGTCGAGAAAATCACGCTGATCGCGAACGAAGATGGGTTGCATGATTAGAAGTACTATCGTTGGTCTGGAATTGAGGTTGATTGTTCGTACCCATTAGGATAGGAAATTTGGGCAATCAAATTTCTGATTTAAGATGGATTCTATGGCCGACAATGAACGAGTAACTTCGAAGAAGTTTTTGGGAGAAATTTCGCATTAAATTCTTTTATATGTAGTATAAAATCATCCGATTGCGATTGATTTTACAAGCGAAACAACGAATTCCAAAATAGCACAAGCTCACTTTCTCACATTGTATAACTTACAGTAACTCACATTATATGATTTATAACAACTCGAATTATATATAAAAAGTGGATTTATGTACTGAAAACGATTCGTTTAATCTATTCGTATTACAGCACTGAATACGCGACCGACTTTATAAATCAAAGATTAATTTCGGTTTTACTTAGAAATTGAGTATAATAATCGAAACAAGAGATAGTGTCACAGATGTGTACAGTAAACAAAAGTAAAATAGATATTAAACTTTCTCTTAATTAGTACGATCAATTATTTTCAAAATTAAAAAAACAAATATATTGAATGATAGAATTAACGAAAAATCAAGATGTGAACATTTTTAATTCGATAAGGTTATAAAATCCCTTCAAAATAAATGATAAAAGTTTCCATTCCATTTCGAACTTTTCGAATTACAGAACTGCACAACGATTTAATGCGTTTACAATTATTTTATGTGCAATTCACATTTATGTACATCAACGGTAAAACTGTTAAAAGTGTAAACGATGAGCGAAAAGGTAGCCGTAAAAAAGTTAATCTAGCGGCTTCTTGAAACATTGAAATATTCCGTGTGGCATCATAGCGTTGTGTTCCATCTTCATTTGCATCTGCAAGTGGTATGAAAAATAAATAGAGTTATTCTGCACGCCCGGGACTCGTAATTTCCCTTTACTCGTTTCTTCGTTCTGCGTTATACCACTTTCTCTTTTATTCCTCTTCATGCCCCTTTTACTTTCCGCCCATTTTGCCTCCCTTTTATTTCACGCTCCGCGTGCATTCAGATTTCGCTTACATCGAATAAATCCTCCATACCCAACAATTTTTCGCCGTTCAGCGCACGAGAATGTGCAAAAGCATCTATCAACCTCTAATAGAGCCTTCGATAATTGCAATAAAATTGTACAACACTTTAGCGTTTGACGACAAAAATAACCGGAACATTTCTGAAATTTCATATTGCGTTGAAGCCTTAATTTGGAAAATGTTCCATAGAAGCCATTCAAAGTATAAATTTAGCATTTGAAGAAGCTTATGTACAGTCACTCACGAAAGTCTTCGTGCACCCACCAAAATTCAAATATTTAAAAGAATATACTTGTTTTGAATTTTAGTGTTATTTTATTTTAAACAATTTCATTATTGGAAAAATGATGGCTAAAAACCCCCGTAATTGCGCATAGACTATAACATATTTCAATTTGAACAGAAGCCCCGCTATTAATGGAAAAAAATGATCGATTTGGCGTGGAATGGCCCGTTAGCTTTTTGCTCATTAACCTCTTCAAGATTATTAGTTTGTTCGGACACAATAATTTAACATTTTTTTCCACGTCTGAATTCAATTTTGAAATGTGTTTAAGATTATATCTCTGTATTAAAATTAATCAAGCCTACGTAATGCCATAAATGTTAATAAAAAAACACGAGCAAAAAATTGTCATCTTAAAATGCGAATCGTATTGGACCAGATTCCATCAATTTGCATAGTAATCTGCCAAATATTTTTTACTATAATGAAAGGGCGACTGAACGAGATAATTGAATATTTCATCATCATCCGCGGAGAAGATCGATATCTTTGATGCCTAAGTGCCGTTGAATAGTTTTTGTACTATCATTAGCACTGTCGGCTGTTTTTACCTGCTAATGAATATTTCCACTTCCATCAAATGTACTTTTTACACACCTTATTTGTAAGCTTTTTCTTTCAGACTTAATAGCATGCAAATGAAAATCTGATTCGTGCGATTACCATTAATCACAGAGTCTTAAAGTATCGCTGATGTAAGGAAATTATTAGATCTTGTCATCTAGGAATCCGAGGTGAAAATTTACATCGTAAAAGGAAATTTCCAGAAACATCGATTAAAAGAAAAACAAATCTTCCACTGGACTCTGGATTAAACTTAAATTTATTGACGATAAAAAAAAATAGATAATATATAGACATTTGTGTAGAATGAATTAGTAAAGTAATAGTTTCAAACGAAACTCCTAAGATTCACACCGACTGTTCAAAATTATTATATACTACGTGTACAAATTAATTCAGAGCTTTTATCTTTAAACTCTTGGCATCTTAATCAATTCGAAATAGCTACTTTTCTACTTTCTCTTCATAAATGTTAAAAATTTAGAATATCAGAACGGTATTTTATCTTTTTCGTAAATAAATATTGAATCTTTGGAAATTCCAAAGCCGTAGAATTAAGTGGTACGCTTAATATATTAAAATATAAAAGGGAATATAGGGGCTGACACACGCGCGCGCACACGATTAAGTTGCAACGCGTGAAAAGCGTAAAGCGCGAAAGTCTCGAGCGTGCGAAACGCTTCGAAGACATCGCTTTATGAAACAAGTTTCCGGAAGTATCGAGTATACAAAGTCGACGTTAAATTCCATCGTTGAGTGTGCTTCATGCACCGATGTTCCTCCGATTTCAAACTTTCCAACAGATTTCAGCCCGAACGCGGAAGTTTCTGTGCGACAGTGTAGCTTTCAGGAACAGCCATTCGCATATCGAGTGCAACTGAAATTAAAACCACGTATACGCACGTGTCTCAACTAAGTTCGACCGTCATCGCACATTAATTGACCAATTGCTGCTAAATGGTTGCATTATCGAACATCTGCGCACGTGTGAACAAAAAACAAAAAGAAGTTGAAAGTATAACGTTACAAAGTACAAACTTGTGTAACTTGGCGCGCAACGCAAATTAAATTTAGATACTGAACATTGGAAATAGATTGAAATTACGAGCAGTTGAAATTATTTAATGCATTTCTTTAGAATTTAAATGAGAACATTTTTAACTAGTAGTAATGAATTTATTATATTGAACATGTGGCGGCTCTCCTGCACCCACCACTAGAGGGACATACGAAATAGGCTTTCTCGAAAGTACTCGCTCCAACTACCTCGTCCATATATATACCGCCTTTAACCTTCCTTCCAATATCCCAAGTCTAAGGCAGGGCCTGCTAGGTAGCCGCACTGATGAGTCCACTAGCAGGCCCAGGACGAAACGCAACACCCTTCCTTTTCCTATTCTATCCCATCTCCACAGCTCCACAAACATATAAAAAAAAATGTTCATAAATAAAAGAGCGGTTGAACGATATTATGCTGCCAACTGGAACGATCTTTACGTTAAACGCGTTCTAAAATAGTTAAATAAAATTACGCAGAGCGAGAACGTTAAAGTAGTAGCAGCACCGTATAAGTTTCATTATTCCGTCGAAGAGTACAAGATTCTGGGAAGCGAAAAAAAAACCGTTCGCTTACGTGAAACACGTCGCGCGTGTTACTCATTATTAATGAAGAGAGGAGAATAACGTGATTCAGTGATCGTAAGAAGCAGTGACGATGGTTTCGTGTTTACTATTAGCAGCGTATGTATAAGGACAGCGTAACAGTATCGAATTGGATTAAATTAAACAGATAACAGACCGTGACGCAACTGCGGTTATTATGCAACGTTCTCAGGTGTATAATTGAATTGCACCGGTGTGCTACTCGTGACGGTGTAACACCCTCTTTAAGACATCAATTAACCGGTCACGGTCAATTTAAGTCGGCATGTGTGCAACTATGGTTGCAGAAGATCGCGTTAAATAATTAGAACTACGGTAGACTTCCGTATAACACAGTTAATACGTTACGCGTTGTACGAAATCGCGTTACAAGAAATCGCGTGATATTCGCGCTTGTTACAATGTCATTTTTACTATCTTACGAGGAACGTTTGGCAACTCGAAAATAGAAAAAGAAAAAAATCTGAAACTCTGTATAAAAGTTGTTCAGATGATCCTATTAATGGATCCATTTTTTTTTGTTTTGCCAAAGAAGCAATCTTAAGGGTGAAAACACGCTCTTAGAGAAAATATAAGTTTTCATATTATTGTCAATATTTTCAGAGCTATATACGACATGGAAAGAAAGTTAAAGTCAAAGTTTCATGGCATTTGATGTTCCACGGTATGACAAATAGAAGTTGAATAAATTTAGGGGAGAGAGAGGTGAGAAATTTTGAAAAGGAAAGGTTTTTCGTAAATTCGAATACACTTTGATTAACCCTTTCGTTACGAGGGACGTATATATACGCTCTCAAAATTTGAGCAATCGTTTCTTAAATGTGTACATAAATTTTTTTTATAACGCAATACAATTTCTATTACCATTCTTATATGCTGATTAAAATGTAAGAATACAAAGTAATTAAATGTTTGGGCTCATGCTAGTCTCATTCTAATAAGAAACGAACTTCATCTAAGAATTAAGAATCTTTTAATTTCAAAGTCCCGTAGCGAAAGGGTTGAAACGGTACGAACTTTTTTGGTTACCTGATTGTTTCCTCGTCATCCGTATATTTTAATATGGTATATTCCATAGAATGCATAATCTAGCAATTGTATAACATTTCTAATACCTCGATATGCTAATATTTTCATGGAACAGGAAGACTGCGCGAAACAATATCCACCAACATCGATATTTTGTTCCCTGGTGAATTCATCTCGTTTATTCGTTGATTAAAATGCAATGAACCGTGGAGTAAAAGCATTATGAAGAGCGATTCCTGTACTGATTAAATCTTGATTATTTCGTAATAATACACCAAAATATCGATTGGGCCGTGATAATGCCGGAAAATTTCTATCATCGGAATCGCCGTGTTTTTCCAACGCAATTAAACCAACGTTATTCAACAGTGCTTTTCCGAATATACAATTTTTCCCTTACTCGCGAATTACTCCTCGTTGAAAAGTTCTGTTCCGCTGAATATCTATCGAGCAAATATTCCCTTTGATCTGCTCGAACGTCTGCCGTCTTTTATCAGGAAAAATGTCACTCGATCCGATAATAAAAGCGTCGCTGTTACCCGAATTTCATGCACCTTCGGTGCGCAATCAACGATAAATAAGCATTACAGAATAGCGAGCAGGCTTTTTTTATACATACAAAAAAAGATGCGCAGAATTTTTACGACCGCCATAACTCTTACTTCGAACCAGTGACTTTTAAAGATAATATTTCACGTCTAAAAAGAAACGATCAAACGCAACGAATATCCTCTTCTTATCTCTTTCGAGACCGACGTACTTTGTTTTTTTTTTTTTTTCTAGAAACATCTCGTCCATTAGAATCTATTGATTGCTTCGTGAACCTACGATCGAAATTATAAATTATTGATACTGCGATGCAAAATTGGATTTCATTTTTACGTATTACCAAGTACAACATTTCGTTGTGTATTTCAAGTACAACTCGCATTTAAGAATTTACACATTTACAATTTGGATAAAGAATCGATTCGACGTATGTCACCAGTTGAAGGTTAAACGAATGATGCATGAACCCGTTAAAAGGGTTAAAACCTGTAGAGCAGTGTTTCCCAACTTTTTTCGTGCCATGCCCCACCTAAGCCTTTCTAAAATTCTTATGCACTCTATGCAACATATACCTACGTTTTAATTTTCAAAAATTGAATTGTTCACTGAAGAAACTTAAATGATAGGTTTTAAGAAGAGATCACTAGGAAATCGTTGAGTAAACACACGTCTCGTATCTATAATCTAACGTTTGTCCAGCTCGAGTAGCAGTTGAGAGTCGCCATACGGTTAACTTAAACTTTGTACGAGTCCATTTTCGAATTGCCCCCTGTTGCGTCACCGTATCGACAGTGATGGGTACTTTAACAACGCTGCATTTACTTCAACTTAATGAGGTAACGGGTGACTTTAGAAATAAAATGTCACTCGCTCCAACATTTCGTATCGATTTTTCGCGAGAAATGGATGACCCGGTTTTTGGCGCACGGGTTTCAGTTTCCACCGAAGTGTCCGGGAGTGCATTTAGCGGACCTCCTGTCAAGAAATGTCCAGGCGTGAGAGCAGCATAATCGTCTGGGAACTGTTCGGATTGAGTGTCGGTGTCTTTGAACGAATGCAATAATGTATAACGCAGTAATGTGCTTGACTCGTGTTTGTGAACTGCTCTGTGTGACTGGTGGTGGCGAACTGAACTTCGTGAGGGTTGGTGTCGAAAACATTTGGGTAAAAATTATGTTTAGGAGAAGGGATGACAGTGGTGGAACCTCTGTCTTGGGCCTGCTAAAAGATACCGTTTCCCTGGCAACGGTATTTTTGCCTACGCACGTGGTCAGCAGGCCGCGTATTGTTCTCTGGTCGCAGGCTAATTGTAAGTCGTAAAAACGGCTTCGCAGCTCCTTTGGTTTGCTACGCCTAAAATCGCGGCGCGACACCCCTTTTAACAATCAAATTGCCCCCCTGTGGGGCGTAGGTCCCAAGTTGGTAAACACTGCATTAGAGTTTGTCGTTCTAAATTAACAGAGGAGGTAATTATACAAATTTTTCCCCCGAAATACTAATACCACGAACCTTTATCATTTTTCCAACGACCATTCGTTCCGTGAAAACGACAATAAAAGGAATGCTCCTTTTTTCTCTCTCGTTTAATTCCCGTCTGCGTTTATAAAGTGGCAACAAACGCGGTAAGAGAGGTTGACTCATTGTCGTTCGCATTGTGGCTTTACCGATGGAAATACGGATAGATATTTATAAAACGAGAAACGCCCGGCACAGACGGCCAGCCGATCTCCTGGGAATAGATCTGTAAACCCAGTTATGCGATTTATTCGAAGCCGGCTCGGCAGCTATGTATGTATTCGGAAACCTTCAATATCCACCGCAGGGCAACGGAGAAAAGCTCGTGAACGAAAACGCGTTTCCCGTGACTGCTTATTTGTTTCGCTTCGTAACTTCTCATTTGCAATAAAGAACTCTAGCCGCGATAAGGTGTACGGGGGCTTCTTCTTCGTAGCATCCCTCAAATTTTTCGTTCGAGATTGAAATAGAACTCCTTCGATGTTTATCGTTTCGGGTGGTTTACGGCTCGAAGCGATACCGCGATTATCTATTCATAGTATTCCTTCTGGCAATGAAATTTTTGATAAATGAGAAAATTGCGTAGCGAAAACGTTGAATTCTTGTTTTATCGCTAAACCGTGTATCTGTTTATGCAACTTCATCTTTTCTTTTTTTATGAGTACAAATGCGTAGAAATCGAAGCTAAGTTCATATTGATTTCATCCCTTAACACTTTGCACTTCGTAGGCGCCACTAAATGTGGCGTAAGCGCGTAAATTTGATCAAAAGCTATGATTCAAAGTTTCTTCAATTGTGTTTACGCCAATTCGATTTTTATTCCTTCAAAATCGTAGCAAATTTTTGCTTTTCGAAACGTATAACACATGAAGTTTTAACAGGAATCAGAAAAGTGTATTGCATTTTATTGAGTTACTGTTATATGATATTATTCAAAAATGTTTGGAGTGCAAAGGGTTAAATATTATAAGGTGTATCTTTGTTTCAATATTTTGCATAATTCTGCAAGCAGAAGACAGTTTGTATGTTCCTTTGCATATTTAAATTTCCTATAAATGCATAAACATCCGCAGTGTACTTATGACAAATCGCGTGTCAAGTATGACTCAATGCTGCCAGCAAATCTAAATAAAAGACAGTACACTTATTAAACCGTGTGCAAATGTCATAATTGTTTGTAATAAATAATTGATTGTTTAAAAGTTTGATAAGAATAGGCGGATTACTTTTAACTAATTTTGCAAAGAGTGATTTGAGACCGTCTGCTTAAAATAAAAATAGTCGATTGTTGATGTTATCCGTTATTATAGTAACCGGATTTCACTGTATTTTAATTACGATATCTTATATATTATTGCATATTATGCACATTTCATTATTTTTTACGCGTTTAAATTGCCCATAAATGCACAAAAATATGCAACTCACGAACATAATCTTTTCTTCAGGCGATTCCCAGTTCAGTTGAAAATTTTTATTACACAATAAGCTGTGTCTCAATGAAACCTCCAATTATGTTTCAAAAGACAGATGATTATTCAGTATTTGAACAACTTATTCCAATATTTCTTTCCTCTACATATTTACAATATACATATACTTTATTTCATAGTTACAATCTACCTACAAATTAACATTTACTTCTGATTAGAGCGAAGATCAGATCTATTTTCACAAATGTAGTTCAACATAATAAAAATATCTAACAAAAATTATTCTTCATTGATAAACTAATATATAATTTAAAGAAACAATAAGTTTCTCAAAAAATATTGTACAATTTATATCTTTGATTGGTTTCATACTTGTAACACATGTAACATATTGTGGAGCTGTAGAGAGGGGATAGAATAGGAAAAGGAAGGGTGTTGCGTTTCGTCCTGGGCCTGCTAGTGGACTTATCAGTAAGGCTACCTAGCAGGCCCTGCCTTAGACGTTGGGATATTGGAAGGAAGGTTAACCCTGTGGAGCTGTGGAGAGGGGATAGAATAGGAAAAGGAAGGGTGTTGCGTTTCGTCCTGGGCCTGCTAGTGGACTCATCAGTGCGGCTACCTAGCAGGCCCTGCCTTAGACGTTGGGATATTGGAAGGTTTTTTTTTTTTTTTCATCGAGATACTATTGATGGTGGGGGGTGTACCGTGCCTGGTAGCTAATGCCACCTTACCGGAGGAACGTGATGGGTTGGGTTGGTATTACCTGCGTGGGGTATGAACCGCTTGGCGGTAGTGGAGTTAATCTAGGATAAAATTTGCAAAAAACCTAGAACATGAATCAAAGGGGTGAGATAGAGAGTGTATGAGAGGGGTGAGGGGTTTGACGAATTGAAGGGGGGAGTGTGAATGAAGGGGAGTCAACGTGACATTGGGAATTGGATTCTGATTTTGTAGGGGATGCGGTTGTGATCATAGAGACCGGTTTGCCTGATCAAGGAGTTTTCGTGGCTCTCTACAGAGTAACGACTTAGGAGATGGTCGATGTGAGCTAGGATCATTCTATCTTCCTTCCAATATCCGAACGTCTAAGGCAGGGGCCTGGGCTAGGTAGCCTTACTGATGAGTCCACTAGCAGGCCTAGGACGAAATGCAACACCTTTCCTTTTTTCTATCCTATCCCAGCTCCACAGTGGAGTTAATCTAGGATAAAATTTGCAAGAAACCTAAAACATGAGTGAAGTTGGGATATTGGAAGGAAGGTTAAAGGCGGTATATATATGGACGAAGTAGTTGGAGCGAGTACTTTCGAGAAAGCCTATTTCGTATGTCCCTCTAGTGGTGGGTGCAGGAGAGCCGCCACAATATAATATAACAAAAACAGGAATATAATAACAAATTTATTTTTCATAAAAGAAGTATAAGACACTATTTCAGACTTACTACGATCATGTTTGGAACGATATTCACTAGTTATCCGGAAATCACTCACAATCTGCGTGTGCATTATAAACATGAAGCAGAGTGTATCTAGAATATGCGATAACGATCCTCAGATTTCTTCTACTCTAATCGACAAATATACTGCGAATCAACCATAGAAAACAAATTTAACTTTCGAATTTGTTTGCGTTTCGTTTCGTCACAGATCGTCTGGCGAACGATGTAAAGTCTATTCTCGAATAAGGAGCACGCGAGTCATTGGTTCTGCGGGTGCTTATGAACGGTGAAACAGTAAAACTCGTTAATTTAATCGGCGATGCATGCCTTTTCTGGGAACAGGTTTACCGAAAGAAAACCGCGAACATCTCAGAGGATATCCGGGGATAAGTAAACAGGGGCTGCAGAATTTCCAGCAGTGAAATTAAAGTCGAGCATTTTGCATGGGAATGCTTGTCCTCGTAAGTCCGTGGAAAGTGCAGAAATTTTCGGGATAACGATTCATTTTCACCAGTGATCCGCTTTCATCCTTATTACCGTGAAACTTTCCGCCGCGTTCAATTAACGCTGCGAAGGCGGACTGTTTAAAAGTAGGATAATAGACGTTGAACAATTTTGGTAAGCTTAGCTTCTTGGGAAGCAAAAACGAGATTTAATTGAAGATTCATTCTTTTCGAACATCGGCGATTAATATTGATTAGGTCACTAAGAAAGTTGATGTCGCTTCTAGGTTTTGTCATTTGTCGCGTATCTAGCTCTGTTAGATCTTGGTATAGAATCGTCCGCTTAGCGGTTCTGTATTCTATTTTTCAGAGGAATCAGAAGAATAACCCGCGGAAGTTATTGGTAAGCTTAATCCTTTGCGGACGAGGAATGATAACATTTAAGAAAGTATTTTGGCCTTCAGTTGCAAACCTTCAAATTCCTAGCTATCAAATTCAAAGCGATCAGATTCCCAAAACTTTGAAGCGTTCATTAACGATATTAATTTAAATATTTCGCTTTAAAAATGGACTTGCGCCCAGAAAACCAAGAAACGATTAGGCAGCTATTTGCAGACACTCGTCCGCGAAAGGGTTAAGCTTGTTTTCACTCGCGTTGTCACGAATACAACAAGTGTGATAAATTACTGGATTTACACGATTCCCAATGAACTTTTAGGGATGAACGCGCAACCATAAAACGGGACCACGAGCGACACAAGTTTTTGCAGCTTTGTTTACATTTCTGCGTTACTTTTTTTTAAACAATAATGAGTTTTCAGAATTTTCGTTCGATGCTTTCCATACACATATAATCAATGACGCGAATACTCGATCTGCTTTTATATAACACAGGTAATATTAATACGTATCCAGAGATCCTTTAATATTACGAGTTTCTACGCAATATAATATTATTGATGCTTATTTCACTACAGCACAACGAATAGCGCAATGAATATTTCTAATAACATAGAAGTACGCGTATTAAAATAGCAGAGCACCGCTTGTTTCGGAATAACGTATAGCTGTGTGTAACGGAATAACGTAGCACCCGGAATATCGGAATACCATAATAATACACATTTCCGAATAACTTAGTACCGCATTCTTCCGTATAAACCGTAACCTGTATCTACGATATCAATTTTAGAGCATAAATATGCTATTACGCGCACCAGTTTAGCCTCACTTTAATCTTATAAAACAGCGATATGCGTAGAAGATAGGAAATATGCTCGAAGAAAAAATTGGAAACGGAATACTGCCTATAAATATTTAAAGTTAGTAGATATTGAATAAAATTGCGTAGGGTAAACCGTCCAATAACTGACCGCATACCAGTGAACGACTGTTACGTTTATGTAAATTGTAAACTTAAAAGTTGTTAAATAGTTATAAATATATTTCACTCGCACAGTTAATAATATATGTAGAAGTGCTTATGAAGATAAGGGTCGAATATTTAAAATCAAAATATTATGGTGCTAATGTTGCGTCTATTAAAAGAAAAATATTACTCAAGAAGAGTGTAATGAGAGAAAGTTGAAAAGAAAAATACGTATTACAGATACGCAATTTCGCGTTGAATGTGCTGTTATTAATATATTATATTAACACTAGGTTTACGGAACTCGTCACGTTGACGCCGTTCAAATTTTATATCTAAAATTATAGAGACCATAAATATTATTTTTCAGTACTCTACGTTAACTTTAATTAATGAAATGGTATGAATATGAATATGTATTCTAATTGATTCTCTTCATCCTCACGCTTCTACGTTCGAATATTTATATGCAGTATACGTATTTTCCAGAAACCTGTCAAATTATGCACGTAATGTCAGTAAACCTAGTGTTAAATACAATGTATTATTATTAATGTTTTTATATATTAAAGTTCATTAAAATTTATTAAAGTTTTTATTAATATTACTAATATCAAATTAAATATATTATTTGCTTAACGTATTTGCTTTATCGAATTATTTATCCCATCAGTGTTGAAATATTTTTATAACTATTTGATTGCGTGTGACTTTTATCGTAATGTTTCAGCTAACCGGTAGTTGAATGATTGTATGTAGTCATTTTCTAAGCTATAGAATTAATTTAAGAATAATACAGGAATAGGAAAGTAATTCTATTTTTACGAATATCTAAAGACAAATTAATTTTAAGTTCAATTTTAACGGTTGCTTTGTTGCTACTAATAATATATTTATTTAAATATTAATCTAAAACGTGCGTAAATTCGATAGTTCAGTCACTCACTGGTTGGTTTATCCTAGTATAAAGATAAAAGCGTAACGCATTTCATCAAATTCAAATGAGCACCGATTCCCTTTGACTCTAATGAATATCAATTTCTTCTTGCTTTCGTCGTCGGGTAAAATGCATTTGTTTCCAGAAAATAGAGTGAAATCGACAGAAATCAATTGTAGACATCACTTGATTGGCGTCGATAATACGATTATGCCGCAACTCGAATCCAATAATCGGATTCTGCACAGAGAAGTGATGAAACTTCCAGTTAGGTAGACAGTTCTGATAGTTTGGGTACTTATTTGTCCGGACGATCCCGTCGGGATCGATCCGCTCAGATCTGCTTGATCTCCTTCCGGCCAGTCTATTTCCCTGAATTCGTTTACCACTATTGTGCATCGATGCGATCCAAACTGCAGCCCATTTTGAGATTTCGCAAAAGATCACGACAGGATCGATGGTGGATCAGTCGATGAATACCCGAGCGAATACAGCCGGCAATCTCACGAAATTTCACGAAGGTAAGTTTGATTTTGGAATCAAACAAATTGAACTTTAAAGGAAAGACGGAAAACGGAACTAATATAAATACTACTTGGATAATACAAATTATTAATTGAATATTTGAATTTCAGATGTTGAATTGGAAATCGATACGAATTAATTAATTTATCCAGGATTAAACGTATTTATACACAGTGGGAGTCAAAAGTAGGTATACACCTCGCAAAAATGAAATCGAGTGAAACTATAGGATAATCAGAGTCCGATTATAATTATATTATAATTATAATAACTACTTGTAACAAATAAATAAGTATTTCGTAAGAATAATACAATTATAGTATCACTTGTAGAAAATGCGCTACAGTATAATTGCAGTACAATTTACAGTAAATCAATTATATCATAATCTTGCTTTTGTAAATTGGATGCTCAATTTTGGCTCTCACCGTACTTTGGATATTTTGTATACCTTTGCGTTTCATAAATCTTACAATGAGAATCGAAAGTGAGTATACATCTTACAAAAAATGAAAGTACAGTATTAAATAAAGTACAAATGAAATTACAATATAATTGTAGTAGTATTCATAGCAGATAAATAATCATTGTATAATAGTAGTTCAATCATAGTATTACTTACGATAAATACCTTACAGTATAATTACGATATAATTTACAGTGAAGAAATTATACTATAACTTCGTGTTTGTAACGCGTGTATACTTATTTTTGATTCTCACTGTATCTATTTCGTAACAATTTCCGTAGGGATGTATCCTAAAGATTATTTGTATTTCTCATCAGTTTCATTGCAAAAATGTATCCCTAGTATATCGGATAAAATTGAATAATTTTTTGATGCATTCCTCGCATGCAGAATAAAATTTAATAATCTTTTAATTCGATTGCGATTGTAAACGAGAGAGTCTTCGCTGTCGTTTGAACAACAGCAGGAACGATAGCTATGGTTAGCACATACATACGTAAATACGAGGAGCAATTAAGAGTTCAAACATTCGAAGCATTTTTCTCCTATCGAAGACAATTACTACACCGCCACTCGGCCGTCGACGTTTCTATTACCCGGTTCTTGCCGCTCCTATCCGATCGTTACTCACGTTTCCAGGCCGTTTGCCATCGCTTATGGACTCAATTTGTAAACCCCGTTCCCCAATCGGAGGACAAAGAATCTAACAGAAGAGAGAGAGAGAGAGAGAGAGAGAGAGAGAGAGAGAGAACAACCATAAAAGCAATCGCGTGGAAACTGAGAAACAATCGTGATAGTCAACACTTGAAATCCGCCGCTTTTCCTGATAAGTCGTCATATCGCATTAAGTTAAGCTGCAAGTTTTTAGACACTTGACGACTTCTATTCCAAAACACATATAACATTTAACAAACGTGGTAATGTAGTTGTACAGTGAATCCTCGTTTACAGTTTACTAGTTTACAGTCCCTCTAGAGTTGCACGTTAGTGTTGCGGCTTTCTTTTAAGATCGGCAAGTCGACGCTAATGAAACAACAAAACTTTTTTATCCTTGGTTTTTGGTAAATAAAAATTTCGCTAACATATTGGTGGGACCTTTCTGATTTATTAACTGTATTAATGGGATAACTGATTGGTGGGACCAAACATGATATAATTTGGATTATTCTTAAGTAACATATGATGGAAGCAATGTTAACATTCATTAAACAAATATATGTGGGATTGAAAGGTTTGCAAAATCAAAATCGCGTATAATGTAATGTAATATATATTTATATTTAACTAAATCGAAATCGCACTAAGCTAAGCTACGCTAAATATATTAAATACGTCTACTCGATGCCACGCTATCCTACGCTATATGCTTCCGCTCAGGTCTCTACTCTCTTCGACTTCTCAAAACACACTCCTGGCTTTTCCTTCGACTGCCACCGTTGTCGCCAACCAGACTTCTTTTTCTCTCTCTCACTCTCTCTCTGTCTCATTCGCACCCCAAACCTAAACAATGCACTTAGCCTAACTAATACTATCCTCGAATGCTTGGGACACGGTTCCGCAGGTCATCGTCGCTCTCCTGCAAACCATCAGTGTTCCGTCTTAAATTACTTAAACCTAAATGCTCTTAACCACAACGTTATAATTCTATTCGGGCCCCACATATAATCCAAATTATACCATGTTTGGTCTTATATTAATGGAAAAGACATCACAAATATGTTAGTAAAATTTTTATTTAGAAAAAACCAAAAATAAGAAGGTTTTGTCGTAGCATTAGTGCCCCTGTCTCACCGACATTCAACATTGTAATCTGGTTCGGCCGCCTTGACTCTCAATTGTAAATCCCTTTTTCTTTTTCACTCGCTATCCTGTTCTGTGATCTTCGTTGTCGGTTCTTTATTTCTCAATAATTTCTTCGAAGTTATTACGAATAAAAGAGATGGTCACGTTAAGTGGTCTACCCTGTATACACGCCTTTCGTGGATATTTTTATTTTATTTGTTTACTGTCCTGAGATGTCCCGTTATTGGTGACCATAATTACAATTAACAATTATCGCGTATATAGTTGTATGTTTGAAATATATTATTATATAAAACAATGTTCGTATACACTACATGTTCATAGCTACAAGTTCGTAGATACCTACATCTCTCTGATGACTATATTTGGTCGAGGAGGTTTGTTTTTTTTTTAAGAAACTTATGGTCTTGTTACACTGCTCCTTGTTGTCAAGGTGATTCTTGTGCTTTCGTATTTTGGGGAATGGCAAAATATGCGTTCTATAGTGATAATAGTTACTGGCTCTTGCTTTTTAATGAGATGAGAGTATCTAAGTCTTGTGTGTCCTATTCGAAGCCTATTTAATTGTACTTGCTTTTTCCTTGTGAATGTTACAGCTGAACTCACTCCGTGTACGTTTTTCCCCATTTTATGTAAAAGTATGTGCTGCTTTCTCCATGAATTAATTCATTCTTCTTTTATTAATTTATCAATATGTTTCTTACACTTCGTGTCATTATTTATTAGCTGTTTCGCAGATATTGTTAAACGTTTAGAACGTGTCTACACGTATATGCATTTCGCAGCCAACGGGTTAATAGAACTTTTTCAAAATATAGTTAGTAACGCGGAACCTAATCAAGGGGTTGTTTCACCCTCTAAGTTTAGTAATGATCGTTTCGCTTTCGTGCCAAAAATACATAAAAATCCACAAGTTTAATCACGATTCAGAAACTGTGGGATCCTATCGAAGGATTCGATCGACTCGTTAAACTCGTTCGACGTCGTTTAGCTTCGTTTCACTTCCGCGAAAGACGCTGTTCATCATCGTAAACTATCGAATTAATGAACCATAGTTCAAACAATAGTTGAGTGTTCCCTTTTCAAACGAGCGCGTGCTTTATCCCGAGCGACCATCGAAGAAAGTAAAGTATTCACGAAAGGCGGAAATCAGAATTTTACCTCGCCTCGATCACAGTGTTTACCGTAATAGGCTGCGCTCTCTATAAATGTTTATGAATATAATTTGCAAATTGCTGCGTTCTTAAGTACGCGCGTTTCTCGTTCGCGATATTCTGTTGTCTTCTTTTGCGTCGTTTCAATGATACACCGAAAAGGGAAATGTTCGAGGGAATGCAATTAGGTAAACGCAGCAGCGTGAAATCATTTCTATCGAATGGTAAAGAGGGGAGTCGATCGCTGTCGGAAAAAAGCAAATATTGAGCGAGCTAACGAGAAAATTATGCGCGCAGTTCATAGGAGAAAGTCAGATGTTACGATCGTTGAAATAAAACATGTTTCGTGGATGTTGTTGGAAACAAAACATTAGAAGTGTTATGATTACACCGCGGATTGCTACGGATTTATAAGAAATTCAAGCGTGCAAAAAAGTACAGAATACGCGTAATATGCAAAACTGTACAATATATTCGCGATAAGATGCGTATTATTATATTTAGAGGGGAAAACAGACTTTTATATTGATTCCATTTCTTCGCACAATTTTTAGTAAAGAAATAAATTCGTACACGCATCGTGGAACTCGCTTAGATAAATTCTTCGCCCAAGAAAATAAAAGTTCTTCAAAAATGATATAATGAAGCTGTCTAATATGATAAATGGTTGTTGAAAAAAAACTCGGTAATATAGCGTTTAACATAGTTTCGTTTCTGTGCGTCCTTAAAATACGACAGAACTTTTCGGCTAATATAATAACTCGGACACGCGAAGAAAGATTTTAAAGTGATGCGTTGCCCTTTCGAGCTTTCGCAAGCTTTTGCGCGGTGATAGATTTTCGAGTTCTAAAGCTAATAGTTAGTAAACTTTGGATTAGGTTCCGTCAGTTCTACATACCTGATGACTGGGTTGCGGATGTTTGTGTATTCATGAGAAATTTAAATGTGCAAAAAGGCACACGGCAGAGCCCATAACGTATTTACGAGAATATACAGTAAAACGCCGATTATACGAATTAATTGCGGGACAGGGTTCCGGTAATAGGTTTTTCGGATGATTGGTCCGAAGGAATCGAATTCTTGATTAGGTCATAAATCGGCTAGAAATTGATCGCCATGATTTCTTCTTCGGGTCCATCAATAACTGTCGCCTCTTAGCTCGAAAAAATAGTTAAGTGGTAGTAAAATTGTCTATCCACCATCATCGTTTGCGATCCGATACGTAATCTTAAAGAAAAAAAATAAATGTAACTTATTTGCATATATTAAGTGTAACCAATGAATAATCCATTTCCCTTGTTCGATTCAGCGTTTATTTTTAATAAAATTGGATACCCGCTGCACTTCAAATATAATTGCTATCGTTTGCTACATTTCTCGGACAAGCTATAAATTCCTATTCGAGAGTCAAAGTTTATTCTCTAGGTAAAATAAATACGTCAACCTACTTAAAATATTGTAACGTATTACTTGTTACGTCTAATAATTGGGCTCACGCTCGTCAATGATTAAACAAATAAATAAATATTTTACATGCTCTCGCAAAATTAATCTACGTTACAAAATTCCGAACAAAGATTTCATTCGATGCCTACAAAACACCAACGCTTTCTTTTTTTAAATCCCAATAATTCTAATAGTCTATACTTGTCTACAATGAAACGTAATATACCATTCTTAAATCATCATACAAAACCCACTTATCGTTTACCACAAAAGCTTCATTCAAATCAACACCTAATCCCCGGCGTGTGTTTCTCTTGTTAGACGTTTTACAACTAGAGTGACACGGCTACGTACGAGGTACGATTCAAAGCAGCTAATGGAGGAAGCGCGTAAATTCGCGGCCATTCATTCACAATAACGCGAATCGTTCGAACGTCCTTCAGCTGACACTTGTTAATACCATTAGCGTGACAACGAGGCTTGAGTTTACGTTCTATCGCGACGACGTTAATGAGCCAATTTATTGGCGTGCTTTACAACGCGATTCCTATAGATTACTTATACGAACGTTTCCTACCAAGGGAGAGAGGCATTATCATGCAAAACGACTTTCTCGGATAGCATGCGGCAAAAATGCCGATGCAAATTCGAAACCTGGTTGGAACCCTGACGAGTTTTCGAGACGGTTCGTTAGTTCCTAACGCGAATAATAATATTCTTCTACACTGGCCATTTAAAAATTTCCATAACAACCGTGCCTCGATCCATTTGCGAATCAACCCTTCGCGGAAAGGGAAAAAATAGAGGAAATCGTTAAGGTAATTTATTTGCAGGATAATTTTAAATGTGCCGTGAATATCTGGAATAAAATGACGCGATTGAAAAATCTACGAACTTCAAAAAAGCTTCGGATATCTTCTGTAGAATTTTTTTTTAGTTTTGAAAAATTTCTTCGTATCCGATTATTGTTTCAATCATTGCATGCTGTCTTTTCTTAAAAATAGCTATCGGTATCTTCTTTCAACGTATGATGTCACGGATAAAAATGAATGCCAATTAAGAGTCACTATTTTCTGCTGAGTTACTTTTTATTGTACATTTCATATTATATCAAATGTTATTAATTTTCTTTAATGGAAAGACAAGAGTATGTTGATTTATTTTCTCTATGACTCTTCGTATATCAATCTAACGTTACATTATTAACACGTTAAATGCCGTGTCAATTATCGGTGACCGATAATAAACTTTACTTTTAAACAGTTACCGAATTCACGCGTAATGTACTCAATGCATTAACCAGAGCCATACTTTCTTAATTTTTACTTGCGCATTAAAAAAGCAATTATGTATATATAGTATAATATTATATTAATTACATTTTATAAAAAGGAATTTATCCGTTAAATAAATGATTATTATTATTATTAGTCAATAGTAAAATTGTCTACTCCCAATAATTTACCATTCACCCCCAAAAAATTCCATTCGCAAGCATTCATATCCGCCTAGAAATTCTTCGGCCGCACCGAACGCAACAATAACCCATAGACGCGTGCAATTGTGCCTGTCTGATGTACCTTTCTCCTTTCTTCGCGTCTCCTCGCCGATAATATACAAGGTATCTCGGCTTAAAGACGTGTGTACACACCTTAACGATCCTCGGGGCTGATACGTAGGAAGCTGATTACTCATCGCGCCGTCTATGCCGAACGTTTAGCGACTTATTGTGCCTGGTTATTGAACCCCTGGGAGAGTACCCACTATCTACGCTCCTCCTTCTCCCTCCCCAACCCTTCTACATTCGCGAATATATATATATATATATAGCTTGCATTATAATTATACGAGCACCAACGTTGTACCTACGTGCATTCGAACGGCTTACGCAAGAATAAGAGAAAGAGGCGACGATGACGCGAGTTTTATTAGCGGAGGGACCAACAGAAGCCTCAGTTTGCTCGAAGGAGAAAGAGGAAAGAAGAAGGATTGCTAGGACTTCCGGTTATTTCGCGTGGCGAACAACTTTCTCTGGTACGCGAATGTTTAGATGATTAACAACGTCAATGGAAACTATTCTATGGCGAGGTTTTGGCTGTGGTTTGCCTTTGTACCGGCGGAATGTATTCTTGGCTGCGATCCGTGTGGTTTCTGACGATGGGAAATGACAGGGGATAATAATTGTTGGACGTGGAGGAATTCGGAAGATGGATCGATGATCTTCTGCGTCCAAATGAAATGGTTACTCGATTTTTTGGTATTTGTTAATCGTATTTAGAGTTAAATCCTTATAAACCGTATAATACGATTACTTATGCGACGGAAGAAGTTCATGCGAATTTGTATTACGAAATTTAAGCGAATTAAAATGTCTTCGAATATAATTTTCTTTAATAACGTCAAATATGGACAAACTCGTCTAATGACGTTGCCATTGCTGCAGTAATTTTGCTAAACGCTATAAAAATTCGATTTTAATATATTTCTGATTGAAAGCCCAGATGATTCGTAAAACAAGATTTATGTACGTGGTCTATATTCCTTTCAAATGTCATTCTATATAACAATGCAAAAGATGAACAGAGCTTTCTTATGATACCACCATTGTTATATTAGTTTTTCAAGAATTTATGCAAATTTTATCCGAATAAATTTCTGATGGCAAAACCGGCCAAACTATTTCTGGTATCTAATCAAAATTCGACTCAGAGTTCATTTAAAATTATTTCTATACAATAGCAACAATATTTCTAGGTAAAAAGTACACGAATAAAAGGGCAATGCTTTCCTTCGGTATCTTCAACGCAAGTAGCACTAAAAACCGATTCTATTGTCCTCAATCCTGGTGATCTACATAATACTCTTTTTCGCCAAGTATGCGAAACTTGCTTCGCATGCGAGTACATCCAACATTCTCTCGAGACACCGTATTTCCGTTGATTCGACTTTAAGCGCGTTTACAGCATCGACAAATACCGAGTCAACAGACATTAGCCTTGTTTCAAACGGTAACAGGATCAGACCGTTTCCTTCTTCCCCCCTGATAACCTAACTTCAGAATTTCTTGTCTCGTAACTTTAGCGGCGTTCGTTAATCCGTTAATGAGTTAACGATCTGAGACGACAGAAGGCAGAAACTGAAGTTCGCTGCGGCTAGATTGCACGCCGAGACAAATGTAATTAATTAACCTATCGTGACCCGAGTTTTCCGCTTTTCCTCTGCTGCATCCGTTCGCCCTTCGCGTTTTCTTAATTCGCGCGAGATTGATCGCCATAATTTTCCGCGCGTGTGCAACGCGTCGCAGAAATTCGCGGCAACCTCTTCTCTCGCGTCGTCGTGCAACGAAGTGACGGGAGAAAACTGTCTGGAACTTGTGACGGGCTTTCGAGAGATTCTACTACTACGTCGGTGTTCGCCTCTTCAACGTTCCAAACCTACGACTTGGTGTTTCTGGTTTCTTCAATAGACGACACGGGCAGTTTTATGGACAGCGTTTGTTGTGCTAAGAACGACATTGGGTAATTCTGAGAATCGAGTGATGCTAATTAGCGATCAATTTTCGAAGAAGAATGGACTTTGGTTTAAACGAAAGTGTAAGTTGGAAAATTTCATAGGTTAACCACGATTTAAGAAAATATTTTCTTTTTCTTACAAGAGAAATCTTCTCCTTTCAATTCTTTGGTTATGCGAAAATAAATAATTAATTAAAAGTTCACGCTAATGCAGCTGGGACTCATTTTACGCGGAACCTCTTTTACATGATTCTAAAGATACACCGATTTCCATCGATACGATTTATTCACAGTCACACGATTACTACGTTTTCACTTTGCTTCGATTTATTAACTTTTTAGACATCACTTTTCTATTTATTCATTTTTCCTTCACTCTATTACATTTATTATGCATATTATGTTGATTCAATAATGTGTACCTATATGTATATGCATATGTACTTATTATATATATTAAATGAAATGCTTTAGTCGACGAATACGTTTCTATGTTTTAAAATTAATTTTTATACAACTTGCGTTTTATAACGCAAGTTTTATAATTTGTTACCAATCAATACTTGCTTGACTTTTTTTTACAAGGTACATTTACGAGGTGTAAAAGAAGTCTCAGGTGTATTAATACTAATATTAAGTGAATGCAAAAGTTTTAGTCTTGGCTTAACTACTATGGCGTTGAACCAATTTCATTGTTTTGTGACAAAATCCGAAACTTGGCTGAGAGGCGACAGAAAGTCATAGAAAGTAAGAGGAAATACTTCGAATATTAATTTATAATACAATCGAATCCGCTTATTACGATTATTTTGGGACTTGCAATTTTTGATAAGAATAATCGACTGATAACATTGCACAAAGGATAACAAATTTTCATTGTCGATGTCAATTGATTAAAAACAATTATGAAATGCATTAGACAAGTGAGATTTTAACAGAAATCTATTTCATTATTAGAGGATTTCAAAGATATATTCTTCTATTTTGCATATCGTACATATCTTTCATATTCTGCGTAGAAAGAACATATTTTTTATGGAAAACCAATTGACAGATTAGGATAAATTATTGTTGTTTATTGTAATTTAAAACATGCACAAAACTTAACACAAAAGTAGTATTATATATATGTACATATATAGTATAATAGTTAAATAGTTTAATAATTGAAAAATTAATAGAGTTTAATATTAACGTTACATTTTGCTTGTTATGTTAACAAGTTTAATAATTTAACGATACATAATTATTTTTAGAACAGTTTGCGTAATATTAAATACATTTTTATGTATTACACATCGTGTACAATATTAAAAACATTGATTAAACAGACGTGTAGAAATTTTCTAATGTCTATGCAAGTGCATATTTACCAAATCTATCCTGCGTACATATTGCATATATCTCGCATATCATTTGCATCTTCGCTGCATATCGTAACTGCGTAAACTTCCACAGTCTAATTACGATATTTGTACACGGCTTAATGGGTATACTATCTTTGTTATTTAATTTTGCCGGCTGCATAGTTCAAGTCGTGCTTAACACGCAAATTGTCATAAACTTCTTTGCCATGCACTCAAGTAAAAGATAAAGAGTATGCTTCGGTTAAAAGCAAGTTTTGAAGGGATTGAGTAATTGATTGAGTAAAAATTTGTTAAGAATTCTTATCGTTTGTCCCCAAGTGTAATTATCACAATTGTTATCTACTGATAACCAAAGTTTGATTATAACAAGCGAGTTATTTTTAACTAATCTTATATACAATGTTTTGGAACCGACTGATTATGATAATAGCTGATTAATAGCATTATATATCAGTGATTATACCAATTAAATTCCACTGTACTTATCTATATTTTACATAAACAGAAGAAAGTTAAGGATAAAGACTAAAACTTTTGCATATACCTAATAATTATCATAACAACGCACAAATTTTTTTCTATTTTCCTTCTTCACAAAAAGTTGAACATCCTGTTTCTAAAAATTCATTTGGATATAAATACAAGGGTGTTTCCTAAACCTTTAACTACTTCTTTTAAGCATTTCTATTGATTGGCTACAAAAATGTTTCAAACACAAGCTTGTGAGTTTTTGGTCGGCAACACATATGAATATTAAACTTGGACAAAATTCTGTTTCAACAAAAAGATCAAGGTCACATTGTCAGATCAAGATCACATTAACTGTGTAGTCGACTGAAAACAGACAAACTTTTGTTCAAAACGTTTTTTAACCAGATCAACGGACACGCTTGAAAAAAGTAATCAAAGGACCAGGAAATACACTGTAAACATTATGTAATAAACTTTGTTTGCTTTACTGTAAGATTATCACAATTTACAAATTAAACGTACAAAATGCGCCTCAAGTCTTCGAGAAACATCGTAGCATCCACAGCAACACCCACGTGGCACGAAGTTCAAAGTCCTGCAAGCGTACGACGCGACGCGGCGCGGCGCAGTGAAACGACTACGTTCATCGGCGTGTGCCTAAACGCTCAACTTCCGGTAGTCGTTGGGAAACCGTTGCTCGGCAGAGAAACTTTGATTCTCGGTGGGTGGCGGTCAATTTGTTACCCGCGGAAAGTCTGGCTCTTTATACGCAAACAACACCGCACGGTGGAACGTTCCGCGAAATTCATTTTCGCAAAACACGGTGGCTGCGGAGCAGGCGTATATCGCGAGCAGAGTTAAAGCGTGGGCGGTTCTTCGCGAGGCGTTTCGAGAAGACAAACGACCGGTTGCCCACGCGAGACGGGCCACCTTCTCTTCTTCCAACGGATCGCGGATTTCCACGCTCTGCGACTCTCGATTTTCGCAATTTTCACTCGGTGGCTTGCGAGGAAAATTTCTAGCGAGACCGGGTCAGCGTGGGTGGGCTAGACACGTTGCGACAAGCGAACGATTCGACGGTGGGAACTGGGCGATTGCGCGCGCGTGGGTACGTCCCTGTAATTTTGCGCTTTTACGACCGTTCGCGGCTAATCACCGACTTGGGACGACGTGTCCCTGGTTTTTTTTTTTTTTTTATCGGACAACTGGGAAAATTGGCGATCGAAACTGTTTCGGTATTCGGAGCTCGATTGATCGATGAATCCGAAGGAAACGGGGATACGAACTCGTGGGGAAGAGGAAAAGTATCGCTGGGATTGTAAGGTGAACTCATGAGCGAAGCGACGGATTGATGCAACGATATTCAGAATTTTTGCAATTCTGATGATATCGGGGAAATCAGGGAATATTAGGGAATATCAGCTGTTTCTATAGGAAAATACGGAGCAACGTTAAAACGTACACAATGCGACAAGAAAGTAATGAGATGGCGGCATACTTGACAAGGAAACGTACCGAAGTGTTAATAGTCGAGTTTAATCAAACATTAGTAGCTAACCAGTGCTGAGTAACCAAAAACATTCGGCCCATATTTTTTTGTTTATCTGCCTCAAGGAGTCCTTAAAAAACGACGCTGCTGCCATAATTTTGAATTGGGACAGACAGAAGTTATATAATCTTTAAATTCCAATAATAATTTTGCCTACTTTTAAATCAACTGTTACATTCTCGAGCAATCTAATGTGAGTTATACCGGTTGGAAGTGAAGTATTCGGTAATTTCACTAATTTTACGCTCAATAAATTTTACATGTTTCGTGCCAAGTGATTCAATATCTTTTATACGAGTTCCGAAGTCTCGAAATTTCTAGATATTAATTTACATCGGAAATTTGACTTCTGCCAAGATATATTTTCATTTATATGCGCGTAATAAATAATAAACGCACCAATATATTATGCCAACTAAGCATCGTTGTCTTATAAATGATATGTTTTATTTCCTCAGAACTTCGTCAATCATTAAAACAAGGAAATATGAAAATTATTGCGCGATTATACGAAATAAATCACATTAATAAAGTAGTAAAGAAAGATTCACTTGGCGGATCAACACTGTTCGGAGCAAAACACAAAACAACTATGTAATACAGCCAGGGATTGAAAACTGTTATAATATCGATTTTGGTTCTCGAAGCAGTATTAAAGAACCGTTATTTTGTATATAAAGAATCGAAATCGGCGAAGATATCGAATTGGTAACGGATCCAATACTTTTTAAAATATCAGTTCTATTTTGATTTTTGGATTGACTCTCTCGCTGATTTTGCGAGAGAATGCGTAAAACTTGTTAAGTAAGGTATTAAGTATTTTAACCCTTTCGCTACGAAGGACGTATGTATACGTCTTTAAAGATTCGACAACTATTTATTAACAGTATCCATATTGTTTCTCTTCAGTGTCATATTACTTCCGATTTTATTCCTACAATAATATTAGACCATAATCGACGATAAAAAGCGTCTAAATGTTTATATTTGTCCAATTTCCATAGTAATAAAAATGATTCCTTTTCCGTGACTGTAGTTTTCATTTTTGGAAAACCGTAGCGAAAGGGTTAATCATTAAGCGGTTTCTGAATCTTTTTCGACTCATTGCGTTGACTCATTTATTTGTCCAAAAGCTAATGTACTTATGGACAAAACTACAATGACATACCCGCTAATACGTTTGTCTTCCTTTCCTTAACAATATACGTATAAAAAGGTCATTTCGTAGATACTACCAAAGCGCTAATATCAGTAGCACGATCGAAGTTGCATCCCACAACCACTTTCGTCCATACAAACCCGCCCAATGCAACCCGAAATCACAAACTCCTCCCGGGGAAGCTCGCGTACGACCTTTGCCAGGAATCGAGGTTGCCTAGTCGCTGCAAAACGCGTAAGAACGAGCCACTTGATCGCACACGGGGGTGTCGAATACCAAGGAGGATCGACAATTCCTCCGGAAGCCGTTTGCACGGCTGCGAGTTATTCCCGAAGCCGGGGTCGAACACGTAAGAAAACGTGGAATATCGGTCGTAGAGTGGTTATCGAACGCGGTCCAGCATGGTGTGTACGGTATCACGGTTGGTCGACAAATTTCAACCACCGAAGCCAATATCGGGGCGTCGCGACCGGAAAAACCGTGGAACGCGTTTCCATTTGGTCGAGGGGCGAGCCATGAACCGTGTCGTTGCCTCGTTCGATTCGTGTAGGTGGCTATGGGCATCGACGAGAAAAGGGGGAGAAAAAATCGGACCGGTTCGGCGCCGTTGTATCGGAAGAGAATGGGAAAATGGGGCGAAGCGAAACCCGATGGAGGCAAATGTATGACGTCGTTTTGCGGTCCGTGAAAATTCCGGCCTTTCAAATATTGGAACGAGCACCGCTGGCCAAACATTTATTTAACCTCGGCTCACCTTCAACCCCTCCCCGCCTATCTTTCGTCAATCGTCTGCCATCAGCCCCCTGTTTTATTCGTACCTAGAATTCCTACCCCGGATATTGTTTATTCTCATAATATTTGCCTGTTTCGTGCAACCCGGATTTCGCCAATTTTGCCGTATCCGCGGATCGGTTGACTATCGATACGAAATGTGTGCGAATTAGGCGTTTGGTTTGTGGTTCCGGGCGCAGAGTACCCACTGCGAGTTGCCGTTTTCAGATTTCCGTGGGAAAAAAATATGTGGGAATTTTGGGCAAAATCGGGGAAACTCTAGGGTGAAGATGATTGCGTTAAGCGGAGGGATGGATTCGGGTTTGACTTTTGAATTATGAGGGTTGCTGAAATAATGGGAAGGGTGACATGGGTTTGACGGTATGAAAATTAATGCTGACAATTTGATATCCTTTGCTCCCTTTGGAATTGAACATGATTCTTATCTTAGGGTCTAATTTGTTAGAAAAATGGAAATGAATTTTGAAGTGCCCATTTTTACGCAAGGATTTGAATCGATATATCGAATGAGTGTAAATGTTGTGATGGATTTGCGGTACAATCAATATTTTGCGCAATTTAATGGATACAAATTCTACAATATTTATACAGTGAAAATTACAGCAAGCTTGAAGCTTTGCAAATTAATCACAGATGGAGACCATAAAGTTCTAACTAATTAAAAAAACCTAATTAGTCCAAGGTCATGAATACTTGCTTCACCGAATGTAAAACTCAAGCATAGCCACGATTAATTAATTGATCCCTGTTTCATTTGACAACGATAATTATTACCGTTGCGGCGTACATCTACGTGCATTCTTCGCAGTCGCATAACTTTGACAATTTTAACAAACGTAAAGAAATAGTTTAGGACTTATTTGAAACATTTAAAATTAATTTGTCAATTATTTTGTAAATTGTTTGCAAGGTAACAACGTTTATTGGTTTACAGCGAATCCATCAAAATTTATGCATTCACCTAACATTTTTTGGCAAACTTAAGGAATTCCCTTTCGAAATTTTTACTCGTTTTATTATATTTCATATTCATCCCTAATTCTTTTATTCTTATTACAAACATTACAAACTCATATTTTTTAAACAATACTAAAGAAACGAGATTTAAGTAGAGTTATTTTGACCTCCAAACACTATTATTTGTATGCTACTTTCAATATTTCCCCTACTGTTGAATACGATTTGCATTCTACATTTACACGTCTAATTTTCCCATAAATGTATAAAAATCCACAGTCTACTTATTATTATTCTCTTTTATTTTTAACATACGTAACGCAATATATTTATCAGCAACTTGTTACAAAATAGCTCGAAGCAAATGTTCCAATTGTCGTCACAAGTTGCACAATAATAGATTACAGAGATTTCGCCCAGCATGACGCATCGCCTAATATTTTCCTTGCTTAACATCGTTAACGCGGCATGGAAACTTTTTCGTGCTATTACCCATCGAAACCACTTCGAGCGGAACATTTGCTTCACAAAGTATACTAATATCTCAGAAACTCGAACGGGAAGTGAAAGCAGCGAGATTCCGAGTTTCCCACCGAAGTGCTCTCAATTAACAAGGATTATTACTCGGTAGCCGTGTCGATTATTGGAAGCATGCTCGACACTGTAATGAAGTCAAGGTCACCGAGATCGTGCATCGTCGGGATACGAAATTAACACTAAGAGTCTAATTTCTCCGTAGCCAGTCTTAATTAATCGCAGATGCTTATCAGCGTCGCGGTTTTCCCTGACTCGATTTTGCGCGCAATTTCCAAGCGGTATTAGAGTTACCGTCAGAAAAGGATAAAAAAAAAAGAAGTATCCCGTTATTAAACGAGGAAAGAAAAAATCGTGAATTACGCGGAAAAGAGAGGCAAGAAAGTTGGTAATATCTTACTGCGACCCAATTACGCTTCGTTATGACTTACTCAACAGATGATAGTTATTTCAGCGATATATGCGCCGATGATTATGAAAGTGGTGTAAGTAAAAACAGAAAAAAAAGAAAAGGAAAGGAAAAAAGATACCCCATATTTTCGCGATACACAAGTCGATGTAACGCAAAATGAACGACGAATTAAGTTTTCTTGGATTTTTTACTTACGTCACTTTCATAATCATCGGGCACAATTATATTGGAAACCAACGCCGATTATATTTAATCGTTGACACGAATGAGATGAAGAAACTAAACTTGAATAATAGTAACAAATCCATTGCGTTTAACTTAATTATGAATGTGTATGTATTGCGAAAATTGTAACGAGTCAAAATTACGCGAGATGGAACCCGGTTTTCCTTCAATGGCGTTCTTTCCAGTTCCCACTGGCGCATCAATAACCTAGATCAGGATTAGTGTCATCAATCTCTCACGGTTCCGTATGTACACAATTCGACATCCAGCTTTAATGCTGCTGATTTAATTTGATTTAACGCTGCCTCTGACAAGGATTTATCACCCATTGCGTTCTCTGCGTTTCCCGGTAACCTCGAAAACAACAGGAATTACGCGAAGTCAATGCGTATCATGCATCCCTCATTTTACCACTAGCTTTACTACTATAAGTAGTCCTACAGAATTAGCATACAAAAGCACAACAAATTCTTACCAAGTGTTATAGAGAACTCGCTATTTTAAATGAGAAATAGAGTTAATGTGTCCTAGAAACTTAGTTGACTATCTTTTAAACACGTTTATTTAAACACATTCGCTGTCTTGTGCATCGTATTTCGATGGACAATCGGTATTAAATGAATTTTATGAAGATTAAGCTCGTTGAAAATGTTGAGCTCGAATTAAGCTCGATGTCTAGGAATCTGTCTTGTATAGCAAATGAGAAGCAGAATTTTTATGCTTAACATTTTGTCGCTTTACTGAACGTACTGTGGAGCTGTGGAGAGGGGATAGAATAGGAAAAGGAAGGGTGTTGCGTTTCGTCCTGGGCCTACTAGTGGACTCTTCAGTGCGGCTACCTAGCAGGCCCTGCCTTAGACTTGGGATATTGGAAGGAAGGTTAAAGGCGGTATATATATGGACGAGGTAGTTGGAGCGAGTACTTTCGAGAAAGCCTATTTCGTATGTCCCTCTAGTGGTGGGTGCAGGAGAGCCGCCACAGTACAAATGACGACTAGGCTAGATGCTTGGACAGTGAACGTATTGACCCTTTGCGGACGAGAAGTAGTAACACTTGTGAGAGTACTTTAGTTTATTAATTCCACGACTTTGAGTTTTCACGCTTTTGACTTCCAAACCATTTAATTTCCAACGATTTCAAATGTTTATTATTACGTTAAGTATTAATTGCATTAAGTTTTGTGCTTTAATAGTCGACATAGGTTCGGAAAGCGAAAAAATGATTATGCGACTATTTGTCGACGCTCGTCCGCAAAGGGTTAAAATGAAACCTATCGGAGTATTTCTTGTAAACAGATTGAATTTAAAACGAGAAATCTAAAATCCGTCATTTTAACAGATTTGGTTGTTCTAGTCTAGATTCGAATCTTAAATAGTATAGAAAGTGGAGGGGTGAATACACAATCAGTGAAACACATAGTCACAAACGTATTTTACAATCAGTGTCAGTAAATCTAGTGTTAAATACACTGTTCAAAACAATTAGGGGATTACATATTACGACCATTGTTCCCGTATCACTTCGACTGGGGTATTAAACTCAACCTGTTTCGTAATGTCGTATGAATAGATGTCAATCTATCAAGCCTCTATCATTTCTTTTCATCTCTTCATTTGAAACCGGTTTCAGAAACAGAATCGTCCAAACTTGTAATCCCGTGATTTTTTTCAACAGTGTATTTTAACCTCTTACCCAATACTTAACACTAAAAATACCAACAATCGAACTATATTTATTTCTACCAAATAAATAATTACGATTGTAAATCCCATGTGATTCGCGTACAATAAATCTTCATTTATATTTTGCACGAAAAGCACGGAATATCTTCAAAAATGCACCGTTGGAAATTTATATAACTTTTATGGTAAACATGTAGCCAATTATTTTGACTGCCTTCGTAGCATCGCTGTTAATACCCAAGCTCGTAATTTAAATAAATATTTTAGATAGATAAACTTGTACGATTGAATTGGCAAGGAAATTTATACAGCTTGATAAGCAACTTTAAAGAACCTGAACTCCATTTACGTTCACGCGATATCTTTTCGTCCTTATGCTTACTAGAAACATGCCTGCAAAGTTTGCCCATATATCTTAGGAACAGTTCCCTGTATAATTCAGTTGTCCCGACACGGGGTAAGTAAAGTACATCGAATCCCGTGGGATCAAATGTAGCAGAGACGGGGCTCCAAGTTCTCGATGCATCTCACAGGCCCGGCAAACAAAATATTCCTCTCTAACGGAGTTCTCCTAATTACGCGCGATTAATCATAAACCATGCCACTACGCCCAACGACCCCTATTATGTAAGATTAAGATTTACGAATACAAATTGAAACGTTAATATGCGATCATACATCTTGAGTAAGTTTACACGTCGGAAAGAAAAAGCATAATATTTTAAATCATTAGCTTTCGTAAGAATCATTAGTCTCGGTTCTTTATAATTAAAGTGGCGATAATGATAACTCGTAACAAGTTGCAATCACGTTAATTTTATTCACCATAGTAGATTAAGATGGTAGAATGCGGACAGTATAACGAATAGGTGTTATTATGGGTGTTGAATTGTGTGCAAGACTTACTTGGTCTGGAAGCCCTCGAATTCTTCTTGCTGTTCGCTGATGGAGGCTTCGAGGTCCAAATAGGCGCCATAGTCGCCATCTTTGTAGAGCTGGAGCGCTGTATCATCAAGCTGTAACATAAGAATGTACGATACATTAGCGTATAGTTGTCACCAACCGAATTCATTAATTTGATTAATTTACGAATCCTACTAATTCTTCAAAACATTATTTTCAGTAGTTTTTATGATACAGTGGAATCCGGTTATTACAATTATGGATAACGTTATCAATTGGTTATTGTTATCATAATCAGTCAGTCTAAAATTAGTTAAAAATAATCCACCTTTTATAAGGTCATCCAAATTGAGTGTCACCTTTTTGAGTTGAAGTAGCACAAAAACTGTTCGAGATATACGATAAAATAAGGTATATCTCTTGGCATTGCTTATGGAAAATGATATCACACAAATGGCTTCCCTTGTCTTGTGCGTACGAGTTCAATCGCGTTATCCAATTTTCAATTACATTTTCACGCGCGTTCTCTATAGTCGCATATCTTCCACAATATTGAGAATTATGAAAAAATAATTTGGTGGCTTATCCTAAATATTTAAAGCCAACGAACGGTGGAAAATAAAGGGTTATCCAAAAGTACCTTTAGGATGTTGAATGAGAATATCTATCAAACGCCATGTTTGTTAATAAAATAGAGGTGAGAAAAATAAAAATTGAAAACGAGAACGAACGAAGATAATAGAAATAAAAAAAAAACAGATTACAAAAGGGTAAAACAGAAAGGGAAAGAAAAAAAGTGAAGGTACCTGTTCCTATAGTTTATTTCGGATAACCCTGTATTTGTCGATTACTTTGTAAATGTTTCGTACAGTAAGCGAATCCATTGGTTTATAGCAAATCCATTAAAATTTATACGCTCGCTTATTACGTTGCATCTTCCCTTATTGCGTGAACATTACATAACACCGACATGCAATGTTACATGAAATTAGAAGCCTCGCAGCCGTCGGAAATGATAGGCAGTTAAACCTGGGTCAATTTTCTCGTAAACGTTGCCGCTTCCGAAACGACGCTTGCGAGAGCAAGCAAAAGCAAAGGGGCGGGCTTCACGTTGCGCGATCCAGAGGCGGGAACTGCTCCCGTGCTCGTCGCCTAATTTTAAACTGCTGCCACTTTGCGAGCTAGACGGTTCCGGCATGGTGGAAACTCCGCAACGGGAAAACTCTTCGCCTCCCCTTTATTGCTCGACTACTTTAAACGCTTCCTGATTTTCGGAGCTCGTTGCTTTCGAGTATCGGTGTGGATCACCCAGATGTCGCATAAATTCTCGTATCAGCCGTAACGTTCGCGTTTACAGTTGGAGAAAATTGTAAGAGGGTGGAAATTGTTACAAGGGTGGAAATTTGTGGCGGTGGTAAGATAGGAACGGTACAGAGAGGAATTATTGGGGATGCAGAAAGGTAGATCCGAAGGAAATTTCACAGAAGTTTCTACTTTGTAGACTGTGGCACGTAGCTTCGTTGAGTTTAGCAAAGTTTCAGATACCGTTCCTCTTGTTATCGATTGCTGTAAGTAAACCTTCTGGTTACTACTTTAATTAAACGAATTGTAAGTTGAGTTGCAGATTTATATGACGCAACGAATTATCGCGAGAAACAGTAGCAACTATTCTTTAGTGTTATTTTTGTCTCTCTTTTCTGTTTTAGTATTGTTCGAAATATACTTTCTAAGAATGTTTATTACGGCGTTGTTAATACAGAAAGTGTTACCCAGAAATGAAAAATAAATTATTAGGAAAATCAGTACTAATCTCTGACGAGATGAATCTTATAAAATTAAAAGTTAACGGACGTTAATTCGGATAGGAAAAATTCTTGACTTAGAATTACTTGCTGAAAGTTGAACTAAATATTAAAAAGGATAACTTATGAAAATTTGAAAAGTATCAAATCATAGTAACTTCGTGAAATTGCTATTACTTATGAGATAATTTTTAAAAGAGTACCAAGAAATTTGTAAAAGTTTAAATAAATTGTGTACGTATATCCTTTGTTTCGTATTAATTAATCTTTATGTAACTTCTATTTCTAATTTCTTCTGCCTTTATTCGACGTTAACAGAAATATATATATTTTCAGTATAAAAGCATTCGCATTTTATTGATATATTATAAAGAGTGTTGTCTGTACTATAAAGACGTATAACAGAAACGTTTTTAATTTCTTATTTCCATTTCAATTCTACTTCCCCAAGTCACAATTTATTCAGTCATCATTCAACTAAACACGTTTTTCTCTTATATGTTTTACTAACCCTCATCTGTTCCTCGTGTCATATGGAAACATTTCTCGCGTAAAATATTGCTATTATGCCACTTTTAAATCAGTATATTCGGCATATCACTTCATTCTATACGAAAAACGCTAACAAGCTACGGGTGTAAATATTTATTTCTCTACTTCGAACAAAATAATTGGCAAAATTAACTATTCATCCTTTCGTATCATTGTTATTAATTTGACACGCGAGGAAGTCATTACGTTGAGAAAATGAGGGATGGATGAGAATTAACGAAGGATTAAAACAGTAAAGAGTAAATGCAACAAAAAGATATTAAATTGATAATTTCTGTAATTTACAATCACTTCGTTCTTGGATTATAATTATACAACAAAATACTCTTTCATGTTGACGATGGATGTTCTAATCCGTCGTGAAGCCGGCCTTAAGGCGCCTGAGATCTTTTTCTCATTGACCAGTCTCCTTGGAGGTTTCCAAGGAATGAGTTCAACGTACGAATGGGCGCCTTACGGGTCAACAATCCGGGCTAATGCGGCTAATCTGCTAAATTTATCTGCAGATCATTTGGTCCACGCGCCGTTTCCGTCTATGCAACACGATAATCTCTTCATCTGGTATCAGGTGGTCCTGATTCGCCGCGGAGACGCGGTGTATTAAGTCACCGGTTGCGTCATTCGACCGTCACAAAAATAGAAACATACCGTAAGCTCGTGGAGTAATTTATGGGTGTAATTTAATTATTTGAAAATATAGCGGCTGCTAACAGGTCGTGGTAATAAATTCGTTAGGTCGCCGTGGACAGTGGGAAACGCATAACTTCCAGTTTCTGCGTAAATTGCAAAGCATAACCGATTCTAGTGTTTCACAATGGAAACCGGTCTTCCATTTTTAAATTAACCTTATGGAGTTGGCAACAAAACATTAGCATAGTTGGGTATTGCCAGAATTGTGTTTATCAGGTATTAATATTATGTTGTGTCACGCGAAATTACCGATAACTGCGCTTACCGTGAAAAGTTAAGAAACAACGTAATCATTTTTGCGAATTTCTGGATATTCTTTATTCTCTCAGATACATAACGTAGAATTAAAAATAGCATGGAAAGATAACATTGATAGTATTACGAAATAATAAGTTATACTATTTCTAATTATAATTCATGTATCTGAGAAGATAGAGAATACGCTAAAATCCGCAAATAATCATTTTGCGTCACAACTTTTGACAGTAAATGTACACGGTGATCTGTAAAAGATGCAATCTACTGCTCCATAATCCATTGAGAGTTGCAGTTGATTATTAAAAGTCTATTCCAGGGTGGCACAAATTTTTAGCTGCTAGCATACACATATGTGATAATCGGTATACTAAAATAGCTCATACGCCATAACGACTGCTGAAAAAATATTTTGTGTATTACGGGAGTCGAATCATCCAAGGTCTAACACAATACACTCTCGTAAGTCAACATATGCCACATAAATATTGAGATGTACAAGAAATGTGATCATTCGTACATATACGTCATTCGACCTACGAATTTTTGGTCGTGACGTATAGATATATGCGACATAATTCTTCAAAGGGTCAAATCTTGGTTAAACAATAACAGCAACATCACATTGCAAAAAAATTAAAATGATTCAGAAACAATTTCGTTACATTTGCATTCTCCTGATTATCAGCACTCAAAATTGTCTATAATTTTTTTACATCTGCATCTTTGTAATTACCAATGCGAAAAATCTCCAGAAATCTGCATTGCCAATGGGCAAAATTCGCTACAATTGTTACAAGTTTGCATTCTCGCGGTTAGAAACGTTCCGTCACAGTCAATCGATAGATTCGCTAGTTGAAACAAAAGTATCCCACGGAATCGTTTTCCGAAGGTACGTTTCGAACAACCAAATCGTTGAACGATAAATCCCAGAAGGTAAATAACGCTGACGGAAATGAAGCCTTTCTTCCCCCGGTTGAGCTCTTTCTTCGAGACACCGCCGCTTCGCGAGATTAAGATCCGCCTGTTTCCACGGCATGCTGCCAGCCTAGAAGAAATAACGCCACGGGAATAGGAACGGAAAGATATTACGGAAAACGCGAGAGAACGGGGAACAGATGCGTGGTCGGGGTAAGAAAGAGAAGGACGAAGAATAAGGGGCGAGCTCGGAGGGGAAAGTAATAGAGGATAAACCGAAAACAAGGAGACGAGGAGGAAAAATAGTGGCGAGCCAGTTGGAAGCCATAGGCGAAAGCTAAATGCTGCTTTAAAAATAGTCGAGCTACCTACGCCGCCATATTTGTGATGCTCGTTGCGACCGTTGTCGCTGGAAAAGTTATTTTTCACTTCCGCGACGACCAGCACCGTTTTCTTCGACGAAGCCGCCGCCTCAAACGGATGCCTCGTTTAAGCGACGCTAATTAATGTTTATCGGCGTTTCGGTTTTTCTGAGGCGAGCGAACGAGATCGTACAGGAATAAGATTTCATTCTTAATCTTTAATGCGCAGGATGTCTTGCGGGGGAAAAAGTGGTTTTATGGTAAAGTAAAATCGGTCGAAAAGGAATAAGGTGGTTTCCGCGTAGCTTCTTCGGATGACTGTACGTAAGCGTAATTAAATAGTATTGATTGGATTTAATTTTTGTTATTTAGGGGCGGGATTCGGGAGATATGTTTTCTCTGGTTCAATTTAATATTCTTGTAGGATGTAAAACATTTCGTATTTACAGGCAACAGATGTTGAAACTTTATTGGAGACGCGTAACCGCATATGTGACGTTCATTAGAGAACTCATATCGATAAAAACGAATGGAAAAGTGAACTGTTGCAAAAAGCAAATGATCGAACGCCTTTCTCGATAATTAACCCTTTGAATGCGAAAGGCGTACGTGTGCGCTCTAAATGTCCATCGGTATCTACAAAAGGCGTGTTACATACGCTACTGCTCGTAATTATTTCATCATAAGTTTTGTATTTTTGTATGTAAGTACACGTGAAGAAGCAAGACTTTCGTAAACATTTGTTTCACCCTCTAAATATAGCAGCGCTTTGCGTATTTTCGTTATTTCATACATTTTTTGTAGATTGTATACATTCTACATCCAGTCCGAGTTAAATTACAAATAAAAGACAAATAAAAGAATCGGAATTTCCGGAAGAATATCTTCCTTCGTATTATCTGAAAAGGAATGTAAACGCTTCTAAAGTATTTCAATATGCAAAATGTAAAAGGAAACGCAAATGCTAAAGATTTTACGCAATCGAAAAGGTAAATAAAAAAAGATGGTAAAACTCGAAAACCATACGACAGAAGAATACATCGGATGATAAACGTATTCCGTACCTCATTTGTGGTAAAACGTTACCGCGTATTTTACACCGTACGTTAATTTATTCGCAAGTACGCACTTCTGATTATATTAGGTTGTTCCTATAATAAAAGAGAGTACTCTGAGAAAAATGTTAAAACCGGATTATGCGTGTACGCGCCCGCGTTCTCGTAACTCTCTCAGCGGGGAAAGGAAGCACGCGGTTGACCCACATTTCTAAAAATCACAGCTTCAAAATAGTCTGCCGGCGGCGGCAGTGGAGCGCCGGTTATAATGCAGCGGCTTGGTCGAGCACATGCTGCATTTCTCCGGTTTCTAGGCGTCCCGCATTCGGTGGAAAGCGAATTGCCTTACGTAATCCACGTGTCGGAATTACGACCGGTACGATCTCTGGCCTTCAAGTCCGTGACGAAATTGGTCAACCGGAAGTGAGAACGCGGCGCAGGGCGCGCTGACGTCGGAGACGCGGCGGCTGCATCGTCGCGCGGAAACAATGACGCTTTGCTTATTTCTGCTTCGTGAACTTGCGTTACTTGTGTAAGAAGCAGACGGATTAATACTGGAACTACCGACAATTACGGTGTACTTATTTGTACGAAAACAATTGAAGCATTAGATATTTGAATAAATATATAATGCACTTGGAAATAAATCTTTATTTACCCCCTATATATAAATTAAATAAAGTAAATTTGTTTGAATGAATTACTGTAAGTTTATATAACCCTTGTGAGGAATTGCAGACAAGTTATGTTTGGCTACTTTGGTAGTTCTAGTGTTAATATTAATGGTATACGCATTACCGGTGGACGAGCATATTGAACTTATTTTATTCGATGTCCCATGCTTTGTTTTCGACACAAATTTTTAACATGTGCTTCTCTCTGTTGAAGGAATCATTTTGTAATAACTACACTGCGGAAGTTTATGCAGCTGCGATATGCTGCGGATATGCAAACTGTCGGCAATGTTTCGCACTTGCGTAAGAATTAAAAAATTCGTACTATTGGATATAAATTAAGTTATTTCATACGAAGCTTTGTTTCCCAGAAGATTGATTTCGAATATTCGGGTACACGTGCACTTAAGTTTCTCTACGTTTTATTTGCACCAATTTTAAGATTTAATACTTTCATTAATTTACATTAATGTGATTTAACGAACTGTTAAGTAAGTTTGAACATTTTCAATGAAATTTTCATGAAAATCGCTGCTGCATTTATCAGGAATTCATAAACCGACACTAGCGTGTTTTATCTTTTAATTGTTCCTTCCTTCAAAACTTCATCCAACAATGTAAATATCAATTAATAATGTTATCGAAGAAGGTTGAATTAGCATTTATCACGATATTATCATCCATCATTGGTACAAACATCAAGCTTGAGAATAGTTAAGTACACGTATACTCCATAAATCTTTCAGTTCAATTTTCTCGAAGATCAAGCTTCTTATAAAAACATTTCATTCCATATTATCGATTTACCGCTCCACGTAGATTTATTCCTTTCTTGGATGCCCCATGATTATCGAGACACCGTGTATAACTCCATTTCCATTATTGAATGAAATTTATAAATGTACCGCATCGGTTTTCAGGTTACGTAAACATTTTCATTAACGTTCACCTTTGTACGGAGAAAAAGCTGCTCCAAATGAATTTAGAGGATTACAAGACCGATACCTCGCCGACAACGAATGATAAAGTGAAAACAGTCCCCCGGTGTGCGTGCACGTCCGATCAGGAATCTAATTAATCATAACATTAATCCAGTTTTACCACGCTCTGATAGTTCCCTTTCCGATCTACGCATCATGGGAAAGTTGTTTAATTAGCCACTTAAAGTCTCACGGGTCTCGTATGTCTTCCCTACGGACAGTTCAACGTTGCCACACGTCCTCGTGGATCCACGCTGAAGAAACTTTTCACGAATGCACGGCTGTCGACGTGTTTCAAGTGGATACAGTCTCGAGACTGCTTCTTTCACAGCGACAAGCAACGTCTGTTTTCTATCATAAGATTGACCGTAGCTACCAAATAGGAGCATCATTTAAACTTCTTCAGAAGTTTTAAGCTTCAGTTATTTCTATTGTCCTTAAGATACGGCGGATTGGAAAGGAAAGAAGACGAATTCATTTTACATCGGTCAGAAAATTATATTCCCAGGCAAAGAAGTTTAATAGAACCTCTTAAGAAGTTTAATTAAAATTTCAACAAAATTCCGTTGAAGTTTATCGTTGTGTTGTATGGATAACTTTGGCTCGTATTAAGTACAGAATTGTGCTGTGAGCTGCAGCGATAAATTAGAAAATGTTGCTTTTGAGATACTCGAAATTAAAAACCCACCTTTATAAATGGCACAAGTTTTTATTCATCGTTAATGGAATGGTTTCATTGAATCCGTCATTTTATATTTAACTCTTCGTCAGCAATCATTTTTCTATTTCATTAATACTGACAGCAATCCGGGTGATTTTTCTTTTTCTTAGAGATGGAAAATTCGAAAATTCAAAACCTCGAAATTCACCGAAACTCGAAACTTTGTGCTCCTTTCATGATTCGAAACTCTCGAAATTTAGGTAAATGATAGTTTACATAAATTACGAGAATATTGTCATGATAAGAATTTATTTAACTTATAATCCAATACAGTTTATGTTTAGACTTTAGACTCGTTTTAGTCAATAGTACAATTTTACAAATTCATTACAGTCCTTTATAAACCGAGAAAGAATAAACCATAAGAATAAAAATTAAAAATTATCTCGCGAAGCTTTTCCGCTTATTTATTTATGTATATTGTAACTAAATTTAAGTTCCATGTAATTTGAGTAACTAAATAATTTGATTTCCCAAAAGAGATTCGTTAGGATTTTAGTTCCTGGCAAAATAAATACTCCTTACAAACAAACGACGAAAAATAATGATTGGCGATTTTAAAAATTCCGAGTTTCAAAAATTATGCGCTACTTCTCAGAGTCCCTAGAATAGTAATTGATAGTTTGCACTCGTAAACGTTATACCATTCTTTATGCCTCAAAAGACCTAGTTTGCTGACGAAGGATTAATTAAAAATCAAGTTAATGCATGCGTGCATTTAGTTTTGTTCAATAGAATTATAGCGGAAACTTCGTTTAAGTGTAACAAGCATAACTCGTGTAGTACAAGATTTACACGTTCACTGTTCCATATTAATTAAGTTGCATGTCGATATCGATGGGGAAAGTTGTAAGGCTTCTTCCTATACCGCTATCTAGCACACGATGACACAACTGCGCTATCTTAATTACAACTTAATGTGATAGAACCACGCAGGAATGTGACTTACGCGGGGATAGAGACCGATTACCGGGCTCTGGAATTTCTGCAGATTAAAGCCGAGACTTCGGTAATACAAATTGAAGAATTTAATCGCTGCCAATCTGATACTAGTTGAAATATGATATCCGATAATTCCAACACATTTGCTTTATTAATTCCAGCATTCTATCTTCGAATTCCGAATAAATGGAATATCAATTATCACTGGCGCATATGAATTTTTCATAAAACACAGGTATTATCTAAGTTTCATAAATCAAATTTCCCCATTAGCAATATTAAATCGGTAATTTTCTTGCAAATTTAAAACATTTACTTTTGTAAACAATATTAGGATTTCCTAAAACTGGCACGCGATAAATTCTAGGAGTTGAAAATTGAAAAAGTAGTTTGTATCGAAATCTTCAGTAGCGCATACGTATTTTGTCACTTATTTAACTTGGCCCTTAATCATTTTTATATCGCTTATCTAATTTTTCAGAACTACTGGTATTATATATAGAAGAACTAGAATAGAGAAAAATATTAGACAATTTAGTTCTTCGCTCTTATTTCAAATATTTGTAAATTCGATGGTTTAGAAATTCAAAGGCTTCGAAATTCCGAAGCTTAGAAACTTGAAAGTTTGGTGATTCGACGCTTAGAAATTTACAAGCTTGATAATCCGATATGTTTGAAAATTGAAAATGCTAAGAATTCCACGGTTTAGAAATTCAAAAGCTTGGCCTGCAGTCTTGATAATTCAAAGACTTGGAAATTCGAAATCTTAGAGATTCAACGGCTTGAAAATTCCAAGATGTATAAAAATTCGCAAGGTAAAGAATTGGGAAGTTTGAAAATTCGAAATCTTAGAGATTCAACGGCTTGAAAATTCCAAGATGTATAAAAATTCGCAAGGTAAAGAATTGGGGAGTTTGAAAATTCGAAATCTTAGAGATTCAACGGCTTGAAAATTCCTAAATGTATAAAAATTCGCAAGGTAAAAAATTGGAAAAGTGTGAAAATTCGAAGATTTAGCAATCGTTTCAAAATAATTAAGTATGTTGAATTAAAAAGCAAATAATATATTCCGCGAAGGTTTCCTAGTGGAAACGATAATTTGATATGCACCGACTTAGTACTTGCACTGTAATATCCTTCCTTTCCTTAATGCCAGTGTGGCGGCTCTCCTGCACCCACCACTAGAGGGACATACGAAATAGGCTATCTCGAAAGTACTCGCTCCAACTACCTCGTCCATATATATACCGCCTTTAACCTTCCTTCCAATATCCCAAGTCTAAGGCAGGGCCTGCTAGGTAGCCTTACTGATGAGTCCACTAGCAGGCCCAGGACGAAACGCAACACCCTTCCTTTCCCTATTCTACCCCCTCTCCACAGCTCCACACCAGTGTTTCAGGGCGTACAAAATGCAGTCCACTTAAGCAACGTGTAATAATCAGCCCATCGTAGCTTGCAGCGGTCAAGTAACACGTGTTGACGTAACGCGCGTCGACTCCAGGAAGCGTGAACATAGACGAGGCGGCAATTTGGCCAGGGTTTCCTCTCTCAGCCTCTTTCACGCTTTTCCTCGGTTGACGTTTGCTCTGTGCGATTCTACTTCCTATCCTTAAGGGAGAACCTTGTTTGCGGAGAGTCGTTTGAGTAACTGGCAAATATCCTGTTGCCACGCCACTTTTCACCCCTATAATCGACGTCCCCCATAAACGAAATGTACGCGGTAATAATAATAGTAGAAAAGCGTTGCTTGGAGAAAGTAAATGAAACATTTAAATTATCCAAATTTTGAAATTACACCGGTCAACGGCAAATACGTATCTTTTATCCGATAAACCTATTTTAGTCCATATTATTGCGTTTTTCATTGAAACGCTATGAGCTTGAATAAAAATCCACGGTTTAATAATTACTCAACTTTGAATAATGTAAAGTTATACATAAACATCGGTAACGATCTACTACTTAATTCGATAATCTTGTTGTAAAAATGTATGATACTATATCTTAACCAACTCTTTTCGTTAAATAAATTCTACTGATATAAAGTTATATTTTTGAATCCAGTTTTCACGTATCCAAAATTGAGTACCAATTATCATATAAATAATATACAACTTCGTGCAAAGTTACATTTCGAAGTTACTTCAAATACCCATTACACAATTAATATTTAAACATCCGACACTGCATATGTGCAACGTTTTTTTTTTTACTATGGTTAAACGCCCAGCATTACAGTTTTATTGATTTTATATTATCAAACGAGTATGTCGTAAATTTCCTCTTACCAGCTACTGTAAATAAACATCTAAGCATAATATTGTCAAGAACAGCACACATATCTTTTCGTGTGTTATAGTTACAATCTATGTTACAGTGAACGCCACGATACATTTTTCGATTCTGTTGTTTCCAATGTATGGAGAAAAGTTACATTAATCTTGTTTAAAGAGACAAACTCTGCCGGATGTTTCGGCATAATTGCAAGATAAACAACCGGACGTTTAAATATTAATATATACTTAAGAGTAAAGAATCAGTAGATTCACTAAATCCAGTGAAGAATTTTGAATTCATTCTGAATGCTATTATGCAAATTCGAGTCACGTAACTGGGTTCCCAGGGTGGAAACGAATATAACGTTTGCACGAGGAACGCGGATAGGCTGATCCGGAAGTATGTGTCGCTAAGCATAATGAAAATTCAAGAATGTCCAGCAATTTGACGGAAGTCCCTCGGAACGGGATAACGAAAGTCTTCCGAGACAATTAACCGAGAGAGGCACGATAGCAGCGGTCAAGTTGTTCCGCTCGACTGTGCGAAACTTTCACGATTGCCTCCTTTTTGTTCGCCGTCACCTGCTAGGAGATCGTGCACGCGATCGAATAATGCGTTATATGCCATTCACGGAAACACACGATTCCCTCCTCAATCGATAGGCCGATAGAACGGACCAGATAACGTTTAACTATCGGAAATAGTCCTATCTACTCGGGCTTGCTTAATTGGGAAAAAAGTCGCGGTAAAAATAGCTAGTATTGCGTGCATTATAATTAGCCTGCGAGTCCTTATGCATTTATGGGGGTTTTAATTGCGCCATAAAGCAGAGTACATATAATCTGCAAAAGTATACAAAATATCTTATGCCAGCTTCAATATTTCCTGCTAATTACGAACTTATACTCAATAATATAAATTACTGGCCTAATTAACTTTGCCCCCTTTTTCAATCCGAAATAATTGAGTTATCGAAACATTTCAAAGATTCTTTCATTTATACTACTATCACTAGGCTTACGGAAGCCGTGCAATTTGACGGATTTCAGGTTTCACGCTTAAAGTTACAGAAATCATAAATATTATTTTGAAACAATTTATATTGATGCGGGTCATATAGTTATTCTAATTCAGCATCCTCTCTTGCCCAAGCCTACGATACCTATTTTTCGCGAAAACTAAATCTACTGTTAGGGAAACGAATTGTCACTATTTTATTAGTCGTAGAATAATAATCGCGAAATTTGATTCTATGTTAAATTTTTAGATCCTAAAACCCGTCGCCAAAAAGTTAAACAAGTTTTAATACTATAATTAACACTTTGTGGACAGGAGACGTGAATCGGTGTGTTTCGTTCTTGAGCCACTGAGGGTGGTAGACAGCAATTCACGTGTTTCACACTTCATGCGTAAAATTGTATGAGATAGTTATTAACTCTATACGAAGGAAACTCTCTTAACTCTGTAGATTATAACGTACTCATCAGTATACAAATCTTACGATAAACAATGGTAATCTAATAAATTTCAGAAATAAGGCTACAAGAAGTATTTATAACAGAGGTGGTCCAAATATATACTAATAGTTTTATTTTAGCGTTTATTACCGAACCTGTTGAAGATACCTAAACATTTGCATATCAATGTATATCTACAATATGTTAGCTTAATGAAGTAGAATTGAAGAAAATAAATAAAGTATCAAATATACAACACTACTTCATAGCTTTCAATCATTATCTAACCGTTTCCAAATTCGAACAAGATATTACGATTGTCATGAAATTTTTAAGCCCGAGTGCACACGTGAAATTTACCCTAACTTACATCACATTCGACTCACGTCGGCAATTTTAGGACCAATTAGTACGTAAGTCAGCAGTATGATGACTACCTATAAATCTTACACTAATGCTATTTCATGCTCTCGCACTTTTATATAACATTATACTACAATATCATAATATTCGTAACCAACGATTTATTACTCCACTTAAACGCTGAATACTTCGTAGCTGGCAATTAAGGTAGAAAATCAACTCGTAAACTTGACTCTAAACGACGTCTCTTTTAAAGCCTCTTAATAGTAGCCATAATATCAACTGCCATCAATATATTTTTCACGACATCATTTTACATCGTGTTGCGCTAGAAATCTTTCGTTCGTCAAATCTCGTCACAATCTGGTTTACGTATCGAAAGTCGTTCGCGTCCTTCCCAACGCAAACTCGACGAATAAGTTCATGTAAGACGGAGCTAATTCCAAGCATAGCAATATTACGCATTGAATTACAGGAATATCGATTCCTCCTCGTCGCCATTTTCCTACGATGCCTCGCGATTGTTCCGTTGACAACTTTGTCAGATTTTGTCAGCAATTAGCCCGAGTTACGTTTCTGTTATGGGAGACGTAACTTCCGGCAAGATTACATCGCCCGGAAACGGAGGACTGCGTTCCAGGTGAATCGCAATTGAATTTTAACGAACCTTGTCAGATGGTAACTACGCGAAACCATTGACAAGTTAAATACTACAGCAGCATGTTACATTATATTTACGATCTATAATCTCGAACAAAATCTTCCGTGTAGCTACTTCTAAGTAGTTCGAAAACTAAGAATATACAAAATTCGAAGGTTTGTCAATTTGAATGAGTGCAATTTTAAAAGGAAAATTCGAAGATTTGCAAAGTGGAAAACTTGAAAACTCGAAAGATTGAAATTCGGAAGCTTGTATATTCGAAGGCATAAAAATTTGACGGCTTACATTTTGAAATTTTAAATATTCGAAACATTGGAAACTGTGAAACGGGAGTTTGACGAATATATGGATTAAATTGTCAAAAGTTTCAGGGGGCACTTTAACCCTTTACGATTGGCAAATTTTTCTTATGGGAGTACCAAATAGTCGGAGCAAATTTAGCTTTTCGGAATTAGTTTTCCCTGAGTGATTTAAAGCAAATATACGAATATTAAGAAACACAGAATATGTCGAAGCTGATCTATTGTGTTATAATACAATATAATAATCTGTGGCGGCTCTCCTGCACCCACCACTAGAGGGACATACGAAATAGGACTTTCTCGAAAGCACTCGCTCCAACTACCTCGTCCATATATATACCGCCTTTAACCTTCCTTCCAATATCCCAAGTCTAAGGCAGGGCCTGCTAGATAGCCTTACTGATGAGTCCACTAACAGGCCCAGGACGAAACGCAACATCCTTCCTTTTCCTATTCTATCCCCTCTCTACAGCTCTACAAATCTTATTAATACATGTTATATTATATATATACTGTATTATAATACATAAAAAGCAGAAATTTTTAATTTTGCCACCGTGGCGACACCGATCGCAAAGGGTTAAAGTAAGTCGAATTTTTTTAAACAAATCTTCACGTTTATTTTAAATCGTAAAGTTTTATTTGTACCATTTCACGTAATCACTTACATAACTACGTGCTCTCGAAATGAAAATCATACTTTAACCGACAATAAAAGGCACCACTTTTTTGCAGCCCATTTTCAAAACAATCTATTATCTCCTTTCACATATTTCGTGACGTACACTGATTGGCTTCTGAGCCCTCCATATACGGAAACATTTAATTTCTTGTCGCACAATTAATGTACGCGCGCCGTAATCCTATTCTTTTAAAATAAACGATGCGACAGTAGAATGGTTCGAAAAGTGGACGCTGGTAATTAATACTCGTCACCACGCGGAAAACAGACAGGAACTGATTTGAATTTGAAACGACCGCCAATAAACGCATGATTCCTAGAACATGCTTGCATGAGTTTAAGCCTAGCGTGGTTGAATGGCGCCGTGGGCGGCACGTGGGCACGCAAATGCGTTCCTCTTCAATCATGAGAAACGGTAAAGGAAGACGTCTTGCCGTTGACACAAGAATGTAAAAGAGAAAGTAACCGACCAACTCGCAGTAACACATGTTCTCAAAATATCCTACGAAAGCGTACAAAAAAGGTAACAAATACTGAAATGTTAGATCGGTGTTCGTGAAACGGCCGTTCGAAGTGGAAATGTTTCGGGAATAATATTATTTCCTTTTCAACTATCTTATTCAACGGTAGAATTACCAAAGTGGTCGAAACGACTACTTGCAAATTTATCATAAAAATTATTAGGTACATCAGTAAGCGATCCACTATTTCTTAATGGATTGACGAATTTATTGCGACAAATAAATACTATAATAATAACTTGTGCGAATGTTTTGAAAAAATGGGAGCAAATGTAAAAAATGTATTAAAAGAGGGATTGAATAACGAATGTATAAGTGCAAAGTTATTTCCAAATGGGGGAAAATGATGAAAATTGCAAATGGTCGATTAACCTTTACAAAAGAAGTACTTCATGTAAATCATTTAGAAAAGAGAAAAACACTCGTAATATTCTTTCGGGATTAGCTAACATTATTGATGCGTTCCGTAAAACTTTATTAAAGTTTTGAATTTGCATAAAAATCCGCACTCTAATTACGTATAAAGTTGTCCACATTTCGATGCAAAAACACTGAATTAAATTTTACCACCGAGTTTTAAGCACCGAATTTAATTTCCACGCGTAATATTTCAGTTGCGGAATTCACGTATAAAACGTTGCTAAATGTGTAATATAATATACGAAATTTAGTGTGAAATTTGTTGAACGATAATATTTAAGTGCTTGGCTAAAAACCATGACGGCAATTTTCTTGCTCTGTTACCTTCCAAGAGCAAGTAAAATCGTTTAAACGAACCGAACAATACCAAGGTAAATTGTTCGTTACATTTCACCTTCTCAGAACTTGCCAATCACTCTAACTATACCGACTTCCTCTCTGTTATTAGAGATGATTATAGACGATGTTCCCGATTTTTGCGTCGAAAGCCGACAAATGCAACCACTGAAGCAATAAGCTATTCTGTCGCTTCGACTCGTAAAAAAAAAAAGGAAATACCAGTTACTTCGTGAACGTCACCATGAAAACCGTTCGACTGTCAAAACCACTCAACTGGCGATTGCGCTTTTACAGTTTTACGGTCGCTGAAAAGATTTAGTTTCAAGAAATAATGAAAGACTCTTAGATGTAATATTAAAAGAAAGAAGGCGACTTTACGCGAAAAAATAAGTCGAAAACGTAAAATAACATTTTTTTTCATACGAGACTTGGTTTTCGAGAAAATTGCTTGACATGATCTTTTCACTTAATTCCTGTTGGCTTTTATTAGCGGAATTACTTTAAATTATCCGTATATTTTTTTACGAAATTATAAGCGTCCAGCAATTAAACTATTAAATTCACCAGGATTTGATAAATTAAAACAGCAAAATATGCTAGAAGTGTTCACAGAAATTCAGTTCGCAAAGCAGAAATGTGTATTTGAAAGAAGGGATAACATTTCCAACAATTTATAAAATAACGAAATTTGTATATGAACATTTTGATTCATTGTGTATTCTTAATTATTCGGTGCAATAAACACAAACCCGAGTCGAGGCAGTAATTTACAGCCAGACTCGTTAGGTCAAGAAATAGTCAAGCGCACGTATATCCGGCGCATATTTAAAGTCGATTTCCTTAAAAACCAAACTGTATACGAAAAAAATATTATTCTATATTTTCGATCTATTTCTCCACATAGAATCACTTTCTTTCTGATTGTACCACCAGTTTCCTAACACCTTGTGTAACTTAACGCACAGCTAGCTCGGTAAATATTTCACTGCTCCCGAATACGATCCAAAAGCCACCCCCGTGATCACTAGGAGAACGCTAGCTCTCCCAGTCTCCAAACTTTCCCCCGCAAATTCGCGTAAAAACGTGCGAATGAAAAGGAAAGACCGTAGCAGAAAAAGAACGGCGAAGAAGAGGACGAAAAAAAAGAGAGCCACCGAGGAGCTCGCTTAATCGCGCGATAAATTAGTCCAGCTGGCGGAGGAAAGGGTAAGGAAAACGGGTGGCGCATTTGTGCCATCCAGGAGATGCCGTTGGGCGAAACGAAGAGGATGAGCATTCCCATTAGAGCGTTGGAAGGATCCGGCTAGTAATAGCTCTGCGCCAACTTAACTCTGCACAAGATCACCGCTGGTGTAAACTACTGTAAAAGCTGTCCGGGTTATTATGTGTGCGCGAGATAATGAAAACTACGGAAACACCCAGCGGCGGTTCTGCTTCCGCAACGTACATATGCGCGAACGTTCTCCGCTCTCTGGTCGCCCGTTGGAAACCGCCAAAGGGGTGACGCACCCCTCTTGTCCCGTTTCATCCGTCGACGAGTTTCGGACGAATCAAGGGGTGCAATTTTCGCGGCGAAACGGCCACGCGTATCTCGTCGATTTTCGCGCCATAATTTTGGCCGTTGTTCACCGCGACGGATGTTTCCGGTGATAGATATCCGTTTGGAGGTCGGCGCAGCGTGAACGAACGGATATATCCTTTGGTCGGATAAATAATACGACGGGAATGAGGATTAATGGCACGGCGTTATAAGCATTTTTCGATAAATTAAACCGGCAATGTCCCGTCAATCGCGATAAATTAACGGTTCGTTCGTTTCGATTACTGCATTTTTATATAGGTTTATTCTCGATTTTGTAGGGTTTCCCCGTTGGTTAGAAAATATTAGTTGATATATCGTACGGCGCGGAACGGAGTGTCCGATGGTTCAACGAAGCGCGTTGAACGACCCAAATTGTGCTCGAATTAAAATTCCTCGTTTGGGGAAAAGCGTAGGAGGAGTTTTGCGTTGTAACTGCATTTCTTCTTGTGAAATGTTCCTGAACGAACGAGGCGAAAGTTTATTTTCAGACATCTGCGGATGGTGGATTCTGCAAAGTTGGGAACACTGGATGGTTAGGTTTTAGATAGAGCGATTCCGCAGATAGAAAGTTACTTGTTCTTCGGAACTTATTCGTCGACGTGCTCAAAAGGTGATCTAGGAGCGCTTAATGAAGTTCGACGACAGAAATTTAGTGTTTTACCAGCAACGTAGAGTTTATCTAAGCGATAAATTTCTTAACTAATTACCGCTACTCTTTAATTACTTTGCCCCCTTTTTTCGATGTTCTTTTGCACGTTGCAATCAGCTTTATTACGAGTAAACTAAACGGGAGAAGGGAATATCGAATTTCATGCTGAGAAATATAGTCATCTTAACTGCGAAACTACTTTGAACTCCTTTCTCAATCCTTTCATTGCTATCGATGTCTGTAGGAGCTCAAAAAATTCACACGTAGCGCCTTATTAATGACTTCTGCCAATTAATTTTGGTAAATAAAAACACTACTGGCGTTTCGAATCGCTATTCGAAGGGTAAAAAAAGAATTGGAAGAAGAATATAAATTTAATACAACGCAATCTAGAATTTTGACGACTTCCGCACATTCCTCGATTTAAAATCTCCGTAACGAAAGTATAAATAATTAACAAGACCTTTCTTAATCCGAACAGACTAATTCTCAAGACTCGAATTCAGGTATCCTATAAAATGTTGCAACAATGAGATTGCTGCGATAAAAACTGAATACCGTTTAAAGCATTATTTTACCGATCTCGACTAGTTTTTCTTGTTCAAAAAATAGAACTGTTCGGAGAACCAGTCCCCTGGTTCAGGGAATAAGCGATCCCTCCCGTGTTCCCTTTTCCTGTTCCTTCGAGTAGCACCTGCAGGAAGGGCGACTGTTCGAGAGGCAGCAGCACGCACCGGCTTGCATAAATACGGCTTGATTTTTGCGCGGACGAGCCACGGAGAATGGCGCGCTCGCTTTTGACTTCAATGGAACCTGTTTACCGCATGAATGATTGAACGGTGCCGGGAACTCGATTCGAGCATTGCCGATTACACCGACATCCCCGACCGGTCGTGCTCTTTTTGCCGTGTCTCGGGAAGAGATAAAATTAGACATCCGTGTGCTCGTCTTCAAGGAAGAGGATCCACCATCACGTGGTCCGATTGATTAAAAAATAAAATGTTACGGACTCAGGTATGAGAGGGAATTGGACATCGAATTCATTATGGAACTTTGGATTTTGATTAAAAATTGTGTCCGATGGACTTTTGGGATTGTTAGGCTTGACTCGGTGAAATTTGGTACAGAAATATTTAGAGCGTGCAACGTAGAATATTGCTACTACGTATTCCTTCGGTTTTTTAAAAGAAGAATTTTAGTTTGTTTGTAATTTCGAAAAGTAATTTCAAGAGTTTCTTAAAAGAACGTTTGACGTGTAGAATATTGAGTTGTATTCATACCGTTTTGTTAGTGTCTTTAAAATGATTTACTTGCAAATTAAGAAGTGAGTTTAATCAACTGTGTATGTATATGCTAATTTGATCGATGACATTCTTCCAACTGTTTGGTAGCTGGCAGATTCCTTTCTTGTAGAATTTCCGCGATTTGTTAGTACAAATGTAATCGAAACGGAACAAATACAATGCATGCATATGTATCTTATAATCCGATGTATAATATTTCCGTAATGCGATTTGTCCGTTTTGAAAACGTTGATTGTGAAATATAAAAAGACACAAAAATGCGACAAAAGACATCCTATTTCTGTCAACGTATGTGAAAAACACAGGTGTTTAAAACACGTGCGAACATCGTACGATCGAAGAACGATTCATCATCGAGGAATTAATGGAAAGTAATCTAAGCAACGTATAAATCACATTTATCACCCAAGTAATTACACCCAGAAAACATGCCGAATGCTACACTGTTAAAAAGAAAGCTAATCATCAACGAAGCAATATAATTCTTTTCCACACCGCGATCCACACATCTCCCTACGAGAACACTGACAAAAGGCAGCCATCTGAACGCTCCAATCGAAGAATAACTATTCCCATGCAACAGTCGTTACGTAACTCCGCGTAAATAATACGATTACATTCCATCGGATTGCACAATCGAACGTATAACGAATTACCATAAGTCATTAATCACCTCTCGCGTCCGTGTTCGATTCTCTCTGTTCGCGCCGCTCCGTTCAGATTCTCCAAAGGGAGAAATCCGCCACCCCTGAATTAATCATAAGCAAAACTCAAGATTCGCGGAACGCTCGTAAATATTTGACGAGCGTTATAGGTCCGTCTCTCGATGCGAGGCTGCAACGAACAGAGGCGAACGAGAGGAAAGGCGCGAGTAGCAAAACGAGAAGCAGGGCGAAACGGAGACAGTAGGAATAATATCCTAGAAACGTCCACCAGCCAGCCACTCTCCAACCCCCCTTTCTACCTCTTCCGTCATCCACCACTCTTGGCTCGAGTATTTCGTCCAGAGGAGAGGATTCTTACCACGGGAATATTCCTTTGTTCCTACTTCACAGGTTCTTGCGCGATAAAGAACACAAGCTCGAGAGGCATGGCATCTCATCTCGAGAGCTCCACTTCACCCACCTCCCACTTCTCGCCAGGCCTTTCTCTCTTTCTCTTCTCTTCGCTCCAAGCCTCCTTCGTATCTCCGTGTTTCTCAAAATTGTCTCTTTCTCGCCTGCCTCTTTCTAATGCCGATTTCATACGCTTGCGAATGCTTCTGGTCATTTTTAAGCGTGATTAATTACAAAGCGTTCATCTATTCAAGGATTGCACGCCGCTGCACGAATTTATCGCATCGCTCGGATATTACTGGCAACTTATTAAATTCCAGAGTTCCGTAACTTCGTTCAAAGTCGTCCGAAACTGTTGCGACCGAACATTAGATTAAAGCTGAAATCTTTTAATTTTTGATTATTTCGCTCGTTATATGGCAAGGGGTTAATTTGTTCGATAAATTATGGACGGAAGTGTATCCACAACGTTAAAATAGTGAACAGATAACGCAATTATTCGTAGTCATCGAGGAAGCGTTAGACAAGGAATTGATATCATTGTTGTCACAATTTTCCATTTATAACGCGATGCAACTAAAATTTGTGATAATAAATTAATGATAGTGATGATAACCCCATATTAAACAACTATAACTCTGAACCCTCCATTTATTGGACACTGTGTACCCATTATTTTGTTGGAATCCGGGTGGAAATAAGTTGTGTCGGTTTAAATATTACAATAACATTATATTTCCTATTACTGGATAGCAACGGGAAGTCCGTGGTGCTCGTTACAGTGTTCGATTCGACATTACCTCTGGAGGAGTGCGCCAGTTGTATTTATGTTTTTGGAGAAAATCTGTCTTTCGTCCCCAACGACTAAACCGATGTTTCGAACCTTAGAGGTAAACTACTGACTAAGTGGTCGAAAAATAATCCCTTATAGTTAGAGATAAAGTATGACGTTTGTTGGTCATCGAACAATATATCAGGTAACAATAGATCTAAAATCTACGTGGGAAGCTCTAAGTAACGCATTCGAGATCGAACATGTTCCAACACATCGGCGAAAGGGTTAAGGAACCAACGTACATTTGTCCACGCTACCATTGCCGAAACAACGAGTTTTTTGACCGGCCGTGTCCTTGACGATCGATGCCTCTCCAAAGGGACATCGGAGACCGGTTCAAGGACCGTGGCGGTTTCCACGAATTAAATCGATCATCCAGGAGTCGAAGAATTTTTTATCGACCCCGTTGCATCGTGCTCGTTGAAACTTTAATTACCCCGGTCCCGATACACCGGCCTCGCGAAACGAAGCGAGCGACGCGATACAGGAGATCGGACACTGATCTCCAAGAGCACGCGGCTCGTTTAACCGGTGATTTGAATATGAAATTAGAGCGTGACCTGGTTCGAATTAATTCCCGTTCAACGCAACCTTTTGCTGTTTTCTTTTTTTTTTTTTTATATATATATATATATGTATACTGTTTTTACCGATGATCGTGGGATTTCGCGTTAAACGAATCGAAAAATTGATCGAATGTTTCGCTGTGTCATTTATAATTTAGAAGATAACGAGTTTGAGAATCGAGAGAAAATCGACAGATGTCAGAAGATTCTCTCCAATTAGCAAATGCAAAAAACGTGTGATATCGCGAATGAAATGGGAGAATAGTAATGAGAGTTTGCGATGTACCAATTACTATTAGGGGAAAGTTCCTTATATCGGTCTACTTAAGAAAATACCTCTGTATATCGCAAAATGTATTCATAGCTGTGGACAGAAAAAAAATTGGGAACAATTTCAGCATTGTAACTATAACATCTATAAGAAATTAAAACTTACTTATCGGTCAAAAGTTATAGCTTATATAAATTGGAGATAAAATTGTATCAGCCTGCATCGAAACAAAAGATCCCCTACGCTGAAACTAGTAATCGTTCTACAGTGTTTCGTTTCGCTACTGCTACGAAGCAATACGTGAACCATAACCTCGTATCAAGAGATGTCGATTACATTCGTTTATATTTGAAAAAAAAAAGTATGGTCCAATTTAGGAAACTTTTCCCTACGTATTCTTATAACGAATGAAATATGAAGATCATATATCAATTTGACGTTTAAAGAGTATGCAAGTCATTCTAATATATTATTCCCCGCGTATAACATAAATTACAACGTGAGAGATATAATTATAGAATATATAAATTATTATACCCTACTCGTGTAGCATAATATTTCGCTAGTTGATTCAATTAAAATGTGCTATTGACCGGCAGTGAAGCGTGACGATGGCGCAACGAGTCGCGTCTATTTCGATCGATCAACCTATCTGTTACAAAATTGTTACAAAATGCCGTGATCGTTTCCGCGATTTCGCTTGAACTTTCGGGCAAATAATGGTTGGATTGTCGCGAGGGGGAGAGCAAAGAACTTTCTTTGAATCGGAGAAACTCTTGGCGTCGTTAGGGTCGAGGAGAGAGTAGATTGATGCGCACCGTATTTGCCTAGACAATGCAATTTTTCTTCTCCTCTTCAATGGGACGAGTAATTGATGAATTTATCTTTCAATGAGTTTGACGATCAGGCAAACATTTATACAGGAAAGCAATAACGTTTTTCACTTTACTATTCCAACACGCGGATGACTACCCTGCGAATTTTTATTCACCTACGGGAAATTAGGATGCGCGAAAAAGTACACGATACACATGACACGGAAATATACGTTAACTATGTAAAATAAACTAACGATAAGATAGATGTCCCAATAATTGTCACTGTTCCTATAACTGTCACTTTAATTCGTTTATTAAATAGCGAAATAATGTATGAAGAAAATGTTAACACTAAATTTGAACTTCGTTTTTACGTAACGACACACAGACGTTGCATATTTGGTTACACTTGACATTTAAAAAGAAATATCAGGAGGTGAATGTGCCGTTTCGGCATCAAAGAAGTAAATGATGCAAGTAGAAGGTATGGGAATTGTCATAATGCGGTAAATGTGATAATTTTACTATTCATCTTATATCCGTTGCACAAATTCAATTATATATTTCATATTCAATAATAATAATATACGGATGAATCGTTTTCATTCAAGTGACAGTAATAGGGTTATTGGATTTCATTGTACATTTACAATTAATTAATAATTGATTCGTCATATTCAACGTATAAAACGATGTTTATAAACGAAAGAGATGTTGTTTCTAAGCTAGCAAAAGCAATAATGCCCAACGTTCCTATATCTCTAGACTAAACTAAGGCGATAGAAAGATGTGTATGGATTTCGTTACACGAAGTCAAGAGACTTCGTTGCCAGGCAAAGCCATAAACAGTCTCGTCAAGAAAAGCGGACGCCAATCTTCTTTTGGGTGTTCGCCCCATTCGCTTTTGAGAATTAGAAACAGCTAGACGTGTTTTTTTAAAGCCGTAGTAATAAAGAGAGACTGAAAGATATAAACTGCTTCATTATTTAATAACCCATTTCCAATAGTTATCTTCTACGTGTTGTCAATTCTCCCGGAATCCAACAATGTTAAGCAATATTATGCCTCAAACTGGAACAATTATTTAGGTTAAATAACTCGCAAAATAATTAAACGTGATTACGCGATAAGCTTCAAGTGGCAGTAATTGGGACATCTGCCCTATGTATTATTATATGTGAATGCAACTCACTATTGAAGTTCCACTTCTTTTTGATGTTGCTAATAAAAATAGCAGTTTGCATAAAAGTCCGCGGTTTATTAATAAAGACTACAGATTGCATCGTCAAGTTCATCGATCCTCGAACAATTTCTTCAAGCGTCGCGTCGAACAGAACTCAGAACAGATAATGGCAAAGTATCGGAATGGAGAAAGGTCGATCCGTCGTTTAATGCGCGATTTACGGACGGTGGCATTTTATTGTCAGCGGCCGTTTGAATACGATTTCTTGCGCGAGAAAGTCGTCGATTTTCCCTTCGTATGTTACTACTCGAAGGAAAGTTAAATCGGCCGCTCTCCGCGTTGCAAATCGTCCTCTCTTGCTACCGTGGCCCGTGGATTATAAAGTCTGATCGGCTCTCGTCTTCTGTTTCCTGACACACGATCCGCAACGTGCGCCTGGATTATGACGAGCATCTCGAACAGGCCAGCAGTATCGAAACGCCGGGTCTTTCACGCTCCGCAGACGATCGTCGACTATTTCATGCCACGTTTTAATTAATTTCGCAGCGACCGGAAGTGAAACTCTTCGCGATGCTTAAATGAATTTTCGCGACAAGATAAGTAAATCGATTCGCTCGTATAAATTCTACTTTTGAAATTGGTTTGATTAATTTGTTAGCCCATTAATCGGGAAAGTTTGTTTACCGAAAGCACATTCTGCATGTGTTACTGAACCATTATAATACGTTGAAGCTTTCGGATGGACAACTAATCGTAGCAGTAGTCTTTTTCAGTGCCAACAAATGAAAATGAGAAAACATTTAAAGATATGGAAACGTTATAGCGATAATAAAAAAGAAATCATCGGTTAAGTTTAAGTTTACGGATATTCAAATCGACACGCGTTACGAAGAGTAGCATGGTTTCATTCTTCTTACGAAGGCTAGCATAGGTATTTCATTATACCACAAAAAAACAAATTTCATCGTTTATATTAAAAATAGCTCGTTTCATACTTATTCACGAATACTAGCACACTAAGAAAATTAACACATTTTAAGATTAAGATATTACGGCATATAGATTACAAAAAGCCTAAACAATATAAGTAACTCCATTGAAATTAAACAAAATTATATTACTGTTAATGCAAACAATTGTGAGTAACGAAGGAAGTCTTAATATTAAATCTTCGAAAGCTAAAGAAATGGAACTTAAATAAAGAATTGTTTCGCCCTTAAAATAAAATAATTTGTATGGTTTAATGCTTTGTATGGTTTTGCATATTGCATACATTCTGTAGCTTCTTGCGTATTTAATTTTCCCATAAATGCATAGACATCTGTAGTCTGGCAATAATAATGAAACGTGAACGAACTTATTACTGAACCTGATATATGTGTGTATGTAACTTAATTTACACGGGGTTATAAAGGGTTAATGGGTTAAGAAATGTACTGTTGGATGACCAACACGACCACTCACACTGTAAACACCATAGACTCATCTTGAACCAAATGCATCTGACAAACACCTTAATGTCAATTCCTAGTAATCCTGTACTCCGTACCTTTTCTAGTCATCCTCTTCCTCGATCATTGTCCTTACCATTAGTCACCCCCAACAACAGTACTTAAAAGCCCGCAAAAACATAGAACCGTCAGATTTCCGTATTCACTAGTCGAATGCAGTAGCCATGTTAATAAAACCCCTAAGAGTTATCTTCTACGTGTTGTCAATTCCCCCGGAATCCAACAGAGTCATCCTGAACCAAACTCACCTTACAAACACCCTAATCTCAGTTCCTAGTCATTCTGTACTCCGTACCTTTCCTAGTCATCCTGTACTCTGCACCTTTCCTTAGTCATCCTGTACTTCGTACCTTTCCTTAGTCACCCTCCTCCTCGATCATTGTCCTTACCATTAGTCACCCCCAACAACAGTACTTAACCCTTTGCGGACGACGAATAATAAAACTTAAAAGAGTATTTTGACTTTGAATTCCAAGCCTTACGAATTTCTAAGCTTACGAATTCCATTCCTCAACAAATTCCCAAAACTTTGAAGCGTTTATCAACGATATTAATTTAAACTTTCTGCTTTAACAGTAAACGTGCGTCCAGAAAAACCAGGAAAGTGGCGATTATTTGCAGACACTCGTCCGCAAAGGGTTAAAAGCCCGTAAAATCATAGAACCGTCAGATTTCCGTATTCACTAGTCGAGTATAGTAGCCGTATTAATAAAGCCTCTAAGAGTTATCTTTGACGCGTTGCCAATTCTCCCGGAATCCAACAGTACGCGTAACTTCCGAAATAATAAATAGCTGAGTTTATGAAAAAATAAGAACACTTTTGAGTTGGCTTTGTAAAAGGTGTATAGAAGTTGGAATAAATGACTCCTCTTTAGAAATTCAAGGCTGAGGAACTCGTTTCTAACTTTTTGTAGAATAGGATACGAAAATATATTGAATATTTATTACCATCTTTCATGTGATTGAATAAGGAGCTAATACTGAAAAGAAGATATATCGATCTAACACCTTTTTCAATTCATTTTAGATTAACCGGTAGTAGTTGCATTCAGATGAAGTTTAATGAAAAGCATTTAAGCGTGCATGGAGTATTTCGAATCCCATGGTTAACAGGCTAAGGATTGCCTCTCGATTCTAGAATCGATCAAGCCTTTTATGAGAAACCACTTGTTGCAAAATAAATACCATTGTTCACGAAGGACTTTCATCCCGGTTATACGCTTCCATAAAAGCGATGCTTTTAATTGAGAATCGAACTCTTCAAATATCTTGAATTTCCATTCAACACTTGGTTACAAAACATTCGAATAACTGTGAAAAACAGTTATCTATTTTTCCCTTTTATTTTTCACTAGAATCACGCTTGAAGATCTGCATCAAAAGTGTTATTTCTTTCGAAAGTATTTTCTCATATTTAGAACAAATTTCACGAGATTTTTCACGTAATTTACAAACACACTAAATGGAAAAATAGGGGTGCAATTGAACAATTTTTATAAATGGAAGATTAGTAAATAATCTTTGTAAATAAAAGATTAATGCTTTACGTATCCGATTTTAATTAATCATTTCGTAAATACGACCGTACCTGTACGTACAAACATTTATTTGCCTGAAAGAGTACGAGTGGACTTAAATCCGCAACATAACGTATGACCGTACATTTACGGCTTATTTTACGTAACCAGAGCTATGCTTCTATGCTCTATTCGATGAAAATGGCTTTTACGTTTTCAACAATTCATAGATTCTGTTTTCTAACGAAAACCAAAAGAAACAGCTGTTAATGTAACGTGAATTTTCACCAAAATATATTGTTACATTCGCCTATTAAATAATTGTCATATTTATAAGTATATATTCACTACCTTCTATATAAATACACGTAATCATATATACGACAAAAATCTTTTCATATATCGCGTACCAAAATTTACTCCTTAGCCGTGTGCACTTTCGAAAGCTCTTTATTCGCGAAAGGGTTAACATTGCGAACTGTTTAAATTACTTCCACCAAATGCTGAACATCGTCCAATCCGTAGAAACGCATTTAAATACTAAATTATACATCGTAAAAGTGACTTCGGAACAACGAAACCACGAAGCTCGATGAGGTGTTTAAGCAGGTCTTCGATAATCGATAGAGAAATCCGAAAACTTCACGACCAACTGCTGACGATCAGCGAAGAAGTCGTTGAAGTATGCCATTGGCTCGGTTCACATTGCATCACGCGAAACTCTGCCCGAACTAAGCAAGCGTTGTGCAGCTGGTGCGCGATTTGGGTGGCCAAATACGCTCCAGACGAAACTTTTACGCAGGCTATGCTTCCCTTTCAGTGACGCTAACTACTGCAAAAGTTCCCGCGAAATTCACGATCTTCGGCAACTAATCGAATTGCTTCGAAAGTGAAAAATTCTGTAGAAATTTGGGATGTGACGTGGGTGCGATATATTTGTTACGATAAATGTGATTAATCCGGTGATTGTGTGTAATTACCGGTTATTATATATAATCACCACTAAGTTTGGTAAATGTGACGAATTCTTATTATATTATATCGCTTACTATATTGCGGAAATCTCGTAGTATTAATGCTACAACGCAGCAAAGCAATCGTATGTGTCTTAAAATAAATAGTAAGCAGAGTATCGTGTACCTCTTTGTAAATTTATTTTCGTTGCTGTATTCAGTTTCATAATAAACGAATATTTTTATTCTTTTCCTTTCATCCTCATCTATTTCACATTAAATTTATTCAATTTTCTCATACGTCCTACATTTGTGGTACAGCATTTTGTACTTCAAAAATATTAGTGTTATTAGTTAGTTATACCTAATAATTTGTTGCTTCTTTTCTGACGACGAAAGATTCTATTTTTAATTAAAATTTCGTGACTCAACGCCTGGGAATTTTTTAAGCTTTTGTTGTTTCAATTGCATAAATATAGAGTAGTTATAAAAAGTATTTGTACACCGTTGTATTCATTTTGACAATGCTAATTAATTAAGCTCAATTATGTTAAGTTTCTTATAACTTAATAGTACCCTTATGTGGTTATAAAAATGTTGGGATTATGGAACGAAAATGTAGAAGCTGATTAAAGTACAGCTGCTTCAATAATGTATATAGTACGTACAAATAGTTTTCGTAGCTACTGTATGCTTTGTATGTAGAACACGATTTGAGTTACGTAGTTTTATTGCTGATTGAGAAATTTAGGTGTTGTTTCCACGAGTACGATATGTGCAAAAATGCGAGAAAGATTAATGGAGTAGAGACGTTGCTCTGTAGAGCGCAAAACATAGAATTCCAAAAATTTCAAACACGAACAATTACAATTTTAAAGTCACCGAGTTTATAGCACAATTTCAGAATATTTTTCACCATACGGTGTTCCCGATCATACACACGAAAAAAAAGAAAAGAAAACAACAGTTGCAATCAGAAGAATATCATTTACATTTCCAGTATCATGTTACGCAGCAATAACGCAACACGAGTTACAGATGAACCTAATTAAAATCGAGGAATAATTAATCAGGCAGCCAGTTTAATTTCAATGCCCAGCCAAACGAGAATTTAATGGACGGGTTTCGCGTTCGTGTGTGGCTTAGACGCGAAATTTTCTGATCCGCAAAGAAAAACAAGGATTACGAAAACGCTTGATGAAATTAATCGACGTTTTAATTAATTTCTCTCCTGGGAGATTATCAAACGGCTAACCACCTCCTTCCAACTCACGGTACATTTATGACTTCTGTTGATGAACGTTAATAGTCGGAAACGAGCTGCGTGATCGCAAATAAACGAAAATTCATATACCATTAATACGTACGTATGTATATCGCGTCCTCGAATTTCCATTTCATGCTACCACTTAATATAGAGCTTGAAAAAGCTGAAATCGCCAGCCGTTTCGTGGCCAAAAATATTATCGATGGTTTGCATTAATCAAGCTTTTCGTTACGTTGACAAACTGTTTCAATCAAACATGATATTTATTTGTTTTTCACAATATTTACTGTAACAATAAGTCTAAAAATAATTGTTTTATAATTCTAGTACCACTGTATTAGGTAGGCAAATTAATTTAGCGTCTTTATCTTTAAACAAGAAGAAAAAGTAGAATGACACCTTTTGTACAGAACTTCGTTTTCGAATAAAGTACGAATGGATTTGGCTACAATTATAAACTAGCTTTTTAGTCGCCTTTGTATTTATAAACATTAACAATGTCTTGGTTTCGTGAACTTGTTAATCGCAAAATAATTTCATTTCAATGTTTGTCTTTCACTACCTGATGTAACAAATTGAACAACAACGCATACTTTATGAATTTTCAAGATCGATTCATTCGAAACTGAAGCTCGACATAAAAAAATAGTCACTCTACATTTTTCACTACTTGTCGCTTGTAAATTCACCCTCTTTTGACTTGTACCACCAGTTCGGTAATACCATGTACACACATATTGTACGTTTTCAATAATTAAACACACAACTTCGGTCTAAATTAGATACGGCAAAAATTTTAATTTCTAATTACATATCGACCGTTTCTATCTGGTATCGCTTTCACCCCGAAACTTTCAGAAACCCTAAAAGAACTCCAACTGATACAGTATCCAAGTAAAGGGTTATCCAAAAGTATCTTTAGGATGTTGAATAAGAATATCTGTCAAACGCCATGTTTGTTAGTAAACTAGTGGTGAATAAAAATAAAAATTGAAAACGAGAACGAACGAAGATAATACAAATAAAAAAAAAACAGATTAGAAAAAGGTAAAGTAGAAACGGAAAGAAAAAAAAAGTGAAGGTAGGTGTTCCTATAGTCTATTTTGGATAAAACTGTATCAATATTTTATTCCAAAACTTTATACGTAAAACTTTTCTCCTTCGATAATCATCTCTACTAATGTTCCAATTTCAATGTAGCAACGGGTTCGATAGAGAAACATCTAGTTAAAAAATTCTTCAACTTTTCAACGGACCGTGACCGATTAACGACGACGACGAAGAAGAAGAAGAAGATGAAAAAGGAAAAGAAAAAGAAGAAGGTGGAAAAAGTTACTTATTTCGTTCAATGGTCTATTAAACTTGGCATGAAAAAATATTTTCCCCGTTCGCTGATGAAACAACGGGGCTACTCCTTCTCTTGCGGCAGATTTTATGCTAATTTAATCCCGACGAATAAAATGGAAAAGCGGAGAACTTTTTTCCCGCGATTTATCTTGCTCGAGGTAATTAGCGGGGGATTATAAAAGCAGCGAATTCTACCTGGAACGGTAGAAGTCAAATATTAAATTGCGAAAGTTAGCCTCGCGGAATCGCGGGTAACTCGAGCGTTTCCCTTTTTATTTAAAGGTCTCCGTTACGGGAACCCCGAGATACCGTATGATTCAAATCCTGCCATTCGATCCCCACCAACTTATCACTGTAAACGCTAATTCATAGGCCTAATATTCCCTACGGTTTTTTTCTTTCTCTTTGCAATTCACCATCGTTTATAAACGTGATATACTTGGTCATTCATAAAACGATTGCGTAGAGATTTTTACGTAGAATCGCATTTTTAGAAGCACAATTTAAGAAATGGGACTTTAACCCTTTCCGGACGGGTGGCGGCAAATAGCCACGCTATTTTTTCAAACTATCAACGCGTGTCAATATTTAAGCCCAGGATTTAAACTGATTCCGTTAATGAATACTTGGCCTGGTAATTAGGGATAAGTTTCGTCTCGTATATGTAACATCATTATTATTACCGAATCCTAAAACTACTGCGTTCAAACGTTTCCGTCCGCAAAGAGTTAATAGAGGCGCGCTTTATTCTCTAAGTATAAAAACGTGGGGTTTAATGTTGATATTTTAGATATTCTTGCATACTGTGTGCGTGTTCATTCTGCAATTTTTTGCCAACTTATGTTTCCCGCAACTTCATAGCTAGACCGTGAATTTTTATGCAAATTCCTATTTTTATTGGCAAGATTAAAGAAACAAAATCTGATTAGAAACATGTTTCACTCTTCCAATATAATAACATGTGTGTATTATATATACATGCACATTTTGTGTATTTTTGCAACCTGCTTGCATTCTACAAATTTATTTTCTACACCAGGAAGCTAACATGTTACAAATATTCAATGATACGTAAATGATTAGGTATAATCGACAAGTTCGGTAATAAACGCCAAAACAAAAGTGTTAACCTATATTTGGACTAGGGTGACCAACCATCAGTAAGTTTAAAGGAGCGTAACCAAATATTTGGCAGTACGAATTCACGGGAGATTAAGGGAGACTTCTTTTACGGCGTGATTACAACAAATAATGCATATTCATAGGGCGAATGATGCGTACTAAACAAAGTAATTAATTTTTACTTTGTATTATATCTATTTATATTAGTATTGCACACATAAATTATATTTATCAATGAATGCTGTAGAATTAAGTAATTTTTCATCTTCTTCTCTTCAAGTCTAAATAGTCGATATTAGTGCTGGTGTAAATAAAAAAATTCGCGGTTTTCGATGGTTAATGGAAATTACGGAAGAAATGAAAGGTAAATAAGGGAAACGGGAGAATGTACGAAAATTAGTGTGGAGCTGTGAAGAGGGGGAAGAATGGGAAAAAGGGAAGGGTGTTTCGTTTCGTCCTGGGCCTGCTAGTGGACTCATCATCAGTAAGGTTACCTAGCAGTCCCTGCCTTAGACGTTGGGATATTGGAAGGAAGGTTAAAGGCGGTATATATATTGTGGCGGCTCTCCTGCACTCACCACTAGAGGGACATACGAAATAGGACTTTCTCGAAAGTACTCGCTCCAACTACCTCGTCCATATATATATATCGCCTTTAACCTTCCTTCCAATATCCCAACGTCTAAGGCAGGGCCTGCTAGGTACCCGCACTGATGAGTCCACTAACAGGCCCAGGACGAAACGCAACACCCTTCCTTTTTCCTATCCTATCCCCTCTCTACAGCTTCACAATATGAACGAGGTAGTTGGAGCGCGAGTGCTTTCGAGAAAGTCCTATTTCGTAAGTCCCTCTAGTGGTAGATGCAGGAGAGCCGCCACATTAATATAAAATACGGGGAATTTTTTAGAAAAATGGGAGAATTGGTCACCCTAATTTAGATAGACCATCTCCTTTATCGACAATAGAGATTGAGTATCAATACTCATACGGTAATCAGAGGCCATCGATAGTTTTCCACGTCTACTCAACGTATCGGTTCACCAATTCAACGTTCCTAAGACAACAGGTTCCCGTATAAAATGTTAAAAGAAAACACGGTAGACCGCTGTTAATTACGTTTAATTAGCATTATGAAACTTGACGATAAATAAGAGGGATACGTCCGTCCAGATACAGGCCAAGTGCGTCGCGGTGCCTTTTACGAAACCGCGAAACACGCAGGAAACTGCAATTTAATTACCACTTCGACCTATGTATGTAAGTCGACTCTAAATGCTCGGCCGTATAAATCACTCCGGTCTATCTCGTTGAACAGCGTGGAATCGCTAACGTGTGTTGTAATAAGTATCGTAATAACCGCGATAACTATCCCGGGGACAGCGTAATAAATGTTTGAAAATATTCGATAAATACAGTGTAAGGTGTTAGATGAACACAGCGACGGGGAAATTGTACGGAACTGGGAGCTGGAACACGCGGAAACCATGCAACTAGGAGCTCGATCACAGTGAAACGAGAGCCTAGCTAATCGCTATGAAAAGATATACACCGGTGTCGTGATAACAGCGTTTGCATTGCCTTGACTCAAATTCTGTCGAACCCGCTCTCAAACGCGATCGCATAGCTGTGAAACACGTTCTTTTCTCGCCTGGTTAGGAAGAAATAACGTCGCATGAGTACGCTTCGAACAGAAAATTACTGACTTTCAACGTTCTCTTTATTCTTATTTTTCGCGACACTTCATTCAAATAATGCTCAAATCTCAATTCGAGGAGGAACAGTTTCTCACGAATATTATTCAGAAGAATGTTAAAATACTTTTTGTACCCATTATATTTGTAGCAACATATATTTAAACATTTGTTCATATTAAAGATCTATATAATAATTAATAATTATATACTATTATTATATAATATATACTACATTGTAATAATCTCTATCTTGCTATTTAGCCCGCGAAGCCTAAAAATATCTAATATTTATATTTCTCTTCAGAAAAGAAAAATAGTTTGTCAATCATTGTATTAAAGTTACGTATTAAGTGTCTACGCGTAGTTTTCATAACGTTTTCAAACGTAACTATGAATTCCATACGACAAATTAACATAATTACTATAAAAAAAGAGATATTTCTATGCGCATCTTTGTATTACAATCACGTTTTAAATTTGTTAACAGTACACTTCTATTCGATTTCATTTTTATCATTAATTTGGAGAGAAACTTTTTTGAAGCAACTTGATTCGTAAAAGGGTGAATTTGATTTGCAATAGGATGAATGTAACCCAGAAACAAGTGATTCGATTTGCAAAACGTTGAATTTAGCGTTCAAAAGTTCCGTATGTTTTTCCAAACAAATATGAGAAGTGGTCGCTGAGGAAATCGTAAACCTTCAACGAATAAAAATAAATATCAAGCACCTACATTTTCCTTGATAAATATAAATATAAAACTGCATTTAAAAAAAGCTTCTGTAACCTTCGGGTCTGAAAAAGAAACAGCTTTACGGAAAATTATACTTACTCTCCAAAAGTAGACGTTTTCCTGAAACCATTTTTCATCTCATCAAAAACAACAGAGATGCTCAAATGGAACAAGTTAAATTGTACATTTCGCACAGCATGTTGCAATACATATTTACTCTAACTTCTACACTATCGTGTCACGATTGAACTAGTTATCCCGTGTAAATACGCTAGTTCAGAACAATTAGACGTCACAGTTCAAACAAATGCCACTGCAATGCCTGACACCTTTGCTGCGGGTAAATTTAGTTGCCCATCGCTTTTAATAACTTAAATACAAGACTAGCAGACTACGTAATCCATAAATAATGTTTACTGAAAATTCGATATCCTATTTTTACGTAGAAATTCGAACAAATTCTTAGAAGACGATATTTTCGTAATACTATACGATATGCTTCTTTGCATATTATGCTTCTTTGCATATTTTTTATTCTTTGTATATTTAACCCTTTGACAATAGGCACCGCGAAGTAAAAATTCAACGTGCAATTAAATTCCGTGGCAACTATTCTATGATTAATAAACAAATGACAATTTCCCATCGTAATAGTATAAATGAAGCAACATTTGCAATATTTCATTTAGGCTCGATTTTACTTTGACAAATCGGGAAATTAATTAGGCAAGTCATTTTTGTTATTACGGGTAAATGTACGACCAGTATGAGGTACTGAACTCCGCGTCAATATTTATAAAAATCCGCAGTCCATCAATCATATAACCATACATATAGAGATATCAAAGTGTGCAGAAAAAAAACCGTTTTCAGCTGAGAACCGCTGCCTTACGGAATACTATACCGAAAGAATGCCCTAATACGCCGAAATCAGCAGTTTATCTCGCCTCAGTCACCTGGCAACAATCTTGCTTATCATGAACGGAACGATCTCGCCACGAAATCGGTCTCTTAACCCGTTCCGCAAACGTAAACCTGCTCGCCGTCAACTTCGCGTACAACCCGTACACACACAAACACATACACATGTGCATGCATTACACGTGTACATACATATGTATTAATAAACAAGAATCGTGCGCTTTCACCAAGATTTGATTGAAATGCGCGCGCGATCGCACCCGGAGGACCAACATCGACCGTAGCAAGAGTAGGAGGAAGTTATTACCGTATGAATATCGAAGTGAAACCAACGTTCGTTTGATCGCTTCATTCTCGATCTCTGTCCCGATTCTCAGGGACAATGCACGTACACAGATACGCGTGGAACCACCGTACGACCCTGCTATTCGATGTTATTCATTTACATGAGCTCTCTGCTCTCGCATTGAACTCGAGAGAGAGAGAGAGAAGAGGCTTTTGTTCTCCGATTCCACCGATTCTGTTGACAGCTCCACGATCGAGCAACGTGATCGAGGAACGGTAACACAGTTTCTAGAGTTTAACTTCGTTGCTTCAGTTGCTCCATTTAGTCCGAGATTCAATCCCTGAATTATACTCTTGCTCTCTTCGCGGAACAAAAGGGTTAAAAAGTGAAGATTGAAGTTCAGTGGGAATAGAAACGTGAAGAAGATATAATATGTGAAATTTTTACGGGTTTGGGATTCGATATCGCTCTAGATTAATTAGTCAACGTGTAACTAGGGTTTAAAGGGTTAGTTAAACCGTTTTTGGGTTATGGGGGTCGCAGAGGCTTTATACAAGTTTGAATTAACAATAAGTATACTTTGATGCTTTGCCTTAGTAATTTTTCTGTTGCTGCACACCTTGAAATTAGTCCTAATTAAATATTGCCCTAACACTATGTCAGATACGAAATTTTGAAGTACAGTGGAATTTGGTTATTATTGTATAATCGCGGATAATGTTATCAATCGGCTATTGTTATCATAACCAGTCTGTCCTAAAACACTCTGTACAAAATTAGTTACAAATAATCCCTCTACTATAATCGAACTCCTGTTATTGGTATCAATTGTAAGAACTACACTTGGGGACAAACGATAAGAATTGTTAGGAAATTCGTACTACATGCACCTTTCTCCAAAACTTCCTTTTTGTTCGTTGTCTTTGAAATATTTCGATATTCAAAATTCGAAGAAAAGTAATTCAAAACGCAATTGTACCGACGATTGTACAAAAAAGGAAAGAAGACGTTTCCATATTTTTGTGATATAAATGATTGTAATATAAAGTACGTGATAAATAGAATTTTTTTAGACTTTTTCTTCACACCATTTTTGTAATCACTTACATAAAATGTGACCCAAAACTTGATATAGAAGCATTTTTACGTAACGCAAATATTAAATGAGAATTCAGAATTTAACTCTTAATACATCAGCAGCATTAGATTTCGGCGTGGAATCGTGTTTCACGCCAAATTCTGCAAACGTATCGCTAATATCACAGTTTACCTCGTTAAGATCTGTTCAAGGAACCGATAGTGATATTTGCGTTAATCTCGCAACGTTGTAATGCAGATTCGATAGGAAACGTATAGGCCTATCGTTAAGATTAATATCGTATTCACAAAAAATTTGACCAATCATTTTAGTAACATTGGAACAGAAACGCGTGAACAAAATATCGAGCTTGGCTGTCTCTAACAATGAAGCATTATCAGCTTAACCTGACTTATCGAAATTGCAAAACAGATTATTTTCAACAGAAGTTGTACGGCTCATGAAAAACATCGTTAAAATATAATCAACATTTTCCCCCGTGTTAAAATATTGTTATTAGCATTGTATTTTCAAGATTAGCGTTAAATTACGTGGCTTATTAACGAAAAGCTTGCTTATTTTTTTTAATACGAAGATGGTTTCGCAAAAATATCTCTGTCTAGAGATCTAGAGAACTACATGTATCGCAACATTTGTATTATTTTCAATTGTAATATTGTAGAATTTTTTTAATACGCTTATTATTAATACTTATTATCTAATAATAAAAATAATAATAACATTAGTTATAAATGTAAAATTTCCGTATAAAGTATAAGTTATTACTTGTTAAATAGAAACTTGCATTAACGATATTTTACTATTGTATTTTCCTAGCAGTACAAATCTTATTTCCCCGTTTACCGGCATTCAAATTATGCATATGCGGATTCTTTAATTTTCAAAAATGTGCGCAATCGTTATTCCTTCCAAACTCTATGATACTTCATTTATTTATTGCCTGTATGCTTCTCAACTTCGTTTAAAAATAAACAAGCGTTCGTGGAATAATAAACGAATAATTAATGCTTCAGGATGTTACTCGAAGATAAATCGTTATCACTGTTATCGGTCATCCGGATTTAACAAGTGTTCCCTTATTCAATGCAAATAAACTCGGGGATACCTGTGTATTGTCTAGCGTTATTTCCCGTAGTCGAAATTAATCGATATCCGAAGGCCGTGCTATAAAAGCTTGGATGTAGATCGCGCGATAAATTAACACGTACCAGTCACTTAGTCATTGCGATCGAATCGGAAAGCAATCTACAGCATACATCGTTTTGTTCCATTGTCAGTTTTAATATCGCGCCGCGTGCTCGATACTATCATTAGAGGTACAAAATATTGGTCGAGTATAAGTTAAAAATCTCAAGCTGTACGATTTACTTTTTTTACGAACTTGTTCTGCTAGGCAACGCAATGATTCTTGTTAACGTTTCGATATTAAATGATCCCTTTCTTCGCTTCGTTTTTCTTCGGTTAATTCGTTTCTCCGTTGCGTCGGAGTTGTTCTCCGCAGCGCGGTAGCTAACGCGTTAAAATAATGTAAGAAACTTGTTGAAATACTTCGTATCGATCGAAAATTTTCTTTATTCGCTGAAATTCAACTTATCAAATTGATAAATTTGATAAAATATATCAGATACCTAGCGACAAGCGATCAACTTATGTTCTTCGTCGACCAACGAATTCGACAATTCCAATTTCACCACGAAACATCAAACAATGCTAACTGTCTTAACGCGCAGCTATTAAATCAGGTACGGACAATACTTCTAATTAATTCCAATAAAATTCATCGGGATTTATGTTTCTTACCCAACGACCAATCTTTCCTGGATAATACCGAGTAAAACCATAACTGTTTACAGTTGTGAGAAATCATCAAGGAACACTTGAAGGGTTAAGATCTCGGTAACGAATCTCCCGGTAATTTCCAATCCCTCTCCCGTCGTTCGCGTAATAACAAAAAAAAAAGTACACCGTAACGACGTGAAATGGATCGTGATGAAAGGAGTGTAATGAAAGAAAATGGATCGGCAATCTGGTAGTTGGATGGGTCCCTGAATTGTAACCAAAGAGGGCACGGCTCTTATTCTCTCGCAGAGGAGAAGCGTTTGACCCTTAAACCCTTAGAAGCGTGCACGGTTCAAGGTGAGCCGTGCCTATCCGAGTCATTACGAAGAATCTTACATAATATCTTTGTGCTCGAGCACTCACGACGAATCATACGTTGCGGTATGCGGCCAGAAAACTGTGCAGAAACATTGCAGCCAGCCTGTTTCGCGACAATGGACGGACTTGGAAATGAAACTTGGAACGCGACGAATTCTTTCAGCACCGCTGACGAATCGGCCCGGTGACTTCGAGACGAAAAGTTTGCTGACACGTGGGCGAAATCAAAGAGGTTGGAGGGCTTTATTCGAATCGGTAATCAATAGAGAAACATATAGTAGGCATATATACGAGGAATTTTCGTGGAAACAATGAGTTTTCATTTAAAGAGTTTAAAAGCTTGAAGGCTCAAAATCGCAAAGGTATTTAAATCCAAAAAACTGTAAAGTATGGATGGTGAATAAATAATACACAATTGCCGCCTTTGGAAATTACCAGAAAACACGGGAAAAACCATCATCGACTAGCACACTGTATCGAGACGCGATTAAAAATGTATCCGGCGACGACTAACCCGTTCTAAGCAACTGTAATTCGTAGCAAAGTAATTTTCCTGCTCTTGGTGGCTCGCAGCTTTAGCGGTTGCAGTTTCGTGAAAGCAACGGTCAGCTAATTTCCTTTATGTATGATACGCATCCGTTACATTCTGGGTTCTATTTACACAGCGCACAATACGGTAATTAGAAGATGAAGGTTTTAATAGAACCGTTATCAACGGATGAAATTACGTCGCTTCGCGGCGTTGTTTTCGTTCATTGTTGAAAACAAGATCAAATTAGAATCGGGGACCCACCGGGGAACAATGGAGCCGTGTTCGCTTTACGCATATACACACCTACCACGTATGAACCCGAAAACTACGGTGTTCTGTGAAATAATTACAAGACCCTTATCTCCGTGGATAATACAATATCGTTCCCCAGACTGTAAAGCGCAACAACGACACGGCAACAACTTCGAGCAGACATAAATCAAGCCGCAGTGATTGTCTGTATAAAGAATTTCTTTCGATATCGGCTTCTTGTATCCACCGTTTCTGACAATGCTCGGAAAATCTTGTCCCCGTTCCCTTTTTTCGTTTGGAAGAGTTCCCACTTCTTTTTTGTATCAACATTGTTCCACGGGTAATCTTCTAGTTGGCTGGTATCTAGCGGAACGTTTCCATACGCGGCAAATTAGGTCCCGATTAAATTGTTTTTATTTCACTGGTAAAAAGCTACGTAAGCATTGTTGAGCGTAGTCTTAAGTGACTTTGGTAAACTTGCCCTACTTAAGAATGAGAGAAAAATCCATCGGTTCATTTAACTTTGTTTCTTAAATAATAATTGCAAGTATTCTATTATTCAAGTAGGCTATTGTCAAACGTAATACAAATTATTTAGTTACATACACAAGGATTATTATACGTGGCGTTTCAAAAAAATGTGGGCATAACTTTAGAGCTGAATTCGATACCTTGCTTCCGAATTATAGCTGTTTTCGTATTATGCTGTTTAGTTATTTCCATAAAAAATTTTTATTATTATATTATTATTAGATTGCGGATTTTTGTGCGTTTATGGGAAATTTAAGTTTGCAGAAAAGTGCAGAATACACGCAATATGCAAAAATATTCAAAGTAGGATGCCTCTTATAACATGTAAATGGTGAAACAAATTTCCACCAAGCTGCCATTTCTTTAATTGTCTTCAAAAATTTGTATTTGCATAAAAATCCGTAATCTAATTATTCTATTATTATATTAGTACATTACTATATTATGTTATTGTATGATACTGTTATATTATATTATTATTACATTGTATCAGAGAAGAAAGTCGTACACGAGATGAGAAACGTTACTTATAAACAATTGAAGGATTATTCGAGTCATAGGAATTACTGGAAAATAAAAATAGCCGCAATTCGGAAATGAGGTCATATGGGGCATATGTTTATATTAACTTCGTTCCTTATTTTAGTGTCTCGAATCCACCACGGAAGTTATACCAACATGTTACGAAACACCCTGCGTATTAATCCAAAAAAAGAAAAATATTAATCACAAGGAAACGTTTCAATTGACAAACTTACAAGCTCGAAACTGAATTAAAAATCATCGAACATCGGAATAGAAATGAACATACATAAGATACGCTCCTTCGGAAATGAAAAGAAAATACTGAAAGTAGGGAAATATTTCAGATGACAAACTCAGGTGGGGCAACCAACGCTCCATTGTGCCACCCAGTGCTCCAGCGAACAATAAGTGACTCATACTGGGGAAATAATTATACAACCCACTACAACAGACTCTACTGAACCTCTCTAAACGGCACTCGCCAAAAATGGACCTTTAAGGCCACCTTAAACATCCCTAAAAGTTTCAAACCCTTCACAACTTTTCCACTCTCCACTCGATCCTTCCACTTTCCATTCAAGCCATCCACTTCTCATCCAATCGAGACCTTCTCGTACCTATTTTATATTAAAGTACTCCGCGAAAAGCCACGCGATTATTTCTCACGCGAATATTACCATTCACCGTGCACGACGCGTCGCGTTCGAGGATCCAGCGAGTGGCACTCGACATTGAGGGAGGAGAAAAGGAAATCCAATGGGACTATTGCGGCACGTATAGAGGTGGCGCGAGAGTCTCGTGCGAGTAACGCGACTTATTCGACTTATGCGAAGCTCGTTAAGAGGCACGGCGTGATGTTAAACAATTAGAGAAAGAGAGGCACTCGATTGAAAAGCGCGTGGTTGGCGCGAGCGTGAATCAAACCGTTAACCGGGCCCGCGTTCGTTATTCCTAATTAGCCAGATCTAACGTGTCACCGGACAGATACGAGACAAATCGATTCGTGGGCGAATAGAAAAGGGAACACGCCGTGCACGGTCTTCCAACGTATGCTGATCGCGCCGCTGTAACGTGCATGGTAAATTAAATTGGTCATTACGGTACAGAAATTTGCCAGGAAGAATCGGGGAATACGATCGAACAGGTTTCTTTCTTTTTTTTTTCTCTGTATTCGAATGGATGGAATTATTTAGATTGGCGACGCGTATAAAAACAGGGTCGGGGTAATAAGTATACACGTATTCCGCTGTCTACGTGGAAAGATTGAAGTTTAAGTTGATTGGGTCGATAATAGAAGCGGTAAGATAAATACTGCTGCTAGTATATTAATAACTGCAATTTGGCATTCGATGCGATGTTTGTGGATTGAATTAAATTTAACAGAAATCAAGTTTTTAATTTCTGTAATATACTGTAATGACTAAAAAAAAAGAAACAGTAATATCTTCGTGAAACGTTATCAACGATCAGTGTAATTACATGCGTGAATTAACGAGTTCTGAGTATAATTGAGGGTCGATAATAAATCGACCCTTATCAATTTTTCCTTTCTTTGCAGAAGAAGAAAATATTAATATAGTACATTTAATTTTTATTGCATAAATTTCAAATTGGTTTGAACGAAATATTCATCACGTTACACACGTGCTGTGCGTGTTAACTGTAATTATATTGTAGCCAAGTAAATCACGAACTTGTGAATCTGCATCTAAGATGCTACGATTTAATATGGATCGCTTTTGTTACAAATATCTCAATCGATGGTAGTGGTATGGAACTGGTCTTTCTAAATGGAAACTAATTGAGAAACTTCATAGTTTATATTGTTCTTCATACTTATTATTAAAGTGCCAAGCGTAATTCGAGTGTTTCATGCGATTCTCCAGATGGATAATCGGAACATTAAATATCGGACATATATCGCTATTTAAACCAAAACAATTGCAATTGATATTATTGATAAACGCTATTTATAACAATTGGACGAGAATTCGTTAAGTCCTATTCGTAACGGGGTAACGCATGTGTAAAAGAACGATGATGTATGCATATCACGGAAACGTGTTATCGATTACGAAACCTTTCACCAGAGCGTGCGTAATCTCATCGAAAAACCTTGAGAGAAACCATAAATCGGGGCTGCGTGTGAGCAAACATCGGCTACGTACCAGTGAAAGAGCATCAAGTATAATAAACCACGAATTTTCATATCGTAGTGCTCGTAGGTTGTTTTGAAATTGCTAGATTTCGCGACACTTTTCCCGTTATTCTCGTCAATTTCATTCCGCAAAACTTCTCACGCACACGCAATTGCACGAAAGAATGATTCAGTACCTCCATACAAATACCGAGTCACGACTAATTCGGGCACTTAACGCGTTACTTTCTTGCGAAAGTAATTTCATCGCGAGAGTCTCAAGTTCTTTAATATGCATGAAAGAAAGCTAGAAATTTTCCCGAAAATCTTTATGCCAGCGGCGTAGGAAATTTACCTTCGCTCGGAAGCTTGTTGCATCCGTGTCAGGCGATAAAAGAGCTCTCCTTGGAGTTTAGTTGCTATAGGTGCTGTGCAATTTTTATGTATGCAAGACGAGTCTCCGCTCGTTTCAACAAATTCACCGTGCGCTTCAATATTTAACGGTGGAATTTTCAAAAGTTCCACGGCACATTCGAACTTTCAAATTGTTGAAACTGAATAAAGGAGAAAGATCAAGAGAAAGGAAGTCGTTCGCGGTTTCTCTGGCCGGAGAAATCCGTGTAGAATAAAGAGAATCGACGAAGATGGAAAAACTTGCTTGCAAAGCCTTGTTGTAAATGTTCTCGATAATGTAGGAAAACTTGGTAATGTAAACTTGGAAGGAGTACAATTTACGAAAACAACGGCAAAAAAAGCCAGCTTAGTTATTATGTAGTAAACACATAGACGAGAAGCGAACTTCTGTTTTAATCAAGCCAGCAAAATCTGCCCTCTATTTGGAACAAGAAAAACATGACCGTTTTCCTGCGTCCAAGATAATAATAAACTGATCGGTTACGATTGCTTTTAAAGTATAAAGAAGGTATATTTAAGAGGACTAAAGAAGAGGAGGGTAGCCTGACAAGATAAACCACGATTGAAACAAGCTTAAGTGAAGTCAAGCGAATCTATTACACGAATCGACAACAAGGTTGCATTAATCGATGCGTTGAACGCGATCGGGAACCCGGGCCAACACGCAGCCGGTACGTCCTTATACTTGGCGCTTTAAACCAGCCCCGGAATCGCCCCAAGTGTCGAGCCCATCAATTACTCTCTCGAACGACTGGGTGATCGTATCAAATTCGCCATCTTTCCGATGCGACCAGCTTTTACAATTTTACCACGAAATAAAAGAGATCGTTCGAGGGATGCCCACGGCATTGACGGAGGACTTATTCGTCTTCTTCTTCTTCTTCTACCTCGCAAGTGTTTCAGCATTGAATCGCGCGAACGCTACACGATATTCGATTCGAGAATCGTCTCGCGCTCTCCATTCGCGCGTTTAATCTGGAAGATCGCGGTCGCGAGACGAACAAAACGTCGAATCACGAATTATGCTCGTCGATCGAATCTCCGAGAGTAGCCCTTCTCTTCTCCATCCCTTTATATCCTCATCCTCCCCCATCCTACTGCTTCGATGGCTCTAGTCGAGTTTAACGATCGACCGATACCAAATTCTCTCGTCGGTTTTGCTGGCTAGTAGCACACCGATCCTCCTCGACTCGCCTTTCTTCTCTGTCTCTCATTTCCTCTTTCTCCGTCTTTTCGTACCCCCCCTTTTTCTTCTCTTTTTCTTTCCACCCCGGTCAGGATATATCGGGCCGGATTATCGATTCGCTCGGAGGTCGTTCGTCCGTTCGTCCGTTCGTTCGTTCGTTCGTTCGTTCGAAGGAATAAAAGGACGGTCGACGATCGTCCTTCGCAGGATACTTCTGGCCCTCGTCCTTCGGCATCATTAAACTCGGGCTAACGACCCAGTTCCTTTCAGACGCCATCTGCTCACTCTCCTCTCGCCGTACACCGGTCGTTCGCAATTAGTTCCGGCACGACGTGTAAGCCGCTTTGCAACTTTTCGAATCTTTCGCCACGCGCTTCCTTAGGTATATATCTCAGGGATTTTACGAATCACTTTAGCGCCCTGGTAAACGCCGCTCCAGTCACGAGATTTTTTACCAAGCTTCTCGGTATTCGAACGACGGAAATTTTTTAACGAATTGGAAAAAATTATTTTATGGCGAGGAAGGATATATATCAGCATAAACGAGGGATCGAATAGCTTAGAAGCACGATTATTATTAAGAAGGGGGAAAATTGATGTAGCAAATTACTTGTAAATGAAAATCTGGTACAAGCCCTGCATTTTGATTGTTAAAATCGATATGAAATACAAACGACGAAAGAAAGTATTCGAGAAAAATATTATATAATATAATACGCAATGAATAACTCAAAATACAAAATGGAATAAACTCTAGGAAAGTAAAAATTTGATAAATAAACGGTCACTTTTATTGGGATTTATTATTTTGATTCGTGTATCAACCTATATTAATGAAACAATTTTTACCTGTTTTGACAAACACTATGTTTATCTTTAAATTATTTGACCTTTTTCCCCTACTAAATTTGCATTCCAAATGAACTAGAAAATTTGTACCCTCCGTTCCATATTTATAGCGCATATAAATTTTTAGTGGTTTCCAACTAACAGGAGAATATCGTTCGAAATTGTAAGACTCAAATAGTATTTTATACCTTTTTTCTGAAAGAAAATCAAATTTGTTATTAAACTCCTGTTTTCGTTATATAATCAAAGATATCAATTGTATAATTTTCCGAAAAATTGTTTTCATTTTTAAATTACATATTAGTTTATCAATAAAGAACAATTTTTGTTAGATATCTTCATTACACTGAACTAAATTTATAATGATAAAACTAACGTTCCCTCTTAATCAGAAATAAATGTAAATTTCTATCTGGGTTATAAATATGAAACACAATGTACTTTCTTTCTTTTTTATTCCTGTCCTAATTTATTTCATTCCAACGATTTCTTTAGAAATTTCTTTGTTCTTTTCTTAAAGCGTGCGTCAGATATGCAAATTTGCGAGACGATAAATTTCATCGCCTGTGATATGGCATTTTTCTTCGAATATAATTACACGGTTTAGGAGTTAATGATAACGTCTGAGGGAAATTAAAATTACACGTGCAAAAAGAGGAAATCTCGACATCTCGCGTACGCTGCCTCTCATACGGAGTCCAGACAAAAGCCGATCTTTATATAAGTTGACTATTCGGCGTAATTAGACTCTTAATTAATAAATGCTGGTACGATATAGCCGCGTAGAATTCATCAGTAACTCCACGTCATTACGAAACAAATTGCTACCAACGTGCACACCACCAATTTAAGGATCTTCGAAATGGACTACCGTGTAGATAGAAATTATAATTTCGCTTCCTTTTAAAACCGTTCTCGTTCCAATTTCGGCTTGGCAGCGATTAAGGTTGATTTATTTTCCATTTGCAATATTGAATTTACAGTTCTACGCGAGTAATGTTTGCAATGTAACGAAATGCGATAATTATCAATCAATTCTATCCACAAATTGAAATTTATGAAAAGTAGAAATTGCGAAACCGAAAAATGTGGACGAAACTGATAGCAACAATTTGTATTCCGGATGTAATTTAGAAGCTTTTGATAATATTTTCGTTGCTTTTGATATACGGTCCTTGAATGTATCATTCGTACGATTATTTCGATAAAATTTAAAAAAAAACCTTCAGAAACAATTCCGACGTACCTAATGTATTCAACGGTTTATTATCAGGTACAAATTGTCTTATTCCCGTGAATTCCACTTCTTCGTCGCTTATTACATCCGTAGTCGAATATAAACCTCCATTTCTGGTCTATGCATTAAACAAAATTCACGTCTAAAAATAAATGACTAATGCCAATAATACATCAAATTTATGGACAATATCTCCAAGCATCAATCTTACTTAGCCTAACATAATTTTCAGCGACCAACTAAAATCGTCTTACGTTCTTTGCCTGATACTATCATTACCCACATTCCAAATATAAAATTCCTTCAGATTCTAAAAATGTTACTTCGAAAAGACTTGAAACATTTCACTTCGAAAACTTACGACTCCTAAATTTGCGTTGATTATCAAATTTAAATCATGCAATCACTGATTTTCACTTAATGTATTACCCTTTAGCCTCAGAATGTGTTCGTATCATTGAAAAACAAATAAAGATTGTAAAAATGGCCGAGGATAACAAGAAACACCTTTCATCGTATAAAAATAGAAAGGAATTTTCTCTATTACCGGAAGACACTTAATACCGGACAGGAATCATATATTCAATATCCGAAACAGTTACACGTCAGTAACGAAAACTGCAAACAGCATTAAAGAACAGAAGGAACACTTGAGAGAAAAGATTGAGAGGATAAGTGGACTAGGAAAAATAAATAAAACTGGAGCATTGGTAGTGAAAAAAACACAAACGAGAAGACGACTTGCGTGATTCATTTAGAGACTCACGATTAGACTGCGAATTTTTATGCAAATTCATATTTTTAATGCTACGATCAGAAGAATAGAGCATAAATGGAAATTAGTTTCACTCCCTAAATATAATAATGCGTGCTTTATTTTATATATTTCACGTATTCTTTTGTATTATACAAATCCCGCATTTTTTCGCATAGGTAAATTCCTCATAAATGCATAAAGAAAACATTGCAAATTATTTTGAAGTTCTCCTAAGTTACTCCACAAATCTTTGCTGTATCCGATAACATAAACCACTCAAAGTTCCTTTAAAAACGTATATCAAAGTTGAATGTTACTTTAAAATAATATCATGATAACGTTGCTTATTTCGTTCCTTTAATTGTAATTTTAATCATGTTAACCATTACGGTCTGACCTGTTTGCGCGAAAACTTTTGCGTGTAGCCGAATAAGTAAAAGCAATAAGTAACGACTATAAGGGAAGTACTTTCCTATATATCACATTATATATATTATAAATAATATATATAATAAATATGTTGTAACGCATACTTATAGATCGCCGGCATTTAACGCACAATGTGTAAAACCCTATTTATATATCTCCGGCATTTTACGAGCAGTCAAAGAAAAAACATATTTTTATGTCTCCAGACGGTAATGTGTTAACTTGAAATTAATGTAAAATATATATATATATAAAAAAAACACCACATCATCTTTTTTATTTACTTAAAGAAAAGCGTACATGTTCGGAAATAGAGGAAGTCTGCGAACGTATAAAAATATACACGAAGATGATGGTAACAATTAGGAAAAGAAAAAGGCATGAAATACATACTGTAAAGCTTAATGTAATAAGGAAGCCGGAGGGGTTGAGGACGGTAGTGAAGATAGGAGCGTAGGCGGGTCGTGATATGGAACGAGCAGTATACTACCCCCATGGGGGGCTAGAGTTAGGCAAGGTAATTGTCATGCAAAGTAAAGAGGCAGCATTAGCATCATAAGCGAGCAAATACTCTGCATTCTGCCGTCCATTGTGCTCGCTAGTTAGTTCATTAATTCCACAGGACACGCTACTGGCACGGCTTGAAACATACACGTGTCCGCCTTTGCACAGTCAGACAAGCTGCTTTTCTTGCGTTTCCGCATTTTTCTATCGGAATACACGATAGGAGAACACGCGTAGAATCCACGAATTGTGGCTGCAATTTAGTAAATATTAAGTTGTCCAAAAGGTCCTTTTCCGTCTTTCGTTAGAAATTAATTTAAATCATTGCTTTGGTCGTTTTAATTGTTTGAACCGTATTTTAACTTCTTCGTTTGCTTTGATGGTTTTAAACGGAACCTTTGTCGACTATCTCCGTCTTACGATAACTTTCCTTAACTACTTTCTCTATAACATGTCGTTGTACATTTTTCTCTGATACTGTACACTAAAGGATTTTCCCGTGAAATAGATAAAATGTTAAATGCACAAAATTTAATAAACAATACAATTTATTATAATATGTAGAGTTATTCTGATCCTAAGAATCTCCACGAATTTTCCAGAAACTCCTATCGCCATTTTCAAGAGAAGTTTCAGTTGTTTACAATGTTACACGCGTATTTAAATTTGCCGCCGCGAAAGGATTAAATTTCCATTGTTACAACACGGAAAATGCGCCAAGAAGAGTTGAAAACTTGAATACGAAAATTCTGGCGTGAAGATGGAACGTAATAGTGTAGATCGATTGTTCATTTTCTCTAAATTCCATTGTATCTATTTTAAGAAACTTTAAAAGTCCGAAGCCTTTATCCCTGTTAAATTATCTTTTAATGAAAACTGTAAACTGCAAGAGGAAATTTTATGAAGTGTTCAGATTTAAAAAGTTCGTACGACTCAATTTCCGTAAAATTGAACCATTACCTTAGCCGAACGCAATTTTCACCCAACCAAAACGTTCTTCGAACAATATCAAGGAAAAGAAACTTCACGAGTAGAAGGATTAAAGAAACCCGGAACAAAAAGTAGTTTAAAGAGCGAATTTAACTTTTTCAATCGCACAAGCAAACTGCTTCAACTACGCCTTTTAACACTAGCTCCATCGTTATTCTTGAAACTTCGGTACATATTCTTTTTCCAAGAAACGTCTGTCCTTTCAGAACGACTACAAGCGGAAGTAACGGTAATAAATGTCGAATTAGTACACGTTCAAACCTTTACAATCGGCTTGCAAACAAGGATTAAAGTGGATGGAAAATAAAAGCAGGAGGTGATCCCTAAAGCCGGAACCGAAGAGGCGACAGTAGTTTTCTCGACGTCTTTGTACTTCAAATATAAATGCTTGTGGCGGGCGCATAAATTCGTATTCATACGTGTACGCCTCGTCGTTAGACAGAAACGGAGCACTTCCTTCATTCATCGCAATCGGCTTGACGCGGTAGCGTATAAATGGCAGCGAGCCTCAGTGTCAAAGGAAGTCATACTGTCAAAGAAACTACCCATATTCAAAGGAGATTTGATTCGCTATGTTTGACCGAATCGTGAATCATAGTTTGATTCAAGAATAAGCCTGTGACTCGAGATAAATGGAACCCTTTGACAGACGATAAGATTAATCCTCCCACTTTGACATTCATGAAACGAATACACTAACATCTATGGCGACAATTGAGAAGTTGAAATGATCGTAAATGATGCAAGTACCAAAAATGAACGTTTGCAGCAAAATACATGTCTGTCTATTTCGACATTAGCATCATTTATCACGTGATTATATAACACACTGCCACTCCTTGGCATAATTCCCCTAATCATTACTTTTTAACAGTTTCGAGGATAAGATTTTAAATTAGCGAAACCTATTGTAAAAGGATTAGAGCAAAGACATCAAGACATAGATCAAAAGTACGATTTCGCGAAAGTCTATATCTGCGTATTAAAGTATAGAAAACTTATTGCTATAAATGTATTTATACTTTGTTAGATCCTTTGACACGTCAATATAAACATCTTCCTCGAACTCGAGCCGCCACTTAAATAAACTCAATTTACAATCGCCTAAAATGAAATTTTGCTAACCGACCAACGAGTAAAATAGACAGTATAAAACTGAATTTCCTAAACGACCAACAGAGAGAGTAACAATTAAACGGAACCTACTACTTAATTACACTACCACGACAAGAATGAAGCAGAACCTAACAGAAAGGGGGAGGGAAAAAAAGGAGCCACTAGTCCGGTTATGTTCCGTGCGCTCGTGTCCGCGGGAACACAAACGCGTCCCTCCGGGACGTTAGAGCCGCATTCACGTGCGCGCACGACTCGTCGCGCATCGTGCCATAGAAATAAAGGACTTCCTTAGCTCGTAGATATCCGCTCGGCAGGGTCGCGAATAAATCTCGCGATGAGGAATAGAACGAGACAGGCATACAAGAGAGGAGGCAACGTTTAAACGGAGAGAACGAAATAGAAACAGAACGAGAGAAAGAGGACGAAGAAGAACGTTCTACGGCGAGCAAACGAAGGCAGAGGTAGCCGGAATAGAGACGAAGCGAAGGAATACAGGGAAGAAAAGAGAAACGAGGGCGATATAACTTCTCTGGAAGAAGATAGTGACGATACACCTTCTGTGGAACCCTTGCTGCTTGCTCGAGCTAGAGCGGAGAGCTAAAGCGAGAAAGCGGCCAACTAGATGACCCGAATACGAGGCCAACGTAAGCAAACGTGCAAGAACGCGACTATGTGTGTGCAGGCATAGTCATTAAGGACGTTCCGTCTCGTCTAACCCGAGACCGTGTACCACTGGAAGCAGCTAAATATTCGCGAGCTCCGAAGAAACAGGTAGACCAGAGGCAATTAATAATCCTCGTTCAATTTCATCGTTGGAACGCACATCGCATATCCGACACGCGGTGAAACTGCTCAAAAGGGAACACACGCATACACGCGTCGAGGTACTGGTGGTAAACCGGGCTAATCTGATTAGACGGGATGAAACGGGTTTCGAAAACGCGCGAGAAGATTAGTCTGAAATTGCATACCAACCTTTCACGGCGAAACGATTGCGCACCCGATTTCATAGATGATCGCGAAATTTGGTTGCGTGCGAGGCTAAGAATAAGTAAGGGGGCTGGATTAGGTATAAGCACGGACACGAGATACGTATAAAAGTAGACAAATCACCATATGGGACTTCGCGTCACGTGTTTTGAAATACCGGCGTTTAAAAGTATCAGAATTTTCGACGAAATATCTTCCTCTTTATTAGCAGAAAGGAAATTTTAATATTTCTAAAGTATTTCAATGCACAAAATGTAAAAACGGTAGATTTTGTGCGATCAAAAAGGTAAAAAGGAAAATGATAATGGGGTTCTAGAGTCCCAGGAATTCGGGCCACAAAAATGGATTGCATAATTGGTCTACTCTTATACCTACTCTGTGGTATAAGTATAGACTTTACAGGTATACCTGAGAGCTCTTTTCGGAAGACAGTTTTGCCCGCATAGCAAAGCTTACGGCTATACAGGCTGTTCCAAATTGAAACCGACTAACTTTCACAACATATTTAGGAAGGTTACGATGCGCAAAACATGTTGTAAACACCATGGATCGATCCGTCTTCATTTTCGGGATACGAGAGAGAAAGTAGTACAAACCATAAGTAATCAGACGCACTCATGCTACTAACTTTCAATGATAATCAGTTACTCGAAACAATATTTTATACTGGTTCAAATTGATTTAAAGAAATTGTTCACCTCTTGTCTCTGGGCAAAGCAAGTAGGCGTGCTTCCACGGACCGCACCCATTGAATATTAGCAAGATCATTATCGATGGTAAAAGCAGCCACTTTGCATAGTCAGGTTTTCTATCAAAATTCACCCTCGATTTCACGTCCTAACTTAACAACTCTACTTCTTCAAGACCCAGACGAATATAACATTTTTTGCTTAATATGACCTCCTAAACATGTTGGCAAAGTTTGTCAGTTTAAATCTGGAACACTGTATATGATGCGCACAGTGCAGGGCGCAAGTGCCCGTCTTAACATGTACGAAATCAATTTCCACAAGACTACCAATATAGTACGGTATAATACATCACAGCATTTTAGAATCCACGGTAAAAAAAAATAGAAATCCTTGCCCTGGGTGTGAATTATTAATTTTTTGTTTGATTACTGAAACCAATGGTTATTTTATACTTTAAATACTTTATTCCACAATTAGCTCTCTGGTAGCACAATTTTCTTGGCTGCGTTTCGAAAGCAGACTAAAGAATGCTAATAACTAATAACGCTAATCTCGATCAGTGACTCGAATGTTGAATCCCCGGTTATTTGGAAATAGTACTACGTAACCCAAAGCTTAGGTCACTGGTCTCGAATGTGTTAAAATAAACTTGTACACGGTGCGCGATGTACCCAACCAAGTCCATTTGCCAAGTATAAACTTTTCATTATCCATTCCTATTTGGGAAAAATTCTGAAAGAGAAGAGTGGCGAAAGTTCGTCGAGTTATTCTTGGAGCTCGCTACACGTGTTAGAAATCGAAGAAGGCTGCAATTGTATTTTTGGTATTGTTACAAGAAAAGCATCACTTTCTTTCCCCACCTAACTCTGATTATTCTTCCTTTACACCCACCGGACTACAATGTACGACTGCGCCTCGTCCATTACCAATTCTCCCAACCACCCCAAACAATTTTCCAAATTTATCGCAACGTAAATCACCAGCAGCCTTGATACTCCATTCACGAGGTATCGTTTAATTTACCCAGAAACATTTACCTCAATCGCGCAAAAGAAACAAACCGTTGAAACATCGGAGCGTTTCTCGCTTAGATACAGGCGCGAATCTCAATCGAGAGGCCAAGGAATGTTTCTCGACTGATTACGTTCACCTACCATCCCTAGAATGGAGGGGGGGGGGTGGGGGATTCTCGTCTATTCTCCGTAAGAAGGAAGAAGAATGGCGGCTTGCACGGGCGAGCCGCTGCTAGCAGTTCGCAGTAAAGATTCAAGGATCGCTCGTAAACTCCGCCGTGAATCCCGGGAAGTCCCATCACGTATCCAATTTTCCAGAGATCAAGCGGGTCGATCCGTTGGAGCTTTGGAAATCGGCAAATTGAAACGCGGCCGTCCGCTCGAGACGCCTAGCGTCACCAGGCTATCGACGTCAACGTCCGGGCCTCGAAACAACCCCAATGCCTTACGACACCCTCCGTGCTTTACCGAAGCTCCGTGAAAATCGACACTGTTTAGCTTACACCCCGGGCTCCATGCACATAGTAATCATGTTTATCCGCCTTATCTTGTCTACGAGCGACCCTCTTTTTCGTCCTCTCGAGAAACGATGGTTTTCGACGTGCTTCGAGAGACGGGGAACTACTGCTCAATGAACTGGCTGAATGTTAAGCTTCGTCGGTTGAGAAAGGGATAGTTGAGGAATCGTATGTTGATGTTTTGCAGTTCAGATTTTTTGTAAGTAGGGGAAAATTGAACTGGACGAGACAATCGGGCAAAGAAGGGTAGTTAATGCTATAGTATTTATACGTGTGCTTTTGCTGTTTAATCTGCAAGTGTTTCCCAAACTTTTTTGTGTCGTGACCACCTTTTATAGTAGTTAAGCTGTTTGCCCCCCCCCCCCCCCGTAAATCCTCCCCTATATAGGGTAAGGTAAATTTGATAAGGTAAAGAAAACATATTAAAAATAAATATGTGTTTATATATAAGCCGTATTTGATACAAGTTGACTGTCAAACCTCTAACCATTATAATGGACTTACGATCCTCTAAACTTTAAGGTATAGGTCGACAACGCACAGCTCGTGGCTATGTCATTAAAATAAATATGTATCGAATTCATGCTACCGTCCGAAAGTTTCAGACCACTTCACGTTTTAAGAAACGTAAAAATTTAAGAGGAGATAGAATTTGAGTACGCGTCGCCTTAAAAAAACTGTGCGGTTAAAAATTGACAAAGATAAAGAAAGTTACTGCTAATATGTAAAGTACAGATATTGCGAAAGTAGACAAATTAAGGAAAGATTCGATATGGGTGCAAGTTACAAAGTGGTCCCGTTCTTTTCACCAGCCGTGTACTTCAAACTTACAGCTTCCTTTCCAACAAAATCAAGGTAAGATGCCCTTTGTCGTAACCCAGTTATTCGGGGCGCCTTTGTTAGTGAAAAGGTCATCGACCTCTGTTCTAAGGTAAAGGAAAAAGAAAAGAGTGAAAAATTGTGTAATTTTGAAAATATAGTATTTATCAAGGTTTTCGGGGGTGGTGATTGCGATTCTGAAGTCAAATTTTGGGAATTTAACAGGTAATTAAGGCATCATTACCTAAAACCATAGACAATGACTTTCCGGGCCTTTCAACTTTAACAAGAATGTTCTACTGTCTTCAGTTCTTCGAAAAAGAACCGAATTAATTTACAGATCTAATAATGAAGTACATCCGTACTTTGATTTACAAGGCACTTCATTTGCGTAAGTTTTTCCTTGCGCGGTAAATAATCTTTCGATTTAACCGATCTTTTTATACGCAATTTCAATTTACGCAGCCTCTTTTATCTCTCCTCTATTTTTCTAATTACTCGTTACAAGGAGCAACCTCTTATAGTAACATCCTATATAATGAAACCGAAGCAATATATTCGAATAGGAAGTATTAAAGCAATGAAGGTAGCAACTTCGTGTCAGCTAAAATGAGAAGGCTGCTGGTTTTAAATTACAGTTCAGACACCGATGACAAACAAATTTATTATATAATAATTTTTATAAAATCTTATTAGGATTCTTCATTGTAAACATATTTGAAGTGTACCTTTTTTATAACTTCTTTCGCGTTTTTTCTTAAGTTTCTTTTTTCATATTAACGGAGTCTTTTTATACGGAAGAAAAGTTCGTAAGAAAATCGGGTAGAACGGATAATCCGCGTAAATTGGGGGGACGGGTGTATGCGCTTTAATCGACCACGTTTTGCAGCGATGCATTAAGCAATTTATCGGGCTATTCAATTTTCCCCATTTTAGTTAGCCCGCGATCAATTTGGGGAGATTGCTTGGAACTCGGACACCCAAAGTTTTAGAGCGCCGAAGTGTCGCGAGAAACGGGATTTCTTCAAAGAGGCTGGGACAATTTCCGTGACCCGGGACACTTATATACAATACTAATCTGCAGCTGAAGTAAATTGGTTTACTGAAAAATCTAATTACGCCTGTCTACGGCTGTCCTTTGCCATCGCGTAATCGAGTTACCCTGTCGACTTGTATCTTGACAACACGTTCCAGAAACCTTTGCCTCGACACTTTGTGGCCCGGAATTTTCTCGTTCATTTGCATCATGCGAACCTGGCACAAGGAAATTGCGAACGCAACGCAGAACCCGACTATAATTCCAATTAAACCACGCACAAAGGTGTTTAAGAAAATTTATTGAACAGCGAACTTAGGGAAATTAATCAAAAATTTCTAAACAGTGACGTAAATTTTATGAACTTTGCCCAGTTCGTGCAGTCGAATAAATTTGCCTACTGAAAATAATTTATATTATCAACAGCAATATTCTAATTGCGTATTATTATTATCTATTTATTAATGGGGCTAAACCCTTTAGAGGACGAAGAAAAACACGGATTAATCGCAAGAGTTTAAACAACGTAACACGTGAGATTTACAGCTAGCGGGAGTGGAAAAGAAGTCGATGGATTTACAATACACGTTACCATTCTTTAGAATCGAGTTGAGACCATTGTTAGTAAAGAATAGCGCAGTATGAGATTTCTCTAACACAAGAGTTTACTTGCAACCATTGTTTTTTATTTGCCCGTATAAGTAGTCATGTGAACTTATCGTTTTTTCTTCTAAAAGTATTTCTAAGCACGTCGTAAATATGTTTCTGGTCAGTTTCTTGTAATTTTGCATCATCCCCATTTCCAAATACTGAATTTATTTATCGTCTTCTATTTATGCTCGTTCCTCATACTTGCTATAAATTCTTTCTCTTAAACAGTAATATAGCACTAGTAGAAAAAAAATAAACTAATTTAATATAGGTTTATACCTATAGTTAGTCACAAAAGTATCCAACCGCCTTATGAAATTGAGAAAACTGTCAATTTATTGTACACGTTATTTATGTTACATGTTTAAAGACGATGCACAATTTTATGAAATTGACTCTTCATTGGTATTAGTAATAGATTTAAAACTACTTTTTACTTTGTTGACACATAGTAACGTTAAAGGAGAAGATACTAAATGTTTAATACTTGACCGAATATTTTTGTGGCCAACTGTAATTAGGTCGAAATAAATGAAAGAATGACCACAAAATGGTGCAATGGAGAAAACTGGTACATTTACCTTATCCGTGGCTTTAAGGCAAAAACAACGTAAGTCACATTTTTCTAAAATCTAAGTTTCTACGTGAGTGTTTTTTTTTTAACAGATGGCAATGCTACGTGGTACGAGAAATAGTACCATTTCTACCATAATGGTTTGCGTTAAATGGTGCTGAATAGAAACGTACAGGAACCATGGACGCAGGCCAAGCTTTTTATTTCCCTTCTGGCTGGCGTTATCATCGCGAACCATTATCACAAAATAATTCGACGAAAAAGGGAAATCAACGTGCGAAAATGGGGTGGAACAATGTTCGTTTTGTCGACACTGCCAACCAGCGTTTTGCATCGTTCGAATAAAAACAGCTTCAAACTGCGCGAACAAAACCGAAATGAACATGCAACTGGCCAACGATTGAATTTCTCGAAAAACGACTCGCACAGAAATTGTAAAACGCATTGCAAGCATATAAATTCGCCGTTATATTATTCGAAAAAACCTCCGACGGAAAAATCTTTGAAATTGTTCATTCAATATATGAAATGCTGTAATCGAGATATTTAAAGTATCGAAAAATTTACGGGAAAAATATTCAAGTCTTCCCATTCACAAATCCTTGGTGCGATGTAACACTTTAAGCCTAAACAATCTTTTATAATCATCGTAAGTCACGAATCATGAAAACCCGCTTTCGCGCTATGTAAAATTCGCCGACCACGAGCAAAATATACGCGATAAAAATAAATAATACAGAAATAAGTCCACGCATATGATTTCATTGAAGAACTACTGTAAATGGATAGTAGAAGCAATGAAAACACTTTGACTTTTATTCGTGCGAAAGGATAGTACTAGACTCGCGGATTTAAAAGCCGAGTAAAAAGATTGGAAGGTGTCTGAAAGTTTCGCGGGAGAATCGGGTGTTAAACAAGGGGGATGTTGAATTATTACTAATGCTAAGTGTTCGGTCCCTAAGACCGAATTAGTTTATTGCGATGCCAACCGTCTTCGTTACAGCCGGGCAATTTACCCCAAGAACCACGGGGACTCCAGGTCCGAACGTCTGGACGCCACATTGCCAGTCCCGAGCGTTTGCGGAGACGCAACAATAGAATTGTTCGGTCCCTTTTGGAACAATAGCTATACGATTTTTAGCAACAATCTCCTACCACCAACACTGCCACTTCCATTCCTTTTTACCGTCACACCCTCACAATAGTTCAACCAATCCAAGTCCGCGTTAACTACCCCCCAAAAATCAAATTCCACCAATCACGACAATCCCGAACGTTTGAGAAGACCAACACACCACTCCACCGTGAGATTCGATTAAAGATTTGACGAGACTAGACAACACGAAACCAAAAGGACGCGAAAACGCGAACGCATACAACATGTAACTCACATCACACGAGCCTGTTAAATATACTAGTTGTTACAATTCTCGGTCTTCATTCATTGCATATCAACCAGGCTTAGGAAATTAATTTTAACTAAGTCGGCATCCTATGTTTTACCGTCGCGATCGAGAGCTAGCGGAATTTACGACTCCGTAAAAATTCAAACAAGGAATTGCGGTAGCGGGACGCCACACTAAGCTAGATAATAGCAATAATGCCCAACGTTCCTTTATCTGATAGACTAAACTAAGGCGATAGAAAGATGTGTCTGGTTTTCGTTATAGGAAGACAAGTGACTTCGTCGCCAGGCAAAGTTATAAACAGTCTCGTCAAGAAAAGCGGACTCTAACCTTCTTTTGGGTGTTCGCCCCATTCGGTTTCGAGAACTAACAAAACAGTCAGACGTGTTTTTTAAAGCCGTATTAATAAAGTGAGACTAATAGATATAAACTGCTTCATTATTTTATAACCCATTTCCAATAGGGGACAAATTGCGAGGTTTTCTCCAACGACACCAGCCATCCTTGCATGGCGATTGGCCACGGTTGCAGTTAAAAGTCACCGTAAAATGGCCGCGATTAACCTTTCACGAGGCGAGAAAAAGGCGACGCGCGTGGAAAACGCGGCATGTGAACGAGAACGACTGATCGATCGGTCGAGCGGCGAGAAATCGGCTCGACTGACTAGCTCCAAGTGACTGGATTGCGTGAAAAATATGCGAGACACGCGCGTTCTTCCTTGTTATCCTACAAATCTGTGGCGCCGTTCGCGATGTCCCAAGCATACGTAGCCAATTAAGATTTCACCGGGTTATTACATTCAATTAACGGTAAGCGGTGAATCTAACCCTAATCTAAATAGACTGTCGCGATATCGCGATTTCGCTGAACTTTCGCGGACAATTCCTGAAATTTCGCCGAACCGCGAGAGTTTTGAGTCGGAGAAAACGGAGAGGTGATTTTATCCGTTTGAAACATTTTGTGGATAGTGAAAACGTCGCGTCGGTTAGAACAATTAATCGAAGTAGGGCAGAGCAGTAATACCTTGACTCGCGTCCTTTCAACTTACGTCATTCCACCACGCTTGTGTTGTATCTGTCGGTGACGTCATATATCTCGATTGGAAAACTTTGTTTCTTATCCACGTGGTTAATTTCGTTACGATATTGAACGTATACAAATGCAACGCTGTTTGCATATATTTCGATCGAAAATTAACAGTGTAATTAATTTAAAAAGATACATTCGTATACCGATTAGGAGACCGCGAATTTGTATGCATTTATGGGAAATTATAGCATGCGAAAAATTAGGGAACGATCGTAATACGCACGAATATGCAAGATATCAAAAATTAAAGATATATCATTATATTTGCATAGTTAAACAGCCGTTTACTTGGATCCTATTTCTCGAATTTTGTTAATAAAAATATAAAGTTGCATAGTAATTCACAGTCATCGAGTAGCAAGACCGCAGCTGCCTTCATCCTTATATTCCAATCGATAAAAAAACAAGCATCGCTAATTTGCAAATAAAATTGAATATCGTAAATCTTCTTACTCAATTTATGTTTTCTTTTTTTTTTATTTACCTCGGCTACTTTGGAACCAATTAGTAGGCAAGTTCGAAGGATGATTGTTATTGAGTCGGCAGTGAAAACAAAATTGGAATTAATCTTCTAATGTTCAAATCTCGAAAGGATTAAAGCAATCGCCAATGATATTTAGTCGAATTCGTCGTCTAGCTAGCCCTTTCGAAACTCAACACACCATTCAACCTCAGGACCACTGTTTAACCGGCAGACCCTTCAGACCTGACTCTCGTTTCCAGAGACGTTCTTCAGAATCCAGTAGGGAGACGTTGAAAATCCACTCGTCCGTAGACACATCTCCCTTCAACAGAGTTTCTGTGCAGCAGCTATTAACGTCGCGCGAGCTTATTATCCTTTAAGGACGGTCTCTTCACCGAGAGAGTTTCCTCTCTACTTCACTTTCTGTAGATGTCCCCTTGTCGCTTTCCTTCTCTGTTTCGTTACTCCATGGTTTCCTTCTTACTCGTTTTCCTTTCATCCCGTGGGCTTTCACGGCGCAAATCTAGCAGGATCGTTGGGATTTGAGGGCGTACGTAAGAGGAACGATGCGCGTGAAAGGCAATGGAGCAAAGCAGGGAAAACAGGCGGAAAGGGGTAGAAAATAAGCGGTGGATACAAAGATAGAGGAGGTAGTGGAGGTAGTGGAAGAAAAGTGGGAGCGTAGGAGCTTCCTTCCTTTTGTGTTTATTCGTTATTCCTCGATGAAAAGAGGAAACATGAGAATAAGTGTCCCTTTCAATACTTTCTAACGCTGTAAATCGTTTCTGTTTTCTTATACCAAGCCAAACACGAGAACTATTAATAGTACTTGAGTAAGTCTCAGTATCAATTAGCTATTAACTCCTCAACCCAGAACAGAACTATTGGGAATTCTATCGCGTTGAGATTCATATTTGTTAGAACGAGAATATTCGGAATCGCAACGATGATGTTAGGCATGTCACATACAAATTGACAATAGCTGGCGTTCGTTTTATGACCTTTATTTGAAGTAGTTTGTTTGTAGTGTTAGTAGAAACGTCGTCAGCCACGTGAACGAAGCTTTCGTACTTTGTTTAACTTCCAAACTAAGAGTCGTGAAGTGCGCATGATATTACCGCCGCGTTCGCGAGACTTTCGCATAAAGTTGTACAAAATTCAGCATACGTTGCTACCGACTAACCCCGATGGGGTCAGATGGCTACTACGTATAAGAGAGTCCTGCTCATTAGCCTCGAGAGTCACTACTCGAAAGTCAATATTCGAGAGGTAAGATTCAAGCATACGCGTAGCAATGAAGTTACGGAAGATAAGAGGCTAAATGAGAAGCTAGACGACGTCGACGGCTAGCGGAACATTAATGTACGTAGTGTGTAAAACTTCAAAACAAGGATGTTGATTATTAAATTATTTTGATAAAATCGTGGAATTTCATAACAACCTCGGACGGTTTGTAGGATATGACAGAAAACATACAATTTAACGCGAAGATCTAAATAATAATAAAAAGCAGTTGAGAAACACTTGTAATGGACAAACATAAGCGTATTTACAAAATCAATCTCCTACCAATTTGAATACATACTTTTTTCTTAGTCCAAAAATGTGTTAAATAATATTTTTGCTGTTGCTTATATACACTACATGATTGTCTAAGATGGAACCAAACGTAGAATAGATGGTTGTATTAACGGTATAATTCACATTTTTACAATAATGTGCAAGTGTCCAAATCGAAACGCACGATAGTGTACGTTTAATAAACCCTCTCCTCGATTTAGCTCCAACTAAAGCATAAACCACTGCTCTAACTATCCGAGGAATAAATCATTTCCAACAGCCACCGTCGTCGCGAAATCGAAGCAGAAAGCGAAGCTTGAAACCAAACATCAAACGAAACATCTCAAATTAGCTTCCTCTTCCTACACTTCGTACCGTTTCCACATCGCCCCATCATCGCGCCCTCTTCGCGCAACCCTCCGACTTCCGCTTACGGTTCCTCCGCGTATCAGCGTTCCACGCTCGAATAATGTCACGCGGCAGGGGTTGAAATTCTCGGACGAAAGGCAGGAAGGGGGAAAAAAAAAAGGGAAACGTAGCGATAGAAAGGCGGTTCGAAGAAACTCACACGATCAAGGGGCGGGAGCGAAGGGGGACCAAGAGGGGGATGAGGAGGACAACGAAGAGGAGGATGAGAAGTACGACGAAGAGGTGGACCAAGGAGAGGATGAGGAGGAGCACGTCGAAGAGGCCTCTCTTTCGCCCTCTGAAAATCTCGTGCAGCACGCGCGCGTACGTAAGTGCGCCTCTTATTCGTCCTTTTTTCCACGGCCTTTCCCCATGCTACGAAGCCTCTGTGACGGTTGCACACGTGCGACCGCGTACGTAGCCCGGTATCGTCCGTATCGGGCGTCCCTATCAGCCAATTAGTGGAAATGAGATCGTAGCCACAGATTAACGACCCGCTTCCTGTGACGTTCCATGCAGGCAAGTTTCTGTTAGCCCCCCTCCCCCCTCCCGATCTGCGCCGCGACCGCGACGTAACCAATATATTTAAATAAATGCTCAGTACACGGCCGACACGTTCCTTCGACAATACATTCCGCAGGTTCAAGTACAAGATGCAAGGTTACGATTTTCGAAGGCCATCTGAAAGAAGGTCTTGCCACCTTGATTTAACCCTTTCAGTGAGTGGTGGCACGTATGTATGTGGACTAGTGTAGCATTCAATTTAGCATTCGTTACATATATTACAATTGGTGGCTTACCATGAGAAATTGAAAGGAAAAGGTACAATGGAGTTCGGTTACTGTAATTACGGATAATTAGTCGGCGCCAAAAATATTCTATATGGAAATAGGTAACAGTAACGTGCATGTTATGACCAATCTTCGGTTATTGGTATCGATTGTGATAATCACATTTCTTTGTTAACTTCAAATATAAGTTCAGCTGTAAACTTAACGTAACAAATATACGCTTGCGATACTCTATGTAATTTTCGACACGATTGTAGCTAAAACCGTACCATACTGACACATTTTCTACAAGACAGTGAGTCATTAGTGATTATACTTGGCGTAGATTAGGAATTAGTCATTCATCCATCATTATACACTATTCATTCGGCGATCGCATTAAAATCGTTCTCATTTCGAAATCCAAGACGTAGTAACGAAAGCCAATGCCAAGTCCAGAATATTCCTCGCGAAACTGACATCGAGAGCCGCGTTATTCTTTCGATTCGTTCTATTTCAGAATATTTAAGGATCCCCCGCGCGCATCGCTAGTCGCGCATTGCACACGTTTTGCGGCAAAATGTGTAGGGTCTAGAAATAGCCGGCCGCTCATTTAGATCCGCCTCGCTACACGAGCATTCACCGACCGCGAAGGTGTTACGTCATACACCGCGGGGTTAAAGCGATGCTTCTAAAATACACGGCCAACATCGTCATTCAACGTTGGCGAAAAAAATAGCGGCCTCGGTTGCGCCGGGTCGGAAGCTTGCTCGCAGCCTCCAGGGATGGGGACCAAGCGTGCATCGTAAGATCAAATAGTGGAAAATGTTACGATATTATACGATGTAGAAAATTGTTACATTTTTTAGTAAACAAAACAGGGAACATCGAAATTTCCGAATGTATACTTAAATCTACTGTAAGAATTCTGATAGAGGAGATTAACTAAATATGGACTACCACTTTTATTTTAACGCATATTGCCGAACCTGTTTAAGGTATTTAAACTTTTACACGTCCGTATATATCTATAACGTGTTAGGTTTCCGATATAGTATTGAAATATGTCGAATAAAAGTAATGTTTACTACAAATTACAAATATAAAGAAAACGGGAAAATTTTCAATTTTAGAAACATGGTCCAAATATAGGCCGCGCATAAGATGATCTAAAATAAAAATAAAAACTATGTTTCTCCAGAAAACTGTTCTTTTTATTATAAGTAGGTAAAAAAGCTTTTAATGTCAGCGATATAGTTCTCTTAGCAAAATAATTCTTACTTCAACAGACGATTGATAAAGAAATGAAAGAAACATACCTGCGGAAACTTTTACGATCGCGAAATTTATAACAATGGCACCGTTTGCAATAAAACACGTTTATACAATAAACGGTAGTTTTTGTATTTCTATTTCTCCTGTACATTTTCATTTGCTTTTTACTCGGAATTTTATACAGTTCCTCATAAAGGGCAGCACTTAAAAAGCTCTGTATTTGAACTCCTCTAACAGTATTTAAATAGAATATAGTTACTTCAATAAATACGTAGATCGTAGATCTGATTGTAGATCTACGTCTGAAACTGTGTTTCCACGTGCAATAACTTCCGCCATCAGTCGTATGCAAATCTAGTGACGTCGCAAGCTCTAAAAGCATCCAAAGTCCTTAGACTATTTTTTGTATTAACTATATAACGGAAGAACCTTCAGAATTTGAGTAGCAGGTACTTCCATACAATATATGTATAGTAGTAATTATTATACGTATAGTCAGTCATAAAAATCTACATACATTTCTGAATTTCAAATATTTACCAAAACACAGGAGCTTCGATTACTTTATGAATATTAATTTGTGTTGTTAACTAAAATTACATTTATTGGGTACATATTTATATCGTCAGACCACGAATATGTATACTTCAATTGTAGTTTTGCATCATATATATAAAAGATTTACAAAAATCGATACGGTAGATTTGAAATCATTTAACCTGTTACGATTGCCCTATGTTATTTTTGTCCGCAATCTCTCCTGCTCTTCCAATTCTAAGATTCACGAGCAATCTTTCAGAAACGCGAGCAGCGTGACGCACATTTTTCTAACTATTCGTTGATCGTTCATCCCGTATGAATCTAGATCTTGGAATAGACGTAAGACACGTCAATAGAGCATAATGCAGATTTTCATTCAACCATCATCCAAATCCTATGAACCGAATCTTACATCCTGAAATAGACTTAGATTTGTGGGAACACGTTGAACTCGATCTCATCCGTAGCAAGTATGCTGCGTTTATATTAACAATATACTATACCCGTATGGCACTGAATATAGCGCAGGTGGGCTTTGCGATTGTATCGCGTACGCGCATTATACCGTACAGAAGGCATTGTGCCGGCGATATACAGTGCACATAATATATTCCGGCCTCTAAGAACGACGGTGCACTCTTGCAGCCGCGAATACACGCCGTGGATCCTCTGCCGGCAGTCTCTATACCGCAACCAGGCGCACCAACCACGTTTACACCGCCCCTGGTGGTTACACGAAACTGGTTATAAACCAGAGAGAAACGGCCTAACTCGCGTCGCTCGATATGTATGTGCACGGCCAGGTGATTATGAACCTGCTCGATGCGTGTACCCGAAGAATGTACCGCGCGCTGCTGTCTGTCGAGCCTCTTTACCCCCGCGCAACGCTCGTGTACAGGATCGTGTATACATGCTGCTGCATGCACCTTTTGCACCCGCACCCATACTTGCCACCCAGCAGCTCCGAGACGGCCGAGATTAAAGTCGAGAAGCTGGCATAGTTTTTATCGATAACGCGCGCGTCGCGTCGCGGCGTACCCCTGGAATAAGTGGTACAGCTCGACCAAGCAAACTTCAGATTTCCAAGCGGCATATTCAAGCATATAAACGAGCAGAAGGTGACTTATGGAAGAGTATCACTATTCTAAAGACCCACGCGAGACACGCGTATGTCGCAAATCCGCCTTTTCGACCCTAACTCCATCCAGAGGTCTCAATTTTGCTCGGTCGAGTTATACAGCGAGTTAAACGGCGACGGAAGGGAGGAAGGCCATGAAAGAAGAAGGACACGATGGAAGTCGACGCGGGAGGTCGCTGGACGGATTTCTAGGAACGAGTGAAACTCGCCCCGCGAAATAACGATAAGAGAAAATTGGAAATTCCAACGGAAGCTTCTCACTTTTTACAACCCCTTCTTTTTTTACGCTTCAGCCCGAAAGCTTGGCCATGGAAACGACTACTTTGTGTAAAGTTGCCCTCGTAACGATGTTTCCTAGCCGATCTGTTTGCCGAACAGGAGTGGGCGAAGGAGATACGAAAGTGCAAGATGTAAAAGGCTTGGACTTTATGCTTCTGTTTTTTTTTTTTAGCGTAGGAAGAGGATACACGTTGATATTTATGGGTGAAATATTGAAGCATTACGATGATGGAAAAATGTAATGTTTTTAAAGTTTACGGACTGTGGATTGGTTAATGTATAAAAAATGGACTGTTAGGTAAGCTTCGTGTAAAACTGCAATTAACCTACCTCGACTTTGTAAACTTTTGCTACAAGTCTGTAAGTGGCTATTAAGAATGTTAATCTTTGTATCTTGGAAAGTATCGCGCAAAGGAATGAAAATCCAAGAAGTTACGTAATACCTTCGTATCGAAATTATACGTAGCAACACGATCAAACTATAAATCAAAGTGTTTTACTCAAATTTCAATGAATCCTCGATTTAAATCTATCATCCGTAATGCCGTTTTTATGGCCGTGTAATCGGAATAAAATAAGTGTAATATAAGGACTTTCTCCATCATTTATCATTTTAGATGAGATATTAGAGAAAGAGAAATTCTTTCTTACGTTTTTGCGATTATTTCACGATTATTTCACGCGCCGTGGCCTTCGAGCAACCCAAGGTTTCTAAAAAGCGAAAGTTATTTAAACAAACCGGGATCAATACGGCTATTACCCTGTACTTTATTTACAGGACCTGCCCGACGTTTACATCATCGAGTCTTTAAACATAGTTACAACAGCATCTGTTTTTCTACATCCTTGAATCGACCTGACCACAGCTACGTAACTCCATAAAATAATGCAAAGTTATACAACACGGTATCTTAAAATGTTAATAACTCGACTGTGGATGTTCATGTATTTATAGAAAAGCTAAATGTGCACAGAAGTATAGAATGTACGAAATGTTTTGTTTGACCAATACACAAGGATCAAATATCGAGTTTAGTTACAAAATTACCACACGAAATGCTTCGTATTTTGATACCATTTCCAAGTTGCCCAAACTTAATATCGTCTCACAGTTTCAACTCGTCAATGTTTCAATGTTTAAATTCTCCAAAATTGTGACTGAAAGTGCCTGTTATTCTAATATCGTTCCCAAGTTTCCCAAGTTTAATACCATCCCACAATGTCAACCCTTGCTTGACTGCTACACGCGAGTTAAACGAGTCACTTGGATGTCAAAACGATCAGGGAGGTATCTCTATTCAGAGCCGTCAGTTTTAGGGTGATGTTTGAGATAAAATACTTCCTATAATTATGAATCAATGATCTAGTAACCTTGCATACTTCTTTGATTATATTTTGTGCTAACTCAGTTAAATGTTTATAATATTAGCTGTATTATTATTATTCAAATAAATACTCGTTTTTTTTGTAGTATGCAGTATTTTTAATCGTTGCAACGATTTCCATTGTTGCATTTATCTGAGATTAAAACTTCAAACACGATATTAATCTATAGATCAGTCGCTATCGTTTGCACTAAAATGAAGCAAAACAAATTTAGTTTTAACTAAATGCCAGTCGTATAAAATTAAAGTTTACAATTTTGTTTACTTTCTTGGGTGACAGTAGTATTCGAGTAATTTTAGTTCACACGATAAAGGAACATCTGTTTAATATGTGAGTGTGTACAATTTGCGGAAGATTACTACATCGGCGTCGTGCACCGTTCTCTTGAAAGTTATAATTTCGTTATTCCATTCAATCCAAATACACTATTTCAAGAATAGATGTCCTACTTTAAAAAAAATTGAATAAAGAAGATCGATCTTTTACCCATCCTAAATAGGAATAACTTCTTAATTGCCTAAAATAAACTATATTAACTTTCGACAAATTCAACTTCAACCTTTTCACTGTTAAGCTCGTACGTTATACGAGTACATCGAAAAGTATAAATTGTTTAACCCTTTGCGGACGAGTGTCGCAAAGAACTGCACAAGTTTCCTTGACCTCTTGGACACGAGTCGAGTTTTGAAGCAAGAAATTTGAATCGATACCATTAATAGACGTTGCTGTTAATAGTTATGCAAGTATTCGTTAAGTGTCACCCACAAAATGTTAGCAATTAGGCTAAAACTATTGAATAATATTTTGCTCCGTCCGCAAAGGGTTAACTAGCTCATCATATATGGGTAACGAAAATTGTTTAGATGTGAAGAGATGGGTATCAAGATTGTTTACACTTTCCCAATGTACAATGAAAACTCATAGAATTTATAACTCCGTATTCTAAATTGTATAGAACCTAGAATCGCTTTCAACTGTAGCGCATCGTCATTTGAATAAACACTCAAAGAATTAATTGCATTATACTTATACGATAAAGTTCAGATATTTCTAAAGAAGATTAGTTGATGAATTTGGCCTCTAAATAGCTTAAACACAAATCCTTCAATGTTAAAGGTCCATAATTTCATTTCCAAAAATTGCAAATAAAATAAAGCGATATTGATGGACCGTAGCCATGGGCAAAGGAATGAAACTAGTATCGACTAGGAGGTCGAAGAACACATCTTCGATATGAAGTTGGTTCAGCGGAAATTCCCAAGCAGAGGGCCAACGTGAGAAGGAATTTTGACGTATTAGATCGTCCTCACCTGTTCGACTTTCACGTGTGTCAGTGCGATCGCCGCACGAAATCCAAACCAGTTTTCTTCTACGGACAGAGAAGATGGCACTTCTCCGATCCCCTGACCATTTCGTCGATCTCCAACCTCGCACATTCGTTTCTGATGCATACAGATATATATATATATATATGTGGTGTTCGAATATACATACATGATCGACTCAAATTCCCTGATGTACCTCGCGAATGGAAAATTCTTTGGCGAGCGACGAAATGGCTTATGCAAATGTGACCTTTTTCTATGGATACATTCGATGAGAAGTATTCTAATAATGTTACAAAAATGTCACCAATTTTAATACCACACAGTTTTTCTTATTCCGTTAATGATATGACCGGGTGTAGCGTTTTAATCCGTTAACAGTTTAGCACATTAAGAATGAGTCTTTTTTTTACTCAATTCCATTTCCAAAGAGACTTGTATATTTTGATTATGATACGACTGGATGCGGACTCGAATTCGTTAATCGTTCAGCCCATTACAGAGAAAGATTTTATCTAATTGAATTTTAAAATAAATTAATCGTACGGAATATTGGCCGAATGATCGACTATCAAATTTTTGTATAAAAAATATTTAAAGAATGTGTTTTTACAGTTGCATTCGTCATCTATAGATGACCTACCTATTGATGAGGAATGACAAGTAAGAGACACGCGAGAAATTTTCGACAGCACACTGAATTTATGTTAAATAGGTATTACTATAACTTATCTTGGATATTATACGTTGTGTTTATATTCAATTGATATTATTATGTATATGTAGTTAACTGTACCTTGTACATATAGTCAGTCGCGAAAGTCTTCGTACATCTTCAAATCTTAAGCAATCTGCTCCTATTTCGAACGAATAATTCCTTTAAAATGCATCACGTCAGTTAATTGAATTTTTATACTTATCAATTTTGTAGACCACGAAATAGATTTTGGAATAAATGATGAGCAAACTATTCTTGAAAGACATTTCGACAAAGAAATTTCCTCTAATAGAATCATTATACCTTCTTCTTTACTTCTAAATGTATACAAAAAATTTACTTTATTGATGTCAAATAGATTGGAGAATTTTACAGATGCTCTATAAGGTCCAATAAAAATAGGAATACTTTTCAATTCTTGCGCGTGTTCTTACAAACAAATGGAAGAAACGTTGACATTTCTCAAAAATCCTTATAATTATATAACAAATTAATGGCCATAAAATAGCGATAAAACTCAAAACAAGTGTATTCTTTTAACCCTTTGCGGACGAGCGTCGACAAATAGCCGCTGAAACTATTTCGATTCTATGGATAAATGTCGGTTTTCAAAGCAGCAAATTTGAATTAGTGACACTAATGTGCGCTTTCAATAATAATTCAGCGAAAATTCGATTAGCGTTATTAAATATGTCCGTGATGGATTTGTAATTGAGTGGAAATTTGTTACGTATTATTTTTTCATCATACGCAAAGGGTTAAATGTTTAAACTTAGAAGAGTGTACAAAGACTTTCGTGAGTGACTGTAGGTATTGGCACGGATAATATTATTTATATTATTTTTTGTCTTAATTTACTTTCTTTTTTGTCTAATTTACTTATTTTGTCGCATCGATCGAATACAATTTGCCACCCCTGCTACGGATGAATGTTTCTAACGAGTGATGGCGAATCTTATCTGCACAGCCTATATCCGCGAACACGCGGATGCATCAATCGATTTGTAGTGTGTATTACGGTCCGCAATCCGCGAATCAAGATACACAGTATAAATTCCACGAATAAAATTGGCAATGCACTTGGTTCGGTGTACCGAGAAAAACGATGCAATACTCGTGAATAGGATGGCCATAAAACCGTGTCGGATATTGTAGAAAAAAACATTGCATTCTACGCCCGATCGTATTTCCTCTCCTACAAAAACGAAATACCAAATATCTATACAAAACAGGGACACCTTGTATCTTCAGCTCTGCAAACATTTCGATACATCAGCGCAAACGGATACAATCGTAAGGATTTGTATCCGGATCCTGGAATTCGAACCACGAGCAACTAATGAAAAAGACAGAAGAAATATTTGCCAATGGCTTTTAATTCCCCGAACTGAATCGCACTTACGTTCAACCTCTCTGGAATTACACGACCCGACTTCTTAATGAACATTTAATGTGTTTGACGAAACCCACCGATATCAAACGACCTTTCTATTTGCATACTCGAACATCCGAATGCTCATCGCTTTAATAACCGTACAACGTGTCCGTGTTTATGTGTATAATAGTGTACGTACATGAGCTAGATGTGTCCGGATGTTTGAGAACGTCATCGACTTCTCAACCGGTAGCCGACGAACCATGAGTCCGTTTTAGTGGGAAACATTAAATGTTGAAACGATAGCGACCACGACTATTACTGTAACTCGCGAACCAACCTAATTACTTGTCGTTCTTAATGGAAAGAAACCGACCTCGAAAGCGGATTCCTGTTTCTACCGATTCTCTTTCATAGATTTTCTGCTTAACGTCTACTGACCTATTTTCTTCCGGGGCATTCTATGCAAAAATTCGTAATTAAGGATACTTCTGTATTGGGAGTACATAAAGCGCGACAAGTTTGTTTTTTCAAAACTACAGTAGGTATGTACATACGTACATTTTACTTTTAAATTAAATAATATTGGAGGGCTAATCATTACAAATGCAAAGGAGTTAACGGTTGCGACTCCACGGAATTAAGGAGATGCAACATTTATTTTCTTTTAAATGGAATGATAGGATTATTTTTTTTTTTTGTTATTTAGACAGCTGTCATCGAACCTAATAACATTTACTCGAAACATTTCTTTCTATTCTGCCCAGTTAAGGAATTACAACAAAATATTGTTAGTATCGAGAGATGCTAGGAGAAACGTATTCCGTATCGAAAATTGTTTTATGAAACGTTTAAAATGTTGTCCAGCGTTGAAAAATTCTTCGATGTGCTATTTTCTAAAGTCATGAAATTGTAGCATGTGCCTGTATTCCACTGACAATGAGCCCCTCAATTATCACACGAGCAACGGAGAACAACGTTACGAACAGGCATTTAATACGTCAATTAAGCGGATGTACAAACAGTACTGTTAACGATTTTTCTCCCAAGTGATACGACACGAGCCGAGAGCTTAATAAATCGACCTTGGTGCCCAATCACCTCGGATGCATCGAAACGACAAACGCGAAAGAACTTGAAACATCTGTTGTCGGCTGTTTAACAGGATGGCAATTTTATTGGCACTGACGTCATTGTTATGGGTTTGTTATCGATGCTACATCAATTGTCCTTTTCAAGGATGCTATTTTTAGATGTTTTAGTTAACCTTTCAGCAGAACGAACTTATATATCCCGATTCGTCGTACGTAAACCTTATTGTTACCTAAATTATATTTTTATTCAATTGCACCGTGTACAAATGTTTAGATGAGGAGATAACAAATGCTACCTTGCGAGATACCTCAGATATAATTCATGGCAATATTGAAAACCAGATGATCATGCCAGCAAGAAGAAATGGAAATTTTTTCAAAGATTCAAAGATTCAAAGATTCGAAGATTCAAGGATTCAAAGGTTCAAAGATTCATGAATTCAAAGATTCAAAGATTCGAAGACTCAAGGATTCAAAGGTTCAAAGATTCAAGAATTCAAAGATTCAAAGATTCGAAGACTCAAGGATTCAAAGGTTCAAAGATTCAAGAATTCAAAGATTCAAAGATTCAAGAATTCAGAGATTCAAAGATTCAAGGATTCAAAGGTTCAAAGATTCAAGAATTCAAAGATTCATAGATTCAAAGATTCGAAGATTCAAGGATTCAAAGGTTCAAAGATTCAAGAATTCAAAGATTCATAGATTCAAAGATTCGAAGATTCAAGGATTCAAAGGTTCGAAGATTCAAGAATTCAAAGATTCGAAGATTCAAGAATTCAAAGATTCAAGGATTCAAAGGTTCAAAGATTCCAGAATTCAAAGATTCAGAGATCCAAAGATTTGACTATATATTTTCGCGCAAGCTGAAACCTTAGATATACGAACGTCTATATTTTGACTAATTATTATCGAACCCGGAATCGCTCTAATTGCAATGGCATCGTGACATACCTCGCGGCGATATTTCATCGTTATTTTTCACGTCGAACGAACGTGTCCCTTCGCAGCACGCGCGAAAATAACGACACCTTCTATGATACCGCGCAATAAATTCCACGCTTCGCGTAATTTTGATATGCGCCAAGAGCTCCAATTAAATCTGCCATTAATTATGCGACGCGGCCCGCTAGAAATCGATACCCGTCCCACACTTTTTCAGATCGATTCCACGACGCCGGAAAATTTGCAGTTCATCTCTGGCTAATTATAGCTCATTATATAGCTAACGTCCCTGATATTTTATCCGTTACCACGGCACCAGGCCGAGGGCGAACGTGGCTACGCAAATTGGGAACGTTAATTGAAAAGCCGAAAAGATAGCCGCGGCATCGCGTTTTCCACCGCGACGAACGCAACAGCGATGTTTCGTCTGCCTTTTGCCTTCACGCTTCTGACCATTACGCATATGCGCGAGTGATATGCACACGCCACGACTACGATTCACTCTTAAGTTCCTATTTCTTTGCTACCGGTACATAAAAGGTAGCAAGTTGTAGCTTCAGGTCGCAACCAGTCGCTGCGTGTTCCTTTGTGGCTACTGTTGAGCCATCGTGGGTAATTTAAGGCTTCCAGTTAAAGGTAAAGTTTATTCAAATCATGCATTCGTGCATTTTAACGGGTAAACATAAGGAAATTATTCGAGACACTGGACATGCATTTGGTTAAAATAACGTTTACACGAAGATACACACTTTTTTGTCCAGCAATTAACTGGTTTCATTATTATACATTTTTAAAAGTCATCGATATCAAGATTGTCTGATATTTCTCCTGATTTTCTGTCCAGTGAAAAATTATTAGTCTTAAATTTTGCAAGTCAATGTTGAACTATTCCACTATTTATAAAATCTTCAAGTGCCAGTCTCAATAGCTTTCTAGAATTGTTTAAATATTTCGATTACTCGTGATGTCCAGCGATGAAGTTTTCGTAATTTTATTATAATATACGCATATCTACGTTACAGTTAATTTTTTCTCATTTAACGCGGTTCATTATAATTAAGACTTTTCCATATCAAAGAATAGTATCCATCCGTTGATTTCAAGCCTTGGAAAAACGACACTTCGTATGCACAGATCTAATATATTATCTCGCCTTGCTCCACGCTGAATAATTCCAAAGGGTTGATAAAACTCCCAATCCGCAATCAGCAATCCTCTATCTAAACTGAATTAGACCATTGGAAACGCAAAGTTCATAACCGCAGCGTAGCGACAATGATATTTCATCCATCGGAAATGAATTTGCCAACCAGAAGAGCAAATTTTTACCGAGCAAACCGTGCGTATGAACGGGTGTTGTTAATTAGAACGTCGTACATTCCCCGCGCCGCATAAAACAGTGGTCGCCCTGGTCCGCCTCATTAAACCGGCAATTCTCACGTCATAAAACTCGTATTTATTACTTTAATATCCGCGCGTCTAGACAATGCGTCAACATGATCTGTGGATAATATAACGCGAATAAAGACATTAATCAGTTCGCCTCTCGAACGAGGTAGGTAGGATCGCGTTACGAGACTTCCACCAAACAATTACGCTTTAATACCCGCACGGGTGGAATGTCCAGCTGGAAGAATCTCAAAATGACTAAACCGACTCTCAAGGATCCGATGCACGCAAAACGAGGATAGCCTTTACGTGCTTCTTGCGATAGTTATACGTTTAAACCATTTCATACGTTTCAGAAGGCGATGCTGTTTGAAAGATGGGCAAACGGGACCTTGAAGGGAACCTTTGCAAATGAAACGAGGAGAAGAATTTAAATCGAGAAGTCCTGATACAGAAATCGTCGATGGATCGGTCTACGCGTGCTACCTTGTAGAATGCAAGTGTCGGCGAACGAACGACTTCTTGTACCTCGTACAGGTCTCGTCACGTGAAACTATGCCCATACCTTTTTTTCCTTATCGGGCGACCAGCGTGTTCCAAGGTGTATCGCGTGTGCAACTACTTCGATTCGTCGCGATTATCTTAAGCAAATGATTGAAAATAGGAGATTCTGCTTGCAAGAAGCGAAATGATTACCTCGGTAACATCTTCTTTGTTAGACCCGTGGAATTCATCAACCGCGTTATTATCTGAAATAACATCGTTCCGGTGCGGCGGATAAATATCGGAAAAATTAACAACGTTCCCGGTACGTTGACGATTTTCGATGCAATCAGTGGTCACTGAAACGCGGTTCGATTCAAAAATTCCCCGCCCATTGCAAGATTGAATAACGCCGCTGCAATTATCGCGTTCTTTGCCCACGGTGATCCATATGAGAATGGAAAAACTTAACCGATCACCGTATATTCTATTATGAACGAATACACCACGCGAATGGAACTTCCTTCCAGGTCCCCAGGCGAAAGTTTCCGATCCGTGCACACGGAAATGCAACGACACGCGCGTGCACAGGAAGAGAACAATCTACGAGACAGACGCTAGGACCCGGATTAAGGCAGCATGACGCTCCCTGACCTCGTGCGCTAATTGTGTTCCCGAACTAATAACGAGACAATGCCGTGGAGCAACCAACATCGAGTAAACCGACGAACCGCGTAAAATTTCAAGCGAAACTGCTACGCGAGTCACGGTTTCGATCAGCCGACCGTGGAAAACGCATCAAAGGAAGAATACTTCCCCTGGTTGCTTTATTGCGGGAATAAATCTCGTGACCATCCCCCTTGGCCTTGATTTGCGGGAAATTCACGGATCAACGGGAATTCCCACGATGCACAATCGGTTGAAACGTCTGGGGTATGAAAGGATGGCCAGCGATGGGAGAGGGATTTATGACCGCTATTAAAATCACCATTGATACGGTGGAAAGGTGAGCGGAGATTTCACGGATCGATGGAAATGTTTATCCTAGCTGATCTTAGAAGACCAACGTGTTTCGAAACCGCGAGGAAAGTACGATGATAAGAAGATGTTTGGGAAGCAAAGAATCATAAAGTTGGAAGAGGAATTATGGCATTGCCGAAAGTTTTTAAAACTTTTCTAATAATGCGGATAGCTCGCTGGTCGGTTTTCTTTCAACACTTGTTTTCAAGCCAAATACGGTAGATTCCCATACAGCGCTGTTAATACGTTACATGAAAACGTGTTGCACGAGAATTTTCCTAATTTATTTCGTTTATTTATTATTCGAAGGGCAACACAGCCCAATGATACATACAGAAAATTAGAAAATAGCTGTGAAAAACACGCTGGAAATTGAAAATACGGTACAAATGAGAATACAAAGTAGAGCAAGAAAAAAGAATGGAACTAGAAGTCATGATAAAAGTGGGCAAGGGATTTCGCTACGTAGTGTAGAAGCAGAAATAGTACAATTAGCTATAGAACCGGAAAGGAAATCAAGGCCGGTTGCTAATTCATTTACCAGGTTGCGTATTCTAAAAATTGAATCGCGAAATCTAACGTCACTTCTATATGTAGAGGTGCGATAAAGCAAATAATCTATTAGGTTTTCTCTTAATTTCTAAAATAGTTACATCAAGTTACGTGATAACCATAAAGTGGTAGTACGTGGTACATCTACCCTAGTTGTGCAAAATAATTGAGATACTGGTCTATTTTCATTCTCGTATGTATATTGCTAAATTTGACCCGAAACGAAAATTGGATATTTAATAACTTCTTATAAAAATATTCTATATAAATCATAATAAAAAGTGTTTCAAGTTGCCAATTCTTACTAGCTTTAGAACAATAAATGAAGTCCGAACGATAGAAAGAAGATAGCATTAGAAATATATTCAGTTCTATTTATACCTCTTCTGTAACTCTGTTCCTGGAAGTTTTTATTAATCAATCGTTTTATGTAAGTTCTTTGTGCTAACAATGAATGGCAGTGACCTTGCAAGATAGAATCTGTTTGGCGACCTTTTTATAAAGAGCCCACTAGCAAACCGTGGAGAAAACCAATACAGAATTCCCGCTGCTTTCCTTCCACCATTCTTTCCTTCAACAACCTTTTGGTTACCAATGCTTTATTCAAATATTGACATAATACCGTCCCGTGATATTGCATACAAAAGTACGGTCTGCCATTCTAATATATCGAATGCCCCACTTCCTACGATCATCCGTAATATTTCTTACCGTTTGGATAGCAAACGATATAAAATTCTGACACATTCTTCAAAATTTCACTACTTAAAATTTTACTATAAATTCCAAGAGCTAAGGATCAGAAGTTTTTGCAAGATTTTTTTTTTGTTAAAGTTATTAAAACGGTTTCAACGATAAACTGACGTAATCGAAAGCTGAAACTAATGCTATCTTGCAGTTATCTATTCAATTTATCGATGTACATGGCATGAATCAGCAACCATTGGTTCTAATTGATCAACCAATCAGTTACAAGAAAAAGTGGACAAAAAGTGATTTATTTTCTTCTAAACAAGACTGTCTAAATGGGTTACTATAAATGGCCACTACAAACAGCTGCTTTAATTCTAATCGTACAAAAACAGGCTTGGAAAGAAATGTGGTCCGTTCAACGGAGCGCATCGAAATTTTAAAATCACTTCTTTTTTGTAAAGCTGCTGTTTCTTACTAACTCAAGGACACGCTACTTGATCTATATCGATCAAGGTAATTTCTTTTACGTAGCCTTGGAACTAATTCGGGTTAGGAATTCGATGTCGAACGATAACGTAATCTTGCTTATAAAAATGGCTAAATTGCGATAATTGAAACAGCCAAATAATGCTGACGGTCTAAGTACGTTTCTCGATACTATCGTACTCATGACATTGCGTTTCAAGGTACGATATGATAAAATACTACCGAAGAGTTTCACCAACATACGCTTCCTCGCGAAAGTCTTCGTACACATATCCACAGTTAAATATATGAATTTTGAACATTTTATAGGTACTAATTCTACTTATTAGCCGAACTTAAGACACAGTTTAAAAATATGTAAATACTAAGAACTGAACTTAAGACACAGTTTAAAAATATGTCAATACTAAGAACTGAACTTAAGACTCAGTTTAAAAATATGTAAATACTAAGAACTCAACCTCGCGAAATCCCATTTTAGATATCCAACATTTTCAGAAGTGTACGGAGACATTCGTAAGTAATCGCATTTCAGTAGCAGAGGACACATTAATTTTTAGAATTCTTCTTTTAGCAAGCTTCTCTTGCAATACTATATTAAAGCTGCCCTAAAAATTTCTTACGCGAGGTCATCGATCTTACGCGAACAGCCGCGTGTTCCTTATTGCGACAAGGAGATCTCGTTATTACCGTGAGTGCGCCAGGAATATCGATCTCGACCGGGAACCGCACGAAAATCTGTAATTTGCAATAATTTCAGGAACGGTCCCATGACCGCATTACTCGGCCATAACCTGTCCGTCATATTTCTCTCTTCTCCGTTCTTCGCTGTACCTCGCAGGTCCTTCATGAATATTAATTCTTACGCTCCCGAAAATATAATACGGTAACGCCTTTATCGTTCGGACGGTCGCACCAGCCGGATCGTTGCACTCCACGGGGCTCTGATCCTCTTTTTCTTTTCTTTACGCGACTATTTTCCCCGTCCCCGCCGGTTTCAACTCTTTCTTTCGCCTCCTGTCGTTCGTTCGGTAGGAAGCGCATTTTATCAATATTTATGAACGGCCCGAGGTAAGGTCATTCGGAGGACGTTTTTTCGGGGCAGAAATTTTACCGAAACAGGCGGACCTCTTTTTTTTTTGCTTGATCTTCTTTCCTGGGGCGCGGTGTGTGCTGCAGGAATATTGGACGAAGATAGAAATTTGCGCGGATTTTCGGATTCTTATACGATTTTCTATACGTCGTGTGTGGTTTCGGTGGAGCTTATGTTCGAATTGCAAATTTCGGTGATTTAGAGCTTATAACATTTAGGAAACCTTATAGGTAACTATTACAATTACAATTCGTTTCGATTTTTTTAGGAAAACCTACAAAAGCATACATATGCCGCATTCGATACAGTTTATAAGTAAACAGAAGAAAGTAAACACCTATGTAATACCTGAATGAAAACGACAAACGTTAATCTTTTCTAATATAAATTTTGTTTCATATTTATAACCTACTTACACATCTATTTTCGCAAATTTAATTCAACGTGATAATAGTATCTAACTGTCTATATAATTTAGTTGATTTCACATTTATAACACATGTAACATAAAATAACACAAATAGGAGTTTAATAACAAATTTGTCTCCCTTTCATAAAAAAAAAAAAATCATGTAAGATACGATTTGAAACTTACTATGATTATATATAGAGCAATATTCTTTTCTCAGCTAAAAGAATTAAAAATTTTTATGTGCATTATAAACATGAAACAGAGTTTAGAATAAACTAATATTCCTAGAAATTGTTGATTTCAATTGCATATACTGTAGACCGGAACTCGGGGAGGCGAGGAAGATACAATTCAATTCGTTTAACGTTACTTTATTCTTTCGACGAGCGATAGACGCAGACAGACCTTTCGTTGCCTGGCGTACCATTTTATATTTTCCAATATTCGCATGGTGGGGAAGAGTCCCAATGGAGAGAGCTAAGGGGTATGTTGCCCCTTAGAATTTCCTACTTCCCCGTCAACGGTCACTCGGCCTTTCCCGTTACCTACCCGGAACTCGGCAACCAGCAATAAAAACCAAGGATCGCCTCGACTTTGAAATCACATGCGAAAATAACGAAACTACAACTATCCCAAATCTTAGGTTCACGTGCTGACTAGCTGCAAAATTAACAAGTACTGGTTCCTTGGGCTTTATTGTTGCTACGGCAGGCTCTTACCCTCTAACACTCGCTACGCGACCATATAATTAAGCCTACGAGTCTACAATACGTATTTTTATTTATTATAACACACGTCAAATGCGATAGACGGACGAACATTTATACGTCTAACTTTATATTCGCATAAATAAGTGTTTATAAAATAAAACGGGACTACCTCCAAAGTTTATTAGAAATTTCTAAATGAAATTATTTTTGTATTCCTTTCTTAACGAAAGGAATTATACATGGCGTCGTAAAGGTAAACATAAGGCTTTAAATAAGTACATAAAATTCATAATTATACCTATGTGCTATGTACTCATACGTAAATGATATAAAATACATAAGTTTATTCCACCATATGGAAAAAAAAGATTAAATACAAACGATGTAGTTAATTATGAGAATTCGTTGGCAATGTATGATTGACTTCTTATAGGTACTTAATTACGCGTTTTACGTTTCCCGCACCCTACCTTTACAGCGATTGCAAACCGCAAACGTATATTCGAGGTCTGCCTACTTGATTCTAAGTTCGATGCTAAGAAAAGCTTGGATTTACCAGTATATTTTCACTGCTCTAGCTCAAATGCACCACGAAATGTGCGTGTAATGAATATACAAAGGGAACTAAAATTGTCATAACCACATTACTCCCAACTGTAGACTAAAAATATTGATGATTCTATTTCCTGTCGTAGCTATTACGAAGCTACACGCTTCGATACCAGCTTCTTCTGTACAACCCAAATTCTTTATTCCGCCTAATATCCAAAAATTAAAGCTTCTGCATGTTGTACAATACGATAACAAATATTTCTCTTTTTCGTCCAATATTCATACACGAAATCTTTTTCTACTTTACTCATCGCGTAAATACCAAAAATTTCACTATCTTTCCTAATATTTCAATATATAAATACTTCTCTATTCCGTCTAATCCTCAAATATCAAATACTTCTCTATTTCACCTAATAACCAAATACTAAATATTTCTCTATTTAGCGCAGGTAGCCAAACATCAAATACCTCTCTATTTTGCCTAACAATCAAATTCCAAATATTTCGCCGAACACCTAACAACAAAATTCTACACTATTTAGCTCAACATCTAAATGTATCGAATATTTCTCCACCTGAATTCAAGAAACCTGGCACACTATGCCCTGGCAATTATATAGCGCACGTATTTCCCTATATCGTGACTCAATGAACAGAAATACCAAACATTTCCGTATCCGTTCCCAATAAACGAGTCCCCGTGCGCGCCAAAAGGCGACAGTTAACTCGATTTGCTGCGAAATCAAGCAACGAGGGTCTCCTTGAGCGGCAACCCAACCGAAAGTCCATTCTGAACACGTTCTCCCGAAACGAATTCCAGCGTCGCGTCAAGAATCACGCTGCTGAATGAAACTGGACACTGAAACTGGTGGTACGGAGCAACGTGTATACACGGACAGGCAACATTCGTGGCGGAATGCAACGGAGGCCCGTACCAGTTAGCTATAACTATAAAAGAGCTGGCTGGCTGAGATTATAGCCGAGGGGGATAGGTGGGTAGGTAAACTGGTAGGAATATAGCAAAGTCATAAACTGATCCTTCAACTGGTGATACAGATTGACACTGCAAGACTGCTGGTCCTCTTTTTTACAGGATGTACAAGATACGCAGGACACATAGAACGCGACTGCGTTTCTCAACTTTTTTTTTGTCACGTAACGCGCAACATATATTTGTTTATAATGGTACCGCGGCTTAAATATTTTTAATACTAAAAATTGATATCTTTTGATCTACATAGGTTAGAATCAAAAATAGCTGAGGAAATAACATTACATACATACATTCATAAGCAATGAATTATCCTATTTATACTTCTAATCCGTGTACATCGGAAGATTAAGAATATAACAAAATTTGCAAACGATTACTTTGTTTCGTAACTTTCGACAGTAAGTATACGCAACGAAGAAATGTTAAGATATATGTATCGCAACGATGGAATAAAATTAGTGCTGTAACACTTCCGTACAACTCATTGTCAGAATGAGGATTTTATCTTTTTAACAAACACAGTGTAAATATTTTAATATTAATAACGTTGTTATCATCTTACTATACTTCTACCGGAGACAATTTTGCAGTATTCCTTTTGCCACGATTCTGTCGTTTGCCAGACGATTTCCAGCATTCGAAGAGACTCTAATACTACTTTCGTGAAAGGTATCGCGACGGCGATATCCGGGAATTGTCAGGCATCCAAATTTCGGGGAAAGCCGAACACCACAGGGTGGTAAGTAGCACGAAAATAGTTGTGAACGATGTCACAGGTGTCACGGGATCGTGCGGTCTCATAGAAATTCGAACTGTATTCTTAGAAACGAGGATAGAAGAGGTATTAATAACAATAACGACAGGCCGAGACAGAGGATTATTGTCATGACGTATACATGTCTGTATATATATAAATATATATTACCGGTATTAGTTCTCCGAAAAATTCGAGATTCCTTTGTAAAAAAGCATGATGATCTACTTCAATTTATAATACGATATTTTCACTACCTTTGATATTATACGATATCTGTCTAATTATGTTGTATTTCATATTTTATAGTAGCTTTTAAGTAATTCTATTAAAAAAAGTCCAAGCTACGATTAAAAACTTCTTTTTCTTTTTAAGGTTATTAATGGCTTGATGTGTTATGCGCCACTCCTATCTGTTATAAATATCTACGATCCTGCAAGAGCTTTTAGATTGGTTCGCTAGTTTATACCTAAACCTTTCTCACCTCAGACTCGATTAGTAGAATTCGCACGGCTGCGAACAATTATTGTACGACTGGTGACAATATTTAGTGTTAGTTGATCTAAATTTCAATGTCAGCAAGCATATAAGTAGGGAGAATCAATTCCTCGTTAAATGCAATAGAAAAGCTAACACAATAATTACAAAATTGAACGTTTACAGTTTTTGAACGTCTGAAAAAAGGACTTTACGAGTGTTTTCCTATTTATATGCTCACCACTATATGTAAGCTAATGGGTTTTTACCCGTATATCAGTGTGTAAATTAAATTAAATATAATCTCTATCATTCAAATAAAAAAAGAGAGAAACCTAAACACTTCCAACTTTTAATTGTTTCTTCCAATTTCCCCTTAATGTTTCTCGAATCATTCAAATAACAGATGAAAATACCAACATCCAAGGTACCTACATCAACGTTACCTCATATTCGCGAGGAAAGAAAAATCTCAGCCAGGAGTTATGCTAGTTCGTGTTCTAACTGGTATCATAAAAATGCTCGAGGTAAATCAATTTAACCGATGGAAACACGTGGGATCCGGTGAAGTTTGGCCAATTTCCGGGAAATCGTTATTTACAATTTCGACGCAGCGATCGGGCCAAAACACCGTTTCGCAAGATTACTTTTCTTCGTTACACCGAAAACTTCGGCCACATCGTTTGCCGAACTTTTGGTTCGTTCTGTCCGTCGACGGAATCCGGGTTTCCCTCGAGCTGAAGACACGTAACAAGGGAAAAATCGGAAGATGCGAGAAAGGCGAGCCTTGTGGAAATTTATTTCGTTTCTTCAACTATTATATACAATAATGAAAGTAAACTAAAACGAAATAAAGTGATCATAAAGAAGAATCAAATTTAATCTACTCATTTCCAATATTCATCGAGATCTAATCTAATTAACCCTTTCGTTAGGGCGAAAGTGGTTGGGATGCGAGTTCACGTGTTGCCGTGCAACTTCTGCTATTTTCCGAATTACTGCTTTTTCCATCAATTATTATACGAAGAATACTGAGCAAATACAAAAGCAATAAGAGACAGCTTAATACTATTAAAATGTACTACTATTGGTCAGATTTTATAACTAATGCGAAATATCGATAGGTGATTATTATGGTTGCTCGATGCATTAAAAAATAGCGATATTTCGCATCAATACATACCGATTTTTTTCGCATCGATATACGTCCGATATATCGAACTGAAAGTATCGATATCTACTAATATCGATATCTTATGTAAAATTCAATGTTAGTCTACATAATACGAGTTTATTGAGCGTGATAACTAATTTGTGTACTGAAGTACAATTCTTAATGGAATAAATAACTAGATGTATAATTAAATGCATAGAAACACTAGAGCTTTCGTAAGGGTTTATCAATAGAGGTCGAACAGATAGAGATAGACTAAGTTATACATATCGTTGGCATATTCTCACATTGTATAGCAGTATTATTGTTTAATATTTCTATCATAATTTTTTAATAAGACTCTAAACGACATATGTGTTCAGACTCAAAATATACGCTAAGCTTGACTGCTATAATCTGGGACACCTTGTATATTTTATTGGTATTTTTATAATTCGTTTTTAGTTAAATTTCTTAACAAATTGTATATAAATGATTAAAAATTCACAATGTATCATAAATAGATACCGTCTCTAGAGCATCGATGGAATATGTCGATATTTAGAAGCCGATACATTGATATTTTTACGTACTATACGGAGCAACCCTATACATATTTAATAATATTATTTAATTCTATTACACTTATTATATGTTTATTACATTGATAGCGTGTTGTAATTCGTGACAGAACTTTTCAAGGATGTCACACTTATATAATTATTAAATTTTTAAACTAGTCTTTAATGAACAAGAAACATTTAGCGAGGAGTAAGTATAGTCACCCATAGTATCGATAGCGATAAAAATATCTCTGCATTGTATCGCAACTGTTTATTTCATTCTGTGACGCTTTTCCTATTATTCCGTCAATCCCATAACTTATTTCTTCTTGTCACTCTAGGAATCGTAATCCTGGCGCCGCCAATATTACACCCGGAAACGTTCTTGGCTTCCTTCTTCGCTGTGTGGCGCATAATATATATTTTCCACCGTTAGAACGGCCCCTTTGTCCATTAAATCGACCGCCACATTCTTGTAAAAAGTATCAGAAGACGATGATAGAACGGTGACTGCGCGAACTTCGTGTACAGAACTCAATCTCTGTTCGCGCAGTAGGAAACGATTGTTCTGGTGAAAGTCGTTCGTAAACAACACATCGATCCATTTTGCAACGTTTATTTTAAATCCTTCTTTTTTCTTCGTTATATTTTTACGAGCTCCAAAGACTACAATCGCTATTGTAACGATCATACGATGTTAAAAATACAGATATGAAATAGACTGTCGATAGGGCTTTGAAGAGCTCTTCATGTCTGCCCGTTCCTTTCCAATGGCTTCATTCTATAGCGATGATTGAAGTTTGCTGGATACGAAGGAGATTCGATATTTGAAGATTCAAATTTTAGAAATAGTTTATGAGTATTGTGCGTGAAGGTGGTGCTATTGTAAAACTTTAGGAGAACGTTGTATATTATTGCAGCTGCGTTGTAACATTTCCGATTTATGGTTTTATGCAGCTTTACAGAGGCCGTTAGAAATGAAATTTTCAAGAAATTTGTATTTTCCACTGAATATTTCAATAATTTTCGTTAAATACGCTTAAAAGTCACGATACTGAAATTTTCTATAATAACATTTTGTTTTGCCATTATTGTTTTCGTTAATTCAAGAAACTTATTTTCTTTCCTTAACTTCCTTTTGCTTTCTTGAATCATTCTACGTAACCCAGTGTAGGTTTTATAATATTTCAACCAGGATTTTTTTTATTGTAGAATTTGAAAAGTAGATATTTACAACTTTATGTACATATAATAACATTTGATAACGCTTCCCAACAGTATATTTAATTGTCGCTATAAAACTAATGATACAAATGGCCCACGATCTTTGCACAGTACTGTGTATAATTTCCTTCTTCTAATATCTCGTTTTCATTTAGCTGTACGTTTAAAAAGCAATTTCACAGATAAAATACGATACTCAAACTACTTCCAATTTCATCGAGTGACGTTTGATCAAGTCTAACGGGAATCCAAATGAACAATTAATCCTCTCGAAATATCGCGTTTAACCCGCGTTAAAAATCCATCAGCCGGGCCCATTAATCCCATTGTCGTCCGCAATCACTGCTTCGAATCAATTTTTATTACCCGGACTAGTCCCATCCATCCATTAACTGCACCCATCCGAAGCATTCCCCTCTCTCGAAATAACACACCCTTACCCGCAGAACCTGCATTACACCAATCCTGCTCGAATCGATGTGACATACAAAATTCCACCCCATGTCAGTTGTCAAATAAATTAGTAGAAAAATATCGATGGAGAAATAATTCGGTTAGTCTTTTCGTCCGTGTCACTCGTATGAGAATTCTTAGTCTAAAACCGCGTGTATTCTAATCAAGCAAACGGTTCACGAAAGTTTAGAAAGGTTTAGAATGGCCGATGAAAATAGATAGCACAGAGAATCATAAATACTTGTAAACTTTCGTTAAACATGCAGAACATGCAGAAATATTTATGAGCGTTTGTTAATAAGTGATTTTTGAGTAAAGTTAAACTCATAAAAATAACACTTGCTCGTCTCCTATAAAACATAGACACTAGCTACATACGTTAGATATACTCGCAAATGTTAGCTGACATTTGCAAATATTTGTGTTCTCGTGCGTCACAACCTCGGCTGTTCAAGAATCTCGCAAACATTCGTGAACCATTTGAATAAGTAATGGATAATCCACAATTAATACACAGAAATACTGACGCTCGAGCATCGAAAGGGTTAAGTATTGGCATACAGAGTCCTCTACAAACTAAAACGTGGCGCTTATAACATTTTTTACAAATCCAAATTATTTTCAGCAGAATTGTCTGCTGACTATAAACTTCCGTTCATCTATCATTAGTCACCTATTTAAATAAAAGTAAATAAAAATTTGGCAATAATTACAAGTCGGATCAGGTTTTCCTTGGTCCTGAAAAATTCACTTCTTGGCACTTATGTTACTTCCCTTCAAGGATGCTTCGAATAGTCATAAAAAATTCTTGCTATGTTTAAACGTGTACTTAAATATTAGCAAGTCTTCCACCAATAGATACGCGGATTGACGATGCAGTTTCGCGGTACGTAGGCCGGCGAGAAAAAAAAAAGCGTAAAAGGGGAGTGAAAAAATGGGAATCTTCAAGGACGGGCGGGTCCGAATGCCCCCGTGGTGATTTACGTCTCTTTCTGGTATCGTTATTCGGTGGCACGACAGCGCCAACAGTGCACTTCGCAGTCCATTGCCGTGCGGCACGATAAGCCGGTCGGCCATAAAACCGAAATTTCGCAGCCTCCCAAGTATAACGCCGCCATAAATCGCAATCGTAACTCTCCATTACCATTCAATAGGAATGCGGAGGGGAAAAAAATGGATTGGCCAGGACTGGTGTGCCGGCACTGATCTTCGCCGGACGAGACGAGCATGCTCTATTTGGCATAAAATCGACCGAGTCACGTTACTCGCCTAGCTCTTGACGCGTTACCCGCGCCGCTAGCCGCTGGAATGCAACTCGTTTGCTATCTAATTGTAATATTATGTAACGCGGATACGCCTCTTGGTTACACTTCGAAAAAGATCGATTCTCGCGGATAAGTGGATGGTTCAAGGTGAAGTTAGTCGAGGTTGAAGTACTTTGGTGACCGTGACTCGGCTGTTTAATTGCTGGAGATTGTACGGGGCATGGTGAAATAGAGTCGACGATATTTTGCGTTTGGGTCAATTTAGAAATGTATCGAGTTACCGTGCAATTTACATTTGGAACATTTTCTTTACTCAAAGTTAATTAAAATGGCACACATCTACTTTTTCTCGTTTCGTCATGTTTAACGATTTGCATCAGCGCTGGGACTATCCGGATAATCGAATATCCGGATAATGACGTCACGAATTATTCGTAATCCGACTAATAGCGTCACGAATTATCCATAATCCGGATAATGACGTCACGACGAATTATTCGTAATTAGAATTGCGAATATCCGAATTTTTTCCAACAAAATCCGGATTTTCGAATATAGGTTTTGCGGTAATTTAATATTTTTATGTACTTGTTATTATATAATATAATTTAAGGTTATAATATAATATAGCTATTATACACTTACTGACAAAAGTTAAGAAACAAAGTAATCCTTTCCATATTTTTGTGTTCTATTTATTTTCTGAGGTATACTGATTAGAATTAAAAATAGGATAACTTATTGTTTATTGGCATATGTAATATTACCTTTATATGTTATTTTTTATTCTAAGTTGTTCCTCTCAAAAGATGAAGAATATACAGAAATTTGCAAATGATTACTTTGTTTCTTAACTTTTGTCAGTAAGTATATTACAGTAATATATTACAAGTCCCGTATATTGTATTATAATAGCTGTAGACTTATTATTTTATGTTACTCTCTGTAGCGTAATAACGCAATAGATTTAAACTAAAGCCGTAATTCTGCGTATTTTGCTTCTTTTCTTATCACTATCCAAATTATCCGAATATTTCTATCCGACTATCCAAATTATCCGGATAATCAAAAAATCCGGACCATACGCTCATCCCTAATTTGCATTAAAGCCACTACCGAAAATAATAGGGATGATAAGTTGAATTAAATATTTTAGTTCGCCTAATAGAGTCATCTTAAAAAAAAAATGATTCACTAATCCACTAAAATAATTAAACAATTAAATACAAGTGGGTGGACTCGTACGAAACAGTGCATTAAAAACAGTACACTGTAACAAGCAGATTATTTCCAAAACGGAGTCAACTTTGCTTTAGAAGACCATATATAAATTTGATCTAGGTTCAATTAAATCTGAAACACATTTCTTGGAAATCAAAATATTATTATGCGCATAGCTCGTAATATATTCTATTACGTACCCAAGGTCTTGAGCTTGTTAGAGTAAACTACTGTAATGAATTGAATTATATTGCAGTGACCAACTAAGCAACTAACCGACTAAAGTTGCCGTGTAAATATGCATTACTAACGATCAAGTAATTACCTATATAAAGTATCAAAATATCTACACACACGCACACACAAATACATCAGCAGAGAATAATGATTATCTCGTTCAATGCACTGCACGCGATTCCGGTTTCAATAATTTCGTAGCTTAAACTCGTCGGAATACATACATTTTATATTTAGTACGCATTGTTATCTTTGTAATAATATATTTTTCGTTTCATGAAATTAAAAATTATCATATTACGATCTAAAAATGTGATACGCCGATAAAGAAAATATTCGCGTACAAGCGAAAAGTGAAACTTGGTTAGTAATTTTTCATTACAATTTACAAATTTATACCAAAGATTTGTTACCCATGAATGGCTATATGGGTCAGATAAAGTATTTCCCATAATAAATCTTGCTGATAAATTCCTCGCTCTAATCATTCAAGGCAAGGAAAATACCTCCAAAAATCATTCCTCCTAAAGAACATTCATTCGTGCGAATGATTAAAAAGGATCGCGAACGAATTAATATATGACTTTTTACTTAACAAACAACATTCGAAACCCAGACATTTACATAAGCGCCAGAAAGTTTAGATAGCAAGTGAAAGATCAACGTTTTTGCATTAAGATCGGAATCGCCGTATAATTATCGAAAGGGGCATCGAATCTGCCGTTTGGACAATAATTTAATATAAAAGGCGAAGAACATCGATCACGGTGAAAGCAAAATGATCGGTCTTTCAAGTAGCTGTTTCCCCGGTTCGATCGTAGATCACGATGTTTATCGTTCGGCGTTAAAAATCGCGATGGCGGTCGCGCGAACACGCGTAAATTCAGCGACGCGTCTCGTTACATTTTCCAAGGAATAAATTCGAGAGAATGCGCACTATAAATTCCGGCTCCTGAGTACAGCTTCGCTCATAAATTCGGAGCACGGCACTGCTTTAGCATACGCGCGACAGAATGCACGAGGGTAAAGAAGATTTTTATGAAAGAGAACGTCAAAGAATATAAAAGGCAGTTCGCGGCACACCGTAGGTGCACACTGTTGCACCGGCTGCTACCTAAGGACGTCACTTTACCAAATATTTATGCGTTGCCACCGTTCTACCCGATAAAATAACGATCCACCGTTTAGCAAGCGAATACCCGTCTGTCTGCACCGATATTTACCATTCGCGTACGTATATTCTTAACTGCCGAATATTTTGAAACAACGGACCCTAATATGGCTTACTTTGAGAAGAAATATCTAAATACGTCGAACATCTTTTACGTGTTTCTTTGTCTCAAAGCAATCAACGCGATTTATCCGGATTTTGCTTCAAATGTATTAGGTTGTTCGGAAAATTCGTAGCACCTTTGATAATATTCACTTCTGTTGTGTAATTGGTGAATTGGAAGAGAATTATTCTTTATGAGCTTCACATAACTGATGACATTCTTAATCTGAGCAAATACCGTTCCTATTTGGAAAATAGGAAAAATCTGATAATTAATGGACAATAACAAACCTTTTTCATTGGATAACACGAAACAGCTTAGTATTATTCGGGTATTTTACTATTATCATTTATTGTAATTTATTATAACGTTCGCAAAACTTTACCAATGGTCAGAAATTGACTAAGTTAAGAGCCTAGAAAAATTACTTACATGAGGTTTGTTTTGGAGCAAAGAAAGGTGCAAACAGGGCAAACTTTCTGAAAAAGGGGATTACGAGACTTTCTGATGGTCATACAATTATCAAACGATAAATACTATAGGCAACCTTTGACGTTTTCTAAAATATCTCTACGAACTTTCCGAACAACTTAACACATTTAAGTGAAAAATGTTGGCCACTCGATTTAGCTACACGAATCGAGGATCTTGCAACAAGGGGGAGGGCTCCAAATTTGATAACTTTTTAGTTATTGCGTGTAATATTTGTAAAAAAAAAAGTTCTGCGTCCTTTGATGCAAGTTGAAGTCTACAAAGTCAAGAAATGTTTTGCAACTAACTTTAAAAGTCACTCGCAAACGATGTAACATAAAGTATCAACCTGCAATTACTGAAAAGTCATTTATGCATCGGTTGCTTCTGAAGACGAGATTCAATCACTTTCCATCATCAAAAAACCAATACCCAAACACGGAGAACTGAAAATTACCAGTATTTACAACACTATCTGTAATATAATCGATATCAATCAACGCGGAAAGCCCAAGTTTCTTTTCAAAATTGACGTTCTCCTTCTCGTGTGATTTCATCAAGAATATCGTTCAAAAGAAGTTCCCTCAGTCGAATGGTGGATTTTTTTTTTTTTTTTGCCACTGCTGAACCGGTCCGCTTTAAACGCATCGTGAGGCTGCGTCAAGGATACCTTTGGAAAGGGCGAGGCCGAATTTAACCGCAGCAAAGGACAGGTAAAAGAGTTACATGGAAAGAACCGAGCGACGTTCGCGAGATAACCGGTACACCGGCGCACGGTACCTATAGGTATATAATGCCGAGACCATAAACGTACTTTTTATTCCTTTTCCGTGAGAGTAACGCTTCTCGGTCCCGTTATGTCGGCGAACTGCCGAAGGAGGGTCCAAAGAGAACCGACCAGCATCTTGCGGAACGCTCGAATCTTTCAGAAGCACCAAACTGCGTTCGAAATGGCTTTAAAATTAACCGCATCGTAATTTCCCCTCGATAGAATCCCGAACGTATCGTTGCAAGGGAAAAAGCTGAGAGAAAAAAGGATTTCTTGGAAATGTAGAAGAACATACAGAAGCATTGGTAATTGATAACTTCGATCCTTGATTGTTTGTACCAGTTAATGGATTATACGGAAGCAAACGTAGGTTTAACGTGGAATTCAAAGTGTTTGACTTGTACTTGGATTAATTAGAATAAATTGATGCACTTCTGAAAACGACAGCTTCGATTCGGCTGAAACTTTGAACAGAGATTCTATTTGAGTATGTATGTATATAAGAATATCCCTAAAAAGATTTCTAGCGGTTGATCGTCGTTTTTAAGATATTCACGAGAAACTTTCGATATTAGTATAAGAAACTTGATCGATCTTCCTTTAATTGATCGTATAGATCAGGTTACGATACAATAATATTCCGCTCCTTCGTGAGGCGGGCGGCCACACGAAGTGGAACTATACACGTAGGAAACTTAACCAATTTCAATCATTTTTAATTCCGAATTGCGTGGTTAGCCGAGATATTAGTGTGATCTAATCTAACCCAACCTTCCTTAATAAATAGATTGGGTTAGGTTCTGCCAAAAATCCTATCAAAGATATTCTTATATACTCAAATAGAACCCCTGTGCAAAGTTTCAGTCAAATCGGGGATGTGTCGTTTTCGGAAGTTTATCCGAAAAAAATTGTTAATTAAAAACATTGAAAGTACAACCTCCGGAAGTGCGAAACTTACATTTCCCCGTATCCGAACTAATGCAGAAAATAATAGATCGCATAAAGGAACCTTCGAATAATAGAACAAGGACTTTTTTGATACCAAAATTCATATAATCGAGTAGCTTTTAAGAAGATTGCAACTGCTTAAATATTTATTATTCTCTATTACCACAAAGAAATATCTATTGCAATATTTGTACAATATTTATTGTAATTGCAACAAGGAAAGGCTGTTTCGAGGTATGTATAAGCTTTCGAACGAGTAGCGTTTCTACACAGGAGGCTCTACTGCATAGTTTTCTAATAAATTTTATGCATTCAAGTTGAAAATGGGTATTAGATAGTATCTACTGAAGAATGTAAATGTCTACTGTCATTCTGGTGCATATAAGAGCTTATAGGTTCTATATTGTGCAAGAGTTCCAACAGATTCTTCAGTAGCAACAGCAGAAAATTATGGCCGAGACTGAAATTACAGCCGATACCTCACTCAAATAATCACGTATAGACCTTCGGCGAACCAATCTAATAATATATCTTACATGAAAGTAGTCAAACATTTAGCAGGAAAACTAATATCACTAAACTTCAAAGTATCCCTATTCCATATAAATGACACGCCTTTCGCCATCCATCATTTTCTATCCTTCCCTTCCCATCGGCACGGAAAAGGTTTCTAAAGAAGAAAAAGGCACGGCTAGCGGAAAATCGGCGCGTCAGACGTAACGAGAATGACGAAAGATGCTAAATGTGATCGGTGAAAGTTCGTGCAAGTTAAACTGGAAGACGTCACGGTGGAAGACTGGCGTTTTGGAGTCAGTTATGGATTGCAGCCCGAGACAGGTCGTGGCTGGTCCTCTGAATGCGGAAGGAATAGCGCTCGAGCGACCGGCCTCTCCGTTGGCAGCGTGTTGTTCAACGTTGCGACACGACGACGCAATTGGGTCAAAGTGGTGCAGTCACGAAGGTGGCCGGCCGAGGTTTCAGCGACACTGCAGTAATCGTGCATTTAACCGTGCACCGGGACCTCCATGAGAATAGTTGCGGCTGAAGGGCTGTTCCAGAAACGGTGCCACGAACAAAGGAATACCACGTGCATGCTCGCTGAGCTTCTGCACTCCTGTCGCGTGACCTCTCTCCCTTGTTCCCCCGTTTTCTACCCTATTATTCCTTTCTGTCGTCCATTACCCTCTCATTCCTTCCAACTATTTTCTCGTTTCATTCTTTTACTACGTATATCCTCTTATTATTCCTGTTATCCCTTACTCGTTCAACCACTGTCTATATCTCTGTCTCTTGTTCATTCACCAACTGTTTGTCCCTGTTTCTGGCTACGCCAGATGGACACGCGTGCACTCCATGGACAACTTACACAAAGCACGCGTGCAGTATTAGGTGAATGAAGCGCGTCAACGTGTCAAAGCAAACCACTGCAAAGGTATCACGGCGACAAACTTATCCGGACACGATCGTAAAATCGTTCTCGCGATCGACCTGCACCCTTCGTGAGTTTCCAAAGGAAGCTGTTGAAATGATAGCAGACACCGTGTAACGAGCTACCAACGAGTTCTACAATAACAATGAAACTGAGGGACCTTGGACATCTAGAATCTCCGAGAAATTGGATCGTGTAAAACACAATGTTAACCTGTTCTTCTTGCAACGACACGTAAAAGACACTTTGATTTTGCGGGGAAAGACCGAAGTTATAAAAACGAAGGGATGAAAATCGTAAGAAAAGTAATAAAATATCGGAAGTTTATTGCGTTGGAAGAGTTTGTAGATGCTCGATAAGAACAAAGCGTTTCTCCAAAGGGAAGAAGGAAACGCTTGCGAGATGATAAATTGGAGTGGAAACCTGTTTACACTTAATGACCGCCTCTTGGAATATTGCGCGAGCAGAGAAATCGAAGGTACTGCTATCTTTTATTCTCCGCCTGCGAGTCACCGTTGTAATGTACGGTACGAGAATATTTAATAGAGGAACACCTGAACAATTCACGTTAAGAAACGAACAATTTAAACAATACCTTGTTCGCTCCTTGAATGATATTAGAAGTCATGCATGGATGAAGAACCTAACGATAAATATCGGGTTGAATCATAAGTAATTGTCATTTCTATGCGTCAACTTTACTGTGTTAAAAACCACATACAAAAAAAGTTTGTTCTAATACGTATCCTCAGTAAATTAAACACTACTTGGAAATACTCTTCAGATGTAGTTCATCAACTCCAAAGTTACAAGAATTAATTGATTTTGATAAAAAAAAAAATTTGTCAATGAATTTTCAAACTTAATCATTATCACTGAAGCTTTTCCCATTCGTGTATTAAATTCGTTTTATTTTCTATCATTATCTTCGCTCGCTTATGTATACACCTTCTACTGTCATACGTTTTTTTACAACTTAACTCCTCTTACAATGGCGCTGCCTGACCCATTGTTCTTCCTTGCTTTTCATAAATCTCCCGTTCCTCTGTTTTAAGATTTTGCGTCTTCTTTTAAGCTAAGTACTGTCTTCTCTTTTGGAGTCACATTTTATAAGAATCGCCTGAAGAGCGTACCACCCACTACTCTCTGTTTCTAGTGTCTTCTATTATTCTTTTCTGTTCATAGTTCTTTATAATTTTACCCAATTGCACTATAAGATACAATTCCCCTTATTTAACAGCGGTGACAATTACTTTCCGCATGTCTTTTTATATACTACGGCAACTTAACTACACCTTCACAAATTTACATATCCGAATTTTCCACTATCTCATTATCCTATTATCTACAAGAATTTGTCTACACCCAGCCTAAATTTCACCCAATAATCGATGTTCTAAAGCCCCGCGAAAGAAAACTATATTTGTTTATCAAATTATCACCCATTTCCCGTGTAAACCATATAAATAATAAATGTTGTCTTTATTTGAATGAAAGAAATGCTACCGCTTAGCATTATTCGACAAGATTTTTCCAATGACCCCTGCCACTCAAGTGGTTAAAATTCTTCGTGCACACCGTAACGAAACCCATCATCAAACACTATCATCTAGCATCGATTACACGCGATCGTAACGCATTCAGCACGCCTGTAACGATATTAATTACCGCAGCATCCACAGCAAGCGAGCAATAACAATCGGCGAAAGATAAGCATTGGCGAACGCACGAAGCCAGCCACAGCAATCCACGAGATCGCGGCTGCATACATATAGATACACGCGCAGTTCGAGTTTACGCAAAGCATGCTCACGGGATCCAATGAATGAAACACGTAAACGTGCCAGATCGCGAACGCCACGCAGCTCCATACGCAATCGCGTTCTTGTTTCGAGAGCAGCAGCAGCAGCGGCAAAGACTACGACAACCGGAGATCCCATAAGATCCTCTGATCATTAATGAATATAGTTACGCGTACAGAATTTATGACCTCCAACTCTCCCCCCCCCCCCCCCCGGTTTCCCTCGTCTACTGTCATAATACGCCAAACATATATTTCTCCATTGGCTAGGTGCTTAATAACGTCGATTTATAATAGCCGGCCAAACGACTTTGAGAAGCGTGCAACCGCTGCTTCGATATCGACGAACAGCTAATAATAAATTTTGAAGAATTACCAGGCCCAAGGTGAAGTTCGGCAAACGCTGCGAGCTGCAGCGGATCGCTTCGCTTCACATCCGGCCATGGTTTCCCTTTATTTTTCCCTCGCCGATATAATTTATCGTACTATCCCTCTCCCGTCCTACTGATTCGATGTAATTTCACCGGTCGCGTCTCGAATCGATGGAGAAGTACGTCGTGATACCAGACACAGCGCGGAGGAAAGTTTCAGGATGGGTAGTTCGGTTAATGGTACGCTGATTGGAAGTTAATCTAATCGGTCCTCTGGGGAGCACAGATACTCCGAAAGTGATTTTAGTACGAAATTAGGAGGAGTTGGTAACGTTTTCAGAACATGACGTGTTTTTTTTTGTTTTTTTTTTTAATGGACTTGGTAATCAAGACGAAACTTGGAACCTGCAATTCTTCGAAATGAGAAAATTCCATCGGATTGGCGAGAGAGTTTTTTCATATACACGGTTACCGTAAAGATTTGCTATTTCATCACCGAGATTTTCCTCAAGTTTCATATTACTTACGTTTACGCTAATAGCATCCAAAGATATTTATTAATTTAAATATTTCCTCGGTGATTTCATAACGCGGTACCTTGGTACATATAAAATTCTCGCGCATAAATTATGCCGACCCGTATCGAGAATTCCATAAATATTAATACCAAGGAAAGAAACTTCATCCCATTCCTCGCCACGGTTTCAGATATAAATATACTTCCACGTGTATATAGGTATTATACGAGAAGGTGGGCGTTAAGGGTTGAATAAAAAGGAAACCTATCCCTAGCGGAAAATTTTCGCGGTCCCAAGAATCCTTAATGCAGTAAGTAACTGCATTAAACGAGAATCTTGTTTGGAGATGAGAAAAATTGCTACTACATCAGAGAGGGGTTCCGTTACAGATGGATCTCCTCGCATTACCATGCGAGCAGCCGCGTCATATTTTTTCGCTGTCGCGAAACATTTGTTTAAACACATACCGCGACATTCTTCTCGTCGCTATTCATTTCCGTCACTTATCGAGGGGACCCTGAGCGATAGATGATATGTATGTTGAAGAATTTCTTTTACATGTCGCGTTAATAGCCTTGAATGGAGTTTATCAAAAGCGTGTACTCGCTCAATCATAGTTTTATATCACTGTGACTTAGCGTTTCTACTACTGATATCAGAAAATTTGAATTTAATAATTGAAAGGATTACAGCAATAAGAAAGCAGCTGCACCTTTTGCATATTTTTTATCGACAGCTTTAATATTCAACTGGTATTTATTGGATGCAAAGAAAGATATAAATTTAATAGACAATGAGAAAGTTTATTATTAGAGGAGGTGGTCCAAATATGAGCTACTCGTAAATTCTCAGAAAACTGTTCCCTTTATTGAAAGTAATTCTAATCAAATTAATTCTTACTTCGACAAATCTAGCAGTTTACTAATAGAACACGTAATGATGATTATTATTTCTTCTGTACAATTTTATTTGTGCTTCAGTCGTAATTTTTTACTGTTCCCAATGCAGGGTAGCACTTAAGCCCTACACTTTAACAATCCCATATTTAGGACCTAGCCCACATTTGGACTAACTCCTCTACATGTTTCAGTTGACTGTGAATTTGTAACATGTTTAAAAAACAACTTCATTTTTATGTGCTTACTTTGGTATATTCAAATTAGCAGATAGTGCAACTAATTTCTTGTGGCTGCAATAAATTGAAGATTAAGTTCCCAAAAGCAAAATGAAAGAAAGCGAAGGTATGAACCTCTAATTGTTGCAAAAGCGTACCCACTCTAAATATTTAACTATCATACTACGTTGCAAATAAAAGAATATATTATCAAACAATAATGATATTTAAATGAATGATTCCACCCATTAAACATTAAACATATAACCATCAACGATATCTTAGAAAATGATCAAAATCCTAATGACGCTTTTGATAAATCTTCACCGTAGTCGTACTAGAATCCGGATCTTCCATCAATCGCTCTAACCGACCTACGCAAGTCGTTGAATTCCCCCTTGGCAAGCCTAACATCCAACGCATCGTCATATAAGAGACGTTGAATCATTAAATTGCAAGGAAAAAAGTGTTAAAAAACCAAAAAGAAATCAACTAATAAAAAGTGCTAGTTTTTAAGCAATCAAGCGCATCGCTAACCGAGCACAAAAAAATCCTATGAATTATACTTTCGCGGCAGATCCCGCACGACGGTGCCGTGGGCTGTTGATGGGGCATTAATTCGCCCTCGCTCTCGATCCCTCGATAAACGATGAATTAAGAGGAACGCCGTCGTTGCGAAGCAAGAAAGATGGACTCACCCTGTGAGGCGCCCGTAGAAGTCGATGCACCGCTGCGAGCTGGTTAATTAGTGGCAAGGTCGCGCTGAAGGTGTGCACAGGCGGCCTAGGTGGCTCCGGATAGGAGCTCGCATAGGCGAACGGATCGACGTCATTCAGATACTGCACTCGGCACGTCAGAGACATCTCGTGGGCCCTCTGTATCTCGACCGTAACGGCCGATTGTTGTCCGATAGGGCCTTTTTTTCACCGGATCCAAAGAAGGCAACACACAGGCTTGTTTCGCGTCGCGAGACCCTTTCTTTCTTTCTCACTCGCACCAATCTATCCTTCTTTCTCTTTCTTACTGTCTCTCTGTTTTACCAGACCGCACGACCGCTTTACGCGAACGTACGAACCAGTTCGTCGTACCGCCGATTTATTTTCATTCGAGTCGCCGGCTACAACCAACAGAGAAAACGAACCTTGCTCTCGTTCCTTCTCTATCTCGCACTTTGTCTCAACCGTTCGCGCCGGGCCGCTGTTCCTTTTTCCCCGCGTCTCTTTCTTCCTCCACACGTTCCATTCGCGTCTACCGGCACGACGACGAAACAGAGGCTCACGTGAATACCTTGATCGCGGTGAACCGATATTCTCTTTCTCTGTTCCGACCACTTCTCGTTCGCTCGTCCGTTCGTCAGTTTATTTGTTGTACGGGAGCAAGAGAGAGAAACACGCACCGCGGTCGACCGTGGAAAGCCACCGATTTATTTTCGTCAATGCGACGACGGCAATTCGTAACGAGAAAGGAAAGCGCCACTATTCTGTCTCCAACGCTTTTCGCGCTCTTCCATCGATCGATCGGTTCGGAATGTGTATCTGTAAATTGCGTCCTTAATAGTAACGTGAACTTGAAGAAATAGAATAATTTTATGTAAATTACTTTTCGATATAAAATATTTATGTAACAGTGCGTAAGAATAAATAAATTCTATCGGATATTTATAGTTTGTACGTGTGAAAGTGACAATGTAGGAATTGTAACAACCTTTGACTCCAACACACCAGATGAATAAGAAACCGCGTCGTTTTCAGCCGGTCGATGACCTTTAGATTTTCCTTTCACTCGTTTGTCGGCTTGTCGGCCGAAAGTGGAAAGATCGGAAGAGGTAATTTTCATTTGCCTTCAAGGTTACGAGCACCCCGACATACCGCGTGTCTTTTTATCTACTTTACGAACCACATTACGAAACCAACTATTCAAACCACATCTATTTCCTTCATAATATAAAACAAGCAATGAAATACAGCCACAAATTTAGCAAAAAATCAAAGAATTTAAGATTTGGAACGTACATTTTACACTTTCGTATGCAAGATCCGCCATGTTGAACCTTTCACGCGCCAAGAATTATACAATTTGGAGCTTTTACGTACTGCGCATGACAAAATTTCTACTCGATGTCCGACCAACCAGAACTTGAATAAAGCGCGCCAGATTGAGTCTTGTCACGAAAATGGAGGAGACAATGCCGCTTCTCCCGCATGTTTCCGTGAATCCTGTTCAAACCTGACCCACCGGTATTTGTGAGGAAACCGCGAGAAAACCGAAGCTCGGTTGGAATGAATTTACGAAGTGTCAATTATCCACGCATGCCAGCCAGTCTTGTCATCCTCTCGTATTCGCATTGTTCTTACCCGCTGCATGGGCTAGCTCTTCTGCGAACCGGCTCGACGGTGTTCACAGCAAAGAAAAAGGGAGAAAGATGGAGAATAAAGAGAGAAATAGCGAATAACCGAGGAAGAAAGATAGAGATTATGGTATGACAGAGAAGGAAACGACAGGAAGGGAAAGAGAAAGAAGGAAAATGGTAAAGGAAGAAGAGAAATGAGAGAGAGGGAGACAGAAGGGAAAACGAGTCTGCGCCATGCCACGAATGTAATCGTGCCTGTAGTCGACGAAAGATTCACGATCAAGATGCGATCGTAACGTAAGATCGTGCCTAAGAGGGTTTCCAAACTCGTCTGAATCAACAAATCCACCATGGATCGATGTGTTCGCGCGGAACCAGTGATGACTCCGATTCACGGTCGGTGTCAACATTTCGGTATGCCCTTCGGTATGTATGTATGTATTAAAAGAATTTCATCGGCAACGTTACTTTCTCCGGGCATTTAATATGTGAGTCAAGTTTTGGTTGTTGGAAATACAAATTCCCCTTCGAGAGAATTCCTAAAACGACCGGGGAGCTTTGCTCCGATTCCAGGAATCAAGGGGTAAACAATACGAGCTCCATTCGATTATTTTCTGAGTATTCCGCGATATACGCTTGATCAGTGGTAGATTTAAAATACCGATATTTGCATGGTATACACGTGAATTGAATCAATCTTTGAATCGAATCGTGTAGAAAAATTCGCACGTTTCCTTTGTCGACGAACCGCGACGCTTAAATGACAGCCGGATTCACGGAGAATCTTACGTATACGAGAATGACGTTACAGAAAACACGATCGTGACGCAGTGAACGACAAAAAAAAGACAAAACAGTCTGTGAACCGGACCTGTCGCTATACAGTATATTACTAACCTAACCTCTGAAATAAATAACACGTTTCGACAGCAACGGTAGACCATCCAAGCCATTCGAAATACTCCACATTCCAGGAAAGTATCAATCTTAATAGCTTGACGCTGTATAAAGAATTTTCATTTACAATATCATCGTACGACCCTCGCATCTAACTGACAGTTCCTCCAATGTCACTTCCAAACGTAAAATCAATGAATCAAAGTTCACGTTACCTGTGATACCAATTGGTCAGCTATTGAACCACATCGTTCGACTGAATCGTGCAGGCTGCCTGTTGTTCGATTTCTATAGCGCCTGGAGCAGGATTCAGGAGATGAAGAACGAAAGTATATACAGTAAACGAACCGTCGAACCGGAGTCTGCGCGACAAAAACAACTCGAATGAGCGCGAACGACACGCGCGCTTCCCGCGCACGGAAACGCGCGTCACCTTTGCCCGTGACCGTGTACGACACTCGTCGGAATACACACACTAACCGATAGTTACGTAAAAGAAAACCAACGTGGAATCGTAAAGCCGGCAAAGAAAAGGAGAGAGAACGAAAAAATATACGACCAACAACGTGCCTTACCTCGCGAGCGGCCGCCGCGACACTGAACGCCGCGGACACCTGTCGCCGCTAAGGCGACAGTGGCGCCGCCATGCGGTCGACCCCCTCCCTATTCCGTCTCTTATACAAAGAGCACCCCAGAACGATGTCATAAGTAAGACAATATTTACCGTCTTTTTTACTAGAATTGCTATTTACCCTGGCTTTGTGGTAAGATCATGCACTGATAACGATATGATCCAATGACTTAGCTTAATTCAAATTTAACCCATTATCAGGGCCGTTGCGTGTTAATGGCCAAGTTGTTCACCGCACAAGGGCGACTCGTTAAAAGGGCAGCATTTGCTAATGAATTTTTTAATAAAAACTACCGCAAAATAAATAGAAAGATTTAAGTAACTATATCGTATATGTATTATTTATATATATATAATGTTTGAAAAGAGAGATTTTTTAAATTATATTTGCACGCGTAAGCATTGATTTTTATCCTGCTTTAAAATGAAAAGCTTTTATTAACTTTTTTGTTTGTTTTTATGGATAATCATTGGGTTTCTTTATCTTTGATGTAATCATTTTTATCGACGAAAATTTGAAGATATATATCAAGAAGATTATCCGAGGTTTATTCCTTGTAGAAGATTAATTTATTATCTTCTTATTAAAACTTCAACTTAAATGTGAATTTATTAAAATTTCTTTTTAAACGTATTTATCGGTGATTCATTGTTCCACTAATGCAAAGCTAAAGTTAGATGATGCGTGTAAGTTATGTCGCATTTGTAGTGTATGTTTTGAAATAATAGCGCTCGTATTCACGTTTGGAAATAATTACGGAATTACGTCAGTATTACGTCAGCTGATCAACATTTGAAACAGCATTAATGTAAATTATGCAATGTATTATTGTAACTGAAACATCGATGCGAATAAAAAGACAACCAGACGTTGTATGCAAATTTAAAATATTGATTAAAACCCTAACAAGAAAAGATTGATCAAGACATACTACTATAAAAATTACGTAACCGTGACTGGCAAAAACTTGTATACATTATTTTGCAGTAGAAATATTTCTGCCAACCCAAACAATTTATAAGCATACTTTAGGGTAACTAAATTTGACAAAGATACGCTCAAGCAACCGCAGACGGGAGAAGAATTAGGAAACAGACCGCATGCCCTTTCTAACAACGATGTCCTGAATAAACCCACATACATATACTCGTCCGCATTGTGGACCGACTCGTTCTCTGCCAGCCAAAACCTAGTAATATTGTCGTTAAACAAACTTTATCCAGCCGCTCGGAATGGCCTGTTTTCAGTGAAGTACGTTCGAACTCTCTAGCTTTTTTTTGATTTTCCGCAAAGATAGCCAGGGAACATGGGTCGGACTGGTGGTTCGTCGTTTTCAAGGATGAAGGTTTGCAGAGAGGAAAAGAGGCAGAAGGTCGCATGGGGACCGAGGAGCCAAATGAAACGGCAGGGATGGTAATTGTGCGGTGAAAAAATAATCAGCTGGCGCAGCACGTAGAGCGTAACCGTAAGTGCGGCTGTGCTCATTGTTGTCCCGCTACAACGAGACCCCACGAGGGTGACAAGCTCACAAAAGGGTCTGCTGGACCCATAGAAACGTGATGGGAGGTAGCTCGTGCGGGAGGGTGCCACCGCTGCGATAAAATTCTATAGTGCTCCGGGAAAATACGAGTGACTCGTCGACCGGCAACCGAGAAGACAAAAGATTCCCCGTCGTTGTTGTAGTAAGTTAATCCCTTTTTTTAATCAATATATTTAGAATTCTATATTTGCCGCAGCTATGATTTCTGTATGCCAGAAATGGCGATATTCGCAGATATATAAATTGGAGACGAGTTGAAACTTAATTTTTAATATTAAGTTTGCGGAACGCGTCAGTTTGACGTATTTCGGATTTCATGTTGGAAGTAATAGGAATCATAAATATTATTTTCAAGCAATTTATATTGACCTTGGTTAATGTAATGATATGAATAACCCTCTCTTCCTCGATTCTATAATACCTATTTTTCCAGCAACCCGTTAAATTGTGCACTCATTTTGTAAATCTGTCCATAAATCTTGTGTGAAATTCGCGATACTCGAAATCGAAACTTTGTAAAAATGCGAAACTATTGAAAGTCTCGAAACTTGAAACTTTCGAAATCCCAAATACATATTATGATAAATATTATTATTATTATTATCGTTATTATTATTATTGTTATTGTTATTTATTCATATTTGACGAGTAAGATATCCTTCGTTTACAATAAGTTGATAATATAATTCTTTTTTGTATAGCAGATGAATAACACTAAATGTAGGATATAGACTGAATAAAGTATAAATAAATTGTTTACAAGTATTGCATGTTTCGAATGGCTAAGTTTACCGAGTGTTTAAGTAAAATAGAAGAGTTGGTAAAAAAGTCAATAAAAGTTTCTGAGCAGTATCCATTTCGACAGAAATTGTAATATTAACAAATTCTTCTCAGAAAATCAGATCATATACTCGCTCTAATTAAATGAAACTTAAACTTACTCATAATTTAAATAGCTACGTGAATAAGTGGGAAAACTTCGCGAGGTATGAGTGACTTTTCTCAGTGTAAACAACTGTAATGAACTAGTGAAATCGAATCAATTAAAATAAGTTTAAAATCGGAACGCGAACCCAGTTAAATTATTAGTATTTATACAAATTATTATTCACCTACTTTTCTATAGTTTCAAATAATAAAAGTAGCACAAAGCATCGAGTTCTCGAAACTTTAAACTATTGGATTTCGATGCGTCTCGCGGTTTCGAGGTTTTGTATATGTCATCTCCGTAATATATAATGTAACTTTGCAATTTTATTAGGTACCTAAGATAGATGTGACGATATTTAAGCGACAACTGTAAAACGCTCGCTAAGTTCCAATTAGTGTCGCTTAAATTAGTTTGAAACTTTTCATAAAATCTTGCAATGTAATCATGTATAAAGCTGGTCTTTTCCGAGACGAACGAGGGAAGTCACGAAGAGGGGAAGTGACTCCAGAAGATCCCTTTGTTGTCAGCACCTTGCGCGCAAAACGGAAAAAAAAAGAGAGGAAAGGGAGTCTGAAGTAAAGGAGGGTCTTTTTTCGCACATCCCTCATAAGAAACAATAATGTCGCGCTCGCTACCACTCATCTTGGATGTCTACCCTCTTCTCCACTCTGTTCGTCTGGTTTTTTTCTTTCGAGTACGTTTTCTCCTATCCACTGTTACCTGCATGCTACTTTTCTTTAGCTACTGATCATGAAAAGAATTGCACGCGAATAGAGAGCGTGAAGAACCGTGTCTCAGCGAAAAGCTGTAGAAGAAACGGAAGAAACAGAAGTTTTGTTTCTTTTTTTTTCGCGCGTTCCGCTCTTTCGCACGGTACAGCGATGAAACTTTGAGCAATACAGATTGTTCCATGGATTTTTCAAGCTTTGGGGTATACAACAATTATACTCTATTGTTACGCGAGGAGAGATATATTTTAAATGGAAGAAAAATGAAAAAAGTAGCATTGGTTTGGCGATAAGGTATCATCTTTAGGGTAAACGTAGGTAATACGGAACTTCGTAAAATCTCAATAATTGAAAAGCGAATTTTACCCATAGCCGAGTATACGAATTGTTTATAAACAATAATGGATCATACTGACAATTAAGCGTCAGTCGGACATCTATTATTGAAAAAGAAACTTATCTTTCGCGGGGTGCACAAATTTTTGAAGGACAAGTCAGATACTTAAACATTTTAACGAAAATAGGTTAAAAAATACTACTTTTTTACAATTCGTCATTAACTATGACTGGTCAAAAATATTTTAAATAAATATTCATTTTCCATAACGGAAATAAAGTTTATTGAGTTGTCTTTACAAAGATAGGTGTTTCACAGTAGATACCCCTTTTTCGAACTGCCGTATTTTACATTTGTCAGTTACTTCACTGTAATTTCAGATCGTTTAAATTGATCGAGTTGATTTCATTAGAAAAGATAAATTCCTTTATTTTTTGGCAAGGTTTCAAAATTAGGTGTTACATGTTACCAACGTTTACCCTAATTAGATGAAAATGAAAGGTTGAGGGGATGAAAATAAAGAAAACTGTAGAGACTTACCGGAATGTAGCCGACAGGTTGAGGTCGTTCGTTGTCCCTGAAGAAAATTGCTTAATTACAATCAAGCATCGACGAGTTTCGGAATTCACGTTCGATTATCGACATGAAACGTACCGATGTCGTCGTTGTATCACCGGTGTCTGCGGAGTACTGTCGTGGATGATCACTTGGGTGGCGTCGATCTCTTCGCATTCCGAGCTCTCTTCTTCCGAATCTACAGTCACAATACTGTTTGTATAAGTTACCGATAGATTCTATTAGGTCGTCCAATAAGTTCGTGCCGAATTTTACATCGAAAGGATACTGAACTGATACTTAAATCAAACCTTTTCGGGTAAGTTTTAACCCCTATCCTTACTATAAGAGTACATATTTATAAGCGAAAACGTAATTTACGGTTGAAGCTCCATTTTCTTTGACCTAGCGCATAAAATGTTGTGAAAAAAAATTAGAGACACTTTAATCAATAATATATACATCTGGGAATTTTTTTAGATTTTTTTAGCACGGAACCAAATTGTAAAAAATCTCAAAATGTCAATTTTTTTGTTTGAAACTATCAAGTGACTATGTTTATACTTTTATAGTTACGTTTATGGTTATAATAGAAGCAATCTGTTACCTCGCATGTCTTTCGTAAACTGAACTTGAACAGCTAGATTAAGATACAATGAGCTCTAATTCTTCGTCAGTCGAAGAATGTTGTAAAGTGAAGTATAAGTAATATTACGGCACGAATTTATCCGACGTATACTAACGTATTTATCCGGTCTCGGTTCGTCCTAATTAATTTCTCAATTGATACGTGCACGTGTCCATAACGAAACTGCAGGTTACTAAGGGATTTAACACACGATCGTGATTAAATAAATGCGCATAAATTTCATTTACTCCCCATAGAACATTGTAAATTCATATCTAACAACTTCCAAGCACGCTCAGCAATTACCAACGACCTACGGCTATAGTTCGTTATATCCTTCTACCCGCTAACCCAAATTTCCTTTCGTAGGGGAATTACAATCGCCAAAATCTGTTCGTACGAACTACTCCCTAATCCTATCAGCTCCCCTATACGATAGTATACGTGTTCACGTATCTACGATTCAGCACCCATCCGTCGGGCACACCGCAATTCCCAAAAGGATGGATCCCATTGATTCTCTTCAAAGGGACAGCGCTCTCTCGTTAACAGCCACGGCCGAGAACTATTCTAAACTCGATGCTGACCACATTCGATACACAATCGGTAATTCGAACAGCATAGCCGCTTGCAATCGATTGTTAAGTCGTGTTAAGTTCGTTTTGAACTCACCCTCCTCGATGCGTTCGCGTTTACGGATGCGAGACAAGACAGGGCTGGGACACAGGGTGGTCGTGTCGCCCAGCAGGTCGTCGATGTTAGTGTGCTCGCCGATGAACAGTGGTAGCGTGGAGGGCCGTTTCCTTGGCGACGATCTTCGGGGTGTTGGCTGCACGTTGTCGTAAGGCGAGTCGCGTCCGCCATAATTGTCTGGCGGATCCGGGGGATTCTCCACCTGCGAAATTGAGACTTGTTTGTAACATAGCCAACTAGGGTTTAATTTGCGGATGACTTCGAAGTATTCCTTGTTTAATTCGATTGGTAAATTAATTTCGCATTACTGGCAATTATAATCATCGTTAGATTCGAAGTTACCTTTAAAGCGTATTTGCAGTGAATTATGATTTGCTTAACCCCTTGGCCTACAATAACGAGTCACACTCGTTCTATGAATTATACCATAGATTTAACAAAAGCGTCTATCATTCCGAATGAAATTTACTTTAAACTCTAATTTTAGTTTACTATTATAAGCTTGGAAGTCATTAAATAAGTATTACCTATGATATTCAAATGATTTCTACGTGACCTGATATAAAAATAGTGGTCAACTAAGGATTACCTAACTAACTAATAAAATAATCGTAGGGCAAGGGGTTAAGGTCAGTTATAGACAGATTTTGGACGAGCATGCAAAGAGCAGCTTTTTTCAATAAACAACACTGAACTACCCAATGTTTCGATAACGAGGCAGCAGAAAATATTAGTCGTTGCCTGGAATATGCTACTATTGTCGTTTGTTGTAATATTTGTGAAACTTTATTAATGGCCAGAAATTGAATAAATTAGAAGCCTAGAAAAATTAACTGCAAGGATTTATTTCAAAGAAATGAAGTGTGCACACCTTTAAAGAAGAGGATTACGAAACTTTCTGATAATCGTGTAATTATTAAAAGATAAACACTATAGACAAAATTATTCACTAGAATGATTGTGCACGCATTGCCTTTGATGAGTGTTCCTCAAATATCGTTACGAAGTTTCCGAACAATCTAATAGTAGGCGTAAACAACGCCAAGAGTAGAATAATTCGACAACAAAGTTCACATATTCTCTTTCGGCACCCACGCAATTTCTTAATAAAGATCCAAAGACTTAATCGAAGAAGCTTTACTCTTTCATCCACGTCAAGCACGCGAGGTGAAAGATTTACGACATCGCATATTATCAGGTCGGGGTATAGCCTCGCCAGTTAGGGACTGTTAAATGAATAATGTACGTTATATGATCACTTTACCCCTTCAGGACTGGCGCGATCCCCGAGCGGCTCGTCGGGCGGAGGTGGCGGAAACTCGATAGGGAATCTAGAGAGGCTTCTCTTCGTGTATATCTCAGGTTCAGGGTTAATGCCAATATCGATTCTTTCGAACGACTCGGACGAGTCAGACGTGCTGTTCGACGTTTCAACGAAGATTTTAACAACGCCATCAGGAACGTTTGACGAGCTGTCCATCCACCACGGTTTCTCACCAGAATCGACATGTCTGACCTTGTTCACGCTTCTTCCCCTGAATGTCTGACCGTCGTCCACTTCGTCGCAATAATTATTAACACTTTTCGGAGGAGTTGTAGCGACAGGAATGACTTCGATTCCTTCAGGTACATTATCAGGGTTGTCACTCATCCACCAAGCTCGTTCCCCGGATTGCTGATGCTTCAGTCGATTTCTACGATCGCTAGACCGAGTACTGCAACGACTAGATTCTCGTTTTGATATAGCTGGAGACGCTGTGGACGATTGTTTCTTTGATTCCTCCGATAGAGTACTGTCGTTCGCGTCCAACCAACATGCCCTTTCCACGGATTCTTGCCTCCACGTTGAACGCGACGGTTTTTTCCCTTCCTCCGAAGGGACACTGTCGTTTCCGTCCAGCCATCGACCCCTGTCCCCCGAATCGTGCCTCGAACTTGCCGAAGAAGATTGTTTCTTCGTTTCCTCTGACAGAGCGCTATCATTGGAATCTAGTCGCCAAACCTCCTCTGATTCTTGTCTCGAAATCGTCGCCGAATGCTTCCGCGCGTCCTCCGAGACCCCGCTCTCGTTCGAGTCTAACCAACTGGCTCGTTCCTCCGATTCTTGTCTCCACACTTTGTATTTAAATTTGCCTGGGAACATATAATTAGGGAGAGGTTTATCCAAACGAATCGGAACGCGATAATTTATGTTTCCTTTCTGCATTACAAATTGAATGGAACAATGAAGTTGTAAGTTTCTACTATGCATGCTTTGGAAGGTGATTTAGGGTGGATAACTAAGTCGTCTTGTATTACGTTGGTTTTTCCTGATTTCTGATTTTCACGGAATGTAGAAGCTCCGTTAAACGAGTAAAGAGAAATTGATTGCAATTGCTATTTGAAGAACATACAATTAGATAAAATAATCGCCGTTTTACTTTAAACAGCTCCACAACTTCTTTTAAAATTGCAATAACGTATTACAAAATTTATTATTCAGTTGGATCTCGATAAGTCGACCCTCTTTAACTCGAAAACCTCTGTAATGCGAAAATTTTGTTTATTCCCTCCCGCTCCGCTACAAAAACCTCTATCAATCGAAACGAAACTTCAACTCGAATTATTTGCCCGATATTTAATTGCATTTTCATTTTTGCAACTCGAATTTATAATAGCTAGACCTCTACAAGTTTAACTCTACAAATCAAACTTTTATCACCTTTGCCTCTATAACTCGAATATATAACTAAGTGTGACACGCTTTGTCAAATAAATAAACGGCAGGAAACATAAAATGAAATTTGTTGTGTCTGTACTTCTCATAGATAGAATTTTCCTATGTTAAACCACTGCCATGCAAAAACTTCGATAAATCGAAATCTCTGTAACTCAAAGATCTTAGCTCCTCCCTTGAGATTCGAGTTATCGAGATTAGACTGTATTTTAAAAATTGTTTCCACGCGAAATTTAGAATAGTAATCACGTGTCGGATAAATACAGAGCTGCGAGTTAATATTTTACCAAATCTCCCGAGAATGGCCACTGCTACCATTTTTCACGCGTGTCAAAACAGAAGTTCGTATTTAAGCGAGACCTCAGATTCTAAAAATTCAAACTGCTGACTCACCATCGTCAGGTAATGTACTGCTGACGGTCGTTTCTTGACTGATGTCGTCGTTGCACACGCTTCCCGCTTCCACGCCTTCAGGAACGTTGTCGGAGTTCGGATCCATCCACCAAGGTTGTTCCCCGGAATAATTCCGTCTGATCCTCGCGCTAACCTGCCTTCTATCGTCGCTTCTCTCCGAGTTTGTGAAACTGAAGCTCTTCGAGAGACTTCTCGATAAAGACGCGGTCCCGTTTTGTTCGGACTTCTTCAAGTCCGAGCTCTCCTCGTTGGAGTCCAGCCAACCACCTGATTTACCGGACTCGCTGGAATCTTGGTGCTTATTCTTGAAAAGATTAGTCACCGGCGCGAGAGCTCTCATCAAGAATGATTTTGCCTCCTCCGCTTTCCCCGAGCGATCACTCCTCGATCTCGGGCTAGACGGCGGTCTGGGTGGTTTGTCAATCGTCAGAGACATCTCATCCGCCGATGACGCTAGTACGCTCGTTCTCGACGATCCGGCGCTTATCTTACCCTTCTTCTCGCAAAACGGAGACTTCGACGTCCTTCTCTTACGACGCCTCGACCCTGGTTTCGTCTTATTATCGTCCTCCTCTTCGCTGCTCGACGAATTCGAAGAATTCGTGTCGCTGTTTCCACTGGAACTCGATGATCTATCTTCTTTGCTCCTCTTTCCAGACGGTGATTTCGAACAGCTCCTCGATTTTTCTGGCCGCAACGATCCACTTGATTCGCTTTTTCTACTCGTACTCTTCGACGACGTACTGGACGGTATTCTCAACCTCGATCTGTTTGATTTTATAGAGTTCGAACTCGATTCCGACGGTACAGAGGGACGATGGATATTCGGTTCGGAGTTCGGTTCGGATTGCGAATCTTGAGAGCTGACGGACATGCTTCGTTGACACTTCTTCTTCCTGCTGTACTTGGACTGCGACGGATCGCCGTTCTCCATGTTTAACGTTGACTTCCGGAAGTCTTTGTTTACGTACTTCACTGGCACGATGCTCTTCGACCCAGACGCAGACGCGACGTCACTCTTCGGCACAGGTGGTTTGCCACGAGCATCCGGTGATCCGCCTTGTCTCAGATTCACTGAGGAAACGCTCGAACACGACGCGGACGATTTCCCTGGCGATGGCGGCGGCGGTGTCGTCTTTATTTTTGCACCCTGACTCGTCATCGAACTGGCTGACGATGATTTCGATCTGCCAATTGGCACATTTACAGCGGAACTGTCTGACGAGTCGGTCCGCGTCATTTGACGAGCAAGATTTTTCGCTGAACCGCTTCGAGATTGGGGTGTTGTAGATCGACTTTGGGACGAGCAACTATTTGAACGAAAAATAAGAAAAAAATGTATGAAAAAGTGCTTCAGTGGTGGCGGAAGACAGTTAAGGAAAGAGAGCCGTTATTTGTGTTAAACCGATCATTCAAGGTTGGTGAAAATAAACTTGTCGCGCGTTATTTGGCTGCTGCGTTATTATACCGTTGTACTAGTGTTTGTTTTTGTCGTTTACCTCAACTACATGTAGCGGTGTTGGGAGAGAGATTGTTTATATAATGTTGGGGAATTACTTCGTGCGAAGAATTAATTTTAAAACGCGCAATATGTTATTCGTTGGGCGCGTAATTTTGTTAGTATCCAAAATACGAAAGACACGTTTGTTTAAATCCCTTATCGCGTTAACAATACGATAAACATAAAAGAAAGATATGAATTTAGATCATAATTATTTAGTTAATTAATTTCGTGTATTTTAGCACTAGACGTTTTAGCTACCTTTGAAAAGATTCTTTTGCAGATGATACGTTCGCACTCTTCGGCGAGGAAGCTTCGCTCTGTTCGTGACAATGTCCCTCAACTATCCTAGAAGATTCGTCAAGTTTAGACAATGAGCTGGTGTCAGACTTAGGCGTCGATCCTCTCCTTTCCCGTAATCTATCAGACTTGGTCGACGAACTCGACGACGACGACTTCGTAATCTTGCTCTCGTTCTTCGGTGCGATGCGACCTAATCGTGGTATCGATGGTCTTCTGTGACTGCTGCCTTCACTTTTTGATACCGAACTTTCCCTGCTACTCTGTTGTTCTTCGTTTTTGTAAACAATTCTATGAGAATCTGACGGTTTGACAGCAATACCAGCCTGTGACGGTGAATCATCCTTCTTCGGGATCGAAGGACTCGCTAGACGACTGCTTTTTCCTTCAGCTTTCCCAGCAGGACTCGATCGAGCTTCATTATTTTGAACTTTAACCTCCGCCTGAGTCCTGTTCGAATTTTCTTGCTCATTATTCGTTTTGGAATCCGTTTTCGCTACTGAAGAATCCGATTTCACGATCGAAGGATCCGCGCTAGCTTTACCAAAGCCCAAACCACCGAATACTTTGCTCGTTTCGTTCCTATTCTGTTCGCTTTGGTTCCTATTACCGTGAATTTCTTGACTAGAACTAGGGGATACTTTCGAGCTGTCGTTTTTCGAAGCGTCGTTCGATCGGGAAAACGCGAAACTGTTCACCCTTGAATTCGTTGCGCTGCTTCCATTGAAGCCTCTCGTATACACGCCATTGCTGCTCGAGTTTGACGAGAATTTGTCCAGGTACGTAGACCACGGTGCCCCAGTAATTCTTCCACCACCACCTCCGAACCTTGAGAACCTCGAACTGTCCTCTATTCTGTCACACTGAGCTTCCTGGTCTTTAGTTTCTGCTTTCTTTCGAACTCGAGTCACTTCTCTCTGATTCGCGATGCCTATGTCGGCTCTTCTGCTCCTCACGAAGGACGAAGAAGCAGGTGGACTAGGCGACGTACCCCTTGTGACCATTGTGATGGTTGTTTCGCTGTCCTGAAGTCTCTTGTCAACTTCCAATTCGTCGGTTTTCAAAGGAATTGCGCGTGTTTCTTGGATTGTGCCTTTCCCCGACTTTGATTTCGTGGCATCTTCGTCCTTCAAGTTCGCCGGCATAGGCTTACTGCCTGAAGTTCGGAACCTGTCCGATCCGGAGTAGCTTATGGCTGCTGGAACTCGGTCGTTGCTGCTTCTCGATGAAAGGAACCTGCTACCAGCTGTCGAGCCGAATCTCGAGGAGATTGGCGCCGAGCTCGATTCGGAGGCACCTGCAAATATTTTCAAATATTATTAACATTTCATCTACCGCTTGCGAATAAAATGCATAAGCACCATCGATCGTTTTGTTCGAACGCGGAAAACTAGTACCACTTATTTGCATTATCTGCTCTTATTTCAGACAATAATAGTATAAGATTTTTCAGATACAAAGTAGATGCAAGAAATAAAACACGGTTAATTTGCAGGCATCGCAGAAACGCAGAATAATGGACTTCCGGTAAATAAAGTGTTAAGGAAATTGGATGCAAGTTGTTTGTTAAGTTGATGTCAGTATTCGTATTATGGTAGAATAAAATAGTTGATGTTGAAAGGAATTTTTTTTTTATATTACTGCAAAGGTACAAGAGATCTTTTTGATAAATCTCTTGCTAATGCAAAAGTGAAAATAAAACTGTAATTACAAAACAGTTCGAATTTGATTTTCTCGAAAACAAAGTCTTTTATTGATGGTAAGATTCTGTTATACATAGAGATTGAATACCGGCGTATTTTGAGATATCGGTATCATACCAATATTTGTTGCCATACTAGTGCGACGTAACCACTATTCGGTAAATTTTAGTACCGGTATAAGACGGCCCGTATTCGTAAAAATACCGCAATGTATACCAATATAATACCAGTATTACTGTGATAGATCTAAAGAGATTGAATCGGTACCAAATTAAAATAAAAATGTAATTGATTGGATGAGAAACTAAAAGACAACCTTCGTAGTAGACGTGACCAAGTTACACTGTCAAGGATCATAATTGGACATACGAAAATAACCCATAAATACATCCTCAACAAAGAAGACCAACCACTCTGCGAACGATGCAAGACGACCCTAACAGTAGATCACCTCGTACTGCAATGTGAAATATTCCTTTCGTTAAGAAACCAACTCAACATCAAGCCTACTCTAAAAGACAACCTAAAGGACAGTGGAACAGTTTCAAGACTCCTACAGTATCTAAAGCAATCCGTGCTCTACAACGATCTATAAATCTCCCCCCTCTGTTGTCGCTAATAACCCAAGAGGTTGATGCGACACAAAATAATGGACAAAAAAAGAAAAAAAAAAAAACCTTCGTAGTGAACGTCACGCCGAGCACGCAGCTAATAGAATATTTATTGGTATTATACCGGTATTATACCGAAATACATCTATACGGATGTAACGTCGCGTCGTTTCGATGACATCATACCGGTATTCGAAAAATTCAGTTTCCTTAAAGGTAATAAAATGACTATCTAATAGTGCCGGTGTTTTATCGGTATTTGTAATACCTATGCAATCTCCGTTATACACATATTTTTGACTTGTTCTTTCGTATAAAATCATTCCTATCCCGGTTCTATTACTATGAATAGTTCACTCTTTTGCAAGAAATACACAATCCTTCTTTACGCAATTTTACCTATCACTCCAAACCCATTTTTCCCATACAATTAGCCGAAATGTTAAAGTCCTTTGCTATTCGTACAATATATTAGAAAAAAGTTATACTCACTAGAAGTGGCACTGGATCGACCGTAGGAGGGGGCCCTGGAGTACATTCGAAAAGAGTTCGATTTTCCAACGCTAACTTCGGGGCTAGGCTCACGGGAACTCCTGCCGGAGTTTGGCCGTAATCCACGGTACGAAACCGGAGGATGATCGGACCTCTCTTTCTTCTCGATTCTACTTTCGTTTCCATAGGTCCGCGGTAATCCCGATCCTGGATACGTGTTGGATCCGTATCGCGATACTCCGTCGGGCTCTCTGCTCTTCTCGCGGGAAGTAGCACGGTTATATCTGTCCAAGACAGAGGCGGGCCTGTCTGAAGTTTTAGCAGCTGGGAACGAATACTTCTCGAACAGGGAGGATCTGCTGCTCGATAATGGAGTTTTCGCCCCTACGTCCTCCGTCGACGATCTGCTCGGCAGCAGTCTACTTTTGTCCGCGTCTTTCATACCTGAAACCGTGCATAGGGTGATAGTTTTATTTGTTTCCCTTTTGTAAAAATCAGAATTGTGGAGTAGACTTTATACGAAGACTACAGGGAAGAAACTAGATAAGTCCGTTTTTCAACTTTCTCTTTTTGATATCATTTAGTAGTTAAAATGAAGGATTTTAATTATCTAAGGCGAAAAAGGTAAAGTATTGATAGATTTCGAGTATAGGCATTTTTATAATACGTGTGCAAGGAAGTAACTTGGCAAGTCCGTGTGAAACAGATGAATAATATGATAAGACTACAAGAAATTTTAATATTTAACAATTTTACTGAAGCAGCTATAAAATTTTGCAAGAAACTTCAATGTTAAAAGAATTTTACTTTTTGAACGATATTAAGAAATTATTGTTTGTGGATAAATAATATAGCTACAGTAGTATAGGAGTTGTAAAATACAGATAAGTGGAATAAGGCAGTGTAGGACAAAGAAGTAGAATTAATCAGTACTGGCGAGCCAAGTAGAGTGGGATCTCATTGCCAGGAATGAAACATATTTTAAATAAGACAAGGCAGTACTGATCAGACAAACTGTAAGCGGAATATCGCAGCATCGGTCAAAAATGTATATCTTTATATTAAATGTATTATTATTAATATGTCATATTAAATTAAAATTATCACCAATATGTAATCATAATGATATGTATTATATATTTAACTTTAACTAACTGTGACTTTGTGATTGCATATGACTTTTATTATAATGTTTCAATTAACCGATTATTCACTAGCTGATAGTTGGTCATTAAATGGTTATATGCTGTCATTTACTAGTCTTTCACGCGTATAGCACTTTACAATTGATGAAAAAATAATGCGACAAAAGGGTAATTACATTGTTATAAATCTCTAAATCAAAAATTAATATTAACTTAAATTTCAGCAGCAGTTTTGTTATTACAAACAAATTGATTCAGATGTTAACCTAAAGCGTATATAAATTCTTATTTGACCATATAAAGAAGTTATTCACCGAACTGTTACATAAAAGAATATTCTCACCCGTACCATGTGAAGTCATCCGTGCAACTGCTCCATTGATACCCAATAAATATCAAATACTTCTCGCAATATTCATATAAATAGTAAACTGGAAAAAGTTGAATAATCTGCCACAAAAAATGACTTACTGGAGTACTTAAAAGTAAGCTTCTCTTCGGGTTTATCTTTCTTCAAGAACGCGTTCCCAAAACCGGAAAGCCTCTCCTTGGCAGGAATTCGGCTGGAACCGGAACCAATGGACGTGTAGCTGTTCCTGCAACTCGGAAGGCCGCTCCCCGTGGACGATGCTCTTCCAAAAGTACCGGCAGCGATGCCAACGTTGCCTCTGGATCGGTAGGCGCCAGTGTCACCCTGAAACAGTAAATCGTCCCCTTAACCGATCAGTTCCCTCTCGATTCTCGTGATCGGGCCACATTTATTCTCCGCACCGTTACACACGCACGACGGCCGATCGGAGTTGATCGGAGAACGGGCCAGAGTGCCGGAAACATCGTCCTTTCGATCGCTTGTTCCACGAGCCGCGGAACAATCGGACAGCAGTAAACTTCGTGCCGCTCTTGAAGTAAAATTACCGATCGAGATCGGCCACGGTACGCGGGCCGACTTCTTTTTTCGCGACAGATTTATGCGTCGCTGTTCGTCGCCGCTCGGGTATCCGTTTATCGAAGATAGAATCGCGTTTTATTGCTGAATTGTGATACGCTTTACGTGACTGGTTAGTAGAATGGTAAATGATAATGAGATCATGTATATAACTCGAACGAACTATTCAGGGAATTGTGTATTCCTCTAAATCTTTTCATTGCTGTGCATTGAGTCTTATCGTTGTTAGATCAGTAGTGAACTTGGTAACTCAACTCTCGGACCTATTAACGCGTTGAATGCCAGGCAAATTTTCTATCGTTCGACCACCACGGCGAAGTAATTTCACTCGTTCCAACGGGATACATTGTAACTACGCATGTATCGCATATATCTTATTATAAAATGCCATTATTTAACTTTTCTACGATAATTCTTATACTGTACAGGATGTTACCGTCTAGGTTGTCGGAATCCACATCGGACAGAGAATGATTCTACGTGCGAAGATAAATAAAAAATAAGGAATAGCATTTTTCTGTTCGAAGCTTCGTCTTCGGGAAAATCGAGTTTGAACATTTTTTCAAATCGATATCCCTAGGTTTAGGAATATATTAATAATTGAGATATCGCATTAATGCGCAGATGATACGTTTATTATTAGTGCTACAGTGTTACAAGTTGAAGGCATGAAGTAAACATTATGAAATGCAACAAATATGAAAGTGTAAAGGAAAGGAAACGTTTGTAATAGACAACTCATTGGGCAGATAACATAGTGCGTGCATGCTTGAAAGGATATTCATACTTCGTTTTCTCGAAAACGAAGCTTCAAATGAAAAAAAATGTTATTCCTTATTTTCAACCTATCTTTGCACGTAAAATCACCAGCTATCGGATTGTGCCACCTGTCCTTCAACATCCTGTGTATTGCTACTGTAACATCAGAATCATTGAAATTTGTAGAAATGTGATTGTTCATTTGGTTTGATTAATTGGTTTTATTTAATTGCAGCGTCGCCAGTCACCGGTGACCCCAATGGCATTCAACGCGTTAAAGACGAGAGGACGAAAAGGGGAAAGAATGTCAGTTACGCGAAACCCGGTTGAAGATACTATGTACATCACGTATGAATGATCGAAGATTAGAAACGATAATTCGTACAATTAGCATAAGTTTGGCGGATTGCCCCGAGCTTGAAATAGACAGCACGACCTGGCCGGGAGGAATAACCTTTCTATTTCTCTATCCTGTAGCGGGTGAGACACGAAAAGCATAGCTTTTTTTCAGTTTTTAACTCCTCATTTAAATTATCTCATACAAAATGAAGGAAGTTTCCGCATACCTGGGGACTTGTATAATTGTAACGGATCTGCATATTTGCAACTCTTGCCATCGAGTTACCGATCTATAGATCGATATATCTTCTTTTTATCGCATCGGTTCGTTACTTTCTGTCTCCCGTGTCGTGTTCAAATGCAAAATGAAAAGAATGAAACATCACGTTTTTTTATTTATTTGAAGAGAACTTTAAGTTTCCGATGATGAATGAACGTTTCTTATTAATTTAACTGACGTACTTTGGCTTCTGACACGCGATACCCGATACCAAATCCAGGATTCTACATCCACGATCTGAGATCTTGGCATCTGTATTCTAAATTTCGAACGCCAGACTTCTAAATAATCCCAGAGGAAATCTGGGATTATCGTTTCGAGTCTCCGAAAAATAAAAGGACTCGCTCGCATTTCTAAAAATTCTTTCCCGTAATCAATTACCTTTCGCCGTAGAATTCTTGAATGCCTTTAGTCCTCTATAAAATTGATTTAGCGGAACAGCGTTGGCTGTTTACACGGTTTCGAAATTTGCATTTTTGTTGCAATTCCATCGTTAGCGTGCAACCGGTTGAAGGTTTATTTACCTGAACTCGAATGGGCGCACGCGATAGCAGCAGAGCAACTATAATTTCAATTTAAATTCAATTACATTCTAAAGCTCCGGCATCTTGTGCTATCACGTTAAAACGAGATCCTTCTCGAAAAAGAATGAGGGTGGGAGGAGGCTTCGTGCTCGAACTTTTAAAAAGTGCCGTTCGTTATTATGCTAATGCCATTCGGGGTGATAATGGAATTACGACGGACGCTTCTTGAAACCGCTAAAGCGATTCTTTCCAGCGGAAATGCCGAAAGCGGCCGGAAACGATAACTCTTTTCGACTCGTTTATATCCGGCCTATTATCGCGTCCAAAGCCTTTTCACCTTCGAATCCTGGGCCCTCGATGCTAATTCTGGGTCCTCCATATTTCGCGTGCAAAAAGAACCTTGTTAAAGTGGATCGTTACTTTGGCGATTAGGGCGATGAACAGGGTGAGTTATTTAAGGCTGGGTGTTGAAATATTTTCGAAACTGTTGATTATATCGAACAGGACTTCGGACGAAACTTGAATAGGTTCGAAGGACTCATTATAAGGTATTATTAGCACTATTAAATGTGCATGTATAAAAGACATACGAAGGACATATTTGTTTTTTTTAACTCGAATCATATGTTGTTTATTACATGAATCGATTCAACTCGTCATTTTTTATAAGAAATGTGTTAACTTGTTTATGTCGAGAAACCATTACTCTAGAAGATATTTTAATTAGAATATATTAATACAATATTATATATATTATGTAATATTGATACAACCAATTGCAGCCATGTTTCTTCCTGTAATTGCACGCGGTATTTTTGCCTACAAAGTGACTGTTGTACGGCGTTTGAGATTTCATTTCAACAATAATGTTGAAGTCAGATCGATCAATTGTGGTATACGTTAGAAGATTATGCTTCTCTGCTTAATGGAAGATGCGCTTTTAATAGATACCGTGGAATGTCGATGAGCCATGTGGCATGAAATATGTTAAATATGAAGTGCAAGGGAACATACGCATATCTATGTAAATAGTCAATAACAGTTTTATGTGTTTTAACTCTAGAATACTACGAACATTTAGAAAGTTTAAGACGCTCCCTGACTTTCTTTTAGTGGCACAATATTGCAAATTTAATTTTGGGTTTTCTCACTGAAACTCTGTCAAGAAAACAATGCAACAATTGCAAAGTACACATTTATGTAGAGCAAAAGATTATATTATAGATGATATTACAACGCCTATAATAACATTTTTCAGTGGGAAAAATGGAGAACTTTGCGTGAAACTTAATTTTTTATTTTAGCAAGGTAAGGTCCACAAATAATTATAAATGTTAAATTAAATTTTATATATATGTATATATATATATATATAAATATATTTATATATATACAAATGCAGAACTAAATGTCAACATACATGATAAAAAAATAAGTTACATATATTTGATGACTCTAAAAAAATACAATATCAAAATTTCTCCAATCCGTGCTTATTAATAAGCTTAATAAGATAAACTATTAGCCTCCTATTCCTTCGGCAGTTCATTAGTTATATGAAAATGCTGCTCGAGTACAGTTCCGGGCTTCGCCTTGATGCCGAACTTCGATATTAGTTCAAGAAGTCACCATAAACATTTTGGCAAGCAGCCCCGGCGGTCTTTGGCTAAATTCAGAAGGCAAAGGTTTGCCAAGAAGTCGAACGAGAACCTGTTACGACGTCCATTATCGGCTTTACAGTGGTTTACTGGATGATCGCAAAGCGAAATGGAAAATCGCGAATATGAAAGTTTCACCAGCCACCGTGCAACTTTTTTTACATTTTTTCAACCAGCTGTGCATATTTGCTCTCATAATACAAGGCGTCTAAACTAAAACAGAGCACCTAATCGTTTTCTTTAATCGCGGTAATAGAACGAATAATTTATTTATAAGGTACATTTTCATTCCTATGTCAATCTTTTTCGAGTTTTCAACTTTCCGTATTGGCACCTAATATAGAACATAATTAGCAACCCTGTTTTAGATAAGATACGAAAACGCGTATGTACACATTTCCGTGATAGCTACCAGAAACTTTACAGATTCTACAGTAGAGAAATATCGTATTATTAATAGTTTTTATTTCGAGGAAGACTCGACAAGCCTCTTAATCTTCCTAGGATTAACGTAGAAGAGGTTTTTCAAAAGATTCGTTGAGAAAACACGAGTTGCATAATTATGTGTCGTATTAAAACAGATATGTTTTCCAATTCTTCTTCTGTGTCTTAATAACACGATGCAAAGGATTTGTTTAACCTTTCGGAAGAAGAGAAGATTGGCAGCCACTCGTCCAAAAACTATGCCGTAAATCAGCGTGAAATATAGCTTTACCTGTCGAACATGCTTAGTGATCTATTCCTACGCTGAGGACACTCGAACGTTCACAAAAGACGCAGATAGAATACCACGCAAAATACTCCAAATTTTACATTCTACCAAGGAAGTGATTTATCGTACTGTCAGTGGTTTCGGGACACAGAACCGATAGAGCAGCCCGTGCAACCTCGACACGCACGCGATAAGCCACTATTTTCATTCGAGAGATTTCACTCCTGAAACTTGCTGGATTTTCTGTTCGAGGAGGAAGAACGAAGAACCGATAAGGGTAAGAAAATGTAACCAAACGAAGACTCGAAAAGAGGAGAATCCGAGAGAAAATTTTGAAATAGAAGATGAATTTCGGTATGAAATAATAATTCACAGTCTATGAATCATCGATCCTTTGGGAACGATAACGAAGTCAATAAAGTAGATAAAAGACAACGAAAAGAAAACGGAAACGGGTCTCGAAAAAAGAGGGAAGAAGTAGGGTAATTGTAAAATGTGGAGAATTGATAGGAATGGCTTTTGCGTAGCCTTTGAGCGGACGAATGGCGAAAATTAAAGGAAAGTATCGTTCCTATCCATTTTATCCGAGATCGATAGACGATCCATCGATGTTGCAGCGTCCATCGGCTAATCCGTCAGACGAGCCTCGTTCTATCTGCCTCTTAACGGAAACCCAGGGGCTTCTATCCCCGATTTAGCCTCCGCTTCTCGATATTTCGTCGGCGTGGCGAAAAGCTTTCGATTGGACTGGTCGAATTGAAAGCAGCTCGACCGGGAAATCTTTCGATATTGCTTTATCGTCCATAAAAATGGCTGTTTACAGCCTGGCCATCCCTAGCCACCCCTTTCGGCCAGGTTTCCACTCTTGATCCCGCTATATCGATAGATAAATCGTCCGGTTGCGCGCCGGTTGTTTCTCATGCGCGTTTTACCGCCGTCGCTAGCCGGCTTTTGTTTCGTAGACTGTAGCCGCGTCCGACTTTCCTGTAATTGAATGTTTCACGGCGAAAGCTGATGGCTTAGATAAGAGATAGGCGTCGATGAATACGTGCTCCGATTCGATGAATTCGCGGCAGAGCAATCAAAAGTTATGCGCACGATTTTTAATCGTGTAAGGAGAAATGAACAGCGGATGAATTTTTGGATGAAAGCATTTTGAACGTTTAACGCTCGGGGACGTTAGAAAGAATTGTTGATACGTTATCTCAAATCCACGGACTATCATTTTCATCTTTTCTTTGTACAATTTTCACATTTCTAACTCTTCGCGGGCGAGAAAAAATAACGTTTAACAGAGTTCTACTGATTTATGAATCCATTACGGATAGAATTTAATAACGTTTGACGAATTGTTGATCAATTATTATCAAAAATGCCTATTAGTGCAATTAATTCAAATTTCTTGATACGAATATCGACGTTTATCCACGGAGTGGAAAAAGTTTGGATGGCTGTTTGCCGACACTAGTTCGCAAAGAGCTAATACGTATTTTCTTCGAAATAAAAAAAATTATGCTTGTCCCCTACGATTTTCGTATTCACCTGTTCAGATATTAAAAAGAATCGTCGCAAAGAGTATCTGTAAAAATCGTATACGCCTGATGTTTCACAAACGGGCATTCAAGCGTCAAGAAGCGAGAATTGTATTTGTATCAGATCCATGCAATTCTCGCGTTACTGATGAGGATGTGGGCGTCCAATGCGGCACGATAGCAGCTCGAGGGGAGACCGACTAATTGAAGAGTGTCAGTTTGATTTAACCTCCGTCGACTGGTCGCATTATTATAATTTATGACACGCCACCAGTTGTCACGAGCCTCACGAAACAAAAACACCGTTTCGTCTTCTTCGTAAAATTACAAAGTATCGTCGATACTCGTCGAAGACCAATGTAAAATGTCACAAGTAAACAGCGGTTGTTTATGCAAGTGCATATTTTAATAGGAAACAGATAAAACAGCGGGACTTGAACAGAAACTTGTTCTGTCGTTAATGCAATCGGAAAATATATTTTTTATTTTGCATATGTTTCGCATATTACATATGTGGCGGCTCTCCTGCACCTATGACTAGAGAGACATACGAAATAGGACTTTCTCGAAAGCACTCGCTCCAAATACCTCGACCATATATATACCGCCTTTAACCTTCCTTCCAATATCCCAACTTCACTCATGTTCTAGGTTTTTTGCAAATTTTATCCTAGATTAACTCCACCACCGCCAAGCGGTTCACACTTCACGCAGGTAATACAAACCCAACCTAAATAAAAACCCATCCTCCGGTAAGGTGGCATCAGCTACCAGGTACAGTACACCTCCCCCCCTCAATAGTATCTTGACAACAACAAAAGAAAAAAAAAACCTTCGAATATCCCAACGTCTAAGGCAGGGCCTATTAGGTAGCCTTACTGATGAGTCCACTAGCAGGCCCAGGACGAAACGCAACACCCTTCCTTTTTCTTATCCTATCCCCTCTCCACAGCTCCACACATATTTCATGCATATTATGTACATATTTCTTGCACATACATTTTGGGCATACTTATGGAGAACAATATAGATCACATTGGAATGTAACGGACAATATGTTGAAAAATGTAACTCATGTAAGTGTATAGTAGACGACGGCCGCGTCAACTTTTGCCTCGGTCTTTGCTTTTTTTTTCTAGCAATACGATACTTTTACGACATTTTGCGATATTGATATGATATTTTCAATTGACAATTCCTAATACATTTCAGATAGCTCAGCTTCAAATTTGTATATAAGGTGCATATATGTTGCATAAATGTTGCATATATTTTACATAAACATCCGCAGTCTAGTGATAAACATAAATTATTTATAAACGTATAGGAAAGGCTATAAACGATATTTTGCATGTGATCTGCGAGCTTATATCGATATCTGGAATTTATGGTACATAAATTACTTGCGATTACTTTCTCGTTGAATCTGTCCTTTTCTAAACATATTTCAAGTATTACTAGTGCAGCATTCTAAACACTTGGATTTATTAGCAGAATCTATCGATATTTCAACAACATCGATACGCGTAAAATTTTATACTGCTCTCTTGTATGTTCACAATTAAAGTACTGCTCTATTATGTGGCATGTTTACCAAAAATATCTCTGCAATATCTTAGAAAGGTTGCTGCATCGTTTTTCACGTATAGCTGTCCGTAGGATGAGAAGTCTCATTTCGAACTTAACCCTTTGCGGACGAGTGTCTGCAAATAATCGCCACTTTTCTGGTTTTGTGGACGCACTGTTCACTGTTGAAGCAGAAAATTTAAATTAATATCGTTGATAAACGCTTCAAAGTTTTAAGAATTTGTTGATCCGGAATTCGAAAGGTTAGAAATTTAAAGGCTTGGAATTCAAAGTCAAAATACTCTTTTCAGTTTTACTATTCGTCGTCCGCAAAGGGTTAAACCATGATTTTAGTCATATAGAAACACAGTTAAACATGTCGCCTCCTGAGCGTATGGCATATGTTAGACCTGCTCTTTATATATAATACCATTAACGGCTAAGCTTTAATAATATTAAAGAAGTCAAATTATACTCAAATTACATACCACAATATTCCTATTCATACATAGAACATGTTTTTATAAGCATTTTCTCTCTCAATTTTGGTATAGGGTTATCCAAAATAGACTATACGATCACCTACCTTCACTTTTTTCTTTCCCTTTCTACTTTACCCTTTTCTAATCTGTTCTTTATTTCTATTATCTTCGTTTGTACTGGTTTCAATTTATATTTTTTTCACCTCTATTTTACCAACAAACATGGCGTTTCACAGATATTCTCATTCAACATCCTAAAACTACTTTTGGATAACCCCATTTACTTATGTTACTTTCCACAAGAACGCTTCGGTCAACTCCTAAAATTATTCTAATACGATGCAATCCTTGCTAAAAATAGTACAGGAAATTTACTTATTTTTGCATAATAGAATTGAAGCGATGTGAAATCTCTCTCGTTCGAGTAAGTACGAACTGCGCTACGAGTACCTATGTAATTTCATTCGCCGTGCGATTTAATAAACATTTGCGTTTTATCAAATTACTCGTCCAGTATCGCGGAACGATATGAAAAGTTGAAAGCTCGTTGGCCGTTACACGGCTACGCGTACGCGTGAACGCACGAAAGTAATTGCAAATTTAATATTACGACGTGTACATACGTCATACAGTTGAAAGGGTTATTAGCGTGCTGGCTTGCGTTCGGTACGTTGCCCGCGTTGTGTATATAAATTTAATCTATCTTCTATCCCGGACAAACGCGCTTTCTTCCGCAACAAACCGTCACGTTACTTGGCATTAGTCTACCTTTTATATTTATTCCGTCGTTCCTCCAGAGGAACACACGGGGGGAAACGTTGTATCCGTCTCTCTCGGTCAACCGGTTCGAAGGTAATTCATCAACCGACGCCAACTTCGGCTCGTCTCCACGAAATTGCATTATGTATTCCATCATAAAGTTGAATTCGATGAAATATTGCGATGGGGAAAAATTCGAGCCGTGGTGAAATGGTTTCTTTGTTTTCTTCGGGAAGAAAATGAACGGGAACGGTTAGAAAGTACCGAGTGAAGGATTATTCGAGAATGAAAATAGTCTTCCGTAACCGTGTCGCCTATTTGCCGCAGCGACGACGAAAATATTCTGAAAAACGAGTTTAAATGTTTCGAGTCGTTATAATTTCGTGAGAGCGTCATATTTGAAATGTAACGTTTTCTGGTTGCACGGATTACTGAAAGGTGGGCGTGTTTCGGTTAAAATATGTTCTTGGGTGATTCCGAAGTGTTTTTACCAATTCCGATTATTATTTTTATAACGAGTGATTGCCAAAAACGAAAGCGACGAAAAAGATCCGCATAAAATGATATATAAGTAAAAGGAAATTCGTATAAATCGAGGCAAGTGTGTATTTGTAGTTCTACATAGATTTAACTAGCGTTACTGTAATTCCCTAAAAGAAACTTTATTTTATATTCACGCGTTATAGAACTGATATTCCGGTGAACTCGGTTCCTACGAAACTTTCCCCGGAGCTATAGTTTGCGATTACGAGCGTACCATTGAAATGAAAATGGTTACGAATAAAAATATATCCAACGTGAAAGCTTTATCATCCACGTGGTCTTCGTAACACGCGATTCGATGAATATGGAAATAAAGCGTGATGGCTTTTACGTCTTTCTTCCTTCTTGAGTAGTAATCTTTTGACGTTTCATTAAAGGTAACGAAGCGTAGTTTCCCTTCTTTTGAAAAGTGCGATTCATTCTTCATCTAGTTGAAGAGAATTCGCTGAAAGGTAGAAAAGGGCGTAATTTGTCGTATATTTAAGGAAAGATAGCCCTGCGGACAGATCTAAACAATTTTCGCGATGTCATCGCGGAAATGATCTCACCCGGAGATTCCATTCCCTCTTCCGACTGCTTGCGGATTAATACGTATGAAAGTAATGCTTCGTTTTACGAGCGCCAGAGAACACCGAGCAAATGAGATCAGAAAGACAGGAAATTTAATTTTCCTCGGCATTATTTGTTCCGAGGAAATACGTGATTCTTCCATTCTTAAAGCTGATGGGACGACAGAATCGTTTCGTCGAGTGTAAAATGCCTTTAAGTGCTGGCAATACGTTTCGCTACTTAATTTTAAAACGTTACGTTAATTGTAGTCTTATAAACTTGTACTTTAACAGCTGGATAATTCTATTCAAAGTTGTGCATCAACCGATTCAAATTTTTAATCTCATTCATTGATTAATGCTTACGATTAAAAAAAATGCATCGTCGAAAAATTCGGCGATTTATTCGATGGATTGATGAAATCAATCGTCAGTCTTTGATTCAACGAATTAATCGTCGACGAATCGGCGATTGATTTAATCGATTGACGAATTTGTTAATCAATAATTGATAAGATGAATCAATTATCAGTTACTGATTCTTAAATGGAAATTGTACTGTAATTTTTCTACCAACAGAATTTCAGTGGTTAAGCGTTAGTCAATTGTCCAGTTGACGATTAACATTGAAATTTTAATCGTTAGTTGCAATTAACAACTAAATTATGAATTTAATCGTTAATTGAAACGATCAATTAAAATGGAAAATTAATCATTAATTGCGATTAAATTTTTACCGAATTAGTAATAGCTGAAAGCAGCGTTCACAATTTTCTGCATTTTTCTTACATGTTCAACTCTCAAATATATAAATTAATCGATTCACTGTGCGCGTGTACAAATCATTATATTCGTGCTATGGTAAATTGACCATTTTCTGAATCAATTGTTTTACCGCCTTGCGTAATACCACATACATTTTACATGTGTGTAAACATGATAATATGACCGAATCGATCACTTGTGACATTCGGTTTTGTCAATGATCGAAACGGCAGCGAAATCGAAAATCGCTATCGAAATTAAATTCGATAATAACAAAATAATATCTTATATACGTACATATGTACATATATACGTAGCATATTTATATACGTACATATGTACGTATATACGTCACATATTTAGATACGTACATATGTACGTATATACGTAACATATTTATATATGTACATAGTAGAGTTCACGCTGAACGTATTCAAGAAATGGATTCAGAAATGCTAATTAGTGTTGTAAATCAAAGACTCGTTGCATATAATAAATCGTTAAATTTGTATAAAGATAAAGCTGCAAAAGAGTCAACAACAATGAGGCTGGAAACAAATTTAGTAAGCATACATACGTGTGAAAATTAAACTTTCGTTGGAGATATGAAACTGCGCGAACTCTGCTTTCGGTTATTACCGAATCGGCCAAAAAAAAACCGCACCGTGTGAACGAGCTGTAATTGTTTTGAACGGTGCAAAGAAAAGAAAAAAGAACGCCAGTGCCTTATTTGCATACGGAAAGTACGCGAAACAAGAATACTGTTTAAAGAAAGCTGAACGTAATGTCCGTTCGTGTGTATCTTACAAAATGACGATTAGGCAGGTTCAACGATTACTTTCCAACGGCTGTTATTTCACGTTTCACGCGTTGGGTGGCAGCCAAGTTTTTCAGTATTTCGATGCGTGAATCAAGAAAACGATTCCGGCCCCTGTGGACGATCGCATGACACGTGTACGTCGAAAGTGAATCCCGTATGACATTTGCTGGGCAATCTTTTGGCAAGAATCGTACACACCTTCAATTTCACTTCCTGGTGTCACCTCTTACGCAATCTTTAACTCTATTCGTGGACAAAATAAATCGACGTATCTCTCTCCCTGTCGAAGTAAATTCTTAGAAATTGTATACACGTAAACGAAATAATAGCTAAATATTCTATTTCCTCGTACCGTGGTAATGGTAATACTAAAATTCATATTGCATCTGGTGTTTAACATTTTTATATTTCAATTACATCGAACGTCCATTAATCATTCTAAAGCAGCAGTATCTTAATGTTTCCACTTTCTAATGTTTTGTAAATTCGTTTCTTAAAAGTGATCTTTAAACAATACTAAAGATTACGCAGTGTAATATATATTTGTCTGTATTAACATACTTCAATCAATTTTCTTCATTTTTAATTTTCCGGACTTTAACTTGCATCACTTTTCCTTGCAATTCATAACTGGGTTGCATTAGATATCAATAGACTATGGATTTTTATGTAATTATGGTAACGGTACAAAAAAACTGTAGGAAACGCATAAAATGCAAAAATATATAAAATATACAAAGCAAAACATACGTTGCTGTATTTGGACGATGAATTTGATCTCTGTTTTCTTCAATTTCTTTAGTTGCATTTTTAAAACCACGAATTTGCATTAGAAAAGTCTGGTCTCAGTCCAATTATCAGCTGCTAAATTATCCAAATCAATCATTTTAAATAAATTTCCCAGAATTATTCTTCGAATCAAAAGTTTATCGTACCTTTCCCAATTACAACTAAAGTTTCGCTCCTGAAACGCCGCGTCAAATTGCAACAAGAATTTCATCAATTAACAATGTTGCAACGCAGAACCATTCTAGAGATTTGAACACGGTACTCGCACCTATGTATCCAATTAATTTCAGTTGCAAGTTACGTGGCAAGTCATTGGTAGCTGAAAATATTTAATGAAGTTTCCGTAGATCTCGACGCAGAAGTCTTTCAATGAAATGCTTTCTTAGCCGCGAAAGTGGCGACGAGAGAATGTCAAGAACTAAACGCTTCAACAGAGAAACAGCATCGGCTTCGCCGCGTAATTGGAAAACTTCCGGTGCCGTATAAGTTGCCGGAAGTTGCGGCCGAAGACTCCACCGAGCAGTACCAGGGACGTCGAACCTTCTCGATGCCGCTGCGAAACGATAGATCATTCGTCACAACCTCCGCGACACTCTGATTCCTCTTCATTGGCAAGCTATAATTATCTCTTCGCTCTTGAAGGTAAGTACTCGAATATTTTTTGCATACGGTTATTAGCTCAAGTTTTAAAATTGAGGATATGCTGAGTGTCCCAAGATTTCTCAGCAAAACTCTGTTACCATGCTCCCCGTTATACAAATATAGGTCATTCGATGGTTTATTAAATAGAGCAGATGTCTCAACAGCTTTTAGATTGACTATGGTCCTTCTACACAGTTTATGATAACAAGGATATAAATTTGAAAACGATGGTTTCATATTTGTGATCATCATAGTATGTAGTAATATCTCCATAGAACGTGGCACATGTCAATGTTTTACGTTATCGCGAAACATGATTAATAACCCAGGTGTAATTAATTGATCAAATATAACAGTTTACGTCTGTTCGATAATTGTTGGACATTATTATTTGGTTTGAATTTAGTTCTAGGAGACAAATACGTTCGTGTCACTCGACGAGCCGTTTAAAGGGATAAAATGATGTTTAATATTTATTTTGCGCGACGCAGATATTATTAACCCGTTAGTGGTTACGCTCATATCCGATACGGGTTACTCCTGATGCGTTTGTTGCCAGTGTTGTACGTTTGGTTTGTTGTCGAAGCGATCAATGTACTCGATGATTCGTTGAACTGGATAATATTTTGAAATATCTCATGCAATATTTGTTAAATATATCAAGTTTGATATATTTAACAAATATACCAGGTTTGATATCAATCCAATATTTTTATCATAACTTTTTAATGATGCTTTAAATGATCTATGTTTGTATAGAATATTTGTATACCTATAAAATTTACTGACAAAGTTTTGCCCGAAGAATCTAGAACAGCCTGTAGATTATAGACAAAGCAAAATGATTGCTTGTCGAAATTATAATGAAAAACATTTTCTAAATTTTTATCGTTAAATAAGTAGAATTATTTTATACAGCTCTGTGCAAGAAAATATCGAATAAGTGTAAAAGTTTTAATGGATTCGCAATAAATAGTATAATATCTATTTGGAGTCGTTAGGATAAAAATATGAATATTATCGTTTTTTTCTTAATTGTGGATTATAGTACGATATCTATTTTATCATTTTTCTGCGATAGTTTTGCAGTTTTTACTGTTAAAATGAGTACTATCGCGAAGGAAATACAAGAAAGTGAAGTACAAGTCAAATGTCTGACTATAAACAGCCGAATCTACTTTGTGACTTCGAGTTCAATTTTTCTTTATCCTGGGAAAAAATGTATAACATTTGGTTAAAATGCCGTATACGGCAAGTAATATATTAGGTGAGTAAAGAAGGTTTGATGGATTTCTAAATTTGCATGGTATAATCAATATTTTCCATTACAATTCAGTGGATGCACAAATCGATTATCGTTAACGTCGCGTCGTACAAATCAACCGCATGGAAATTGTGCAGATTGTTTGATTAAATAAATCACTTCCGTTAAAATAGTGTAATCAAATCCATCAAAATATCTGTACTCCAGTAGAATAAATAAAATGACAGAATATTCCAAAATTATTAGCCAAAAACTAACAGTCCCACGTTTCTTAAATTTAGTGACACAAAAACAAATATCGTGCTAATATAAATACTTAACTGTTCGATAATTAATTTGATGCTTAAAATGAAATACTTTTGTGTTTTGGCTGACATTCTTAAACAAAATATTAGAAAGTGCACCTTTGATCATCTATATTAGGTTGTTCGGAAAGTTAGTAGATTTTTTAATGATACTAAGTCCTGTTGCGTAGGTGATGGGATTCGAAAGGAATTATGTTAATGAGGCCTTGTTAAGTGACAACGGTGATAATTTAAATAAACGCATAAAATAAATGAAAAGGAAAAGCAACGGTAATTAATAACTTTATTTTGCTGAAGAGATAGTAAAATGTATTATATCCAATGCATCTTATTATAATTTATTGCAGTATTTGTAAAATCTTATCAATGACCAGAAATTGAATACACTAATGGCTGGGAAAAATTATTTAAAAGAATTCGTTTTTGAAAAAAGATGAAAATTTCCTATCAATTGTGAAACTTCCAATAATCCTTCCTTTCAATTGTGAAACTTCTTAATAGTTACAGAATCGTTATAAAGCATGCAAAATTATTCAAACCTAAATATCAACCGAACAATCTAATACATTCATTTAATCAGTTACTCGCCCAAAAGAAAGTTTTAAGAGTAGAAGAAGCGTTAGTATTTTTCCACTGTTTACGTATCCAATATTCTCTAATGTCCATTAATATTTATTACTTTAAATTCGTAAATAATGGAACAAGTAGAACGAAAAATTCGGTCTACTACTCTTGTGACATTTTGAACTTCACGGTCCTTAATATTTAATGGGTGATCCAATGTTTCCGCTTCTGTTTTCGTCTTTGAATTATTTACTCGTTACGAGAAAAAGAATCATTCGCACACCGTAGTAGCCCACCACATTTTCAATTTCGTGCGCGGTAACATTTAACGTCACGCAATATTTTCCACCAAATTTACATTCCTCGATTCCATACTTATTCCCGATATTTTTTTTTCCCCCATTGTTCATAGTAGAGGTTCAATGCCGATGGCCAGATATTATTCATACTTATCAAAGAAAATTCTGGTACACAGTGGAGAAGGATGAGCAATTTGCAAACGCGGCGATTCGCACTCTAGGGAAAAGCATCGGAGACTTGTCCACTTGGAAGACCATTCAAGGGACGAGATGGTTGGCAATCCACCTCTCGAGAACAAACATTTGCAGACCTGGTGTATTAAAGTGCCTACATAAAATAGGGAAGAGATAAAGGTAGCGGAACAAAAAAGCGGAACTCAACGATGAAAAGACGGAAGCAGGTTAGCAAATAATTAATTCGGTGGATGGCTATAGATTATGAACTCCTGAATTTTTCTATCTTTACGGTTGGATCACATAAGTTGTACAAGGCGTCATCCCGATTTTAATAAGAAGCTTTTGTAGAAAAAAATTGTTCCACTGAGAAATAACATTAACAAGTACGTTCTTTCAGTTTAAATTTTGTATTTGGTATTGAAAAGGACAATTTTAGTAAATAAATTGGCTCTTTTCTAAGTACGTATATAGACTCTTCTTTGTATTTTCAATTATATCTGCATAGTTTAGTATTTTTAGTAGCTCCACCACTGAATTGGCAAGTAAAGACTAATTTGTTTCGTAGCATTGATATGCTTGATGAGATAATAAAAGATTGGATAAATGTTTAGGTAATTGTATTAACAGTCATTAAAATATGCTTGGTTGAAAGTTGTCCGAAGGGGCAGAAAGTTTTGGTAATCTGATAAAGAATTAAAGCGTGGAAAATTCAAATATGGATATAGGTCATCCCTCAACTCTTTAATTTTCGTGGTCTGGTTCCTTTCCGCGTAACGCGAACCATATGCGTTGCGTTTCTTCTCGTTTCTACGTACGAATATTTGTAATCCAGTGTATATCAATTATCCCTAGCCATGTCGAAGTCTCTTCATCTCCTTTTTTTTATACTTCCTCTAGCAAAAAGTTTTCGGTCAAACGCAAGAATGTGGAACTAACCAAGAACACTGAAGTTTATGAGGTACGTAACGGTGCTGCACAAATTAAGAAACATATGGAGAGTTAAATGAATCTAATATAAAATAAACAGGAAAAGGAAGAGAATAAAAATATTCGTTTATTATTCGAAAGGAGACAGCGATGAGAACAAATCCTACAAAGTGACAAACCATACTTTATTCAATATTTATATTATCTAATATTTTCTAATATTTCTACTTACATCCACATGTGATTACTTTGATGTGTCGTAGCATTAATACTACGAGATTTCCACAATGTGCAAATGAAATTCCTTTCCACAATAATTTTCTTATTTTTCGACACTGATTTTCGCTTTTGGAGACATTCTTATTAACTAATCTTGCTCCGTCTTGTCTATAAATTCTCTATTAGGGTTTACAGTTGTACAGCAGCACTTTGCACGAAGAAAACCTTAGTGTTTTCGGCTAATTTTATATTACCGCGTTTGACCGAAAATTTGTCGTCAAAAGTAGTCATCAACTGGTACAAGGGACACCGACTCTCTTTAATTTGGTATACTTTATAATGCTAGATAGATCAGCATCATGTTCTGTCCTCGCGGAAAGACGACGGATAAACGGGAGACTTATGACATCGTGTTCCATGAAAACGGAACAGTTAGCGGATAGAAAGTGGTCGGGTCAAATTTCGGCGAGTTACAGAGAAGAGGAACGTACTTGTTTCGTGGTGCTTTGCCAATTTCACAGGCACCTTGCGGACTTTTAGTGCGGGCTATTTATTTTACGACAGAATGACAACGGCCGGAGTTTAATTAATACCAAGTGAAAGCTCTGGCTGAAACGAAAGATTGAATATCCCTAGCTCCGCGTTCTGAAGAATATGCGTATAAATAGCAATGCACTCAAGCTTCTTTCACTGGAGTTCGAATGTGGACTTTTTTTGGAATGCGTTGAAAATGGAACCTCAACACTATTTAAAACTGCGATTGGTACTCTATTTCCTTTTACTCCCTTATCCCTCTTTTCTGCGATTCCAGTTTTGGAAAGTGTTTAATGTTTTCTTGCAGTAGCAACCTAACAATGGGTAGATAGCAAGACATGTAAATTATTAATTTACAGTCAGCCACGAAAATCTATATACACATTCTAAATTTGAAACACTTACATACCTTAAAAGAATATATGTTCATAATTATTATATTATTACATTTATATGATATATATTTTTTAAATATTAAGTATATCAATGAATAATCCATAATTTTTTGTTTAATTAAGTATTTATTTTTGACAACATTGGAGACTCACTTCATCTTAAACATAATTGTTGTTATTTAGTACATTTTTCGGACAAGCTATAGATTCCTATTCAGATGTAAGCTTATCCATTTGGTAAAGGAAATACATTTGAAAATATGTAGTGTATTCCTTATTGATACACGTAATATTTGAAATTTAGAAATATCCTGAGACTTTTGCGACTGACTGTATATATATATTTTAATGGACTCGATAATTGTAACTACATTCGTCGCAGAGATCCATTTATACTTCAATCGCTTGCATAATAAAAAAAAGTCTCTGCCGGATAGTAATAATTCAAACGGTTAGGTTCACTGACATCGCACAATAGACGGACCTATAGCCGAACCGAGTCTCGAAATTGATTTCAATGCGGACAATTGATCCGCGAGATCAGCTGTGTTTGCGAACCGCGTTGTTGTCGTTTCTGACGGTAAATATTGGTCGTCGCTAACAAGACAGCGACATTTCAACGCTTCTTCTGCCACGGTTTTCAAACGTCTGTTTCACTGGCCGATATACGCTGCGCATGCCTACCTGCGTCAATTCGATTTCGCAAAAAAAATAGTACGTTACATTTTATGTACGCTCTGTACGCCATCCGATTTTTGAAATATTAACTGCCTGTGCGCGAAATATTGTCCGCTAGCCAGCGAACGTTTTAATATTTTCATCTCTTTTTCTATGTTTGTTTGTTTGTTTACCTGTTTGCAATAGAGAAATGGGAGCTATAGGTTCATAAAATAAAGCTTTTCTCGATTTCTTTCGATTGTCCTTTTCGTGCCAGTTATTATGAAAATGGTTTCAAGTAAAAACTTAAAAAATTGAATTTAATGTGTACTTTGATATACGTACGATCAGTTGCAAAGATCTACACGCGACTATAAGTTTCAGATACACCTGGGACTCTCTTTACACCATTTACAACAAAGTATAAAACTTGTGTTAAATTAGCACTATAATATTTCGTTTCACATTTTCGATATTTTATAATTCATTCAAACGATTCTACTTCCACTCTAGCTACAATATTATTCAAAGATAAGGAAGCTGTACGAGCAGACAAATAAAGATGACAGTTCTCCGGCATGTTGCTACGACATTCAAAGACGGTGAACACGGGGAGAAAATCGTGTCACGCTTCCCTTCGCAGACTTTTCGCGATTTCCACGAGGGCACAGACTGTCATAGTTGCGCAGTTTTTTGAAACTAAGCGCCAGATGCTTCTCGGTGGCATGTTGAATGGAAAAAAGGAAAGTCGAGGCGATGTCTACGAGTCCGTTTAAATATAGCCGCGAGGTCTTCGTCCATGCTCCCTCTGGAGTATCCGCCAACCTATTCTCTCTCTTCGAATGTACACGTACGAAGAGAGAGAGAGAGAGAGAGAAATAGCGAAAGAAGGACAGCGAGAAACAAGGAGCAAACGGAAGGAAGAGAAAACGATATTTTCTGGAATCCCACTGAGCGCAGCACGCGTTCTCAAACAATACGGTGAACAGATTTAAAACGATGCTTCCTGAAGGAAGCGTGCTTCCTCGACTTGGAAAACATGACAAATCAAATCCAGGATGGTTGTTTCTTAACATCGGGAAATTGGACTGGCATTTTTCAGACGTGGGAGTGAATTTATGCAATTTACCGTGGTTGATCAGTCCCATTGATTCAATAGAAGTAGACTGAGAATTTTTATGCATTTATGGAAAATTTAACTACAATAAAAACGACAGGATGCACATAACATGGAAAATTATATGAATTATCCAAAGTAAAGCACACATTATTATATTTGGAGGACAAAACTAATTTGTACTTAGCTTTGCACTCTGCTGTTTGTGTTTTTGAAGACATCAATCTGCACAAAAATTCGCAGTCTAGGTATAATTGATAAAAATAGAAACTGTCGACTTCGTTTAATGATTCAATTTGATTGAACATTTTAATCGAAGGATAGTTTTACGGTTTGCTTAAACAACGGAGTTGACTCAACACAATTCAGCAGAACTAAAAATTGTCATACTTTCTTAATATTCAATTTGATTTAAGTATTAATTTTGTTAAATCAACAACCTGAAATTGGTCGATTTTAAAACAGTATAAAGACCTCCTCTCTACGTGCATCGAGGTCTCTTAGATTATTTTTAACGAATGCGAAGTTTAGAGCTTTCAGTATTCCCTTAGATGCGGTATTTAGGTATAAATAATCCACTTTATGGTTCATAGAAATTCTTGCTATATTAAATCTTCGAACTATATAAAACTGTAATTCTCAAATATTTTGTTCAGATTTTATTAACCGGAGTACGTCTATGGAGAAATGTAAGTTTTAAAATTTTTACCAGCGCTAATGCTACAATTATTATAGAAATTAATTTCAATTTCTTGTTTCTCTTCACCAGGGTTTTAAACTAAATATTAGTTTATGTTTTATACAAACTATCACACAGTTACCGACAATTTCATGCGATACAATCTAATAATTACTGTTTCGCATCGTATTCGATATTTCCAACCTTTTTTCTTCCAAATCTAATACTATTAAAGGCAAACATAGTAGACATTCCTTTTAATACGAACAGCCGAATAGTTCTAAAATTTTCTACGTAAATTCCAAATATTTTCCGTGCTACTTTGCCAAGCATGCTGTCCCATGTAAATTCTGCGAAAGGGTGAAACGCATGCCATTAGGATCGAGCTTCTGCCATGACTATCGGAAACACCTGTATCCGATGGCAGCGTCGAGGCATCAAATGTGGATGCAGCTCGATTCGTTAGTCGGTTATGCATCGTCGACGTTCAACATAAACACAAAGCACTGGCCAAATACTGGCTAGCCTCTCGGCGAACATAATTTATTGCCGTGGCATGGCGCAATGAAAAGCCCGGGCATTATCGCGATGCTGCTTTTATCACGAGGCCCTGCTAGTATTAACATGCAATTTGTCGCGAGCTGTTTGAACCGGTAAACGACCTGGCGCTTAGAACGTTAAGGATGACACGCGAAAAGTACGGGCTAGCTCGTTTCGTTCATTGAGATTTATTAAATATCGTCGCGGTAACTGCTGTAAGAGAAACATCATTTGAAAAATTTAGAGGTGAATTTGATGTTTACTGCTTAATAATAATGTAAATGAGATTATTAGTCGTTTCTTTTTTGATCTACGAAAAATTTTTAGTACCTTTCCTAATAAAATGGCCTGTCATGTATAAAGTTACGAAGTCTTACAATTGCCAAATGAATTTTAGTTTCGAGCAATTTGGAGCCTACGCGTTACTGTACTGTCTTGATAAGTCAAGATTATAATTAAGATTAAGATGGAAGAATAAATATTTAATTGGTATACAACGATATGTCTGTAAACTTCCGTTAACACGTAGCATGCTTATCCGTAGTATATACTTATTTCCGATAAAAGTTATCAATCTACATAAGTACGTTCCAAATATGTTGGCAAAGTTTGTCGGGTTAGATCTGGAACACTTTGTATGCGTTATCGCTATATATTTGAACCTAAACCATACAGAATATATCCACCCATATAAACTTACTTTAACGCGCCTGAATATCAAAATTATTTTTAACCCTTTGCGGACGGAACAAAATTATATTTAATAAATTTTCATTCAGTTATTAACTCTTTCAGGATGGGATTAAACAAATTCTTGTCCAATTATTAACAACGCCGCTTATTAATGATGTTAATTCGAATTTCTTGTTTTGAAAATTGACATACGCCCAAAAACTAAAATAAACTTGGTCGCCTATTCGCGACATTCGATCGTAAAGGGTTAAAATACATTACGTATTGTACGTGCCATATAATACCGATATAATGCCTTGTAACATTTCGATCCGAATCATGCAAAACAACGAAATCTCGCAGGGATCGAAGGGATCAGAGAAACGTGTTCCTCCACTTTAGAGCCTCTGCAGTGGATGCAAAGCGATGGCGCACAGATGCATATGCATATTTCCAGTTGACGTTCCGCCGAAGAGGTTGTGCAGGGAGCGTCGAGAGGGCAAGAGAAGAACGCTCAATTAAATCGTCCCGCGACAACGTTTTGCCGTGGCAGCAACTCGTCTTGAAATATTCAGAAGAGCCGTTAAATCTTTTTCTCTATCTTCAACTCGAGCCACTTCTCTTATCTCTTCATCCCCATTTTCTCTCTCGCCATCCTTCGTTTTCACGCATCTCTTGTCCTCGTCGGATCTTCTTTGCAACATTTATTAACGAGCAATATTACTCGACAAATTCTCGTCTACACCGCTATCTTCTGTTTCCGGCCTCCTTTTTCATTTAATTGCCGATGTTTGTATCGACAGTAATTCTCGAGTATTAGGTTGTTGCACATGATTTGAAGCTGTTGTAACGTGGTCAAGATTGATTTTTAAGTATTAATTAACTCTCGAATGGAATTTCGTTTGACTACACACTAACGGTGTTTGGGTAAAGAACGACGCGAATTTTTAACTTTATAACACAATAACGAAACGTGAAAATAACTATTATTATACGTACCTATTATACAAACTATAATTACAAGAATGTAATGTATAAATTATGAATTCTTAACAAGTTCTACACAATTGAAGCTTCAAATGCACCTTTCTAATGTGCTTTATTAAATGTTTACATTTCTAGTTGGCTAGCTTTTGCGAATAAGGGCTCTGTATTGGTGACAGATTTCTAAGCACAGAAATATACACATCTCTATAAACTGACATTAAACATTGCATACCGAATTATGTAAGGTTCTGTTCAACGTACAAATTGTTGATCATCCTCTAATGATCGTTAATAGTGGGTCAAAAAATATCAGAGGATTTGCAGATTTATGTTATCGAATACCTTTGTGGCGGCTCTCCTGTACCTACCACTAGAGGGACATACGAAATAGAACTTTCTCGAAAGCACTTGCGCTCCAACTATCTCGTCCATATACATATACCGCCTTTAACCTTCCTTCCAATATCCCAACTTCACTCATGTTCTAGGTTTCTTGCAAATTTTATCCTAGATTAACTCCACTGTGGAGCTGGGATAGGATAGGAAAAAGGAAGGGTGTTGCGTTTCGTCCTGGGCCTGCTAGTGGACTCATCAGTAAGGCTACCTAGCAGGCAGGCCCTGCCTTAGACGTTGGGATATTGGAAGGGGAAGATTAAAGGCGGTATATATATGGACGAGGTAGTTGGTGCAAGTGCTTTCGAGAAAGTCCTATTTCGTATGTCCCTCTAGTGGTAGGTGCAAGAGAGCCGCCACACCACTATCGCCAAGCGGGTTCACACTTCACGCAGGTAATACCAACCCAACCCATCACGTTCCTCAGGTAAGGTGGCATTAGCTATCAGGCACGGTACCACTCTCCCCCCTCAATAGTATTAAAAAAAAAAAGAACCTTCCAATATCCCAACGTCTAAGACAGGGCCTGTTAGGTAGCCGCACTTGATGAGTCCACTAACAGGCCCAGGACGAAACGCAACACCCTTCCTTTTTCCTATCCTATCCCCCCTCCACAGCTCCACACCTTTTCTAATATTTATGCCGACCGAATTCTCTTTCATCCCTGTTTCTTTTACCACTCTTTCACCTCTCTCGCTTGTTTCATATTAAGTTTATATGTTATTTATTTGTAGCGTAACATTTCGCATCTTGAAAACCCTGGTGTTTTTAGTTGGTTCAATATGATCGTGCTCGATCGCAAAACTTTTTGCCAGGAGTAGTATTACAGGGTACTTTTAAATAATATCACGGGTTTCGACGCAATATTACAGGAGTTTGGGTTTTAACACTACGGTATATGCTGTCTCACTTTCGTAATGCTTGGTCTTTTTTTTTTGCCGCCGTCATCGTTTTCTCGGGAGATTCGCGAGATTTATTGCTGCTCCAGGGGTGGCCTACAAAATCACCCTCGTGGAACGCATCTTTCTCTCTACAGAGGGTGTTTCTTGCGTCTTGTTCTTCGAAGGGGAGCGAAGTTACAATATGTTCAATATGTTGTCAAAGTTTTTAGAATTATCAAATGGAAGTTTGTTTCGTTACTCATACAATTAGAATGACAGAATTCTGCATACACGTTTTACATTTTTAACATTAATATATTTTAAGCATTTAAACGTAATAAGCAATATTTATTTATTCAGTAACATCCAATCTTATAACACGAAGCCAACGTTAAGGTTCAAATTAAATTTCACCATCAATGCTATGCGTTTTCGTCAAATCTGTGCCATAATTCATAACACGATTGTAGCGCGAGAGTTTAAATAGTTTTTAATGATTCTTATCATGCCTTTTGCAATTTGTAAAACACAATAGATACATAAGATAATATCGAGGATGTTTGGACGCTAATTAAGTGTTACGAATTGCACGGGAAAAGTAGAAATTAATTTTGCCAGGTGTATATTTACGAAGTTGACGAACTACGAAGGGTCGTCAGATGTCTGAGTTTGCCCGAAGTTCAGGCCGCAAGCAGATGTCACAGCGGAAGCTTAAAGACCAACTTGTTCGATTTCGCGTCTAGGAAGTGGAACGCAAACACGTTATACCCCGGCTAAATTTATCATCCGTCACGTTGACGACGTACCTCGCATCGTTTACTTAAGCCGTTGCAGGGATGCCCGTCGATCGACGAAATTGTCGTTATTACGTAAAATAATTCCACTGAAGTCACCGTTAGCGATTAAATGTCAGCCTTAAATAAGAAACTCAACTATCAAAACACGCCGCGAATAGGACTACTTTTAAACGGAACCATGGTTTTCGAACGATACGCCTTTTAACATTGCAAATAAGTACATCGATATTGTATAAAAACTTAGTTGAATAATAATTATACAAGGTGTCCCACCTAAAACAAGCTAGCTAATTATTTTTCGCACAAACAATTCTACAAACTTGAGTTAAGTGAAACCGACAATCGAATACGCTGCAAATTGTTAGTTTCTAATCTATTTTGCAAGCTTTTTTTAGATTCCTGATGTTTCTTTTGTGTAACTACATAATATAGAAGATAATTATGTGGCATGTTTTAGGTGAGACAGTCTATATACTATGAAAGTGTATAATAAGTGGAAAATATAATAAATGCGTAGGGATGTAATTATCGATTACGTAATGGAAAGGTTCGCCTTTATCTTTCGTGTAAAAGTAAAGAATATATAATTTAAATAAAATTGACAACAGTTTGTTAGTTACAGTGGAATTCGTTTGTTATGATCACTTTGAGGCTTGCAGTTTTTTAAAAGAATAATCGGCTGATAATATTACATAGAGGATAAAAAATTATTATTAAACTCAATTTGGTACAAATAATTGTGATACTTGTATAGAGATTAATGGATACACGATCTTATATTATTTATACTTGCCAGCTGCATAATTCTAGTAGTGTTTGAAATGCAAATTGCTATAAGCTCCTGTCTATGGCCTTTTCTCCATAATATGAAAAAATCGTGACATGCACTTATGTAAAAGATAGAAGATATGCTTCAATTAAAGGTAAGCTTTGAAGGAAAGGTCTGTTTAGTACAAATGTGCTAAGTATTTTTATCATTTGTCCCCAATTGTAATTATAAGAATCGATATCAATAACCGAAGTTTAATAGGCGGATGATTTTTAATTAATTTTACATAGAATGTTTTTGAGACTGATTACGATAACAATAGCTGATCGATAACATTACGCGTCATTATAATAACCGCATTCCATTGTAGTAATTGGTATTTCATAATTTACACGAATCTAACCAAAGTACAGAAAAATTGCGAAAGCTAAAAAGATTTACGAAACTAATGAAAGTTATCGTCTACAAGAAATGAAAATTATATTAATCAAAATGAATCTAACCAAAGTACACAAAAATTACGAAAGTTAAAAAGATTTACGAAACTAATGAAAGTTATCGTCTACAAGAAATGAAAATGATATTGATGAAAATTGGAGCATTTACTATCAGCGAAAGAATTTATTAAATTTTCTCAACGAAGAGAAAGAAGCAAAGTAAAACCTGCAAGTAATGCTCCAATAAACTTGGATATCGCGAGTTAGTCTACGATTCAGTGGCAAAGCCAGCGCATAGCACGCATTAAGATTCATCCGTTCGCAGAAATCCTCTTCAGGATTCCTCTTCTGGTTCTCATCCCAGAAAGTTCGAAAAGAAGAAGATATCGTACACCTCCGGTTCATCCCTCGGTTCAGTCGTGTTTAAAGAACCCTATTGGACGGGGGCAAAACTGCTCGTTCCCTTGAGAGCTTTCTTAAAGCTGTCGAAGTAGCCAGGGATATTCTTTATCAGGCTTCTCAACGAAAACCTCGAAGGAAAGGTCGATCGGTTGGTCAGCTAGCTCTCTTTAAAACTTGGCACAACGTGTAAAGAATACACGATGCAAGTGGAATAGAATACTTCTTCGAAACGATTAGAAATAGAAGATATTATACGATACAACTAAATAACTACCTAATAATTATCTTTGAATTCTTTATAAATAAATTTATTCGTGAAGTTAGAAAATTAAAAATGGAGGATGCGCACATTATGGCAATTATAATTTTTTTTTAATTGTGATACCCTACTGTGTAATTTTATTCGACCACGTTAATTGATTTATACTTTTCCTGTACATTGCAAAGGGTATAGAAACTTAAAAGAAAATTATTATTCTAATTTAATCTAACCGATTCACTGCTGTTGCTGCTCTTTGGCAATTATGGCAATTAAATTTAGCTACGCAACGCCATTGGTTTCTTTAGGCACTTAAAAACCAAAATAGACACCTTGAAGAATATCGATGCATCGAAAGTATTTTTCTTGACACGGGGCAATTCGGTGTTTCGGCCACTTTTACATATTTTTTTAAAAATATATACCGAAGAAAAGTTCCGTCGCTTACAGCGTTATATTGCGTAGGTACTTGTGTTTGCCAGTGAAGCGATTAAAGAAGATATAAAAATCTATTAAAACCAAAGAAAGTTCCCATTAATACCCACAAAATTGATCCTAAAAAACTAAATTCAGAAAATCCTTCAAAAGGTTAATATTTCAACAACTAAACATGTACTCTTAAACTCTTAACCATGTAACGGTATTCATGATTTTATTCAATCCAATCATATCCTCTTTTCTCTAGAAATACTTTATAACATTGAGAAAAGGGAGCTTCAATACCTTTATGCTCGTCTCAAATCTACGAAATTCTTTATAAAAATAAAAACACGTTTAAGCAAAAAATGACCCAAAGACTGTTAGAGGGTTACTTAACATATAGCACATTTAAATCTAACTTGTTCATAAAAAGAAACCCTTACTTAATCTTCCATCAAATCAGCTCAATTCTTCCAATTTACGAATAAACCACTCCAGGATTGCATTCTTCACTAATCGTCTAAATGGTATATCATATACATCGCGTTTCGTTCGGATTATAAAGAAACCCTTATTTATTCGTCCAGAAAAATCCAGTGAATTCTTTTAATTCACGAATAAACCACCTCAGGATTGCATTCTCCGCTAATTACCTAAATGGTACACCGTGTATATCGCGTCTGGTATTGCAGTGCGCGGGTGCGCATATTCGTAGCATAGGCAAAGGAAAGGTTTACACGAGCGCACCGCCGCCGAGCAGACGTCGTCTGGGAAAGGCCCAGCTAATTTTGCTGGCCGCAGCACAGGCGACCTGAGGCCGTCGTATGAACGCGTTTCAGAGAGGTGCACACCCGGAATTCGTGCTCTGGGCTCCGTGGCTGGCAAGTCCGAGCTCCTTCAGTAAATGTTTACCTCCGTTTCTCAGCCAACCGATCTATGTATTATTATCGGTTCCGTACAGGCTGCCTTACGTCTTGCGACGTTCAATATACTGTCTGACCATCGTCCCCTATCTACTGCAGACTCCACTGCTCGTCTTCCAACGAGATATATGAGGCTACTAGTGATTTTTTAGGTGAATCTTGTAGTTTTATTCTGGGAAGATTAGCGAATTAGTGTACAAACTTTGAAAGGAGTAAAGTTATTATTCATAGTTCCTATGAATTTCATAGGAAGATATGTAATGCAATAAAAACTGTACCGTTGTAGCATAGCGTAATTTTAGTGATCGCATGAGAGAGGCCAGTGTACTCGATCCCTGGAGCACGAATATACGTAACACGTGCAAACGATCGTCGAAAGGAATCGGAGAAGCGAGGGGAAATCGCGTCATCGATGTGGTTAGCGAATGACGGTCTTAAATTCTTGGTATTTTGTAAACAGTAACGCGGCCCGTGCGAAACAGAGGCTCGCGTGCGTCCGCGGCCTTCGGACGATAACGTTAATGGACTTCATTTACATTGCACAATTACAGCGGTCGGCTGGTTTACGCTCAGATTACGCGTGAGGTGCAACGACCAGACCGACGAGAAGGGACCGAAATCCGTCCGAAATGTTTGTTCGTCACGTACGTTTCCGGTTGAAACCGGTAAAAGGTTTTTTAAATAAGCTTTACCGTAAGCGTCATGAATTTTTAATTGTAGGATTAAAATATAGCCCTTATTTATATACACATATTATTTATTATTGGTGCTTTATTAATTATTCGTTCATTTCATTATTCTTGAATTATTAACTTCTGAATTACTGTTTATTCTTCGTTTTACTATATTGTACTAGATTTATTATTATTTTTGTTTTTGGTAAATTGTTTGTTTTCTATTTCATTATATTATTGGATTGGCCAAAAAGATTTGTCGTAGTTTGAAAAAGCATAGAAGCAAAGTCTTAATACACAATGTATTGTCTATCGTTTTTAACAATTTTCTTCTGCATTAACCCTTTGAGTATCAAACGCTTTCCGTCTCGTAAAAAACACGTTCAATACAAAACAGATTTAATCACAGTTTAAACTAAACTCGAAATGAGGAATAAATAAAATGCATTTTCTGCTGTTTCTCTAAACAAGATTCAATACTTAAATTTGCAAACTAGTTTTGCTGAATTAAAAAACATTTATCGGTTACTTTTACTAAAACAAAATACAACGTGGAGGCTGAAAGGATTAAACAGTTTATTTATTCCAACCTTGAATAATTTAACATTTTTGCAACAAAGAACTCGCTTAAACGAAATTTTCAAATTTCAGATTTTCCAAGTTTCTTCTGGTAAAAGGGTTAAAGAATTATGGTAACCCTCCAATATTTGCCTCCTCTATTATTCATACCATTTTTTCATAGTTATGCATTTTTACTTTCACAGTAGAAATACAAAGTAGTGTGTCTAAAACGCATCTCATTTTCATCCATTCCATGGCTATTTTAAACATGATAAATACAATCAATCGTTAAGATTTTCTTCGAAATGATAGATTGAAATGTCTACTAACAGATCTTGTTTGCATTTGAAAAATTTATAATAGTATATTTACTTATGTATTGCAATTCAAGCTCTACATTGTAGAGGAACAACATGACTTTTTGGTCAACCGAATAATTGATATACTAATAAGTAATCCAATATTTGTTTCATAAAATAAGAATACAATTTAAATTTAAACGAGAATGAAATAGGAAAGGAAATGCGAACGTCGATCGATGTATTCATTTTATGAAATGATCAAGCTTTCGTTCGAATAGATGTTCGACTCCATAATATTAAAATAAATGCTAAACTTTGCTAAAAATAATGGATTATTTATTAGTACTCCTGATACTTCATTTACTATCGTTTATATTATTGCCTTTGATTCGGTTTCGTATTTTTAGATTTATCACTTTCCAACCATTTTATTATTGCTTAGTTTATCTCTTTATATTCGGTTTACTGCTTAGCAGGCGTTTGATGTTTCGAAAGTATGATTTTATGATTTTAAGATGTAGTTTGATAATATAACAAAACTATAGGAGATGCAGAAATATTGGTAGAAACTAGAGAGAGTATATCAACGTATCGTAGATCCTCTTAATAGAGATCAATTGTTGTTGATGAGCATATGATACTCTCCAATTATTTCTATGTAAACATTTCGAGGAAACAAACCAACGCAATTTACAAGGATAATTGAAGTAATGTTGAAATAAATATAGATAGACACAAATTAATGGAAATTCGTGTATGCAATTAGAATAAACAAGATAAACGTGATTGGAAGAGAGGCAAGCACAGCCATATTTCAGTTAAACTCAATTTAATGTTTATTTATAATCAAGTAATATATGTGTTATTTCAAACTGCACTGTTAATTACAAATTTATTCTTCGTATATTTCAATGATGAAAGCCAATCGTAAGGGGAAATATGCAATCAAAAATTCGAAGCTTCATAATTAATTCGGGAGAATCGTCACGTGTATATTTTTTTCATAAAATGTAGAACGATATTTTCTAGAATTAAAATTATTTCATTTAATTTTCGTAGACATCGTAACTTCTAATACATATTTTACTAGGATCATGTAAGAACATCTCCATGAAAAATATACAATAACGCTGAGAAGATAATAACATCCGTGAAGAAACAAAATAAACCATTTGAAAAGTAACCTACCTTACTATTCATTCATGAACATCCAACCTTTCTAAATCACGTTGAACCATTAAGGGTAAATGTTCCACTTGCTTTCGCTCTAAGCTTATCGCGTAACTTCGGTTAATTATCTTAGAAGTTATTTATCCTAAAAATCGTTCCAATTAGAAGCATAACATTTGCTTAACATTACTTTTATTTAGGATAATCTTTTTATATGTTGAATATAATGAACGAATTTCTGATTAATTGAAAATGTACAACGAAGCCCAATGCTTTTATTACTGTCACTCGAAATTTTGTAATTTGAATGGAAATGATTCTTACATATATTAGTAGTTCAATTTGTGTAACAGATATAAAATGAATAGTAAAATTATCGCTTTTACTGAGTTATGACAATTCCAATACTTTTTATTTACATTAGTCGCGCTTTTCATACACGAATGGCACACTTGCCTCCTATTATTTAGTTTTAGATATTAAATATAAATAAATTTGCAATGTTTATGTGTCGTTACGTTAAAACGAAGTGCAAATTTACTATTGAAATTTTTTTATTCACGACTCTTCATATATTAGTTCGCTATTAAATATAATAATTATACAGTGACAATTATAGGGACACTGACGGTTATTGGAACATCTACCTTATATTTTCAACCGTAAGAATTACAACGTATGCGTAGTATTACACATTAATTGCCGTGACATGAAATATTTAACAAATATTGCAGTGAAATGTTTCAGAATATTTTCCGATTCAGCGACTCATCAAGTAAATCGGTCGCTCCGACAACAAACCAGACGAACGACGCTGGCAACAAACGCATCAGGAATAACCCGTGTCAGACATGAGCGTAACCATCAACGGGTTAATAATATCTGCGCCATGCACAATAAATACTAAACATCATCTCGTCCCTTTAAACAGGTCATCGAGAGACACGAACATACTTGTCTCCTATAGCTAAATTCAGATCGAATAATGACGTCTGACAACTCTTGAACAGACGTAAACTGTTACATTCGATCAACTAACTTCAACTAGATTCTTAATCATTTTTGCGATAATGTGAATGATTGTCACGCGTCACTTACTGTAGTGACAATATGCCACGTTACGCTGATTAAAAATACGAAACCATTGTTTTTAAACTTATATCCTTGTTATCGTAAACCGTGTAGGAAAACCATTGCCACAATCTAAAATATACAAGTAACAAAAACAGGAAATATTATATGATTATCTCATTATCTTTTTTTCTGTCGTTACTCAGAAAATTGAGCGTACACCTATGTTGCCGATGAAAAATAACTAAAAAGTAAATATACACACACATGTTCAAAAGTAGAAACTCGATATATTTCGCATATTCTGACAGACAGTACGTACAAAATTCTCGAGATAAAATTATATGTACTTAATAAGAAATGTAAAAGTATAACTTTTTTGCTGACGCAAAATTGTTATTATACATATGATACGTGTAGATTACTATTTTGTTAACCACCTTTAATATTCATGGCATAGAATTAATTAATTTTCCATAAAGAAGGTGAAATATTGTCCTATTCTTCTTTTAATTTCATTTTGAAATCTTCTCTATCAGTAAAAATATAATTTATCATTTTGGATTTCAATTTTTCCAAGATATATTCAATCAGGTTAATAGTTTGAGTACACTGAAAATTAACCATTTTTTAGCCATCTTTTTTATCGAGTTTGAAGGTGTACGCTCAATTTTGTGAGTAACTGTACATATGTAAAGATTGAAATATTGTATTTGTTGCAATTGACCCGAATATGTAATAATAAGTAAATGGTACAAAAAGAAATGTCACATTTTCGTCGAACATAATATTAGAGAAATAGAATTTTACTTTAATACACAGCAAATGCATTAAAGTGATGAATTTTAAAACTTTCACTATTAGCGACACACACACTGCATCGAATGCTTCTGAATGTGGTTGCATGTGGGATTTAATATTCTCCGATACAGCAGGGATTATTCGCTAGTAGCAGGGAATATGTTAAGGGATTAACTTTTTTGCAATTTAGTACGGGAGAGACTCGGGCAAACTGTCGAACAACGCCGCTATAAATTCCAGATCTTAAGTTGTATTATGCATAATTGTTAAAATGTATTACGTACGAGTAAGTGAAATTACATATTTTTGTGTTGGCCAATCAAAGCGCAAAAAATGTTGTAAAAGAGGAAATAAACATTCGTTATATTGCCTTTCTCCTATTCCTCCTCATTTTATTGCACAGTGAAAGGGTTAATGTTGTCGAAAATGGTATCCTCAAAAAAAGACGAGGAACGGAATTCATTTGAGACACAGAAACGCGAGGACAAAATGCGAGGAATTCGTCGTTTTCTGCTTCTCCTTGCACAAAACTCTCAATAGCATTAGGGAGAGCGTGTGTCTCGTGGCAGACGCGAGTCAGGGTTCCCCTGCTCCTTTTTCACTGTCGCGTTTGCGAAAATTCGTCCTGTGCAATGACACTGCAAACACCAATTATAACTTCGTATCGTTTTGCGAGCAGCGTCGATTTAATGAAGACACCGCGCCACGTAAACAACATTTCACCCCGACCAAAATGAACATCCCAATTAACCGCTGGTAAAATTACGTTTTCCCGAATTTCCCACCCCCTCTAAAAACCGTTGATCAAACCCACGATTTTCCGTACAGGCTACATGGTACCACCACGTAAACGAAGTAAACCGGCAAAAAGTTCCGTTCAAACAATAATTTCAGCACTTACGTAGCTCCTGTAGGACGCCATGATTCGAGCAGCCTCCCCTCCTCCAGCGAACCAAAGCGAAAGGACTCCAAGGGTGAGAGTCCCTGCTTGCTCGAGGCGGACTCACCGATCACCATCAACCACCGAACACCACCATCGACGACACCAACGAACCAGCACCAACACTAACACCAACACCAAGCACCAGCACCACCACCCGCAGCGTGTACCACGTTCGTTTCACCGCGACACAATTTAAACCGAGAAAACGTGAAGGAAGAAGAAGAAGAAGAATACGAACTCGAAGAAGCTGAAGAAGCGTACGGATGGTAACGGAGAAAGAGTGAGCAACGGAAAGTTAATGGAAACAGAGAGGAAGGGAAAGAAGTCGTAAGAAGGGAGACGATCAGAGAGAAAGACCGAAAGAGGAGTAAAGATAGATCTAAAGTGAACGAAGAGAGATCGAAAAGGGGGATGAAGATAAGTCGCGAGATGAAACGTGGAGAACCGTACGAACGGCGAACGGTTCGAAACGTCGTCCCCGACGGCACGGTTTTATAAGAGAAGAAGAAGAAGAGTGCTACGGAGGCGCTTCGTTTCGGACGAAGCTCGGACCCTGAAGAGGAACCGGCGACCCGCGAGGCACGCTGCGTTCCCTCTTTCTCCGTCTTCTCAGCTCTTCTCGAGCCTACCGACTACGTGCTCCTCTTTCGTACGTGTTTTTCCCTCTTCCTCTGGTTAACGTGTACACATCGCCCGTGCCTCGCCCTTCCCCCCACACGCGTATCGGCTTCTCTCGTTCATTCGCTTCTCGTTCACTCGAGCCCTATTTTAAGAATAGCTTGACGTCCTCTCGCTGTTCGGCCGCGCCGGCTCCACGATGCTTCCGTGCCCGCCCCAGAGACCATGCACGAACACACGCGGCCTTTCAAAGGAACTGATGTGTTTAAGGAGTTTGCAAAGGTGTTACATATCGATTTTGATAATAACTCGCTGGGGGGAGGGGGCGGTGACTGATGGATGGTACGTCGAAGGGTAGTTGGTTTAAGCTAGATCGTTTATGTTTCGTTTGGCCTGGGAATATTCAATGGCGAAGTTATGGGTTGTTTGGTGATATTGCGAGTACCGGTGCAGGTCTTATTGGGATGGGATAGTATGTTGATCGTAAAGATAGTGATTCTAGGATGGTACGGTATAAATATGCTCTTCTTGTTCCTTGAATGAAGAGTGCGAATGATATAGCAATTATAGTACATCGTTGTCTGATAATAATTAAGGTATTCGCTATTAATTGAGGACATAGGTGCAATAAAGGCATGAGATCATCTCAACCCCTTTCTTGCAGACATCGAATCAATGCATTCTGTATTTAAAGAAGTATACTTCTTGCAAGTTTCATTGTAATGTCTCAAAATTTCAAGTAAATAGAGCATTTTAAAGTATAAATTGGCCGCCCCGACAATAATTATCATTTCGATATACTGACACTTTATTGTTGCTACATTTGCGCCACCCCGGAATATCTTTACACGATTCTTATTCATATGTTGAATCTGAATTTGTCTTTCATGATTTGCAATGACTTGTTAAGAAAAAAGTATGATAGGTCCTAGGAAAAATTGCATTAAAAGAATAAAAGAACGTTAAAACCTTCGAGACTTGATTTCACTTTTTACAGAAATTTCCAATGGACAAAATAATTGCTTCATATATGCACTATTATACTTTTCATATACCCAAACTTTCATTAAAATCAGGCTTACAGGGTAAGAGAATTTCCTTATAATATTCGCTCCAACACATTTGTCCGCCACTGTGCAATGAACGATAGAGGTAAAGAAACTGAAGCAGAGAAATGTGCAGTTTGATGATAAACACTTGTGGCAACTGGAATGCTTATTAAAACCTTACAAACTGTAAATTTAAATTAATAAGTTGATGTACTATAAATGATAGAATGTATTGTCTTTTATTCACAATAAACTAGCAGTTGCAATTTTTCAATATTAATATTATTTCTAATCAGCGATTTGATGGCACGTGACGCTCCCGAAAAAGTCCCCAATGCAACGTGTTAATTTGGATTTATTTAAACTATTAGATGTACAAATGAATACAAAGTCTTTCTCTTTGAACTCTTAATTATTACATTTCTTATGGATGCAATTAAAATTAGGGGAAAGTTCCCTAGTACTGATCGAAACTATTTTTCGTTTCCACTATTAGATAGCGATACAGTGATGCTTTATTCGCAGAAATAAATTAATGTTATAGTTCTGTGCAACGTATTTTGAAGTTATATGGTTTGGTTCATTTTTGCCGATATTCTTCGATACTGGGGGACCTTCCCCTAGATTAAGTACATTGTTACCTAGTTACTTTCACAAATAGTCGTATAAATAATACATTTCTGATATATGAAGAGAATAATTGATATCGAATACAAAATACTTACCCTAACGCGATATTGCAGCGAACGAACTACTTATTGTCAGATTAGACTGCTATTAACCGTCAATGAACGATTTTTTCCTATCATATCCTGTCAGACACCGAATGGTATAAAAAATGGAGGTGTCAAGTTAACTTGAACGAAAAGCCAAGTTAAGTATACAGTTTATTTTATTGTAGTTTTCAATACAATTTTTCCCTTTTATTGGACTCGTATATTTCCGTACCTTTGTTTGAAAGTATCGAGGAAATCATGCTTTGAGAAAGCATTCTAAGGAACAAGGATCATATTCCTTGAGAGAGTATCTCGCAATAGCAGAGGATGAAGTATTCTTTGAAGGAAGAGGCAGAATTATTCCGTGAAAGAATATTTTGTAGAGAATCGTTCCTTCTAAGTACTTGGTACGGACTGAGTTGTCCTTTGAGAGGATCGTGAACGCGGAAGAATTATTCTTTCGAAACATTAAGGAAGATCGCAAGCGATTACAGCTTTGATCTATTTTTACAAGGAGAAGAAATGCGATCATTGCAAATTTGTCGAGAAATCGCTCAAAACAATTGCCTATCGTTAAGTATTAAAGATAATGTCAGTATTTTATTGGAATGACGCTTGGATGTCATCTAGAAACACACGTATTCATAATATAAGGAATAATATACACGAAACTAGAATTCAACAGAAAGTTCCAAGTAGTTCTCACAATATTGAGAATTGACCACGCAAACTTATCTCATTCCCTCTTGCTCAAGAAAGAAGATAAACCCGTGAGCACTAATTGTAATACCAATGTTACAATGGATCATATCATCACGTCATGCAAGAAATACCAACGAGAAAGGAACATGTGTGAAATAAACAGATGCCTTAAAGAAGCCCTCAACGATGAAGTGTCATGTTCTAATGTATTACCAATGTATTAAATTGTATTTAATAATTTTGTAATTTATACAAAAGTTAATAGAAACTGTGCCTGGCAATGGCCCTTCAAACTTGAAATAACCTTAAAAAATTAAAAAGAAATAAAAGAAGAAATAACTCTAGACGTTAAATATAACATTAATCTGCGGTGTGAACGAAAAAAAAGTGAATTACAAAATGATCAAGAAAATCACAACAACGATTAGTATTAGAACGTGGTCGGTTTATATATGTACATTTCATTGTATAAATTTCACTCGCATTCCAAAGACAGTCGACCGGCTGCACAAAGATCCCCGTATCCGCTGGACATCATCACCCGGCGAAGCGTGAACCACGAAGTTTCCCCGTCGGCCACGTTCCCGTTCGATAACGAAAGCGGCGCTAACCACGTACAAACGCGGCGACAGTAGCGTGTCCGTGGAAGCGTATAATATTCGAAGAGGGAAAGGAGTGAGGTCGAATACGGCGGTCTTGGAATTCTCCGGAGCATTCTGCGGAGGAATCCAACGAGCAGGGGAGACAAACTGCTGGCAAAACGGGCGTCTTTGTCCAGGGAACGAGGGGTAACGCCGCGCCGCCGCGGTTAGCGTTTCTCCGGCGACTGAATCCTCCGGACCCTGTGTCTTTGTACAATCCCGCGAAACTACTTCTCGAAAACGGAAACTCTAAAGGAATTGACTGGAGGATACTTGAAATCGGGACCAGCGTCTACGTAAAGCGAACGCCAGGAAAAGGCGAAACAAAGGCAGGGAAAAGGACGAGGCTGCTCGTGCGGCTACCGGAAGTCGAGCGAATTAAAGTAGCCGGGATTGTTTTACTCGGAGACGAAGAACGTTTCCTTTCGTAGCAACCGGGGCTTTGGCCGGGTTTCGAAAGCTAATTACGAGTTCGAGGGTTACTCGAAACCGATCCGGTGATCCGTGGAAGAGGCACCATAGTACTTGAAGGAAAGGACCAGAAGGGAAGGCTCGTGCATCGAGATCATTATTAGCCGGTGCATAATGCGAGTTGATTAAAGTCTGAAGGAGCAGCAATTATTAAAGTTTCGATGTTAACGATGTCCCGTGTCTTGAAGAAAGCTCGTTCGAAACTGTTGAATTATTCTCATCGCGATGATTTTAATTGCCTCGGAATGCGAGTTAGTTACTGGTCGGATGGATTTGCCTAATTGATGCCTTCCTTCGGTAACGAATTAATCTGGTACATTATTATTGTTATTGCTGTTATTAATATGTAATTTCGACGATGGTTTACGGAGAAACTAGGGGATGAAGTTAATATTCCAAAAGAGGCGATGAACTAACTCGATCGTTTCAGTTTGCTTAACTCTTTGCACTCGAAATGCCAGCGAACATTTGTTACGACAATTTGGATTGCTGTTTGTCCTGCATATGAATATTTTTGCATTTTTTTTATTGTACACTTTTATAAAGGCAATGAGCGTTCCCGGAGATTTTAGTTACAATACCACTTATTAGGACATGCTTGCGATCGAAATAAATGTATGTATATTAGTTTCCAACACCCAAGAGGGTCGTGAAATGTTTTTTAGTAAATTGCAGCAATTACTTCTAACACTAGATTTACGAACATTGATAATACAATAGTACAGGTTTCCCAAAAAGTACGAGTATTATTTGAAAATGATTGAAAGTTAAAATAACAATGTGACATCGCTTGAGGTGTCACAGATTCCACTTCCGGCCTTTCGTTGGCGCCAAAGTCACGTGACACAGAAATACTTTGAATACCAGGTCTGTTTTACATTTTCCCTCCGTTGCAACACCGAATTGCTCGGTTTAAATTTTAAACGCGTACAGCTGGCGAATCGGATTTCGTGCTGCCAACTTTCGAGGAACATTAGAACGAGCCAAACGCGGGAAACCTAACTGTTGCAAACAGTACACAACGTATCCAGTAGCTGAAAAGCAGAGACCGACTGTAATGTTATCGATAGAGACTTTAGTTAAACTTCTGAGAACGCAGATTCGTATTCCTCAGCAATGGTGGCGCCACAAAGAAACGCGTTCGAAAGCTCCTAAAAAAAAGCGTCGCAAAGCTAAGAACTACGTGTATTATTTTACACCTCCTATTTCTGAAACTTCTATATTTCAACTCGCAGTATTTTTACTTGGAAACAATAAGTAGTCAAATTCTTTTGCTATATAAACTTTTCTCATAATGTTCCTATCCCTATTCTTCCCTTTTTTCCTCTATCTCTATTACTATTTTTGCACGCGTTCCTTAATCCTCGCCATAAAACGAAAAAGTCACACTTTACTTTACACTCTCTGTTCCCGAATGTCATGTATTCCAATTATTTGTAATTCAACTTGGAAACACTCAATAATGAAGACGCTTCCCTCTAGTCCTCTAATCCTTATTCCTTTTCCATTTCCCTTTTCTTTCCTAATCCCTGTATTTGTCCGTCTTTCTTAATTCCCGTTGATAGATTGAACCTAAACAGATTCACGCTAGAATCACTCTAACGACTTTGACAAATCGTGTCGAATCCTCCTGTGGCAGTGAAAATGAACGGTGCCCGCCTGGCCGGTGTCACCGATTAATCTCAATCAAGCCGTCTAAATCGCGGAAGACAGTGTCATGAGTTTGCATCGGTTCACTCTTCACAGGTCCACCTAGAAATATTTTCGTTCCTGATATAGAAGCACCAGGATATAAATACGCCGCGAACAGGCAATAAAAATATCGGCAAGCAGACTCTCGAGAAGCTATGAGCGTGGATTCGTCGACGTTCGTATGACGAAAAAATGTATCCAATGATACGTCTATCCTACTACTTTAGCAATTCTACGTACAAAAATAAATCGAACATCAATCCAAACTTTTTCGTTACAACAACCAATCGAACAAAAACTGTATTAAACTCACGAATAAACCATTTGAATTGTAAGACTCGTTGCAAGGACCGGTTAGCACCAGGAGCAGATTCAAATTTTTGAGCCCTAGACTATCGTATTTTTGCCACCCTTCCCCAACAAAACGTTCGTTATAGTTAAATTAATACAGTATAGAAGAAGTGATCAATATTTATTGAATTCGTGATGATTAGACTACGGATGTTTATACAAATTCATATTTTCATAATTACAATTAACGAGTGTTCTACATTGGTTATTTATGTTTGTACGTATTACATGCTCTATGTGCCTTTTCACATAGAGGTCATTATAATAATCATCGTACAACCCCGAAGTTGGTGATTCTACATGGATAAATTAATCGAAGGAATTTTGTTCTCAAAAAAATTGGTTTCGAATATTCTCCGGGTACACGTGCAATTATATCTCTCCCGGTTTTATTTGCACCAATGGGCAATGCTAATTTTAAAATAGGATGTATTAATACTAATCATTTCATTAATTCGCGTGAACGTGATTTAACGACGTGTTGCAACTTATAATCTTTTTAACGTATGGAAATCATTGCTGCATGAATCAGGAATTCATAAACTGGCACCAGCGTGTTTTCATGCCTTAATTGTTCCTTTCGTTAAAAAATCGTGCAATAATGCAAATATAAATGAATAATGTCATTGATAAACGTAGTCTTAGTGTTTATCATGAGATTATGATCCATCATTAGTACAAACATCAAACTTGGGAACAGTTAAGCTCACGTATACTCCATAAATTTTTAAATTCAACTTTCTCGAAAAGCAAGCCTTTTATGAAGAAATTTTATTCTACATTTTTGTTTTATTTTCCCGCGTAGATTTATTCTCTTTTCGGTTATACCACGATTACTGGAACACGTTCTATTTGAGTCCCATAAATGTATAAACATCCGCAGTCTATTGATAATTGATTAATTGCAAAATCAATTAAAATCCCATGCTTTTGCACTGCGTTCAGAAGAACCTGAAGCAAAATTTTTCCCGAGAAGATGAGAAATTTACGCAAAAGCGTGGGAAATACAATGGAGAGTTTAACGCGTGAGCGAGGAGGAATTGATATTTCATACGTTCTAGCCCACTTTCCCATTGGACACAAGTGTATAACGTTCGGACAGGAATAGAGCGTGTTAGTCATCTTGAGTTTCTCCCGGTAATGCCGAAAAGCATCGGCCATGGTTTTTCCTGGCGATATCCAACGATGAGTCAACATCTCTTCTCTTGTCACGGGGCGGAAGTCACGTGTTTATCGTTTGTCTATTACGCCTTCCATATTTTTAAATACTGATTTTCTCTATATTCTCAACAGTCGGCGGACAATCTCTGCCAAAATACGAATTCCTCTTGTCCTGCGTCACTTTCTACAATAGGTTCCCATAAAACGTTTAAATTTAAATGGCACGCATTGTGTTGGATATTATAGCACGTACCGAGCTATATACACTATGGAGCAAAAGTTTGGTATTCCTACGCATTCTAATAAATGTAAGAATTTAGGAGAAAGGAGGACTTGGAGAATTTCCCTGTCAAATAGACACGAAAGTAAAGGAAATTGCTATTAACATATACGATATTAATTATGAATCAATGAACAGATTATTAAAGGGTTGCGCACGGGTAGTAGATAATTCGAATATTCGAATAGTTCGGCGAATGATAAGAAAGAAGCAAAATACCCAAAACTATGATTTTAGTTTAAATCTATTGCGTCGTCACGCTTCAGAGAACAATATAAAGTAATAAGCGTACAGCTATTATAATACAATATAAATAGCATAGCATGACTAATTATGTAATTAATGTACCTAATATGATCAATATAGGCTAATATAGTATTGTTGAATAGGATTTACACAGTCATATTTTTACCTAAAAATAGAGTATGAATGGAACTTTTACGAATTATAATTCCAATTTTACTACTTTATTTTTTTTCAACCTTATTCTACAAGTTTCGTACAGTAGCTGCGAAAATTGTTCACACATATTTCTATTGTCCGATAAGGCATCTTTTGATCAGGTTTTTGTATATCACTTGCATAGCAATAAATTTTCAAGTCCCATAAGGTTACTATTAAACGATAGAAAATTTATTCGATCTCAATTAATTACCATCTAAGTGGTAAAATAAATGCAGGGGTGTGCAAATACTTTTTGCAGCCAGTGTACCATTAAAAGAAAACGAATCAATGGTACATAAAAGGGATATATGAAACTCAACGCCTCCTTTTAATTGCTCAAGCTTGTGTAAACTTGAAGACGAGGAAATCGTTATTTTCAAACGATACGGAGAATCGTACACGCTCCTCTTAAGATCCGGGAGCTTCGGTCCCGAACAGAATTCGGATCGTTTAAAATAACCGATCGGAAAGTAGCACGGCAGTAAATTCGAGCAGACGATACCGGCTGCTGTGTATCACCTTTCATATTTCCACATTGCGGCGAGTTTACAATAATTTCCCGTTTGGCACACGATGCTCGCGTGCGAACGACAACGAGCATGCTAACAGAGATTACGGATGGTGTCTGCATCCAAAACTCGACTCCTATTTACATCGTTTGAATCAGACCAGATCCCATTGTTTATGGTTCGTAAAGTATTCTCGGAGATGGCATTGTGCTCGAAACGGCACGAGTTAATGATCGTTGCCGTCCTGAATACCACGCGTCGATACCCTATAATCCACGGTAAACGCGCGTTCGAAACACGACAGGACCGATCCGTTCCTGAAATAAATCGTCCGAACAGGTAATTCAAAACTACGCGCAACTAAATCAGCCGCAGGATCGTTACCGAGGAATCTATTGCCAGCGTTCTAAAATCCACCTGTTGCCTTCTTCCTGACTCAGTCGATGCTTGTAATTATAGAGTAGGAAATCGTGGATGTACGCAGAGGTATATTATACTTCAGAGGCGAACGAAGTCCACACGGGAAAAATATGGTGAATCCCGTTGCGGCGATCTTCTGATTTTTACACCGTCTTGCAGCTAAAACCAGAGTCCGAATACTTTTTACATGGATACTATTATCCGAACACACTTGTTCCCCAATTAGTTCCGATAATCGAGGTTTCACTGTATTGGAAAATTTCATTCACCGAAGAGAATATTGATACGTATCGTCAACCGAAATGATCAATGTTGTTGAAGCTTCTTAGGTGACTCTGTTTACAAACAGTGAACTCTTCATCGAGAACTCAAGAGGGTTGATCTTTCAATCCACGGTACATAAGGGAATCCGGTCGAATGAGAGAGTGAAACCATTGATATATTTAGAAAATTGGGGCAGCGTGCTTAAACAGCATCTCAAAGATCATTACAGGCTTTTTAACGGGAGACACACAGGGGCTATAGAAACTCTTTTTAACCTGTCATTTCATTTCTATGATCGCAAACAGATTTTCATATATTCAGCAAACAAGGTTCGCGTTGATTTATCGTCAGCGTAAATTAATCGCTATGATTCTCATTAACATGGTTACATAAGCGAATCGTGATACCGGTGAATGTAAATTAACTCGTGCTCAGGCTTTCGTATGGCAGCCAAGAAAAACTTTAATGACTCCATACAGCGTGGCATAGATCACACCGTTGACATCATCTAAAATCGCTTCGATTCTCCGAATAATTTTCTGAAACTCGCCTGAAGCTATTAAACCCCCCAGGCGCCAACAGTGACGAATTTATGGAAGTGCGTTCACTTGAAACTTGAAGCTCCATAACTGGGTTATATTCCGTTTAAAACTTTACTTCCTGCTAGGTAATAGAGGTTTAACTGGATTGGGTAAATGGCTTGCAAATAGCTCGTATCAATCGCCATATAATAAGTCATCTTGCAAAACATACTTCTAAATGTTTTGTTATAAACACAGGAAATGAAGCACGGTTGTAAGGATGCGTTGAAATAAAGGCAGAGGCTTAGAAGGTTAAGTTTTATGGTTAATGTAAAAATATCTAATCTAAAAGTAAACATTTTTCCGTTAAACCATTCGCAATTTCTATGATTCTGTATGTATTAGGTGTACCAATGAATAAGCCACTTCTTTGGTTAAATTCAGCATTTATTTTTAATAGAATAAAATAACTATTCTGCCTTAAAAATATCTATTAAAGAGGAAGACTCGATTATTCGATAAAATAGATTCGTTAACCTATTTTTGTATATGAATAGTATATTTTAAATTTAAACTATATTTACTGGAAAAGTGGTAGATTCCTTATTGGTACATCTAATAAGTTGAAAATATGGATAAAGTATAAAGTTCAATTTTGTTTGCATTTCATTAGCAATAAAAACTAGGTTTACTGATGCAATATTCTAGAATACAGTGTCTATAAAGAGTATTTGCATATTTACAGAAAGACACTCTTTTCTCGGATTATACAATTCATATCTGCAATATTACATTTTTATAGTCACGCAAAAGTAGTATCGAACAACAAGAATAATATTTACATGTCAAAAGAAATATAGTAATGTGCAAATACTGTTTGTAGCCGGTGTACATTCATATGTTGTACAACTACGTGCCCCAGTTTCGATCTACAACTGAGTTTTCACTTTGTAGTATAGCAACAATTATATTTCGGTAACAGATTCCTGCTACAGTACGATTATTTCAAGGCTAACTCAAGCTGTCAGGTTTTTGATGCATACTAAGCGCTCCACGCAGTCTATGGATTGACATGGAGTCGAAGACCGAAACTACGTACAATACACAACGTAAAATTTGTACCTTTAATTAGTAGGCGAAGACAAATCTCGAACCTTGCACTACTCTAAGTTCCAAAATTTAAAATCCTCTACTTACTAAATCCTTTGCTCTTATCCTTCCTCTAAACTATAAAATAGTAAACAAATCTGCAAAGGTAAATAAAACAACGGTGAATGAAGATCCAGTTACCAATTAAAACTCAATACAATATAAGTTCCACGCGAAACATATAAAATATGATTTGTAATAAATTTTTTCAAAATCAACCCTTTTTCGTCAATTCAATCAATTCATTTATCGAGATAAAAGGAATTTAAAGACTCAAAATATTTCCTCCTATATTTCCTCTTCTCAAACATTTTCCTCGATTAATACCATCTCTTTTTCAGCCCCTTCGGCAATCCTGTAAGCATAGCGAACGCGAAACAAGTGACTAGCCTCAGGTCGTGACCGAATATTCGATTAACCGTGCCGTCGCGAATTGGAAACACGGATGCAAGGAAGTTTTGGTGCGATAGGTGGTGTAGGCCGTCGAAAAGGCTTTCGGAACTCTCTTTCGGCTGCGAAGAGTAGCCGGAGGGGCAAAAACTCGTGGTGGTGGGAAAAAGAAAGAAAGAGGCAGTTATTCTGGTCCAAGCTCTTCCGATGCGCTTTTCTCGATGGCAACTGAAATTCTCCACCAGAGGGATCCACCCGATCGCTGCGAGGAAGAGTGGGAGCAAGGTGATGAAGAGGACGCAGAAGAGAAGGGGCCAATCTCAAATTACTTGGTGAGCTCCCGGCTAGGCTGAACGAACATCTTTGCCCACCATTGCCCGGCGACCTTTTATAGACACTCCACGAGAGTGGGGGAGGGACTGGGAGGTCGAGGAAATTTGGTGAAAACTGGAAGTTTCAGTTGGTAAAAGATCTTCGAGCTTTTTGTCATTTCCTTTGCAAACCCTTTGTGGCCTATGGCAGCGGAAAGAATGGAAGAAGAACATGATTTATGGATGGATAGGTGAGGATTCGAGGATTTAGAAAAGAAAGAAGAGTTTCGCTGTCTCCTGTTGCTGTTTCAAGTGAAGAAAAATGGATTATAAGATATAAATACGGGAGGAATTCGCAACGGTAGTGGGAGGAGCGCTAGTAGAATGGGTAGCTCCTGTTTCAGACGGCCGGCCGGTAGTATAAGTAAATGATTAGTGCGACGCGGGCGATATCGACGCAACGAATTTATGTTAATGTATTTCCACGTAAAATTATTGTAGAATATTTTCGCTCCCAACTTTTTATCGTCTTTATCACTATTTATTGCTATTAGAATTATATCGTTAAAGATCGTCAATACAAAGGTAATACGAAAAAAGAAAAATGCGAAATTATTATAGAATAGTTTTGCTCGTAATTTTGTATCGTGGTAATCATTACTTATTGCTATTAGAATTACGTTGTTGAAGAATGTTAATTCGAAGATAATATGATATAAGGAAAGTGTAAAGTTATTGTAGAATATTTTTGCTTGTAATTCTTCATTGTTGTTATCGCTACCTATTGCTATTAGAATTATATTCTTAAAGAATGTTGTTAATTCAAAGGTAACACAAGGAAAGGAAAAATTAAAATTTCTTTGTAACTTTAAAAATTTACAAATACGGGTCAAATGGAAATTTGTATTTATGTTATTCAAGTTTTAATTGTACGTATGTTTCTCATTTAACATTGTACTCCTTCTTTATCCTTCGTTGCATTAGCAACAAATATAACTTTAGAAACGAATGCAAATTGTACAACCGAGTTAGTCATAAAAATCATTTTAGTCCTTAAAATTCTTTTTACGTTATTCAATATTTAATTATTTGTACCTTTGTAATTCCTTCTACCCGATTCTACTTTGACCAGAGAATTATATTTAGAAGCACATGCGAATTGTGTAAACGAAACAATTATTGCAATAACCTTAATGCCTCTTGTACAATATTATTCATATGAATTCCATTGAACTTGGTAAGCAGAGACAACTTCATGAGACAACAGTTCCAACAAAAATTATTCATTTACTAACAAATATAGAAGACAACGCGTCCTTGCGTAAGAGTAAAGCAAAAAATACGCTTCGTTATTAATTTCGTACAGGTATTACTCATCGATCGTGTATTACTATCCAATCATTTACTTTATTTAAATCATTACTCACAGAATAAATAAGTAAACAACCATGAACAATGCTGTTTGTTGGCATGCTGTTCCCTGGCACATGCGTACATATTATCCTGTAAATTATCATCAGAACATAATCTCGTAAGTTGCTATTTTCTCCTTTGACTGGAATTTTCAACAAATTTCAAGAACAGAAGGATCACGAAGACCGCAATACCAACGTCGACGGAAACACGCCCGGCATTCTCGTTAGGCATCGTCGCAACGTCAACAGCGTCTCGGAGAGTGTAAATAGCGAAAAGCACAACGTTTTAACGCAGCTGCAGATCAGCAAGAATTTTCAGCGGATTTTAAGAAACCACCCGACAGACGACGATTTTTCATCGGAAATTCTTTGCTTAACTGTTGGCTCATCAGTCAATCTCTTTCCATCAACGATTACGCGTAGCTATTTATAAAAAAACATTTTGCTTTTAATACCATCTTGAAGCTAGTAAAATAATAAAACGTATTCCTAACGCGGTGAGTGGTCTTGTAAAAATAGTCGCGGATGATTCGACGAATCTAAAACGATTTTTGGCTTCGACAGGGCCACTGGTTGGTGACGACGCGACGCGCGATTGTTACACTTTCTCACGTCCACGTTATTATAGGTGACGGATGTGTCAATGACTTTTCTGATCGATGGCCGATCTACAAAGTAGAACCGATGACCCTGCAGCTTTTCAAGTACGGCATATCTAAATCGGTATACGAAGGCGCGGTTGCAGAGGTCGAATGTTAGGCGAATAATTCCAAGAAGAGCCAGGCGTGGGATGCTAGACACGATTCTAATTCTATTTGTCGAGTGCTGGGATAATTTTGTGCGTGAATCGATTTTCAATTGGGAATCGGGCACCTGTTGTGTTTATAAGCTACATCAAAGTTGACGTTGAGCTTCTACTCGATAAACATTTATCATATATATTTAATAAACTATGAATCATTATCATTAGTTACATCAAAGCCGTTTTGCTTTTGAGCCAAAGTGCGATTTAATTTTGACAAAGAAAAATAGGAAACTCATGCTATATTTCAAGTTAATTTTTTCTGCAGGAAAACATCTAACTGTGCTAATGTTAGTTTTAACGTTTCTTTGTTGTTCTAAAGAATGTACCGGAAGTGGTTTTGATGGAATGCCAAAACTTACAACATAATGATATATCTGTAATACATATTTGGAACAATATGAAGCGCAGAATGTCAAAGTTTTGGAAAATACGACGCACCGCGTTAAACAATACGTAAATTATTACGAAATATAAACTTTCATATAAAGTTCACTTTTGCGCACACGACGTTGGACCAATAATGCTGCAACAGTGGATAATCCGTCTTCTTTTTATTCCAGAAGCTCTCGGAATATTTTCGCTCTATAAAAATACAATTTTTGCACGAGACAGAGAGACCAGAGATTGGCGAATATCGTTTTTAGCCCACTGTGTGGGTGGAACTAGCGACTAACTCTAAATCAACCCTTTTATCAACATCCAGTAGTATTTTTAGCATTAAAATGGTATTTGTAAAACAGCAGTGTGACATACTTCTTCGATTACAATTTTTCTTTTGAAGAAATCAATTATAATATGAAAATTTCTTTTATCAATACCTATTAACATTTATTGTATATCTTTCGAAAGCGTATATTTTTACATTTACAAATACTTGCGTCTCAAAAATCTTATTAGTTACTGGTCATCAAATTACTTACTGTATAATTGTTGTCATAAGAATATACTCAACATCTAGTGCAGTGTCTCCCAACCTTTTTTGTGCCATGCCCCACCTAAGCTTTTCTAAAATTCTTATGTCCCCTACGTAACATATACATACGTTTTAATTTTTAAAAATTGAATTCTTCACTGAAGAAACATAAATGATAGGTTTTAAGAAGAAATCACTAGGAAATTGTTGAGGAAACACACGTCTATTATCTATAATCTAACGTTTATCCAGCCTGAGTAGCGACTGAGAGTCGCCAAACGATTAACTTAAACTCTGGACGAGTCCATTTTCGAATTGCCCCCCTTAACAATCAACGTGCCCCTCTGTGGAGCGTGGGCCCCACGTTGGGAAACACTGATCTAGTGTATTTCATCTTAAACCCTTCAACCACAAAAATATCTACACCCTCGCATTTTCATTGTTGCTCTCTTCAATGTAGAACGAGGCCAGGTAGGACCATCCAACAATAATGAAAACAGTAATAAATATAATAAGAAAATCTTTATTACACCACGCTAACAATTACGTGTGCAAAACCCCATATACAATGAGAGTCAAAAGTAAATATACATTTCAGAAATCTGAAATTACACTATACTTTGTTTACTGTACGTTATATTATAATTGTACGATAATTTATTTATCGTAAGCAATACTATAATTGTACTACTGTTATACAGTATTTATTTATTTGCTATAAATAGCACTATAATTTCATTTTTCTGAGATGTATAGTTATTTTTGACACTCACAGTATTATAACATTTAACTTTAAGTAAATTTTCACGAAACTAGCACGTTATCTACCCCATATGATATCTTTCCCCTAGAAACTACCCGTTTAGCACTCTATTTACCTGATACCTACCAAACAAACACCAACAATGGTGAAAAACGAGTAAATCATTCAAAATATTATATATAGCTTTCCCAAGTACATTAAAAAAGGGAAGCCTTTTGAAAACTACCCCTTTCATTTCTTCCAGTAATAATTAAACCTAAGTAAATCATCCAACATTCGTAAGTTTGTCAAAATGATTAACCCATCAAACGTGGGTATATTTTGAGAAGTCACGCACCCGAAACGTAATTCATGACAAAGCTAGTATACACATATATCGACAAATTAATCTCAGATATATATTTCTACAAACTTTCGGACATCAATACATACACTCGCATACAAATGCAAATATTTATTTTATATATAAAAAAAAAGTACGGTATACGCGCGAAACTAAAATTATTCATATGGTCAAAAATAAACTCGACTAAAATCTTAAACTCGCTTATTTGCCACACCCGTGTTTCGCGAAAGTATCGTTTCGTCGTCTATTGACGACGCCCGTAGTTAAAGGGTTAGGAGAAGGAAAAGAGAATGAAGGGTGAAAAGAAAAAATGCAAATCGAACACGAAATGACTGGTTGCCGCGAAGAGGTGCCAGTTTGGCAAATATGCTAGGAAACGTGGGCGTTTAAGTAACGGTGGTGGTCGTCGGCTGGTGGTTCCCCTCGTTGGACGGCGAGAACGAGGAATAACCACGATGACGAGTCGTCGTCGCGTGTTCCTGGTGGGGGTCGGTGATCTAGCGCGCATGCGCGTAACCGTCATTTTGACGATGCCATGGAGCCGCCGGCGCGCCATACGAACGACGACGGGTCGCGCACTACGAGTAGGGCGCTGGTCGGCTCCGAAACCTCGAAGAAGAAGAACAGAATAAGGAAGAAGTCGAAGAACAGGCCGAAGAAGAAGAAGAAGCGGTGAGGCGGAAGTCAGTGATTGAAGATTATATTCGACGATTTTTTTTTAAACAAACGACTGTAGCAGCAGCTAGCGCGTCGAGGCGAGAAGCTTTTTCAAGCGAGAAAAGCCCGAGGAATAAACGAATCTCTCGGCGTTAAACGAGGTATCTTCGTGAAAAGTCGCGAGTGAAACCAAGCGGACAGGATGTCTTCAGCCATCGCTAAAGCTTCCAAATACACGTACCGCTCCACCGGTGGTGGTACTGCCGATGTTAGCATCGAATACAGCGCCGACCTGAGCGCTCTCACCAGACTGGAGGTAGGTTTTTCGACAAAAAAATAAATAGTCTAGTCGATATGTTTGAAAATACTTTTCGCAAAGGATAGATCTAGGCATATAATACTATCTCGTTCTTACATGTACGCGTTGAACGATTGATTTATACGTAATTTTATTGATTTAGATCTTGATCAGCTATTATCCCATCTAAACTAGCCTATTTTACTTGAATTTTATTTTTTTCTCAATATAATGGATTTTGTTACGATAGTACAAGCATTGAAACGATAAGGATTAATTTTTCGAGAACTGGTGCAAAGTTTGTACGACGTGGTTGTAAAGTTGCTATAAATAACGACGGGAACAGAAGTGATCGCTGCAAACCATCGAATAAAACTATTAATATCCAATGTACATAACAGCTAAGACACTCGCCGAAGAAAATCGAAGGCATCTTTTAATAAGACACAATAACCAACCGGAAATATTGAAAATATTCCATCAGATTCGAATTATAGTATCGGAAGAGTCGAACATATTTTACCGATACCTAAAATATTCATCGAAGTCTACCCGATGACGCAACATAAAGAAGAGCACGAAGAAGACGAAGACACTTAGAGTCTTGTGGGATGTTATTGAAACTATATTATTCGAACGACACGAAAGGAAGATAAAAAAAAAAGTCACGCATGGAAAGTGATCGCTGGTGAAAAGGTGAAACGTCGAGCAGTGACCGATTTCGGGGACAGTGAGACGCGAGAAAGTTCAGTGACCATAAGGGATATTAGTGCCAACCCTGACGAGTAACGAAAGTGTCGTAGACGGTTCTCTATCGGATAGCTCGTGTACAAAAATAGTCGTAAATATCGGCCCTAAATCACGATCGTGCCACTCAAGAGTGACATCTTCCAACGATTTACGAAACATAACTCGATTTTCATCGATACCTTCAATCTGGATCTTCTTCTGGATCTTCAACATTTTTAACTCCTTACGGATTGAATTAAAAGATAACGAAGAAGGAAGGAGGAACCTTGCACTCGTCTATAAATTCAAGTAAGATTGTTCACTTTTTTCCCCTTCTTTTCGCTTCAATTCGAGAAGAATGTTTGCCATTAGCCACGTTCAGGAAGACGTATAGACGAGTGCACGTCCCTCGATTCTTTCGTTGAAAACGACCCCGATAGACGGTCACTGAGAGCGAAGATCCTTCTGTTACCCTGGATGGAACAGCCCATTTCAGAGGCTGTCCATCTTTCTGAAATACATTTCAAGCGTCGGCCTATTGGGTATTTTCGTCAGCCGATTACGTAAAGCACCCGCTCTAATCCTTTTTTGCCTCTCGTTTCAGGACAAAATCCGCTTGCTGCAGGATGACTTGGAGTCTGAGAGAGAGCTGCGTCAGAGGGTGAGTTTTCTGTTGATCCCTTCCGTTGCTACCCCTTTGCAATCTTTCATTCGTTCTAAGGGTTTACGTCGAAGGATTGCTTAGTTACTTTATGTTAAATCGTTCCCTTTTTTTTCGTATCGTTTCCTCATAGTTTTCCCTTATTAGAAAATACCATTTACTATCTTCTTCTTTTCGAAGAGGGATAACAAATAGTTTCCGTACTTATTTATTTAACGTTTCCTTTCGATAATAGTGAATAATTCTTAGCATACATTGCATTCTCTATGTACCTAGTGTTTTGCGTAATAATACTAGTCCTAAAGTTACTTTCAGCATTCAATACGAATGTCGAGAATGTTCCAATTAAGAGTTGCTAATAATTTCCTTAATACCGATGAGAAAGTATCGAAAGAATTCGAAATAGATACACGTCGAGAGTGTAGGGATAAAAATACCAGGACGGTTGGAGATAAACGTTAATTTCGGGACTTTATGTAATCCGGGTATTGTGAATTTTGAAACTGATACAAAAAAAGCGAGGCTGGCCTGCTCTCCACCATAGAGTGGGGAGCAGTAGGTCGAAATGTCCAGCTCTCGAGTCGCGGCTATTTTTGGGGATGCGCGTCTCTTCAGCGTACGAACTCGCATTCCTCTTTCGTGTTCGCTAACATGTATATACATCTACCTGCTTAATAAAAAAGAACTCGCGTAAAACAATGAAACTTTATCAAAAATCCAGTTTAACGGAGAACACCGGCAACAAATATTTGGGAGGTCTTCGAACGATAAAATCTACATTTTTAATTACTTATGAAAACTATTTTAAAGTACGTCGAGAAATAAATAAATATCATTTTCGTTTCAATCGTAAAAGATAGTTTTCTATTTTGTAAATTCTGAGAATTTTAGAGATGTTTGGAACGTGAATTCCGTTGAAAAATATAGCCTGGTATTCTAGAGACAATGGAGGACGGCATTTAAATGGCGCGTTGAATTGAGACAGACTTCCTTCGGTTTCGTTGTTCAGTGAACCACCGAGGAAATCAAATTCATACGTAACATTGCTCTTGATACGCGAGTTGAACTGCTGCCAGCGACGTTTTCCGTGCTTCGGAACCACAAAAACTTGGAAATTACGACCACGTTAAATGCGTATTGCTCAATGAAGTAACCGCTTAATCATCCTCGTGAAAAGTAAATATCTCACACTCCTTAGATCATATTTCTTATTACATAATCTTACGCATTCCTACTAGTATGAGTGTGTTTATTATTCGAATTTATTTTTTAATACTCCGGTATTCATCCGTGAACCAAATAAATTGATATAGCAAAGATTAAAATCGAATGACACTTTTGACATTAAAGTTGAAGGAACTAATTAGATCTTCAACTCGTTCCCGAATTAAAATTAATATTTGAAGGTTACTGCATCAAAATTGTAAATTTAATCCACAGTTGTAGTTTAAAAGAACTTCGACATCCGTTTGTTAATTATTTAAAGTTTGCCTTCCTGTGGAGAACTTCTTTTTCGTCACGTTACAATTGAAAGTCGAATATCTTATTGTTGAAAATTGTTTTCATATTCTTTACAGTAACTTGCCTTGGTATTAAGAATATGTTTCTTTTTTATCGACAATTGGTGAATACAGCAAGAAGCACGGAAGACACCGATGTCTTCCGGAGAACGGACAGTTACGGCGATGTCGCGCGACTCTCTTTTCTCGATAAACGCCTCGTTTGTAATATGAATAAAGCTCCCGATATAGAGCCGGTCCGTACGGAATTAGATCGTTCTATTCGCGGTCCGAAGAAACCTGACGTCAAGCTTGCACCGAGCTGTTCGCGTCGTTCCTCGAGGCCTCTTTCCAAAACAATGCCGCGCGTCTCGATTACACTCGACATGTATCAACATGAACACTACATAACTCAATGAATTGTTGCCTGTAAGCAGCAACGCGTAGAATATGATTAACCATTTGCCCTCCCAATTTCTTTCCAATAACTATTTACTATCTTAAGCGATTTATTTGAAATATACCGCAAGAGACAATCGATTGATAGCAATTAATTATGTTGGAATTAGCATTGGAATTTTGCTTCACTTTGCTTCCCTTTTATATTTCGAAATATAATACGTATTTAATTTGGCAAATTCAAAATGTCGAGTGCAAATGTCAACGTAGGAGTGTAAAGGGTTAAGAATAAGTCGAACACTTTATTGCAGTGTACGTTCTTTTTCATACATTATTGTTCTTTTATACTTTTTGTATTTAGAAAAGAACGGCAAAATATTAGGTGTACCAATGAATAATTTATTTCTCCCGTTAGATTCAACAATTGTTTTTAATAAAAGCAGATGACCAAATCGGTCTTAAATACATTGCTGTTGAGTTGTAATTTTTTACACCTTCTTTTCGATAAGCAATGTTAAGTAATTCCTGTTTGAAAGCTTACTTTTTTGAATAAATTAAATTCAATGACTCATTTAAAATTACTTGCTGGCACACCTAATAGTAAATCTTCACTCTTGTTAGCTAGCGGAAGAAATTCGTGCGATTTTCCTAATAAGGATAAATTCAATATTTCAGTATTTCGCAGACGTAATGTAGAAATGTTCAATTTCATTATCAAATTGTCCATTTGCTACTTTGTTAATTAAAGTCGCGTTTCAGGAAGCTTTAGATTACTCGATTGTTCTACTATAAATTTGCACGAACTGTTTCCGATGCCCGATATAATTCTAACAAATCTCCAATCTTTGTGGAATTAATTTACGTACCAACGTGTCTATTAAATGGCGTATCTATAATAACTTTCTCGTTTAATTTGCAGATCGAACGCGAGCGCGCTGATTTGAGCGTGCAAGTCATCCAGCTGTCCGAACGCCTCGAAGAGGCAGAGGGTGGCGCCGAATCTCAAGTAAGCCTTAAAACTTATTTCCTCTATAAGACTCTAAAAACTGTTAATTGTAATTACTCCCTCTAATGCACGGGTACGGTCCCAAAGATCCACTATTCTCTTTATACTTTTGTTAATTAAAATTTATTAATTCTTACCGTTCTTACTAATATTACTTATATTACTATATTAATATTACTATTTATTAATACTCAGAAACAATTATTACTAATTTATCAATTAAATTCAGTTCCCATTGCGTGTAATAAGATTATTGCTTTATCGTATGACACAATTTCTTGGACATAAAGAGCTATATCCCCATGGGTCCCTCGGACCGAACTCGTGCACTGGAGAGTTAAATTATTCAATTGTTACATTTCTTATTAAAAATCTGCAGTTTGAGATCAACAAAAAGAGGGACACGGAACTGGCCAAACTGCGCAAACTACTCGAAGATGTACATCTCGAGAGCGAAGAGACCGCGCATCTTCTGCGTAAAAAGCACCAGGAGGTCGTTGTTGATTTCCAGGATCAAATCGACCAACTTTCCAAAGCACGTGCCAGGTTAGTCAAATAATCGAAGTGATCATTTTTTTTTTGTAATTTATACAGTTAATTAAGAAAGTACAGAATCATCTGTACATATTTGAGGAACTTCACTCAATTATTTTTCATTTAATGTTTTAACGTATACATTTAAAAATAATGATTCATATTCTGACTACAGTAGGCTCTTTATCGATGTTAGTAATTGATTTTGGGTTACTTTCTTCCTTAATCGGTATACAATTATAGTATACGGTCGAATACTTTTGCAACTAACTGCATATTCTTCCATTTTTATATTTTTTATCAAAGTAAATTTCCTATTTTACATTTAGCAAGGAATATTTTTGTATTCTTTCCGTTTGTTTTTTCACTATACTGATACAGGATTATTCTAACACGAACAACGGTAGAAAAGTAGTCACCCTAATACATTTGTTATACACTGTTTAAAACAGTTACATAACCATTTACTCAATTACCTTCGGTAGCATTAGTCTATTTTTAGTATCGATACCGCACTTTATACGAACTTTACAATATATTACACAAACTAGACGCGAATATTTCTAAAATAATCTGAAGTTACCCAAAAATATCCTCCCCCAGTTATTTCTAGTAACTTGTTTGTAACGGCGCTGCTTCCAATAATGCCAATAATATATACAAAATTTTCCTTCGAACAAAACCATTAAGTTCAATTTATATTATCCGAAAATACAATCTCCAAATTCTAACTCGGTCAAATGGCAGACACTCAGCTGTTGTGTTACATTATTCAGATACGTTTCCTGTCAATGCATCGACATATTACCTACACCAGACTTGCCAACCGATTCCACTTCCAGCAATATTAAATCCGTGCAATAAGACGAAACGAGATAACATTCGGTCCGACAGAATCCAAACACGCACCGAGCCTCGACAGGGGGTAGGTAACGCCGGAATCGGAACACCAATAAACCGTGGTTAATTATATACACCTGTGAAAATAAAATCGCGGCCTCGCGATCTCGCTCTTTGAGGTCAAAGCGCGCGAGCGCCGGGCCAAGCGTCAATAAACAGTTCACCGGAAGTACGAAGATTCATCGAAACCCAGTTTCGTTTTCCGTTTATTCGTTAAAAACGGAGAAATCTTTTGGAATCGGAATGGAAACGAAACGGGTGAAAGGGAATGAAAGCGAAGAGAAACAAGTTGGAAAACAAGGATGAATCACGCGATACTTCGTTAATTATAGCAAGCATCGCGCGGAACGAAAGCGTATTCGAAAATTGCGGGAATTATACGCGAAGTTACTGGCCCCTGGCCAAATAACGAACCTACTCGCACCTGAAATACGCGTAGACTCGATCCCCCGGCACTTCTAAACATAACCCGCGTCCTTTTCGACGTCCCGGCGCCCCGACGCACGATACCACACGTTACAAGGACGCCGCGGTTTCGAAAATTCGCTAAACTGTCATCGAGACGCCGTCTATTACCCCGTTTTAAGATAGATCTATGTTAGGTTTCAAAATGTCCAAGCTCTTCTAAGTCTGTTCCTTGTTGTCATCGTGTAGGAATGCTAGTTAAAGTCACGAGGATTGGCAAGGTGGAGAGGGTGAGCGATGGAGTGATTGATCGCATTTTCGAGATCTTTTTAGAAACACTGGGATCTCACTTTTTTTAGTTAAAAATAGTACGATTCGTAGGTTCGTTCGATCGCAATTAAATTGGTCCAAATTATACGAAACTCAAAAGAAATATTACATTTCTTCGTCGCATAAAAGTTCGCAAAGGGCCTGTTTCGAAAGTATTTCTGTAACTTTGGCACAAGTGGAATGGTTAATCAAGAATCTGGCTTGAAATCGGAGCCCATCCAGATTCCGTTCTAAATGTACTTTCCAGTGAAAGCAATTACGACGTTTATACGTCAACGGCGTCGCGACGAAGCAACAGCTAATTGCCTCTTAATATTTCAACTGGCCAAATAGAACTAGCCTGCAGCCACTAACGGAGGCTGAAAATATAAATGAGGACTAGTTAAGGCGTTACAAACGTGAAATGTTTGTTCCACCAACTTTCGCGAAAACTTTCAAGAAAAGTGCAAATTTAGCCTCGCTTTTCCTACGTTTGTGCAGCCTTTATTTCAATTACACCGAGAGGTGGAAAACGAGAATCTGGAGTATTTGTATGGTGTCGTAAAAAGTTTCCACCTGCTGGTACGAGTAAGACGCTTAAAGCACCGTTTAAAACAGATGTGTCTCATCTTTCAAGCTGCTTTCGCCTCTTTATTGTGCAACTTCCATTATTTTCTTGTTACTCGCTCGTCCCGTGCGCTCCCCTCAAATCTTTTCTTTTTCCTTCATTTTCTTCCCACTTATACAAGCATCCTTTCTTTACCCACTTTAAAGAGTCGCTTTCGTTTCTGACGCCACTTTACGTAATCCGTAAACTCTCTTTCCTCTCAACTTGTATAACTTCTCTTGCCACCCTGTTTCTTCTTCTTCCCGGGTATTTATGTATCCTCCCGCTCTTCGCAGCAAATACAGGAATTCCATTTCTTTACAAATTCTCCGCCATTCACCTTCTTTCTACGTTTAAGCAATCTCTAAATCTTTCTCTTTAAAAATTCCTGTACCGTTTCATTTCCATTTATACCCCTTTCTTTTTTTTTTTTTTATTATTTACCCTTGTGCGCCCTCTGATTGTCGCGAGACGTGAAAAATTAGAGCACGAAGACTTACTTTTCCTATTCTCTTCCACTCTTTCACCACTTGGCTCAACTTTTGCGATTTTCCCCCTTTCGACTTTCTTCCTTCGTCTCTCGTTTGCTCTCTCGAACCATCCCTTCCTCTCTCACTTTCTCACGTTTTTATTCTTCGACTGACTCCCCCCGCGAGACGCTTTGCTCACGCGGTCGCTACTCGGCTTATGACTATTTTTAACCGTGCGAGTCGCGCGGCAATCCACAACCCCGTGTTGCCGCGCCATATTAGTACAGGCGACCGGGCCGGATCCCCACTATCCTCGGAATCGGCCGACACCTTACACCCTCTCTGTGTTACGTGTAGGTGGACCATCGATATCATGGTGATCCGATTCCCTATTTCTCTCTTCACGTTTCTGTATTTTACCTATGTTCATTTGTCGAGATTTTATTAAATGGTTACCAGGAGGTAGTGATGGTATTTGGAACGCTTCGAATCGCTTTGAATGGATATCGTGTATCAAACGATAGATTCGAATCACTTTGAACATGATTCGAAGCATAAAATTCTTGAAAGTCTTAATCGTTTTGGAAGCCTTGAAAGTCTTGCTTGTCTTGGAAGTCATAATTCGTTATATGTTAGTAACTCCAATTTCTTAGATTTTCTTTAATATTTTGTGCCAATAACACTACTTGCATAAAAGTAATAGGAATGCTTGTAAGATTCCGAATTGTCATTAAGTTTTCGAAACTTATCGAAACTCTCAAGACTTCCAGGATTACCAAAATTTTCAAGACTTTCAAGACGACCAAGACTTTTTGACTTCGAATCGTATTCGAAGTGATTCGAGTTTTTCGCTATTCTACAGATTCGAAGCGATTTGAAGCGTTTAAAGTTCCGTCATTACCAAGAGGTAACGAGAAGACAGTGCTTTAGCCCTTTTCTAACCCATTAAGGATCAACGTTGAGTTAACGCAACATTTCATTTGCAGCTTCTTCAAACTTTATGATATTATATAACCTGTGTAGAAGAAGAAATGGTAACGAAAAGATTAGTTGCAGATTCATAGAATACCTTTTCGTAAACACGTCGATGAAAGACGAAATTGGCGAGAAAAGAATTGTAAATGAAATGGTGCATCGAAACACGTTAGTCTTAAAAGCGTTAATGTTAATCTGCAAGAATATGTAAGACACCCAGAATGAAAAACAGCTTATAGAACGTCTTATTTGTTTGATTATGCTTGTAAAAGTATGAATTTGCATAAAAATGCACAGTGTTATCATTACCGTTGAATTTATAATTTTTTGGTACCGTTATGTCTTAAAGGTGTCATGTGCCACATTTCTAGTATGTATCTATCCTAAAAGTGGCAGGTCAACGAAATCATATTCTCTAATTCCACAAAGATATATTTTGCACGCAGCTTACGCAATAAGAATAGCATAATTTTAATAATTGCTGGCTAGTGAACTCGACGACGGCACTTCTAGAATTTCTAGAATTAATGACAATCAACCGAGTATTGAAATGTCAGCTGTGCGCCCGAAATAGCCAATGATTAATGATATAGGGAAATTGGCAGAACAGTTGCATCAGGTCAACTTGCTTCGAGGCAGCGATTTTGCGAGATGTTGTTCTTGGACATTGTTTAGAGGAAAAGATTGCAGCTGCTGTTTTTGTTGGCACTGCTGTAAAACGTATGACGATTGATGATACAGCGTCTGTGGAATTTCGCTGCATTCCCCGTGCTTTGAAATGATTTAAACGTAAAGAAAGTATTATACAGTGGTAGTTGATACCGATACCGAATTGTATTTACACTATCTTCATTTTTTTTATAAACAAAGACACAAACTGTCTCCCCTTATATTTGAGAAATAGACGAAACTTTAAATTGTAAGGAAGCACTTTCTCAACGTGCAATTGACGATCTTTACAGAGCTGACAAGGAAAAATCGAAGTTCCAACAAGAGGTATACGAACTCCTCTCTCAGCTGGACAATGTTACCAAGGAAAAGGTGATGTCCATCAAGACGGTGGAGAAACTCGAAATACACGTCGCTGAGCTTAACGTGAAAATTGAAGAACTGAACCGCACCATCGTCGACATCACCAGCCACAAAACCAGGCTCTCTCAGGAGAATATTGAGCTGACGAAGGAAGTACAGGACTTGAAGGTAAATAATCCCAAAACCATTATTGTTTCGTACTTAATCCACACGTATCGTTTGAAAGATCTATCGTAGTTAAATATAGTCGTTCGTGTTTATATTTGGTCACGTTTCTTAATTATAATTTTAGTCTCAATTTTTAATTTAGCTTAAATTTCACGGACATATGCCTCAAGTTATCAAGTATACAAATAACAATTAACACGAATGTCGCTGTGACGAAATTGTATTAGGTGTTTCGGTTATTTTTGAGGGCTCACTATAAATGTCTACAACTAAAAATTTACTAGATAAATGGTTAATACGGTTACTCGCACCTAACGACGTACGTCAAGAATCAATATAGAATAGATCTTTTTACTCTAAGATGCTTTGGAGGCGTGTGAAATTTAAATAATTCCAAGATTGTCGAGCAATCAACACGATGATTCAAGATCATATAAACCAATGTTTTCTTTCTGAAGTTATTTTTCATTCTATTCCTACTTCCTTTATGTACGCTTAATACGAATTTATTTTATTGCAAATGTCGTAGGTCAACATCGAGAACGTTATTTACCTGAGGACCCAAATCGCAGGTCAGCTCGACGATGCTCGCCGACGCCTCGAGGATGAGGAACGTCGTCGCTCACTGATTGAAGCTTCCTTACATCAGGTATGCATTACTTTAATTTTCTATGACGTTAAGTATCTGTAAGTGTAAAGCAAGATCATAAGTTCACCTTCGAAATGCAACCGTTCATATTTTTAAAAATAATTATTAAATAGGTGGTATTAGACTTCAATCGGATCGGATTCTTTTTTGAAACAAGAGAAATTTGTTTTCATGCATTTCTTTTATTTTGAACAAATAGAGGATATATTTAGTGTTCATACTGATACCATATCAAGCAGTATCAATGGACGTAGATATCAGAAAGTATAGGTACTTTGTTTAATACCTACATAAGAGTGTCGATATCTGTTTCATACTTACATGGAAATATTTAGACCTATTTGGTACCTACAAGAAAGTATCGATATTTTATTGGTTTTCTTCATTAGATTTTATTAGATCGACTTTACTAGATCCTATGTATCCATCATTTCCCCTTTACGCACATTTATGTATATGTTGCATTATTTCAACGCATAATTCTGAATGCGCACATTATTTCTAAAACCCATATATTGATACTTTCGAAGTAATATTAGACACCTATCAATATTTTAGTAAATTATCAATCGAGTATCGATTGCTAATTTACTTTATGAGTACCAATATTCCTATTGGTTAGGAATCGTTTCAAGAAACATCGGTATGAAAAATTAATACCGAGTAACTAAAATATCGATATCTTTAATTGAAGGTAAATATTTTGAATATCACCAACAGTATAAGTATCAGTCCGATTACTATTTATATCCTTAAGATTATTGATTTTTCCTTACAATCATAGATATAAAAATAGCACATCTAATCGAGATACATAATAATTGTCTACAGGTTGAATCAGAATTGGAATCCGTTCGCATTCAATTGGAAGAAGAATCCGAAGCTCGTTTGGACATTGAACGTCAATTGGTGAAGGCCAATGGCGAAGTACAAGTCTGGAGATCTAAGTATGAGACCGAAGCCAACGCTCGCGCCGAAGAGGTAATCAAGCGACATTTAAAAAACCTCATAAAAAGAGACAAAATAGCCTAAAAGAGCTAAGCATAGCTTTAAATTGCTACTAATTATATTAAACGATATCACTTCATCTTTCGTGTATGTAATTATATACATACATGTAACATAAAATGTTTCCTAGTATTTTTCTTTCATTGTTAGCTTGAATGTTATTTATTTTGAGTAAAATGTCGATTGAATGTTACAGGTAGAGGAACTGCGTCGCAAGTATGGTGCTCGCATCCAGGAACAAGAAGAACAAATTGAAACACTGCTCGTGAAGATTAACAACCTTGAGAAGCAAAAATCACGCCTCCAATCTGAAGTAGAAGTTTTGATCATCGATTTAGAGAAGGTAAGATTTCAAAACTCGTACGATTCTATAAAACCTTTATCCGTGTTGACTATTTAAGCTACAATGTTACATGCACCAACTTAATACTTAAAATATCTCACTGTGTTACTTTTCTAAATTGTGTTATCTTCAATTGAACGTTGCTATACCGTACCGAATGAAATATTTATAATTAAACCATTATCATTAGCATACTTAAAGAAATTAATGTTAAGTACATTTTAATTAATTGAATTGTCTACATATACGGCATCTATGGGAAAATATGAACGATTTGGTAAGAATTCACAAATTCCGAACTACGCGAAGCTTCAATAAAATACTCCTTTCAATATTTACTGTTATTCATTTGTAACTTCATTCATTTTTAAGGCCAATGGAACAGCTCGCGAACTACAGAAACGCGTCGAACAACTGGAGAAGATTAATATCGAACTGAAGTCTCGTTTGGAGGAAAGTGTGGCAATGTACGAACAAAGCCAACGCGATCTCCGCAACAAACAACAGGAACTCCAGCGTACCAATGCTGAACTCGACAAGACTCGCGAGCTGAAGGACCAACTTGCTCGTGAGAACAAGAAATTGGGCGGTAAGCAATTACACAAGTATTCGATCCAAATTAATTGGTAATTTTTTAACACTGTCGCGACCGTCTATTATCGAACGAAGACGCTTAGTTAAACATCGCGTATAATTTTCCAAATTTCATAGCTGAATAGTGCAAGAGTATACCGTTTAAACGTGTGCAAATATAAAAGATATTGCTTCCTATTAGGATGCTTATAATCGTCTAAAAAAGTTCGATTTAAATTGATGGAAAATTGCTAGCAATAACAAATCTGATAGGACTGCTTGAAGTTACTAAGTACAGGTGGATCTCCTACAACGCGGTAGATACGTTTCTTGAAAATACACTATGGAACTGTGACATTATAGGAAAATTGCCAAATTTCCTAAATCGCGTTGTAGGAAAATTTCCGCATTTTTTCAACCGCGTTGTAAAGGAGAATAGGAGATTCTTTATTAAGGTACCTTAATATCTCGTTGTAGGAGATTCACCTGTATACTTCTTGGAAACGAATATATACAATGAATTTACTGCAACGTGAAACTTAACAAGTATACATTACCGCTATGCAGCTAAAAAATTTAAAAACACTTCTAATATCAACAATCCTAATATTCTTTATCGGAATATTAGGATTCCGATAAAGAATTTGAAATGACTTAAGATTACGTTACCGGCCACGAATATGTTAATACATCCTTTAGTCAAATGAAAACTTTTATTCTGTAATTGTTACAGATGATTTGAATGATGCCAAGATCCAGCTGGCTGACATGAACCGCAGACTCCACGAATTGGAACTCGAACTCCGTCGTTTGGAGAATGAACGCGAGGAACTTGCTGCTGCCTACAAAGAGGCTGAAGCAGTAAGTGAAAGGATGATTATCTTATTAGTTTTATACTTGTAATCCATCAATTTCGATGTTTTTGGTTGAACGGAAAGTTCACGCATTTCTATTTTATTATTAGGTACCGGAATAAGTTTCCTTAGGTTTCCCTATCACAAATGTATTCGAATCAAATTTTTATAGCATTTTGCAAAATTACGTAATAACGATGGTATTATTGTATAAGTAAAATTACATTTGAAGGATTTTTGGATAGCTTAACCCTGCTGCGATCCTCGGATCGTTTTCCACTCAACTGTGTTTTTATTTGCTTAAAATATTTCCTACTTTCGAAGAAAGTATAAAAGGATTGTTATTAACATTTGTAAATTCATATCTGAATTTCTATGTCGAAGGTTCCTCTTTCGCAAGATTATAAAACTTTTCTACAGAAAACAGAGTTTAACAAAAAAAGTGGATTATTCATTGATAGACATAATATATAGCAGAATGTTACGAAATTATCTCGTAGAAAACGCACGAACTTTTCGTTCAACCCAAGATAAGTATAGGAAGTATAGATAAGTATAGGAAATTCGAATTATTGTCTTCATTAACCAAAACGTTTTATCTACTTATCCTTCATTTCTCACGATATTTTAAAATATTTAAAAGTCAATTCTGTAAAAGGATCTAACGGTTTTAAAAAATAGTATTACTTGTTTAAAACCTCAGCTTTCGCTTATTCAAAAATGTTAATTAGAACAATTAGACCAAGAGGGTCAGAAAGTAGAACTGACTTTGAAAAAGTGTATCGATTACAGGGACGCAAGATTGAAGAGCAACGTTCCCAGAGATTGTCCGCTGAATTGACCCAACTTCGCCACGATTACGAACGCCGCCTGACCGAAAAGGATGAAGAAATCGAAATCATTCGGTAAGTACTTGAATTGCTTGCTGTGTTTTTCTCTTTTTTTTTTCTTACTTTGTTCACTAAAAGTTGTACCAACTTATTTTACACGTAACAATAATAATAGCTTCTGATATAAGGTACATCACACATAATCCTATAATTTTACTATGCAAATAAAATAATTTGTAGAGCATTTCATAGTGAAATGTAGTTTTCAGGTGATATATTTAATGATCTTATGTTAATGAATAGACAATACTTTGTTTCCTTTATCCTAAAAGTGTTTGGACACGTAAAACGTTCACACATTTAAGATAATTAATACTGAACCGGAAGTTAAATGAGCAGGTACCCAAAATATCGCCGTTTCCACACAAAATCAAATGAATCAAAATTCTATAACCAGACTGCGGATTTTTATGCAAATTCATAGTTTTGAAAACGCGGCTAGAGGAATAAAACCTAAGTAAAAATTACCTTTACGTTCTAAATATAACAATGCGTGCCATATTTTGGATATTTTCTATAATTTGCACATTAGGTGCATCCTATAATTATTCGCATAGTTAAACTTCCCATAAACGTATAAAAATTCGCAGTTTTCAAAATTTCCCAATTCCTTATCATACAAACATCGCATTATTTATTATCCTCTAACCTCTGCATGATTTGTTTCACACATTGAACAATCTAACGTCCAATCGCGTTACATAAACGAGGTGGAAATTTACAACCTAGCAGTGTACTCTTAGAACAAATGCAAGTGGAAAAAGAAAGTGTGCGTAAAATAGAGAGTACGAATTTTTAGCCACGATCCATGATGCAATGAATTTTATTTCTGGTACAACCACCGTGCGGGGCACCCAACTATCAACAAACGCGCAGTTAATTTTATCATCGATCGATCGCATCGATTAATCATCCAAAGTGTCTTCCTATTGGTGAAACGTTCAAGGGAATATCCTGTTATGATCTAATTTATTATTTATTTGAGAGTGTACATAGAGAAACCGTAGCTTGCCAAGTGCGAATCGTCATCGAATGACGATCAAACTCGTCAACTTCTTCTTGGCTCGGATCTCTTCGATGTACGCGATGCCAAGTGCTCGATATATCGATTATCTCATACCACTGTGAATGGAGTTTATAAAGATCGGATACGCAACAAGCAGTCGAGATACAAAGATGAAGAAGATAGTGAAAAGAATTGAACGCAATGAGAAATAACGGAATAATTGCATAAGAGGAAATGGAAAAAGTAATACTGAAAAATACATAAAATCCTGGAACAAAATTATCTTTTTACGATAATGAAAACGATTGGAGGAATAAATATAAAATTCATCGTACAGTAAATATGAAACGACGAAAATGTCTAAAACGTAACACACAAAAAAAGAGAAATTATAAGAAAACTACTTTCCATTGTATTTTAAATGGAATTGTTATGGAATATTTTAGAATTTTTACAAATTCAATTCAGGCATCATAAGTAATGTTATTATCGAAAACATTGATAGCAAAGATGTGTCTGCTGATAAATTTGATATAATATAATCTAAACATAAATTATCGAACCGTATAAATTTGCAACACGTATTTAAGATTAAACTCTACGCTAAAAATTAATAGATATTATTAAAACTATAGCACATTAATTTGACATAAAAATCAAGTGGAATATCCAATTGAATTTTCGATCGAATCATGAAGAGTGTCATGACGTTTTGGGTCATTACTTGAACCGAGTATCAAATGCATGAGCAATGCGCAATCCGACTATTAATAAACGTCGTTCAACACCGATCAGTCACGATCCAATTATTAGCCGAGAGGTGCTGATTGGCCGTTCCCAATGTGGCAATCGTAAAAAAAAGCTACAAAAGATACCAGCGCATTTGATCGGCCCAATTTTTCTCGATCGTTTCGTTACAAGTATCACGTCCATTCGTCCGACTATGAAAATCTTGTGAGTAAACTCCGCAACTGTACCCCTAAGAGGATCCCCTGTATCTAACATGTATCTACATTTAACCCCACGAGCACTGGAAACAATACAACATTCAATCCTTTCTATTCAAGGTAGATGTTGGATGAAACATTAACAATTCCTACACAAATACTCGAAACAAAACTTGTCAAGCGCCCCACAAAAGTAAACGTTTCGAAGGAGCAGTTTGTCAGGAAAGTATTGCAGAATCAGTGGTCGTTATCTCTCGGTGACGATTGATATTTGTGTTACCGTAAAGTGTAATCGTCGAGAAGAAAAGAATTGGTGTCGAAAGAAAATTGCGAAACAAATTTTCTAGCAGCAAGTAAAGAAAATAGTATACCGAAGCAGAGAAAAAAGGCAGACCGTTCAGAGAAATTCCTCTTAGAAGTAACGGTATTACACGAAGCTCAACTCAAGGAAAGTTTCAAGCGACCTAACCTACGGAAAGAGAAACGTCGAGAAAACTCTGCAGAAGACGAAGAAACATCAACCATTCGAACAAAGAACTCTTCGAGTGCTTAAGGAAAAATTCCGAAAGAAAATTCTCTTCCATTGAATCAGAGATTCTATCCATCTAAAGAAATTATATTAAATAAAAATGGCAAGCAAGATGCCACCAATGTACGTACCTCTGGAACCAAAATGGAAACACTGGCCCACTTATATCTACGACCAGAATTACAGCTACGGAATAAACTTTTACCAACCAATGCTGGAATACCTCGACAGACAAAGTCGAACTTCGTCATCGCTACGTGATTATCGTTCACAAAGAAGGTTAGAACCTCCAGAGTTACCCTGGTCAGATGGCAGAGCCTTATGGGAGAACAAACCGGTGGAAACTTATTCGAGACACGAATTAATCAAACGGGCGATCGATGCGGAAGATCAAGCCAGGGATCACCTGAACACTTTTAAGGTATTGTTGGTGAACAAAATCTAGCGAAGTCGTGAAATTAGTGGGGGTATTATGTTGGGAACGCGGATTTGATTAAATCACCGATAGATTTGAAACATTTGTGGAAAGTCAAAGTGTCTAGGAACAGAAGGGTTCGAGGTTTTATGAAAATTATTAATTCTAACTCTTGAAAATCGATCCGATAACTTCAGTGGATCAAATTCGGCCTGTAGGTTTGATGCAAATGATGGGGATTTCGTCACTCTGTTATTCGCTTGTCAAACTTTTGTTAATCCTTTTGTTGCGGCAGATTTAAATATCAAATACATGCAACATTGTAGACTGCGAAGTCATTGATTCTTTCAACCGAAGAAAACGAAGAAGTGGTTAAAATCTTGAATCGAATTGCGTTACAGAAATATTTTTGATTTACAAATGCCTAAACACACCGATAATTTCGGATAAGTAAAATTAATTGCCGCAAAGCGCCAACAGCGCGCAATGAGCAATTTTTTCATCCCCCATAATCATTAACAGCAGCGAAAGGATTCATTTTCATATTTTCAATGAGAAACAATTGACTGTTATAATTGAAGAGTCCGTATAAAAAACAACCCTTGTCAAAATTAATTTGACAAAGAAATTTGTTAATGAAAAATTAAAGATCCTAGAAAGTGACGAAAATTGGCAAGGGTTGCTTTTACGGATGCGGTACTCGAGTCCCAAAACCTTGAAACTCCTCGATGCACAAAAAGTTTCGAATTCTCGAAACTCGAAACTTTGTACCACTTTTATGATTCGAAACTCTTCAAACTTAGGTAAATAGTAATCTATATAAATAATGCGAATATTTTCACAATACTTTATGTAGATAATAATCTAATAGAATTTGCGTTTAGACTTCAGACTCACTTTAATCCATTCAATTTCACTAATTCATTACAGTCGTTTGTAACTGAATTCAAGTTTCATTTAATTAGATTCAATATACTATAATTTGATCTTCTAAAATACATTTATTAGTATCTTAATTCATGGCGAAATAGTCCTTACAAATAAAAGCAAGGGAATAAGGATTCAGAGTTTCGAAAATGTTGAGTTTAGCGAATCTATAAATTAGGTTTTCGACTCATCTCTGGTTATTTTTTTGTTGCAATCGTTTCAATTGAAGTTCCGCTGAAATATGCGAGTAAGGTTCGTGTAAAAAGAAAATACCGATCACTTTGTATCGAGCCATAGGCCGACTTTGCTCGCTTCTTCTTTTGCGATCTACAATAATTACATCGTAGAAGATCCTAAATTTGGAAGTTCCTAGATTTAGACCTTCCACAGCTTTATTTACGACTACGCTAGATTTCTTCCACCGACTATCGAATTGGAGAACGGAAAGTGAAAGCCGGGATCGAGCGTGGAAAAGCGGTTAGGCGCCTTCGCGACTGCCTGACCTTTTCGTTTGCTAAATTTGGCGCCACGGAAGGGGCTGCTCTTCTTCGGGCAGACTTTGCATGACGCCGGATGCCTGACGCGCCTCTTGGCGACTTTCGCGAAGACCTCTGTCAATCTAACGGACGTAGGAACGAATTCCTCGTGGGAGGAAAGTCATGGTCGCTGGGAATTGCTATTAGGTGCTCTGGGTGGGGTTTATGATCTGGGTAAATGGGTTTTAGGGTTTCAAAGATACATCAGACGGCATTTACGTAGGATCCATTTCAATTTGGATTATTATCATTAGTAGATTGCGGATTTTTATGCAAATTCTTATTTCTATTAAGAAAATTAATGAAATTGAACCTTTGAACGGAGAATTGTTTCACCCTCGAAATACAGTAACCTTTAACTTTGAATATTGCGTATCTGTTTCCATATTAAATTGATTCTGTACCTTCTTAAACATTTATGGGAATTTTACCTGTGCGAAAAAATGCAAGGTTCGCGTAACATACAAACATACATAAAATACTACAAGGAGAAGCACACATTATTATATTTAGGGGATGAAACTATAATAGTTTTTACGTATGTACCATTTGTCCGGCTGGGGTTTTTAGAAATGTAAATTTGCATAAAAATCCTGTCTAATCGTCGTTATGTTGGGACTAGATTTTGTGTCCTTTCAACCCTTACATTAATTTTGTTTTTTCTATTTCACAAAAGACGTTAATATAGCTGCTTAGAAAACAAAATTAAAAATTGCAGTTGCACGCTTTCCATAATTCTATTTAAATTTATAGATTATCATTCTAGTTTAAAAGTTGTTTATTTGGATCGACATTTGTTCCAATTCCTTTGAGCAACAAAAGTTAAACGATTTTATTAGAATATATAGATTGCAAATGTTCATGCAAATTCATATCTTTATAAATATAATTAAGAAATTGGACTTTAAATACAAGCTAGTTTTCTGCTAGGAATATTATTAAGAGTATTCAAAGTACTAGTTGGATATTTTGTGTAGCTTTTGATTTTATATACATTTGTTGCTTTTTTTGGAATTGCACAATAGGCAACGCATCCTTAGTCAAATAATCGATTATTTAAAGATTCTTGATATCGAAATACTTGTACGAAATCCATTTCCTTCAATACAACTCGCGATGCATTAAGACGCAATCTTTGTTGTATTTTGGATGTCAAGGCTGTACACTATAGTCGAATCGAACAATTGGCATTATCTTCCTGAACAACATTGTTGTTTATGCATTCGTCCTATGTTCACGAGTCAAAATTAAACGCGGAATTAATTCGATATAGTTAAACTCTAAAAATATTGCAAAGAAAGAAATGCAAATCTAATAAGGGATAAAGGTTTATTATTAGCGAGACGTAGACGTTTCCCTTGCGCCATTTTATATTTTTACTATCTTTAACCAATATTAATTATATCTACCTTAGGATATTTATACTAGCCGATCATTTTTTTAAGAACATCGCATTACTTTCTCAATGAAAAACCTCGTTTGTCTTTTTTTGCAGAAACTTCATAGCATATTTGTTTTAATTTAAAAGCATCAAAGGAAACTTTCAATAAATATTAAACGACGTAAGATCCCTCTATGAAATTAGACGTCATAAGAATGATAATCCAAATATGAAACGAGTACATTTGCAAAAGCCCCTAAAATAGAATCCGCTCGTATTACTATCGATAATATTTATTCTATAATTCGTTCTAATAACTTTAGCCCGTGACGCCTTATTGCCGCCCCACTGTCACCGAATCTTAATTTAACGCGTTCCCAGCGAGCCATTGGCGGAAAATTTCCTGCGTAAATTGAATTCAGGAGGCGGTAGAAATCGGGGATTCCCTAAATCGCTTATTGTTATTAATACCAGCCAAGCACCGCCATCGGTCCTACGTCCATACGTTAGAATTCGTCACGGAAGGAAATAAGAATATCGCGGAAGCCACGATAGGCGGTTGGCAGCCACGATCATTTGGATCGTTCTCGTAGAAGCAACGAAACTGATCGAGAGCAACTCACAAGGAGGCTGCCAAGTCTCGCGGTGGTTACATTAAAAAAAAATCCATCCCGTATCCCGTGTGTGTCCCGGGGGCCGGAAAGCTAGAAGCTTGCTTCGGATTGGCAGTCGTTCTCGAGTCTCTAGAGAGAGTCGATCGAGAGTGTGCTCCGTCTTCGGTCACTTTCGAATTCTGGACCGCTGCGGCTAAGTTTAGGCTCAGCCCGACCGTCCTCGGACCACGCACCAATAATCGTAGCGAAGGTTCGCGTCCGCGAAAACCACGTCCCGTAACCGCTTTCTCTCTCCTTTGGCTCCGTCTTTTTGTCTCGGGTTAATTGTCGCGATATCGTAAGGATCGATCCGGTTCTAACGGAACGTGAACATCTACGGTGACGATCGAACACCAGAATCAAAGGAATAGACGTGAGACTGATTTACTGCTTTCGCCTGTCCAAAGATAGCGAATCGCTCGGACTTCAGCTTATCGAAGACAGCGCAAGCCAGCCACGTGACCAGAGAAGTGTTTCCCCAGAAACTCGAAGAGTTTCGATTAAATCCGTTACCCTTACTCGTAGAAAGTGCACGCGTCAGGGCTCAAGCTAGACAGATCGAACGAGAAATGGCCGATATCGATTTTCAATCACTCAGGGACATGCAAACCATGTCCGAAGTGAAGAGCGCACTCGAGCATGGGAAAGATCTGCGTGGAAAATCGGCTAGATCCATCGAGTTTCATTTAAGAGCGGAAGCTTTGAAGAATCTGAATAAGAGCAAAGAATTGGCTGACATCAGAAAGTATCAGAGAGAGAATGCCGCGTCTAATTGGTTGTTGGATAGCAGAGAGCACCTGAGATTGATGGAAGAAAGAACCAGGAATCTGATTGATGAGGATAGGCTGACGGCACCGTTGAACTGCCTGAGCAGGGAGCTGAAAGGATACGAGGAGAAGTCGAGCAACTACTACTTGGACAAGAGGTATCGACATCCGACCAGACCCAGGCGATTGTACGGATGCCTGGGAATCAGGCCCCGTGATTAAAGGATGGAAATTCTAGTAGATTAGTAACCGTGTGGGTAAGACTAATGTGACACGGAGCAATGAAGGCAATAAACGATTAATTGAGAAGCTATTGAACTGTCGTTTGATCCTCGCGGCTTTTAGATATTAAATTAGGCAATCAAATGTACTTTGAAGTTTATCATTCATTTTCTTTTGTTGTTTTATTTTCATACAATCTTATTGGTTTTTTTTTCTTTGTCGAAATTTTTATTCGAACAATCGTTACAAATTCATATTCTTTATTTAATAATCATTCCTCTCAAGCATCGAATCAAAATCGGCATCCAATTGTCATACTACATATGTTTGTTATATTTACATTTCAATTCATTTCTTTTTTTGTTTTCATTAAGTTTTGAAACTTTTCATTAAAATTTTGACTAGAGCAACTAAAAATTCGTAGTCTTTGGGTTTATTATTCAACGGAACACGTATCATTCTTTTCAAGCATCAGGACACAAACATATTACGCGCATCTTGTTCCATAAATACACTATCCACTTGTGATAATACAAACACATTCGGAACTATTGCATCTGTTGCCAAACTAACTATGCATCAAACCATCTAACTCTGCATCTGCGAAATAGGCAAAGCACGAAGAATTCCTGGTAACCTAACCCTTGTTGCATTACTAAATATGTTACTGGTAAAATGTCAAGCATCTCTAAACGTGTTACCCTTGAATGTTCACCAAAGAAGGATATGCCTGCAAGTATAATCGCAATAAAACAAAGGTGTGATACCTTTGAAGATCCAAACATTTGCTGTTATCACCTGGAAACTATAATATGGTTGTGAAACCCTTTAGAATGGTTGATTCGGGTATCGGTATGTTCATACGAAATGAAATAAATTAGCAAGCAGACCAGTATCGAGATCGAGCAGCTGAATGCCCGCGTGGTCGAGGCGGAGACGAAGCTGAAGACTGAGGTACAGCGCGTTAAGAAGAAGATGCAGATCCAGATCACCGAGCTGGAACTGTCCCTGGACGTTGCCAACAAGAACAACATCGATTTGCAGAAGACCATCAAGAAACAATCGCTCACTTTGACCGTAAGTGGATAATATCGAATTGACGCGTAAGCTCGTGACGCTGTCTTTACTCCATTATTTGTAATCTCTGAGAAACAAATCGGTAATTTAATTCTTTACGGTCAAAGTACGGGATATTCTTGGAACAACATTTTTACTATTCTTATCGTAGGCTGGGGAAAATATTATTTTTTACAAAAACATAACAGTCGATCTAGGTAAAATTAAATCGTTTAATTTGTTAAATTTATTAAGCAAATAATGAATTGATCCTACAACATTCAGCGCGCAAGAAAAGCTAATTTTTATAAATGTGACGATTAGACTGCGATTTTTTATGCAAAGTCGTGTTCTTGTTTGTAAATTCAAAGGAAGAACGAAACGCGAAGAAATCAGTGCAACTGTTATTGTTTCAAGAAAAGTATCCAAATGCAACTCTTTTACATAATTCGGTATAATCGATACAATTTTTTAAATTAAATGTTCTCCTGTCGTTTTCAGTTTAGTTTTGTAATCCTGCCAATACCATTTTTCAAAAACGCGAGACGTAGTAATAGAATTATTTTCGGTCTATTACGCAGGGCTGTCACCCACCTGTGAGTGATGAAAATTGCGAAAATTCTCGTATCATCCAAGTATGGGTGACAGGTGGTTGTCACTGTGTTAATGAATATTGACAGATGTTTGGCAAGCATTTATGTATTCTAAATATCGTGGTATTATTTTTGTAGGAACTCCAAGCCCACTATGACGAAGTTCAACGCCAGCTACAAGTAACCCTAGACCAACTGGGCATCAGTCAACGACGCCTGCAATCATTGACGGCCGAGCTCGAGGAAGTTCGCGGCAATTACGAATCTGTAAGCCTTTTAATCTTTCCAGTATACTATTTATTACATTTACCATAACCATGAATTTTACTCTCACAATTAAGAGTTGAGTTTGTAGTACAGGTAAAATTTTGCCAATTGAGTTTCATTAACCCCTTGTCCTACGATTATTTTATTACCTAAATCATTTGAATATTATAGGCAATATTCGCTAAAATTAGGGTTCAAGTTAAATTTTATCCTGAATACTATGCGTTCGTATTAAATTTGTGCCATAATTCATAGAACATGTGTGACTTGTTATTGCAGAGCAAGGAGTTAAAGTTAAAGCTTGTAAATATAATGGAATCCGGTTACTATAATAATCACGAGTAATGTTATCAATCTGCTGTTGTCACCGTATAATCAGTACCAAAACACTCTATATAAAATTAGTTAAAACTAATCCGCCTATTATAATCGAACTTCGGTTATTGGTATCGCGTGTGATAATAATTATACTTGGGGACAAACGATAAGAATTCTTAGCAAATTCATACTAAACGAACCTTTTCTTTAAAACTTCTTTTTAACTGAAGCATAGCTTTTATCTTGTACATGAGTGTGTAACAAGAATTTTTGATAGTACCAATAGAGGAGGCTAGAGAGACAAGTTTATGACAATTTGCATGTTAGGCACGATCTATGCAGCTGGCAAATTTAAATAGTAAAGATAGTATACCTATTAAACTGTGTACAAATGTCGTAATTTTTATCCTGTGTGTAATGCAATCACCTGGTTATTTTTATCAAAAAAATATGAAAGTGCTCATAATAAACGGATTCCACTGTATATTTTACTATATTCTCATTTTCATTAGTATGCTGGGGGATAGCAATTGCTGCTGTAGTATATACAGAAAATATCTATCGTAGTCAATTTTTCACAAACTGATAATGATATAATTCTTAATATTTTCAAAGGCCCTACGTGCAAAGAGAACCGTCGAGCAGCAATACGAAGAATCGGTTAGCCGCATCAACGAGTTGACCACCATAAACGTGAACATTGCCTCGTCGAAGGCAAAACTCGAGCAAGAACTGACTACCCTGGCCGGAGACTACGAGGAAGTGACCAAAGAGTTGAGAGTGAGCGACGAGAGATACCAACGAGTGCAAAACGAGCTGAAGCACACCGTTGAGATCCTGCACGAAGAACAGGAGCGCATCGTGAAGATCGAAGCCATTAAGAAGTCCCTTGAAATCGAGGTGAAGAATCTCTCCGTAAGATTGGAGGAAGTTGAAGCCAACGCCATTGTCGGTGGCAAGCGTATTATCAGCAAACTTGAGGCTAGGGTAAGTTTTCATTTCCTTTCATTCAATGTTTCAACATCCGAGTTATTCTTTACGCGTAGCTTTTTATCTATTTAGAAAGTTTTCATTAGCGATTTTACCAATCTTTACGACTTTAACAGTTTGCTGATTTGTAAGCTACATTAAGTATTGGGAAAATACGGAAATTATAAAGAAAATCATTTTACGAGACGGGGGAGCTTCAGTTTCGAAACTTGTTGATCGTCTATGAGCCAAGTTTTAAAATAGAAGAACGATTGTTTTACTTTAATCTCCGACTACTTCCTAAATTTTATTACTGTCATACAGACAAGGGTTCGCCAGTACCAATCACTCTACGTATTTCTATTGCAATCTGAGCTAGAGTCGATGAAATCTAAAATTTAAAAAAGTAATTTTTAATATGCAGGGAATTTAACACAGAGAAGGAAGTTCTTTTGGAAATTGCATGATAAGAATTGATAATTTGTAAGAATAAAAAGATAGACCAGATATTAGATTAGCACTTTTTAGGTGTTAAACGATTAGTAATATTAGAGAATATTAGTAAAAGATATTAAAACGTTAATATAGAACAATTTTCAGTCAAAGTTTGTTCCCACAAATATCATATGTGGTATAATGAAACGTTTCCTCCATCTATTATCACGTCAGCTTTAGAAATAAATCTTTTACGCGGTAAATGTAAGCTTATAAATAGAATACCGAAGAACATCGACAACAACGAACCAAACAGTTTCACATTAGAATATGTAACATTCATTTATTTATGCAAATAATGCGTCACTATCTGTTAGTGGAAACGAGAAATAGTTTTGATCGATAATGGGAGACCTTGGCACACAAAAATCGCCGCGGAAAATGACTTTCGAATTTTATAATAAAAATGTATCTAAAAGATAAATTCTTACAATAGTAGTATTAGTACCTTCGACGAAATCATTTCTTTATCAGCGACAAATAATAATTAAATTCGATACATTATTTACAGATCCGTGACCTGGAGCTAGAATTGGACGAAGAAAAGCGACGACACTCTGAAACCGTGAAGATCCTCCGCAAGAAGGAACGCAACATCAAGGAGGTAATGATCCAAGTAGAAGAAGACTCAAAGAACATCGCGTTGTTGCAAGAATCTTTGGACAAAGCATCCCAGAAGGTGAACATCTACAAGAGACAGCTGCAAGAGCAAGAAGGCATGTCCCAGCAGAGCGTAACCAGGGTTCGCCGATTCCAAAGGGAATTGGAAGCCGCCGAGGACCGAGCTGACACCGCTGAGAGCAATTTGACTTTGATCCGCGCGAAACACCGCAGCTTCGTCACCACCTCCACCGTGCCCGGTTCTCAGGTATACCTCGTCCAGGAGACGAGGAGTGACCTGTAAACATACCACCAACATCGACACCCACCCTTTGCCACTTCGAACGCCACCTCGTCGTCTTTAGAAACGTACGTAAACTTAAAACCACAAACAAGAAGCGGAATAAACTTATCATCCAACGTATTTTTCTGTCACACGGCACCGGGACTGCGTGCGTAGCCCGAGTTACCATTTTCAATTTTTTCCCCTTCGATTTCGCGTCAAATCTATAGCTTTTGCGTTTTGCTTTTATATTTAGGAGCAGTTCCTCTGTTCCCGGACACTTGAGGTTTTCTTGAAATAAATGAACAAAAATAAAGAGACTTAAAATTGTCTAATTATGAAAGAAAGAATCTTTGGATTATTTGAATTCGTCAAACAGGAGGATTACCTTAAAGTCATCGTGTCGCTTTTGACGTCGAGATTCTAACTTTGTCGTCCGAAGTGTTTAATGTTTCAATTTAAGCTGACGGTGTAGAGATTAAATAATAATTGAACAATTATATAATTCTGTACAGGTGTAACGAGCAAACGACGAACAAAAGGAAGAGCCTCGATACATCATCGTTGAACGGGCCGAGAAGAGTTTCCAACGGGCCGCACTGCGAAAATCGTAAAGGAAAATTTTTGTTAAAATTCGACAACTACAATCAGCTTATTTGATTACATTACGACAGCGCCCAACGACCCGTCGTAAATTCGACTAACTTGGCCAACGAGACGCGGTACCCGTCGCAAACGAACCAAACATAAATACCTAAACGGCAACAGCATCATGAAGAAAGCAATCATCGTAAAAAATCATCATTATTTGAAGAAATGAATTAAACGAGTAAAAAAAATAAAAATATATACACACTCATACATATTATATAACTTATATACATGCAGAAAATCAACACAACGATTCGTTATATCTTCCTTGTATCTGTTATGTCAGCATCACGAAGCGTAAGGAGTGGAAATATAATATAATATAATATAAATAATAAATAAAGGGAAAAAAGGAAAAGAAATTAAATGAAAAACGCGAGACGTAAATTTAATTTTTTTCAATCTCCTTACGCCTCTTTGATCGCGCGTGTCGCACTTGTATTTAAATGGATTAACTTTAATTCTACTTCTATTATTATATTATAGATAGGTACTATTACCCATACACACAACTCTCACTGTACGACATACACGATAACCTGTGTCAAACAATAATTTAATAAATAAACTGAAACACGTACGTACGAACCTGATCAAATACATTTCCCCCCATAGTTTGCAGGATAGAAACAAATCAACACTAATATATTCCCATAACACACCCCATAGAAAGGAATTTTAATCTTTTTTTTTTTTTTTTTTTTTTTTTTTTTTTAAATTTGTTCGTTGTTTATAATACTACAATAGAATGATCTTCCATTTATTTTAAATATTTTTGTATAGTTAGAGAAACTTTAACCCTTTAGGGATATTTTATTAGATACAATTTTTTAAATAAAATGAATACTGTGTATAGAATGCTACTCTAATATCGTGTTTATATTTTAATAGTTATTATAATATCGTATTACTGTGACTAACGAACCACGTAAGTTTAACTACGATGGACTTAATAAACTATTACTATATTTATAAATAACGCACCTTTCATTTATTACTCAAAAGCCATGGAATAGATTTTAGAACTCTATACCGTTTTCTACTGAATTAAAAGTATAACAGAAATTTTCGTGACTAACAGAGAACGTAAATTTATCTTTATATATTCAATAAATCGTTAATTATTTATATAGGACGCACGTTTCGTTTATTACTCAAAAGCTACGGAATAAATTTCAGAGCTTTATATCGTTTTTTTATCGAATTTAAAGTATAACAGAAGCTTTTGTGACTAACAAAAAGTGTAAATTTACCGTTATATATTCAATAAATTATTAGTTACTTCTATAGGACGCACATTTCATTTCTTACTAAAAAAAAAACATCAAAAGATATTCAAAATTGATTAACTACGTAACTACTAACAAATTGCAAAAATGGTATGTAATCGTAACACCAACTTCCTAACATTTCTCTTTCAAATCGACAAAAACACAAAAACATTATCTTAATTCTAATAATCTTTATCTAATGAGTCGCGAATCTTAGTCACTTGCAAATAAACTTGTGCATCAAAAAGGAAGTGGGAGATAAAACGATGGCAGGAAGTTAAATATGAAAAGAGCAAGGAATAGAGCAACAGGGTCGTTGCTTGGTTGTCTTCATAAAAGAAAACGGAAGCGCGTGACAAAGACGCAGACGATTGTTAAAGTAAATTTAATTTATTCGAGCCAATTACTTCTCAGACCGCTATGGCGTTTATTAGTAGGGTCCGCAATGGACACGTAACGCAAGAGGCTTCAAGTATCTCGCGAGAGTCGCGCCACCGAATACATCGCGTACCAAACTGTGTGTATTTCCACCATCGATATTTTCTTTCTTTTTTTTTTTTGTATATATTTCTCTGTGTCTCTTTGTCCCTCTGTTTTGTTAGAAAATGCTATAAGATTGGTTCGCGAAATCGTAAAAAAGATAATCGCGTTTCACAAAGCGGACTCACGCATGACAAGCCTCCAGAGTTCCGTGAGCCCGTTTATTACAAATCAAACGTTAATTAATAATTAATAACATTAGGTACGTATATCTATTAACAGTATTAAGATTCACCCACACCGTCAAACACGCAGCACACAGTGACGGTGGATGATCAATTGTTGAAAAAAAAAAAAAAAAAATGAGGATTCGTTACAATTATTATTTTGTTCCTTTTTGGTTGTTGTATCGATAAATTAAATTTTTATGCTTGATATGGTTTATGGAGTACCTGCAGGATAAACGTGTCGCTAATGAAAGATATTCTTGATGGATCTTCGTTAATATGAAGATGGAAATTGTCCGCCACTTGTTATGCTATTCTTGCAACCAAAATTCAATGTTCAATTTGGGAATTTATGTAGAAATTTAAAAAAGATTTGTTTTAGTCGATCGCAGATCTTTTCACTATAAGTGTGATTCATGATAAATTTAGAAATAGTTGGAAATATATCAGCCTGTTAATTCGATTCATTATCTTGATGATTATTTTGATAATATGACAAACATGTATACAGTATTATATATTCATAACATATAATTTCAAAATACATGACAGATCTGCTTTAGTCAATGCAGTTTTGTTAATTTAAAAGATATTATTCCGATACCATTTTTAAAATTTTCGTATAATCGGGTTAATAACTAGTCGGTACGAATATCGAAGTTTAAAATGTCAAGAATATAAAAGCTGAAAAATATAAAATTAAAAATATAAGAAAGTCAGAATCACATGGCGAGCCACAGTTTGTATGAATCCTTTTCATTATTAAACAATTAAAAAATTGCATAGAAAATTTAAAGGAGCTTTAGAAAAGAAAAGTATTTTTTTGTTATATACTTCTTCGTCCAGAAAGGTATGCAAAAGAAGTGAGGATTTCATTAGTAGAGAAGATTGTAGAATTGACAGAGAGTCAGAAAAATCATAAGCAATGTAAAATTTTGCAAAAATGATCTTTTAATTTAGCTTTCGTGCGAGTACACTTTCATTCAATGTCTACGATCGACAATTCAATCCCACTCTACAGAAAAATTTCATCATTTTATCGATATAAATGATCTGCTTTACAATTTTAGCGACACGTCTATATTTTACCGCGATTATTGCGAACTCGACAGGAATAGAACGTGTTACAAACAAATGGTTTCGTGTAGCCAAAGAAAAGAACAACACACCATCCACCAATCCACCCATTCGTCGTTACGAAAATTACAAGTGCTCATCCTATCGTATTGTAAATCGTCGATAAACATTTACACCGTTATGTACAGGGTATCATACACTGGGAAATAATCGATAAAACAGAAAGATCGTCGCTACGATAATAGTCGAATAATATTAAAATAATAATAATAATTATTTGTTATAATTAATTCTAGTAATGGTAGGTACTTGTTTTATTTTTTTTCTTTCTTTCTTCTTTATTGTATAAAACAACGCGATTAAAGCAAGAAAACAAGTTGTCGCTTTACGATTAATTCGGGTCATACGTACTTCAGTTCTTTCGCAACAAAGGGAAACGAAAATTTGATTGTCCGTAGAATTAAGGAAGAATAAAACTTCACGCACACACGTATAAGAGGAAAAAACAAAGGGAAATAAAATCTACGAAGCACGAAAGGGGAAAAAGCGTATAACACGAAATCTCGGGATAGAATTTTCTCTTCGAGTAATTAAAAAAAAAAGTTGTGCTCTCAAAAATGATAAGGGAATCTTAATGACAAAATTATTCGAACACGTTAAGCTAACCTCGTGAATGATCTGACTGGTGAATTAAAATTTGTGGAAGTAAGTAGATTAAAAAGATGAAGTAACATTTACTAAGACTAAGAAGAAAATCGCTGAAATGGTACATCGTTAATAAAAGACGATTGGTAACGCAAGGAAAAGGACGCAAGAATAAATCTATTTGTTCGCAAGACGTACGCCAATTCCTCTCTCTCTTGAAACAATTCAGTTGCAAACACAAAACGGGCGACGTTGCAAATCTAATGTATAGCTGAAACTAGCTCGATGCGAAACGTGATTACGCAAAACGTAATCGTAAAAGCTACGAATCGTTGCGCCGTTCCAACGTCCATGTTGATTAACTCTTACAAATTACAATAACACTCTAAAATATAAAAAACGTCAGCGTGTTGAGTGACAAATAGATTTTTACAACGATACATCTCGAAAGTAATCAAACAATTTAATTTCCAAACGACAACAAGAATTCGAAGCTCCAGAAAAATGAAGAACGATAAGAAGTTAAATGCTTTTATGATTAAAAGATCGGCGAAAAAAAGAACGATGAGCGTTGTTTTTTTATCAATTTTACGATAAGTGTACCATTTTGGTCTCGGAATTACTATTAAATTCCCGTTAGTCAAATTCGCTTCCATCTCTTCTGAATTTTTTCAATTATTACTCACTACATTTTCATGAACTCGAAGCATAAAGCGCAATAAGTTATACTATTTAATTTTCATATTTACCTTTAAAACTGTAAACCGGAGTCAAATTGTTAAAGCAGCGTTGTTAACACAAAATCATTTTTTACTTCGTACAATTGACAAAATAATATACTTATATAATCTATTGCTTAGTTTTTCCTTTTCGTCCTCAATTTAGAATTTTTGAAGATGCTATTAGAATTTTTTCATAGACTCTTACCCGAATTAGGATAAAAAACTCGTAGGGTGAATACGATTCACGTTTACAGTACGAGATGAATCAAAATCGTTTACAATGTAAGGGTTAATAATTATATCAAATAATTTCTCGAAAATTAGGTAGCAATAAGGTCTGCAAGAGATATCAAACTTTATGATTCTTCTTTTAAAAAACAAAGTAAAGTGGTTCCCCATAGTTTTTCCCGTCGAATGTTCAATTTTCAACAGTCTATCTATCCCTGAAATTTCTAATCACTATTGTGAAAAAAAGAATCCCAAAAATCGTTCACCAAAACTTTCGCTGCGTATTGAAAAAAATTTGTCCATCTTTAATCGATTCGTCGACCAACACGTGAACGTCCAACACGTTCGATTGAAACAGCGCGACGACATTTTAAATTTTTACAAATTTCTTCGACCGTCACCATTGGTGTTTTCGCAACTTGCGAATATACGCAACTGAAAAAATTCGAACACGCGGCTTTAAACTAAAAGCGGACGATACTAAACAGATTTTTAGTATCGCCTCGAAGGTACAGGTTTCTCGCATTCTAACACGACGCAGGTATACACGCCACGTTTTGCACGCTTCGCGTTTTTTTTTATTTTTATTTTACTTTATTTTATTGTTTATTACACCTTTCTTTCTTTTTCTCTCTTTCTCGTTTTGTACAAATTGGGGAGCAGGGGATATTATTAAACGGTAAGGGAGCAAAGAAGAGCGTTACAGGGGTTCGGGGTTAGGGGGTTCAGGGTAAGGGATAAAATATACTATTTGGCAGTTCGGCATTCGTCGGATATGAATCAGACTTCGCTGCTTCGAGACCCAGCTGGCGACGTCCTTTTATCCGCGGCTCTTAAAACACCATCAACCGACAGAGATCGCGTAGAAATGTAACGACGGCAGATATGATCTCGTTCGCGAGGAAAAAATATCTTTTCCAGTGAGTCTGAACACGATGGAATGGGCAGAGATGCAGTTATTAATCTTAGAACCTATGGAGACTCGATGAAAATCGAGCCAATATATTGTAAGGCTTTTAAAAAAGATTGCAACAAATTGTAAGAGTATATTAACACATCCTATGGCGAACTATAAATGTTTAATACACAGGAGATCTAAAAGTTATTCGCTGCCACAGTGTTAATCGTAAAATTCCACTTATATCTTATAATTCGTGTAAAATTTGTGGAACCACATACTCTCTCGCTTAGAAATCTTAAAATGTCTGCTATTTTAATTAAAACTCAATTTGGCGTAGATTACGAGTAGACTGCGGATTTTTAGGCATTTATGGGAAATTCAACTATGCTAAAATGTGCAGGAGGCACATGTAAAATTGTAGGTAAAATTGTATAAAATTTCTAAAGTAAAACACACGTTATTATATTTGGAGGACAAAACTAATTTCTATTTAGGTTCTATTCAGCTAGCAATATTTTTAAAAACCTGAATCTGCATAAAAATCCGCACGTCTAATTACGAGTCTCGAACTGTATGTACCTTTCAGTCAAATTATTAATAAGCTATAATGAGATATATAATGAAATATAATTATTACCAGATTCGAAGTGGATAGAATGATTATTAAGATTTTGAAACTGGACTATATATTAATAGTATAGTTGGATTACAGCTGATCCATACTATTTTCTATTTCTTTTATACATTTTTTCGTAACTAACGTACGTATTTGAAAAATTATTTGCTTTTTATTTATGTACACTCCACATAATTAGTCCACTCAAATTTATAATCAAAACGCAAGTTGTTCCGATTATCGCGCGCATCTGTGCAAATAAGTGAAGTGATTGTGTGCATTTCGCAATTTTTTTGTCCGGTTAAATTTCCAATAAATGTATAAAAATCCGAAGTTCATTCGTTACCAACTGAGAATTAAACATCTGTTGTTTAATTGAAACAATGTTAGATATACTTAAAATTTGATGCAACCTTTTTGGAACCCCTTCTATTTCTCTTCTTTGCAGAACGTCCTCAGTCGTCTAGAGCAATTCTTCGTATAAAACGCGTTTAGAATATGCAGCACAGTAAGAAAGAACACGAGTAACAGGTAGGATCTCAACGAGTTCAAAGATATTTTTTCTCCGACGAACGTGTACATGTACATTGTGTAAAATCGTGCATATAATTATGCACACGTGTGAGAATACTCTGTATATATCATTACTGGTCTCTATCTCTCTCGCTCGCTTTAGTTAACATTCGATATCTGTTATTGGCACAAAATTGTACTAGTAATATGGAAACACCTGCGGGACCACGATCGTCGATGCAGTTCCACGTCGAGTTTTCACCTTAACAAACAAATCCTGACTCTCGCCACGTGGAATCGTCCATGGAACCGCATCGACGCACACAGTAACTCTATGTATCGTTATTTATATATCGTAAATTAACCTACGTCGTAATAGGAATGTGTACGAGAAGAACACGTCGACGGAAAAAGCAGTTTCCTCGACGAAGAAGTATTCTTTTATTTAAGAAAAAAAAAAAAAAAATTGGCCACGCAACGTGTTGCACGTGCAGGACACATCACGCGGTTAGCGGCTAGTTTACCTTCTTTTCTTTATTTTTCGATTATTGTAAAATCGTTATCTACTATAATCGAACATTATTTAGATCGCTCAGTCTTTTGGTGAATTGCAGCGTCCGCGATGTCGCGGCGAGTAAACGTGTCTCTCTGGTCGGTGAGGTTTTGCAAACAACGATTAATCATTACTCGAATAATCATGAATTATCGTATATGGGAGAATATCATCGTCGATCGACGAGGAAGAAAAATTCTCATAGCTAGTACATATATTCTTCGTGATTTTTCCTTCTGGGAATATTTATAGTACCATTTTTAGATGGATCGTATATCGTATACCCGTAATTCGATGCCGACATTACCATTACTAATTTAAAAAAAGCCTTCGACGTTGTAGAAAAATTTGTTTTCATAAAGGGATCATGGCAGCTGGGTTTCGAACGGGTTAAAAAGTTCCTTCTAGAAAACGGAAGAGAAAAATCAGTTGAACGTCCCATTTAGGAACGCGGTTGGTAAAAAAACAATATAAAAATACAGTTATGTGTGTCGAAGGACCCTCCGTTCCTTTATATAATAATAATCGCAAGTTTGCAGACTTTTTACGTTGACTATTGGATGACAATGATTCGACTTTCCCTTTCTCTTCTTTTCTGACTCTCTCTTACACGCGATCATTTCTATTGTTCTTTGTTTCTTCGTGTTTATTCTTCTCTTGCTCCGTTTATGCTCTCTCGTTACCCGACATCTTTACCTCCGTTCGCGAATAACACGCAGCTTCGTCGCAGCAAGTTTAACGCTTAATTTTCTTATTTTCCTTTTTTCTCGTTATTCAATATTATCGATTCAACGAACCGTCTTTGGGACCATCGGGCCGCCAAACACATTTTTCGCAGAGAGACATACCATACGCATTCTTAATTCTTGCATACTCGTTCGATTTCACCACAAGACACACACGCAACTCCATTTCCCGTGATTGCTTCTCGTTAACCGCAATGAAGAACGCGTGTCACAATCGTGTGAGTACTCTTTATTATACTTCCCTAAAACGCGAATTTAAAGAAACGATATAAAATATCACTCGTGAAGAAACGGGAGCGATAATTAAGAGCATTCGTAACGAACACACGTTCATAATTGAAGTTTATGAAGCATCAGCATTGTTCTCAGTCAAGTCTCTCTCTTTCTTTCCCTTTCACATCGATCCATGAAAAAATTCCCGAAAATATAGTTTCTCCAATGTTTTTTCTTTGTTTTCTTTATTTTTTTTTTTTTTCTTTTATCAATTCGCTTTCATTTCTATCTCTTTTTTTGTTCTCGCTTTTAAATCTTTCGCTATCTTTCAGTCCGTAGATTCGCAGTCTCTGGCATTCTCTGTCTTGCGTTCCTCAATTGCTCGTTCTGTCCCTTTCACACGTAAACGATACATTCATTCTTGAGCTTAGCACCCTTCAATTTCAGCCTTCCTGTGTTACAAAGGAAACACGCTTCGAAAGTCCCGCGTATCATGACGCACCGCCTTCAGCTCGCGTATCACGATTAATACGCAAAAATATTTTGTCTTGAGCAAAACATCTGGGTATGTCTAACGCTAAGAATACGTGTATTTTGTATAAGTGTAATTTTTGTGTAGGCATGCATGTGTATTTATGTATGTACGTGTAGGTATGCGTGTAATATATGGTTAACAAACGAAACCAGAAGTGGTGGAAAAAGTCATTCGTTGTAAAAACCTTGAGAAGAGTTCGAAACTTAACATTTCCAAAAAGACCATACGTGAAAAATAAAAATATGCTTGCTTCACGTCCACAAGAAAATAATGACACGAAAGTTTTATTTTTAGGAAAAGTATTAAAAAAAAAAAAAATAGAAAAATGTTTACATTTTAGCATTTGTATTATTCTTGAACCATATTGTATTTAGAAAAAACAAACCAGAATCACGTATACTTGAACTATATGTAGTCTCTTCCATTTAATAACCATAAATTGTTCGGCTCTTTCTATCTACCCTGTATATACGCGCAGAATCGACGCATAACTTTCTTGCATCGACTCTGTAAAATCGCAAGAACGAGAAACAAGGATATGCATTTCTCTTGTAACACGGTGTGTATGGTATATGCTCCCAAAAAAAAAAAGAAAACCCAGTCTCTGCACGCACCGTTAAAGTAGGCGAACGGATCGATACGATACGACGTGTATAAATGAATAAAAAAAGAAGGAGAACAAGGAAAAGAGCAGTAAACGTATGAAGATTTATATCCTGACATATGGAGGCCATTTTTTTTCGTAAAGAAAATTCACGTGGTGAAGAAGGTCCATTTCTCAGGAATTATTAATCGATCGATCGTACATGATAATTAATTATTTAATCCGCTGAAATAATCCTTGGTAGTCGATGAACGACGTAGTTCGGTTAATCGAATTATCGGATGGCCCGATAACGAATATACATAATTATACGTGTGTATATATTAATATACAAATTTATTAATATTCATTAATATTACTCAATAAACGTCGCTATATAATAAATTTATATACTTCATTATCTTATGGTTACTATTAATAAATATACAGCAGCGGTGTGTGACGCGTAACCAGGCGTTATATCATATTCGATTAACCGAACATGTTGCGCGTGTTTATTTATCCCTTTTGGGCCATTTGATTGATCGATCGATCATACAGAAACAAAGTGCTGCAATATTTTTCGTTTGGACGTTCATCGCCCGACCCTGTCCGTGTTTCTGTCAGTCATTGCTCGTTAACGTGTCTGGTCTTTCTTTTTTACTTCCAAAAAACATCCTTCGAGTTGCATGTCTACGACCTCACTGTTATATAGAATAATTCCACTACCTCGTACAAGCTGATACTTGAAATTAGGGTTACGATTCGACAAAGTCAACGCGATTAAAGGAACGTCATCTCGATTTAATTTTTTTCTTATTTTTTTCTTTTTTTTTTTTTTTTAAACCAGTCTTTCGTTAGGCTCTCTGCTTCAACTATTAGAATTTCTCATTTCGAGTGTCTTACCTCTTTCTTCTCTTCCTCACGTTTTCATTCGCTCTCGCTCTCTCTCTCTCTCTCTCTCTCTCTCTCTTTCTCGCGCGCAGCAACACGGCACTTAAAAAGTTTTATTGCGATAAAAGTGTTACAGTTAAAGTGAGTGTCCACGTGTGTATTTCGAGCACTTCCAATTTCCCGATCGTTCCAACGATCGTCTCCCACTTCGCCCTTTTTCACTTCAGGTCCTCCATCGCGCCGTAGTTCGCCAGAGACTTTTTAATCCTAAGCGCGGTTAGTCTAGCTGCCGCGTTGTGATACCAACACTCCTTCATCACCTTTGACATCACTTGCAACGCCTGAAACAAAAATTAAACGAACAGCGTATTATTATAATTTGTAGTGATATAAAAGCAAAATTTTGTTTCCTTTATATTGTATAAAGTTGCTCGCAAAAGTACAATTATATTAATCCCTTAACACGCAAATTATTTTTCAGTTTATCAATCTAAAGTGACGAAATTTCATTGTGCAAATGTATAATTTGAAAATACCGTATCACGATGTTTTCGTTTTCAAGAGATTTATCAAAATGGAGAGTGATGAGGATACAATAAAACAGAAACGCAAATTATTAATAATAATAATATAACGAGATGATAATCTAAGAAATTCGTGCCACACACGGGCTTGTGCGTAAATGAGTTGAACTGGATTATTATGTAAAAAAAAAGAAATAATCCTTGCAGCATATGTATCCGTTAATATCATGTAAATTTTGTTTCATACGTTTCTTATACTCTATACTCTTTACCAGAGTATAAGAAATATCGAATTTAATACTCGTAAGCATAACCGTCGCTACCCTTTAAAATTCCGTACATTTTTTCATACCCAACTATAAACAGTACCAAAGTTATTAAACTATAAAGCGTACGAAACGATATGCCATAAGCTCAAACCCCCTTACCCTTTAAAATTACGTAAATCTTCTTTTATAGCTTTTTTTTCCAACGATAAAGTGTATCGAATTTAATCTATAAGCTCAACCCCCTAATCTTTTCTGAGAAAACAAGGAATAGAGTTCTAAGGGAAGCTTGCACGTACCTCGATGGACTGCCACCGGTTAGGTATCGACGGCCTCTGTCTGTCGGTGCACACAACTTTACGCATTTCTTCGATCGTCGGATCGGAAGGCACCAAGTCGTAAAACGGCAGCTGATATTCGTCGTGAATTCCGCCGACATTGCATCGCCTGGCGATCTCCCAGAGGATCAGCCCGAGAGCGTATACGTCAGCCCTCTTGAAGGAATCAAAGTGGTTCATGTTTATCGTCTCTTCGAGAACCTGAAAGCAGAAGCAACAATTCTCAGGAGCCGTACTCTCAAGAAGAAAGAACTTTCTTCGAAGTGAAAAGCTCGAGAATCCGTGCCGCAAGGTGACTTTTCTATCTTTCCTTCTTGGAAATGGAGCGTCAGTTGCGAATAATGCCTTAACACGGTTCGTATCTCGCGAAAATTAATTTCATTAAAGATTCTTTTGCAAAGATGTTAAAAAAGAACGAAAAAGTTGTCATTAATTCGAATATCCTTCGTGAAACTAAGAAATCGTACGGTGACTACAAAAAGTAGTCAGTTATCATATTCCTGATTACTTTAAATATATTTAAATTAAATAATAATATACCAAATAAATAATTCGACAAATTAACGAAGGTTCCCAAAAATTCGCGTACTATGTAAATAATAGCTTCGACTAATATGCACTCTAAACGCAAAAGATTAATAAAACCGTAGAAAAAAACCATAGTTTGTTTAATCGATGATTCAAAAGAACTAGTAACCATCACAGGTCACCGCTGACCCTTACAGAAGGTATAATACTAATCGCGAAACATTGTAAATGATTTTTTTATTTATAAATTACCTCGGGTGCCATGTACCGCTTGGTGCCGACTCGATTATTCAACTGGATATCGACTGTGTCAGTTATTACGTCATGTCTGACAGCCAATCCAAGGTCACCGATCGCGCATGTACCATTCGTCTTCACGAGGATATTTTTCGACTTGAGATCCCTGTGAGCGATGGCTGGTTTCCCTTGCGTACCGACGATCTCCATGTGAAGATGCGCTAACCCGGTGGCAATCGACAGGGCCATTCTAATCATACCGTTCGTGTCCACGGTCGATCTGTTTAGATAATCGAACAGCGAACCCTTCTCGTGATAATCCGTGATCAGCCACAGCTGGGTCCACGTGCCATTATCTGGAGAGAAAAAAAGAAAAAGGCATAAAGCGAAATTTTAGTATACTTTTGTTATCTTCTTTCGTTAGATATACAGAATTGTTTAAACGTTAGGACGTGTAAATGGAAATCTTTTCAATGAATGAGTTACTCGAAAGCCGAGCTAAGTTTACGAAGTTAATTGAAATGATTTTTGGGAAGCTAAGTACCTGAATAATGGAATTGAGAAATTTATAAAAAGCGGTGATAATTAATTTGACTCCACAAAGATTCAAAATATTGCCACGATAAAATCAACGTGGAATAATTTCGCAATGAAAATTTTACTGAGACTGATCGACTGATTTTCAGGGGGCTGATGAAAACTAATTTTGTGTTATCTAACAACAGTAGAGAACTTATGTATAAAGTGAACTATGCGATGGCTATTACACAGCAATGAAAGATAATTCCTACATAATTAACGTAATATCTATTTGATCTATCAATTGATTCATATAGAATTCATATTGAGTTCAATATAATGTGTCTCTGCCTGCTGTCTCCTATTAAACAATATTACCTTATCAAACTTTGCACTCCAAAACTATTTTTTAATCTTTAGCGCACTTTCGTGACTCTTCTTAGAATTTAAAGTGTTACGTATTTCGAAAAAGGCAAAGTGTTTCTGTAATTGTTTTGTCTTGAAAGAAATAAATACCGAATTAATGAAAATAGATATAAAAAACTTGAATCCTAACTTTTGAGAAAGTTTACACATGTGCGCTAAATGTGAAGGGTTAAAACGGTTAATGTTGCTTGGAAAACTTGTCGATCCAGGACGCATTGAATTCTTATTCGCGTCTGTATTTCGTCATTAAAATAGGTCGCTATCTGTACGCTTAACACAGTTGCCATTGTATCTATGAATATTATTCAGGACATCCGCCATAAACAAAAGGCTATTCTACGAAGCGTTTGGAAGGGGAAACATTTCCAATCTACTTGGTAGATAATTTTAAATCTAAAAGGTCATATATGTATGTTATAAGGTTATCTCTTGCATTGACAAAGTTGCAGCAAAATACATTGTTGACATTTCTAAGACTGTTTTGCAGCCTGCATCTTATCTTTAAATTTTTATTTCTAATCTAGAAGTGTTTATGTTGCTTCTTCTACAATCCTGAATATGTAATGTATATCTGTACAGCGTGAACATATAAAGTAGCTATAAATATAAGTGACATAAATAGGTCAAGTTACAGTTAATCATAGTTGAGAGCGAATCTACTTTGTTGCAAAAATCGAAACGCATCAAATGCTAGATATTACAAGGCTCGGAATATCATAGAATAATTGCAACGTCTATTTTAATAACGAACAAAAGATACATGCATACATATTATGTACAAACGCTATCTTTTGTAACCTTTTGATTTATTACTTTAAATTTTCTCTACATAAATAATAATTGAAACAATACGGCAATACTTCGTTCTTTGTAAAACTCCTGGCTTTGAAATTTTAAAGATATAAACGACTAAGCAAATAATTCTAATTGCATGAACAAACTGATGACGATTTCTAAACTTGCGCACAAATTGGTTTCATACGCTTATCTCTTCCCTTGACAAGGTTGCAGCAAAATACATTGTTGATTTTTCAAAATTGTTTTATACTCTTATATCTTATCTTCAACCTTGTATTTTTTTAATTTAAGCGTATTTATGTTGCTTCTTTTAAAATTCTGAATAGTAATCCATGCATAAATATGATTAATGAATGATTAATTTGCGAGAATGATCCACCAAGTATACGAAACATTCCTCGTGAATATTTCCTTTAATATTCATTCACATCTTATTCCCTACATTTAAATGCCTTTCAAAGACATTCCGGAAGTGGAATTATCTAAATTTCAATTCAATATCACATTTGCTGCTACCAGAGTAATGACTAAGAAAAAAAAGTATTCGCACATAGCCACAGTTTTCATTGCAGCGTTTATTTTTTAATAACTTCAATAGTTTATTTCTGCAATTCCAAATATTTATAGTCGCATAAAGATACTGTTACGTAAGAGGAAATGTAATGTACTTAAGCCTAATTAAGTGATATTTAGATGTTAAAATAAATGTAGCAGTGTGCAAATACTATTTGTATTCACTGTATGTCTTCTCAAGAATTGCGTATCTTTTCATTGCCGATCGTTTTATTATAGTTAACAATTTTTGCGACAAATAACAGCACATTCTGTTGTATAATACCCTTCTTTAAATCGTGTGATTGCAACAACAACAAATATTCGAACAAGAACAGTAAAAATGTAAGGAGTGCGTTGACGGTATTTACCGTATCTTGTTAATAGCGGAAAATGTGATACGAAGCATGAACAGCGTTTCCAAACCTTTGAGCCGCAAAAGAAATAGTTCCTTGAAGTTGTTTACCTTTATTAATCTTGCACATAGCTTATATAAGAGTTTTTAATAAATATAATACAAACTATTATACTAATTTTAATAATTTTGAAGCAGCTTATCTTGTTTGAAATTATTAATCTCACATTTTACCATAGTTAAATATGAAATTGGGGTATTTGTCGCAAATCGAAATTCGACTAAGCCGCTCTCAATAGAAATATACCGAATGTTATTTTCCAAATGCAGAAATTTATGTTACATATATAATATAAATAGTAAAAGCTAAGTAAAGCTATAATAGTAATAGTAAAAGTTGGGTCAAATAGATTCTATAGCTGGAAATAAGGCGAAAATCAAGAATAACGAAATTGCGTAGGGGGCTGTGTTTTCGAGAAAATTGGATTGAAATATCAGTCGAATACGCGTGTACCTAATTAATAACCGATGTTACGGATTTCATTGTGGATCGCTGCTGCGATCACTTTTACACATGACACCATGTCAGGGCTTATTTACTTATCACTACTTACCGCTTAACGTGTTCCGAAGATACGCAAAGGATACACAAAATGTTCGTTAATGTATCACACCATGTCGTGTGTTCGATAGGAACTGTCGGTTCGAGTACGAATCGAAATCGGAAATTCTGACAGTAAACAAGTTCTGACATTATATCCTGTGCAACAGCGGTGGTAACAGAGCAGCGGTCTACAGTGAAATCCGTAGCACCAATTAAGAATTAGGTACACGCATACTCGATTGATATTTAAATTCAATTTTCTCGAAAACGAACCCTCTAACGCTGTATCTTTTTATTCTTGATTTTCGTTTTATTTGAAGCCATAAAATCTCCCTGATCCAATTTGTACCCTGCTATCACTCATCCTCTATATTTATCTTCGTACATATTTGCATAATATAATTCCAGTCAATTAGGTTCTTAAAATGTTTACATTATAAACATTTGATCCACGGCACCATTCCAAAGAAATATGTTGGGTCGCGCGACAAAAAGGTTAAGAGAATACGTTGGCATATACATATGTTCACGTGTAACGTTGTTTGTACGTACCTTTGTTGTCGGCAGCGATGAACCCGAGGATATTGTCGTGCCTGAGCATCACCGTTTGATAAATTTCGGCCTCTCGGAACCAAGACCTTTCCTCGCGCGAACTGAAGATTTTCACAGCGACATTTTCACCCCTCCAACGACCACGCCAGACCTCGCCGAAGCGACCCTTTCCGATCGTCTCTACCAGCTGAATCTGGCGGGCTATACTCCGCTGTACCAGAAGCGGCAGGCCTACTTGGGAGAGGATGGGCATTGAAGAACAAGAATTTCAGTATGATTGAAAATAACTCGTACACGTAATATATAACGTGGATTGAATAAACGATCTTTCGGGGGATGCAACTCGATACAATAGGAAAACTTAAATCTTAACCCTTTCGGTAACAAGTGGTTTTAGATAACACGCGTTCCAGAGCTTACTTAACTCTTCTTCGAACATTGAAATTTAGTTCACAATTTACATTTCTCTTTAATTTTATCACCGCGTTAATATGCGCGAGCAAAATACGTAACAGTATTCAAAATTTAGCGAGACAATGCAAAATTAAGTAAACGTTCAAATATCAACCCCCATTGTAACGCGATGAATTTGAATTTGAACGAATAGCTTTTTCGTATAGCGGAATCTCATAAATTAGTGAGATTCCCAAAAGCCAAGTTACACAACTGAAAGGATTAACGCATAACCCTGTCAAGCCCTTACAAATCGACATGTTGAATAATATTATATATAGAAAAATTCTTAAAACAAATATTTCAAGCCATAAAATTATAATATTATTATAACACAATTATAAAACTGCGAGTATAATTTATGATTTGTACTGGTCAACTCTCGCACAGCGGATAGCGATGCCTTGACCCAACATCAAAGTGAAAAGAACTTTTTCATACTGAATTTTTAACACTAGGTTTACGGACGTTACGTGCATAATTCGACAGGCTTCCGGAAAAATAAGTATACCGCATCTAAATATTCGAACGTAGAAGCGTGAGGATGAAGAGAATCAATTAGAATACATATTCATACCATTGTATTGATTAAAGTTAACATAAAGTACTGAAAAAATAATATTTATGGTCTCTAGAATTTTACGTATGAAATCTGAAATGCAACAACGTGACGAGTTCCGTGAACCTAGTGTTAATTTAAAATTTGTTAATGTAGTGGGACATAATGACCCGTTCGTCGACGAGCGAGAGTTAAAAGGATGCATTAAAATTACCAACGCGAAAATCAAAATTTAACGATGACTATTGGGTGATTAACTTTAATTTGACCTACCTGAGCCGCTACCACTGGTCGTCATTTCGAGCATATCCCTAATGGTAACACCGCCCAGGATAGGTCGATCTGGTGCCTCTTGCGAGTCATCGTAATCTGGTCTGCTTCTAGTCATTCGCACGTGATAAATGACCATAACCACCACGCAGATCGCGCATATTGGCATAGCTATCGTCAAAGCCATTTTCCAGGTGACCCACGTCGCATCATCATCACCCGGCGGCACTTTTGTCAACAAATTCTCGATTATTGTTCGATCACGAAACCTGTACGAAGCAAACCACTCCGAGAAATGTGAAACGTTCGACCTATACAACTTAAGTGACAACTGTTGTGCCCCTTCTATTTTTTATTATAATCGTTTGATATAAGAAACCTTCACTGAAGATAAAAATGGTAACGATAGAAAGTAGGAGCAAACGACAGACTTAGAAAGGGCTTAATATATCTTTTAATTCTCAACCCTTTCGCAGCGACGGATATTAATCAAAGAATACGGAGGAGTCGCTAAGATATCGAATTCAATTACGTTAAATTCATATTTTTCTTCCGATTCTTTTCTATTCTTTAAACGGTAAAGAATTTCAGGTATTTGAAGATACCGATAATGTTCTTCATAACCGAAATTAATCGGCAGAAGACGCGAATAATGCGTTACGCGCGAATTTCTTAATAGCCCGAAATAAAAGGAATTGAAAATCCTAATCACAATGTTTTCGAAAGGTCTCTCTACGTGCCCAAAGAATCCTGCAAAGAATAATTATCAAACGAACAATATTTGACGAACATAACGGACAGATCGAACGTATCAATTTTCTTCAAGTGATCGGAAAAGCAAGCGAAACTGATCTTCAAACAGAAAATCAAGAAATTCAAGATACACCAAGCCAGCGAAAGAGAGTTGCACTACATGGCACTGCCTTCGTGAAACATGCTACGTAACGAGTACATCGAAAAAGCAGGCAGCAATGGATAGCAACAGTTTGAATCAACAAGAGCATGCAAAGAGACACGTGCAGATTGGCGTAAGGAGGTCAGTGGGTCAGGATCACGAACAATACTTTTACAAATACTCCAACCATCGATACCCGATCACAGAAACCGAAATTTCTCGTCCTTTCCACGTTAATTTGCATAAAGAGAGAAAAAGAAAAAAAAAAGAAAAAGAAAATATCGCGAATAAAGCATCGAGAGTGTCAACGTACGAAACAGCATCTCGTCTCGATGATTCTGCCTCTTCCATCACGTCGATCGACCAAAAATAAACGATCTTCTGAGTTACCTGTCCGGTTAACGTATGCACAACGATGATGCAACTCGTGCATGAGTCATCCTGCGAATGTAATGTTGCTTTCGCGATCTCCGGATCATCGCGATGCACACCGTTCGCAGTTTCACTTACCTGATATTTCACTGCGGTACGTGGTGAACATTAATTCTTTCACGCGGATGCTGTTACTTAATCGGTTATTTCTCGGGGGGAAAAAAAAAACAACACACAACAGAGAATATTAGGAAGAACTGGGGTTAGCTTTGGGAGGCATTTAAAAAGTTCCCTGAATTTCGATTACAAGATGAGTGCGATATTTTAGAAGGCCTCACGAAGAATGGAAATTTTGCGGAGAAAAGGGAACATTTTTTAATCGAATTTTGGAACGAATAATTCGTTTACAGGCGAATTTTAAAACGGATCGAACGACTTTCCGATAGAATTCCGTACCTTTTAATCATAATTTCTAAATCATTCAATCACTTTTTGCGTAGAATTTGGGAACGATTCATGAATTTGAGTCGTTTTGAATTCGACTTTTTCGTCGAATTCTACAACATTGCTTTCGAATCGAATTATGAACCGAAATGGCCTCTGAATTAACTTCCGAAGCAAACTATCAATTCGATGATGAATTTTGAAATAAATAACCAGACGAATCAATAATTCGATCAAATTTTACGAAGAATTTCCTTTAAATCCCTTCTGAATCGAATTCCGAATTGAACACAACCGTTTCCGATTAAAATTTCAAAATAAATCTTCAATTTTTCGTATCAACGTACAATCCCTTGTCGTTCTAATTTGCATTAATCTTTTCTTCATTTCGGTACAGAGAGGGGAAACGTGGATAGATGACGGGAATGAGCAGTCGGGACCCGCCACGGGAAACAAATATTCGTGGAATCGAATCGATCACAGGACTCGCGTCCGCACAATAACCATCCATCTAGCAATTTCACGATAAGGCACCAAATTGATTCCCACGAGGTATTCGATGAGATGGCGAATAACGGTGAGACGAACAAGTCACAGGTGAATGATTGCACGTCCAGGAGAGGCACCCGATGAAGATTGGCAAGAACCCTGGGATACGTGTACCTTGCTGACGTTTGATGTTAGTGCACCAACTTGGCTCCCAATACTTAAATCGGCTTAAATCCTGATACACGCCATGCAGTTTGTACATTTTCAAGAAAGCTGGAAAAGCTCAATTTCACGTTCGAAGCGCTGCATCGATGTACAGCAATTTATATTAATGCTTAAAGAATCGAGATGTGCAAATGTGGCAACGAACTTTCGCGATTTGTTGGTAGAAATTTTATAAGATAATAATCGCTATTCTGTTGTCGAGATTCGTTAAACAACGATTTGTAACTGTGGCAATTTTTTACTTTATAGGAAACAATTTTTGCGAAGCGTTCGGTAGTGATTAAGGTTACTTGATATTCGTTTATGGAAATCTTTGGATAGTCTTATTATTGGGTATAAAATATAATTTAAGTAGCGGAAAAAGTTCGTCAGGTTTTTGCATCGAAAATGTACTCGAAACGAATCTTCGTAGCATTTCGCAAAACTATTGTAACCATGATGCAGTGAATAGAAGATTTTGTTCATTTTTTACATTATTAAGTAAAATTGCATTCGAAGGAATTTTGGATCGCTTAAATTTTGTAGTATAAATCTGCGCGGACTGTTTCTATCACTTTGTATATTTTTAATTCATTTTTTCACGTGCAATTATTAGATTACCGGTATTCCATCTCTAGTTACGTAACACCGTGTATGATAAATAATATAAAAATACTAAGTTTTAAATTTATAAGTATCAGGTGGCACAAAAAGTTTCTGCGAATTTATACTGCAAAATTTAAGTGATCTAAAATTTCTTGGAGTGTAATTTTACTTAATAATGTAAAATATAGACAAAATCTTGTATTGACACCGCCATTACTGCTATAATTTTGCGAAATGCTATAGAAATTCGATTTAAATACTAATTTGATTCTGACAGAAAAACCGCACAAACTTTTTCCGGTACCTAATATAATTTATAGTTAATTTCTGTTTATAACGTGTTACATGAGACTAATTTGTTAAAAATTCAACGCACAATAGCTTACTAGCGTATTAATAACCGAACGTGTTTAATTTATTAATGTTTGGAGAAAATTACAGTGGTACTGTGTACTATGTACAATTTTTAATCCAACAAATTAACTACATCTAAATAATATATTTTCAATCGATTCTATCGCTTCGATTACAATACTCCATAATTGTAAATTGTATAATAGTCTATAAATAATACTAAATTAAACATTTCCAAGTGAATTTGCCTAAATATGAACAAAACTCTATAAACTCTCATTTACAAAATCAAAAGTCTTGATCCTTCAGTTTACCGCATTGATATAATAAAAAAATAAAATATTTAATAGAAGTTGAACTTCGAAAGACACGAGCAAGGCCGCTGTTCCTCTATTTTATCTCTTATCTAAACCAAAATGGCGTGCAAAGAAGTCACGACTCCTATTTGTAATATACTTTAAACGTAAAGTTACCCTGTAAATATAGCGTCCTGAGCATATTCAAAATCAATTTTCTGGGAAACAAATCCTCGTATAAAAAAAATGTTATTGTACATTTTCGATTTACTTTTTCATGTAGAATCACCCACTTCACGGTTATACCATGATTACTGGGACACCCTGTATAGAAGCAACCCCTACAATCTGAATACTAGCTCTACGTACAGTCGAACCACGATAAGGCGAACCCCTTTAACTAGGAAGCCTCTATAAAACGAAAATTTTGTTCATTCCATTTCGCTTCCCAGTGAAAACCTTTACAAATCGAAATGAAACATACTTTAACTCGAATTATTTGTCACATTTTGAGAAGTATATTTTTATCTCTGCTACTCAAATTTAGAATAGGTAAATCTTTGCAAGTCAAATTTGTATCGTCGTTGCCCTTATAACTATGTATGCATTTATCATAATTAGACCGAGGATCTTTATACAAGTTCACATGCTTACAAATATAAGAAATAGGATCTAAATTGAGAGTTATTTTACCCACTGATTATTCTAACTTGCGTTTAACTTTGGATATTTCATATATTTTTACATATTATACGAATCTTGTATTTTTTCCATAATTAAATTTCCCATAAATGCATTAACATCTGCAATCTGGTCATAATTTGCCAAACAAACGAACACTGCAAAACACAAAACGACATTCGTCGTATCTCTACCTCTCGTAAATCGAAAATTCGTACGTAAAACCCCCGTTACTCGAAAACTTCGGCAACTCGAAGATTTTAGGCTCTTCTCTTGAGACTCGAGTTATCGAGGTTCGACTGTTCTACATTTTCAAACAATTAACGACTATAACGGGCCATTCCGTAGGTGAGAATATTGAAAAACAAATCTCGTTACCAACGTTATTAACGGGCGTATCGAAACAAATCGTTACAGTGAAAGCGCGCATCAATAACTAGCCGTCTCTCCCCCGGATTTAGTGGAGCCCGTATAATCGATGGGTACCGCTTTCGATACGTTCTATCATCCCTCCGTCAATACCGCGCGAATACGCCTCGTTACTCTGTACAACGCATCGCGCTGTCGTCCATTTTATTCAACCTGCCATGCCGTCCCGTTTTACATCGCCTTCCTCTATATCTGCTTTTCATCTCGCTACTATTACGCTTATGGTAACCAATGTTTGTCAATATGGCCGAGTATCGACGAGATCTTTGCCCGATTTATAACAGTTTGGCCAGTCGCACACTTTCGATGGATTGCAAACGAAAGAGTAGATTTTTAACCCTGGTTTCAGCGGTGTCTCATAAAACGTAGTATTTAATCAAATATCGCGTAAGTAGATGCGACTCCCTTTCATTATCATTTTTCACGCTGCTGATTTTTTGTAAGAATCTAAAAACCAATAATAGAATAGTTCAATGAAATCAAAGATTCTTTCGATGTTGTTAGCACTAGGTTTACGGAACACGTCACGTTGACGCGTTTCAGATTTCATACTTAAAATTATAGAGACCATAAATATTACTTTTCAGTACTTTATGTTAACTTTAATTAATACAATGGTATGCATATGTATTCTAATTGATTCTCTCCATCCTCAACCTTCTACATTCGAATATTTATATGCAGTATACGTATTTTTCCGGAAGCCTGTCAGATTATGCACGTTACGTCCATAAATCTAGTATTAATATTCCTTGAAAATCCTTTTAAGATATTGAATGAAAACTGTCGGGTTAGTTAAACTGGAAATGAAGATACGATCAAGGCAATGAAACCTGCATCAAAACATTTTCAGTTCGCGTCGATTTGAAACAGATCGATAGAGATAAGTGTGCGACCAGCTTGAGACGATTCTCTTGTTCGGTTGATAGCACGTTTTTACAACGTCGTTTCCGTAATAAGAGTCCATAGCCGACGTATCTGACGACGTATCGTCGTTGCATCGCGACGAAGCGAAAAGACGTTTGACTTTTACGTTCGAATTGTCCTCGTTTTTTTCAATTTCTCGTCGAACGACGTTTAAATGTCTCCATTCTACGTAGACGTCTCTATTCGATCAATGTATTATTTGAAAACTCACGGGAGATACGTTTTCATGCGTTTTCAAAGCGACAAGGTTGGAAAATACTTATTGTTAGAGAAAATCACATGAATACTCAAACTAAAATTAAAAATGAATGGAAGTATAAAATAAAAAATAAGAGATGAAATATATAACCCTTCCTCAGATTTCCAATAACTACTTTTTTAAAGTCTACATACAGATATAAATTTTAAATATTTAAAGAGATACAAGAATTTCGACCATTTCAAGAAATTAATCTATCTATTAATTTAAATCGAGCTGATTCTAAGAAAATGATTATGATTGTTTCATTTTTTTATAAAAAAAAATATACACATAAACCGGCAACACAATTTCACAAAATTTTACGTATATAAATTAAAGTACATCCAATTTATTGTCATAATTATATTTATACATTGTTAGATTTTTAATGCATCTCCAATGTTCTGTAATTTATTGAGCGTAAACCAAATTGCGTCTTCTACATTTCTAAGTGCAATTTTGTCGGTGTAATTAATGAAACTTAATTGAAACTTAAAATGTGTACATATGTAGATTTCTGTAACTGGCTGTATATTAACCCTTTGCGGACGAGCGTCGACAAATAGTCGCCTAATTATTTCTTGGCTTTCCGAACCCATGTCAACTATTAAAGCACAAAACTTAATGCAATGAATACTTAACGTAATAATAAACATCTGAAATCGTTGGAAATTAAATGGTTTCGAACTCAGAAGCGTGAAAACTCAAAGTCGTGGAATTAAAAACTAAAGTACTCTCACAAGTGTTATTACTTCTCGTCCGCAAAGGGTTAAGTCTGGAAAACGTTCGTGAGAATTTCCTGTAAGACATAAATTGAAATCGAAGTTTTATATCGCATTTACAAAAATAATAATGCTGTTATTGTGATATCACTAAAAGATTTGAACTATTTTTCATTTTGTTAAATAAAATTACATTTCAAAGGAATTCAGATTACTTTAATTTTGCGCAACAGCTTTTCCCGCCATTTAATAAAAACTTAATGAGGTAAAAAAGGATTGCATAAATCTTCAAATGATTACATCAATACACATTAAATTATACACAAAGGATCGACACAGTCTTTATAATTCACAGAAGGATTAATTGTACAAATTCGTTATAACTATATGAAAGTAACATTTTTGTTTCTGTTTTTATTAGTGCAAATTTGATCTTTAATAATAATTATCGCATCCGATTTAAGTACGAAGGAATGAATATGTTAACGCGGAAAAATCATAAAATCGTAGCATAGATGTGTCAGAATGTAAGCAAACAGGAAATTCGCACAGCTGAAAAACGAGTTGCGAGAATCGCGAAATTTTAACCGCTTCCTTAACGCTCGACGGTTTCAAAATTCTTCGTCATCTCACGGTCCGTGTGAACTTGACATAAAAAATAGACTAGATGATTTTGTTACGTAGAGTCGCGCGTTCCGAAGAAGGAACAGATGCAAACGGACAAGCGAAAACGGTGGCAGGCAATTTTACGTAACAATTCGCTACTCTCCGGGACACATCTTTTAACCGGGTAACTGGCGCGAACATGACGCACGAAAAATATGTGTCACGGCTTTTGTAGCTTCATTTGACGTACGATTTACTTCCCTATGTTACGAACTCCTTTTTGCACTACGGATACTCTTTTGCATGGTCCTAACATCGAATAAGATTTCTGAATAGGAAATAAAAATTCAAGATTATAACTATGACCCGTGAGTTCCGAAAAGATCTTTTCTATCTGTATAAAGATTCAATTACGCCATGATTTTGTATAGACATACCCTAACGCACAACATTGATCGAATGTTTTCTGAAAATTCTATTTGAAATTTTTAATTTTATGCGGTTCGCATTTAAATTCTATTTAACTCCTTAAGGACCGTACTCGCGTTAACACGGTTTCACTTTTCTAGCAAATCTCCTTTATGCCGTGTTTACGCGTTCCTAATTTATCGGTACCGGAAAGAATCAAAGTACTGCTGTAAAGATTACGATCCATCCTTATGCGTTGTACCATATTTCCGCTTGTATCGTACAATGATTTTGTGCATTAAAATTGCTTATAACAACCTAAATTGGCAATAAATTTTCTAGAAAGATATCACGTTGGATTAAACGTGGAATATTTGTATCATAATTTCCCATCCTAATATCTCTTTGTACGAACGTGTTAACACGGTTATGGGATCTTGTAATTCTTAGAGAGGCAATATTTCTTCAAGATCCATTCTTTTCTACTTCTATCGTGATACGTAATTGGACATAATAGAGAACATCAAGCGAATAGGAAAAAATGGAAAGAACTCCTAGTGAAACTCCTTCATTTTACACCCCCAAACATCTTACAACCTTTGCATCATTCTGGTCCCTATTATGTTTCATTTCATTCCTAATTTAGCATAAGCTTGACTGTTTCAGCTCTGTTTTCAGACATGCTTCACACAGTTGTTAATGGACTGAGAAATATTTATGCAAATTCATATTTTTAGAAACAGAATTAAAGAAATGTAACCTAATTAGAGACTACTTTCACCGTCCGAATGTAACACGTATGCTTTACATTGGATACTTTATATACAGCGGAATCCGGTTATTATAATCACGGATTATGTTATTAATCTGTAGCGGCACACGGTTGGCGACCGTAATAAACAGTCCGCTTGCAGATGCCAGGGATTAAGCCCAAAAACCTTCCCCGATACTTGCAAGCCCGGAAAGACCATTTTATGATTTTAAAAGTTTCACGTGCGCAGCAGACTTCGCTGTTAAAAACATCGCCTGCCGTGTATCGTTACGGGGCTGCACGACCGCGCGATCAGAAAATCCCAATATCAGCGACGCGGAGTCCTTTTCCACCGCCAAACAGTGCGGTAGCTTATAAAAAAGATTACAACCACGAAAAAGACTACAACCACAACAAGATTACAAAAAGGCATCACCTTTTCCGGAGACGCGTATAAGTATTGTGAAAAAGAATAGAGAAGAAGATTACATTGCAAGATCGCAGAGACTCCGCCAGTCTGCTTGCCGATCCGTGTACGCGGCCTATCTTCAAACGAATAATACGAGGTTCAGTTCACTTTCACTTGCAACCGTTCCTAACGTTACAAATCCGTTACGGTTATCGCCATTAGTCAGTCCCAAAATACAATATACAAAATTAGTTAAAAATAATTTGCCTATTATAATCAAACTTCGATTATTAATATCGCTTGTGATAATTACAATTGAGGACAAATGATATGAATTCTTAGCAGATTCGTACTAAATGGACCTAATACACTAAATAGATTTAAACGAAATATATATTTTTAACTTTTGTGTGAATATGTGGGAAGAATTATTAGAAAATACGTAAATACAATGAAAAACTTGGACAATTTGAATGTTAGACGCGACTTGAACTACGCAGCCAGCGAATCTAAATAACAAAGATAGTATACCCATTAAACTGTATAAAAATGTCGTAATTGTACGTAATAAATTGAGTTCAATGATGAAAATTTGTCATCCTCTGTATAATATTATCAGTCGGTTATTCTTATCAAAAATTGTAAATGCCAAAATGATCATAATAAGCGAATTCCACTGTATTTTAATTTTTTGTCTAGTTAAATTTTCCATAAATGCAAAAAAGAAATCCACAGTCTAGCTGTAACAGTAGCAAAGTAATAATTTTCCCCTTATCCGACGATATATTTACAAAATGTCGAAAGACTCCTTTGTATCTTTCAGTTGAGCTGTTAATGAATGGTCATTGAATCACGTGTGAACAGAAACTGCGGACGTCTCAAATTTTATCAAGGTTTGGAGCTGCGTCGCAAGTAGAGAATACCGATTACCGAGTGTAAGCGTGTAAATTCGGCATTATCTTATCCACGTATGGCTTACAAGGCGTATATATTATCGTCGCGCGAGAGCTCTCCCATTCTGTAAACAGATGCAAAATGATACACAATCTGCTGGGACAATTGTGACACCAAATTACAGAGCATCCATAGCAAAATGAAGACCCTTCCCGATAACGTAATTTACGAAGCAATTTATGACGATTCAACGCCCATTTCTCCCTACGTCCAGTAGCTGCTAACTATATGATTAACTATTTACCAGAAAATACTAAATATTCGATACGATATTGTAATAGGAAAATTATAGCACGAGTTTAGTTATTGAGACAATGGGGGAGAAGGAGAGATTTTATCTTGACATTTCAGACCACCCTCATCGTAACCCTTGAAGCATCAGCTTTCGGTTAATACGTTAATTGTCATGTTGGTCACCCGTGATCAGTGTTTGTTTTCTCCGTGAAGCCACGTTTGGTCATCAGTAACCGGAGCGTATTACAATTATTAAAAAATTTGAGCACAGATAGCTAGGCAATACCGTAATACAAAAGGTATTCCATTCAACGATTAAACATTTTGATTAAAACATAATATTTTACACAAATTAAATATTACGGTGTACTGTACTGAAACATATTAAATTTTACTATGGCCTCCACAGGACAAAGCATAGAAAACTCGCGTGGCAGTCAAGATATTAAAACGAACCTCCCTCCCCTCCCTGTTATTCCAATAACTAAAGCGGAGACAAAATTATTAACTCGTTAAATAAAATTATTGACTCGTTTTGTATATCTTAACATCTGACACGAAAGTGGTTTTAGTTGTTTCAACACGATTATGTACTTTATTACAAAAACACAATCATCAGATTCTCTAAGGTATGTTTGGTATTTTACATCGTTATTGTAACACTGACAGTGTTGAAAATTGTATAAATACGACTACTTATTTGTTTCCAATGCTTCAGTTCAATTTCTGCGTATCTGATCCCCGACCATCTTCATATTATCACTTTATCCCTGATAAATTGAGTATCGGTCATTGGTAACACTTATGGTAACTTATGTATCAATAATGTTTACTCTTCTCTATCACAGCTATTACGTTTTAATATTAATATACAAACATTCGTGATATTGCAATTTTATGAAAAGTCCTACCTCTTCTTAACTCTATTATAGTCTTCAAGAATTTTCAACCAATCTATGCTTACGTATATTTCTTCAAAAAAGATTACCAACCTTCTGAAAAGTAAATCTTCAGCATAAAATTGAAGCTAGGAGATGCATATATTAATACTAACCTCTTTATATTAGAACTATTTTTTTTGGTAACGGAGATACAAATTTGGGTAAAAAATAAGTCAAAAGCTACAACAGGGTTAAACGTACATAAAGTAGTACTAACCCCCGAACTCGTTTCGCTCATAAAAAATACAATCTCACTTGAGTAGATTTCCAAGAATTAACTCTTTAATATTGCGCATTGAGAAACAAAAACATAACACAGTATTATATTTCCTGGTATTCTACAACTAACAGAAAAATAACTTCTTCTTAGGATAGTATAACGTAACGAATACTACATTTGTTCTTTCTTTATGCGTATATACAAGACTACGTTCGAGAGCTCCGTCCCCATTACTCGTACACGTAAAACTACGCATCTAAACTGTAAAAATTGAGACTTCCTCAGTAGTTCCGTTACTACTTTTAGAAATTGTGTTCCAACATTATTATGATAAGCTCAACATCGCATCGGTACTCGACCACTCTTTTGTTTCCTATCTCTGTTAATTTTAAGCATCCTTGATTCTCCGTATAGTGTATAATTTACCTAACGTGCGCTAACGGGTTATCCCGTTTATTAAATAAATAAATAAATAAATAAATACTAGAAACGTATCAATATCCCAATCACGAGTTGGTAAAACAACAAATTAATTAAACAAGTAGTTTATATAATTGCGTGTAAACGCATAGTCGGTACAAGATACCGAGCCCGGCGTCAAAGGGTTAAACCAAACAAATGCTGGAAAAAAAGACAAGTTCAGCGTTGTAATCACTTTTGTACAGCGAATTTCGTCACATACTGGCGATACATTACTGCGGAATCGTGAATCGGCCGATAATGAATTAAAAAGACGCTCAGTGAACACGTAGATAAATCGTGCGATACATTTGCGAAAGACGGTCGCAAGCTATCGTAACGTAAACAGAACGTATCACCGGGTTATGCAATGGAACAGCGGCCTGCTTACAATAGCGGTGCAAAATATCGAATTTCAAGCTTCGCCAACAGTTCTACGACAACAGAATCGCGGGGAATAAACGAATCACCGGTGTCTTTCGCGGTCGCTGCATATTATGTCAGCTTATAGTCGAGAAGCGGGACGCATGAACAAAGAGACACGTGTACAAAAGAAACATACGTATAAAGAGGGACGTGTATGCGTGTGACAGAGATGATCGCCCAGACAATTCACAAAAAGCATCGAAAATCGATGATCAAAGCTCGAGATTTTCTCCTTTATTTCTTTATTCTTTCATTAGCTTGAATCTTTTATTATCGCACGCGTCTTTCCAAGGCCGTCGTTGCGAAGATTTCTCTTACGTATTCAATTATGCAATAAAAAAAAAAGAATGTACAGTATAATATAGTGGTGTTTTCAAACAATATTTCTTTGTAAACACATTTGTGAAAATATTTGTTTACGGCAAAAGTAGAGGAATATTTTATGCAAAAGGAAGTATCACCTGCCTTATACGAACATTATAAATACGCGATTAGACAAAGTATGGAAATTCATAATAGAGGAGTTGAAATAGTAAACGATGTAAATGCCAGAAATAAAAACTTTTGGTGTAAACCAGAAAACCAAGGAAGTGAAGAAAACTACTATCATTAAATAGCAACTTATTGTTAGCAATTTATTTCCTTTCAACCAGTCTTCAATTTATTTCGTTTCATTGGTCATTTATATAGTGTTTACCGTATCGTATTTAACACGGAATTTACATCCTTTTTTACTGAAATAATAATTCTTCATTTCGTTGGCATCTAAGCGTTTACCATTTTTGCTTTTCAGTAATTAAACGTAAACTACAATCAGATAATTCTGAACATCAAAATGTTTAATGTTTTTCATTACGTAACGTAGATGTCTGTTTTTATTTCAAACTAAAATTTAATTTGTGTAAAATAATTTTGTACTGGATCGTTTATAATTTTCTGCTTTATCTCTGGTGTAAGTAAAAATGGGAAAATTCGCGTATGCATAATTTTGGTATAAGAGGAACGATATGATCATTGCTTCTTCTATTAGAGGCATTGAAATGTATTGTAATCGTCGTAAAAGTGTAAATTAATCGGTATGCTTTAGTTCGGTCGGTTTTTTTTTATACAAAATATCGAAAACGCTGGTGTTTCCGTTCACGATTTTATTGACTCGATAATTAAGAAACGTTACATCACCCTACTAATGAACGTAGTATAGATAATAAATATTTGAACAGAAAAGAAGCACACCTAAATTGATAACACGCGTGAAACAAAATTGAAATTAATTATTCAACGCTCTCGAAACGCACGTTATATTTTCTTCGATATTTTACTTCGCCTACTAATTTCAATATTTGCTACATTTTGTTTTGCGTATGTTAAGAAGTTCAAACATTAAACTTGTTCGATAGCATTAATAAGACGGAACGTAAGCAACAGAACGTGTGATCGTAGATAATTTTCTGCTAGGCAAGGTTCAACAGAATCTCGAGTGTTTGCTGACCACCTATCTCGAAGAAACTTCGCAAACAGAGTTAAAAAGGAAGAGTTAACTCATTTTTCTTCCAACCCACGGTAACCGAATCGTTTCTCAACATCTGACACTTTAAAATCTTGCAAATCATTTCGCAAACTGAGAATCGTAACACGATTCTTCGAGTTTCTCCGATTCAAAGAATTATCGTATCAACAAACAACTTAACGCGTTTCGCACTAATTTATAAATTACCTACTTCCGCACTTTCTTTAACTCTCTTCTTATGCTCGCAACAGTTTACGTGAATTTACTTCTGGAAGTCGAATAAAATTCATAACAAAAAATTGAATCATCGAGTCTTAAAAAAAATCGTGAACAAATTCCATATATTATGATAAGGTTCTCAATTTCTCATTTTTTTGCACCACCAAATATCTTTTACAATTCATTTCACTAAAACACGTTCTTCTTCTTTTTTTTTTTTTGTAAGTTTATAGTATCGTATCGTTTTGCCCAATTTCGAACTCCGGTACAATTTTAATCGGAAAGCGAAACAAATTCAACGAAAAGTGAATGGAAGTGTTCGCTTTCGTGAAATTTGACATTTTTTTCTTCTGCCTAACGGCGACGGACCTTGGAAAGAAATAGAGTGCACGGAAGCTGTACTTCCTCCGAGGTAATCGGCGAGTCGAAATTGTGGCCCACCTCTGGATTCGCGAGGGGGTAAAGGGAGCCATAAATTATAATTGCAGAAGTCAGCGTGGTTGCAGCAGGCGACCGTGTATTCCACAGAACCTGGACCGCGTAGCGTGCTATGCGTGTCGCACCAGATTGAGTACTCGGGACCCGGGAAGGAGTCCTTCTTATCGTAACACCTGAGAACAATTTACATGACTTCCGGACCAGAATATTTTACACCACTTCCGGGCGAAGCGAAAAAAACGGGATATTTGCGTAGCACCTCCGCTGGTACTTTTCCGCATTTCGATTCTATCCCTGGTTCTTCGCGTTAAGTGACATTAAGCGTTAACCAGTAATCGTTAAAAACTATTGTAAAAGGAACACAGAAAGTGTATATTGTATAATAATAGACAATTTTTACGACGATACCTTATTGAACGGCGTAGCTATTTTTTCTTTCGTTTCTATAGTTTGTGCTCTGTAATATTAAGTATTATGTAATCGTTATTAGAAAAAAAAAAGTATTTTAACACGGCAAAGTGTTCCGTATAATAGTAGAGAATTTCTTTAACGGTATCCCGTTAAGCAAATCATTTCGCGTGGTCAATTTTTGCGTTTCGTTGTATGCGAGATCAATTATGTTTAATGAAGAATTGGCGTCATTGGTAGTATGCCGGTATATTGTAAATAAATCACAGACGCCGGACCGCAGCTGGTCGGTACTTTTTCTTTCCCTTTCTTTCTTTTCTTTTTTTTTTAATTTTATGTTTTCGGTGCTCTTTCTTTGTAGCTTTGTTGGCAGCGTGATAAATTACTCTTATTACAAGGTTATAAATTCGTAAGGGCACACCAGCGGCCGAATAACAGAAAGCCGAGGTAAGTTCAGGAATTGATCATTAATAACTGGCGATCGGGCAATAATTCAAGTGCTTCTTTTTTGCCGGCAATTTAGCCGCTAAGGGGCCGTATTACAACGTCGTTATCTCGAACTCTTTACGGGTACATTAGTGCAGTAACATTTTCTTTTTCGTACACTTTTAATAATTTTTTCGCCCGAAAGATAATTTCATCCGTCAAAAACTGTAATTTTTCTACCACGGTAAAGGAAAAATTTAACAAATTTACTTCATCATATACGTAAATATTGGCTGATTTTTACATTTGCTTTCAATGAAAAAGATAATGTACGGACCAGTTGCAAATAAAAAGCATAAATGATTTTGTGGGAAAAACAGTCCGTATAAATAATGTTTACGGAATTTTTAATCGCGAAGGATTGCAGATTGATAGGCGGATTGATTCGTTTACAAATTAACGCTTGTGCTTACTCGACGATACAGAAATAGATATTGACACTTTGCCGCTTTGAACTTGACATTTTGTGAAATCATCGCTGAGTCGTCGAATCTTTTTAAAACGTGCCGCTATTCGCATAAGAAACTGTGCAACAAAGTACCGTTTAATCGTAAAATATTTACATGTTCTTCGAGAAAGAAAAAAAAAACAAACAAATAAAAGTGTTTGAAACGTTGCAAATTGCAGATATTAGATGTACGTTGACCATTGCTGATAAAAGATTTTTAATCCCAGAGGAAAATTACACACACAAGTTACGCAAGTATATAGAAAGAGTTTTACAAGCTGTACAGGACAGACGGTTAAGATTAATTTTCTGTTAAAGTCGTAATAAGAATAATAGAGAATTAATTCGTTCGTTGTACCAAAGGTTGATTACATGTCCTTTTCGCGTGATCTTCTGCAAACAGACAATTCACGACAGCAAAGGAACTGGAAAGATTAAATGATAGAGCGTGCAAAAATATAATAAGAATACAGCTACAACTACGGTTAAATTGATAGAGGAATCAAAGCGTGGGTGCAAGATCTAAGTGAAATAAAATTACAGTACAATTAAACATCATTCGATAATCACTCGTCGAGCGAGTTAACGTCGCATCGCTTTAATCGCATTTTCGAGGCATTAAACGATAATTGAACACATTCTCGTTCGTTCGTGCAAAATATAAATAATTACTATCATCGATAAGTATCGAAACTCACCTAACTTGATGGCTTCAACTCAAAAATTACTTGTTGTATAAAAAAAATGTTTCGGGCAAAAGTTAAATGGTTTTAAAGCGAGCAGAATTTGATACGACTACTTTTTCTTACAGATGAACGCGTGAAAGATATAATCCATTTTTGCTTAAATGGAATCGTATACATTTCAACGCATTCATTACTTCTGCTCGTTATTCCTTACAAACAAACAAACAAAAGTATTAATATATTGATAGAATAAAAAGTATTAGTTTATAGGAGATTTCAATTGAAAAATTGCGAAACGATACTTAAGTTAGGTGAATCATTCTGTATATTTATAATACGCGAATCAATTTTAAATATTGTCGAACAATTTAGTTTGTTCATTTTACTAATAATATACTTTCTGTATCTCACACCAACCCTTCGAAGTTTAAAGTAATTATCAACGATTAAAAACGAATAAGGTTATCATCTACAATCTACTGGATTTCTACGTACGAAAGGATAAAATTAAAGGAAGGCTAGCGGGACAAGTCTAAGTCTTGTATCTCGTTCTTTTCTAAAAGAAACGGTAAGAAAATATTTACAAAAGATGTCCTTTCTACGAGGACCTGTTTACCGGTGCCACTACGTGTCTACTTTCTTTAGAGAGTGCAGAGAGGAGAGATATGACAACATGCTACCGGTGCTTTCCAAGTTCACTCAGGAGGACTTCCGGTTCCTCCGAGCACTGGTAAGCAACAAAAAAATACAAGAGGAGAGTACCTTGAAGTAACTAGAACCTCCATAGGTGGCAAACATGTTCACACTGTTTTATCTGATCGTCGTTACGCTACGCTTTCTTATCCAAAACTATTGCTCGTAAAAACAAAAATCGAACTAAAAACCGATAGCACAATCCTTTTGGCCTCTGCTCTTCTAAGTTACAAACTATCGCAATTCACAAATGAAAAGTAACGATAAGCAAAAAATAAGAAGACAAATTATTACTCTATTCAACCGGCTGTGCTGCGATCAAAAATGGGAACAGGGGAAATGAAAATAGGAAACGGAAGAAAACCTTCCTAAACCGGGTAACATTTAAAATGATTACAAAGCGATCTAAAACAGCTACCAAAGTGTACATCTACAAAAATTGAAAAGAAAGACTATCTAACAATATTTTAACATCAAGTAAGATATTGTTAGAGGTATCAAGTAAAGATCCACAGCGGACCATGAATGCGGTTGAGCGTTGCACTTCCGGGCGCTCGAGCGGAAGTCATCGAGTTCGCGTGAACGTAGATTCGCAAGAAAAAAATTCCACACGGTCGTGGTGTGGCTTCGCAACGCGAAAGGGAGGCGTATATACGAGGTGACACGGTCCAGTATATTGTGCTTTATCGGCCGCAACGAACACGCGACGGCCGGAATGAGAAGGAGAGAAACGCGGATCTGAGTGCAAGTAGCGCATTATGCAGTGTATACGCAACCTATGCCATGATAACGGCAATGTTACTCTACACATGACATGAAACGTGTACACGCGACACATGAAACATCCTGACATTCCTGCGAAATGCATGTTTATACACATGTTGCGAACAATGAAAAGGTTTGGACACTATAAGGCATACTTCAATTTATTACTTTATACTTTAAAAGAATTTCTAAAATTTCGTATAGACATATCTGCATATGTGAAATTTGTTTGTTGCCCCGATTGTTGAATGTACAAAGTTTATTAAATATTGGACTAGGTTAATGCACGCCGACTGACAAAACAATTCGCTACTTATGTACGTAGGTACACGAATAGAAAAGCACGGCTAATATGAACGCAACGGAGATTATTATCGTTACAATTATTGACGACTGGGGTAAGCTAAAATATATTGTTAACGGCGGTGTATTCTTATTTCGTGCGCAAAATAATGCGAGAGTGTTTCGTCAGCCGGAGCGTATTGCGAACCTAGTTTTCTCTTATAGAACGTTAATTAAAGAGAGAGGATTATCATGTTAGGCATAATACAGTAATAGAAATTGAATACAGAATTGAATACAGTAATATAGGAGAATTAAAACTCCGACATAGGACTTATTAACACGTTCAGCCGAGATAACGTCTTAAGATACAAAATGGCGGCGAACGGCGCAGAAGTAATTTGCCCCGACCGCCATTAACAAGGACTCACTACGCGAACTTCTGCGCCAATTTTGCCTGCTCCGAATCGAATATATTAATTATTGAAAGTGTTAAATAATTTCCATACTATTCATGAATGTATTAAATCACTGAATTATTCAAGTCATGTCATGTGAGAACGGTTACGATATCAAGTAATGAATCAAAGTATATCTTAATGCTCCAATTTTCCTTCAATTCGCTGTACGTAAAATCTGGACAGAATATAATAATTGGGTTGAACGCGACAGAGGAAGAGAAACAGCCAGAGCGTGGTCAGCAAAGTAGCTGACAGTGCGCGCGCGAGAGAGACATGTACGTATATATAGCGTACTATTAAATTGAAGCCTGACACAATGCACAGAAATAGAGATAATAAAGAAAGAGAAGTGCTAGCGATCAGCGGATGTGTTGACAGCAGAAAGGTATAAAATGGTCGACAAAAGGGCCACTAATTTAAATACATATAACATTTTTTACAATAAAATAGCCGAGTCATGAAAGAGATGCAAAACATCTTATTTCGTCTACTTTCTATCAAGTTTTTAAAAAAATACAAAATATTTGTAATGTTAACTCTTCCATCGCTGCAGGTGCTTTGTTGCGATTAAACTTTATCGTGCAACGCTATTGGCGCTTTAAGGAATATAAATTCTTCGAACGTACGTGTTCAATGCAATGCAATTTAATATTTGGACGATTTCCCCATAGTTTTTCAGTAAAGGATAAAGTTTTGTATTTAAATACACCGCAATGAAAGGGTTAACTTTGTATGGAAATGAAATTCGGAAACAAAAATTAGTTTTCACAAAAATTTAAAGTAAACATTCATTTTAATCTTTATCCGTATTGCAGGATTCATAATAATAACACGCTTTTTGTTTACTTTGATGAATAATACGTGGCATTAAATTATTCAACCCTTTTGGGGATCATTGTAAAGTACACGAACAATGGGATAATACACGGCGGTTACATCGTTAACGTTCATTCTAGCTACTACTACTGCTGTTGCTGCTGCTGCACACATATATATATATATATATATATATATATATATATATTACAATATAATTCCCGCGGCGATGTAGAGATAGGAAGAAAGAGAAATAGATTGAATAGGCACGAGCTATGATGCGATATAGTCGAAGGGGCCTGCGAGCGTTCGCTAGAGCGAGGTATCGGTAATTGCAGTCGGATTGAATCAGAAATGATAGAATAATTATATCAAAGAAAAGCACCGGTGGAAAAACGCGGAGGAGTCAACAGCATGAAAATTTAATTGCTACTTTAATTAACAAGATGCTCTCCGACATTATTATACATACATATATACATATATACGGGCAGAGTGTACTTGTTTCTAATGAAAATTACGGTCTGCAAAGGTCCTAAAAGAAGTACGGTAAAAAAAACGGAGTAAAAAAAAGAGAAAAAATGGAAAAATAGTAGATATACATAGTAGAATAGACAGAGAAAGAGAGAGAGAGGAAGATAGTATAAGATAGAGATATAGCGAAGTGAAAGAAATAGAAAGAGCTGCAGCAAAAGCCTAGGCCACCTGCAGAGTTTTCGCTACTTCCAGGTCGTTGGACTGTACCTTCTTTGTTGCGAGGGTGCAGCTGAGGTTTCAGATCCTTATTGCAAAAATCCTCTTTGCAGCACTCGATGACAAAGGTCGTGTTTCGCGAGTCGCTCGTCATGCAGAAGATGAGCGGCTCGGGCTGCGACGACGACAGCTGTTTATTCACGCACCTTCAAGCCGAGTTTGCACCAGTTTCAGAATACAAAAAATGTGACAAACCAACGTGTAACGTTGTCAGGGGGGTTAAGGGTGGGGGGGGATAATCGTGCTTTTGGATCGCGGCTACAGGACACTCAAGGATTCTCCATGAGAAATATCAAGGGCGACATTAAGGAGCATACGCATATATGTACTTATGTATATATGTTACTTTCAAGGGGAATCGCTGTAGTTTGACGGTAGAACGATAAAATAGTATTTCAAACATCAGCACTTTCTTCATTTTATTAGCCGAGAAAATTGTTTCGAGCGGTGAGTCGAGATTATGACTGCAAATGGTTCAAATATTGTTGAAGTTTAAATAAGGAAAGTTGAGAAACGATGCACGAGAAGCAAGGAAATTATCTTTGACAGGAAGCAATGCTGCAAATCTTCGATATAATAAGTAAAGATTCAAAATTGTATAACAATTACGTTTTAAAATGTTACTCAATCGCGATAAAATCGTTGATTAAATATACGTACACATTCCATTTTGTACAGGTAACGAAGTAGGAAATAACCACTCAAACTGTGTACATTGTGTAACAAAAAATACATTATAAAACCATTCGTAAATATTGGAAATAAAATCTGATAATCCAAATATAGAATCCATCAAGTTTAGCATTTGGAGTCTATTGCGTAATAATTTACAAATTAAAAATATTTATGAATGTATAAATTACAAGTTAAGACTTTTACTGAACTATTTTTACTGAACAAACAAGTTTTAAAATGTTAATAGTACATTTGTTACTACTATATCTAATCGGGTTATTAAAATTTACTTGTAAAATTTTCATTACAATTCTTGGACGAAAGTTTATTTTCCATTTGTCTAAATGTAATAATTTTTACTCGTAGAACTCTACTTGTTATTATTGGTACTACTAATATCTAGCTTACAGATTGTACAATTTCGCTGATACTATTAGCTCGATTGTGCAAAAGAATGCTGAAGATAATTACGAGCAATTTAATCGTCGCTTAGAACTGTTTGCCCACAAGTGGTCTATCTTTGGTTTTAATTACTTTACATTCTCTCTCAAAATTAGCAATAACACTAATGTATTTCAGAAATTCACTGTTTGTCTTTTGATATCTACAAAGCATAATTAATCATCGCTACAAAACTACGACGTATCGTAATCTGATAACCGAATAATATTATACGATTGATATATAATCATACTAATCAAGGATGAACAATCAAAATTTCTCGTTCTATAATTACAAAGTCTACAATATTCCTTGCTTCTCCTAATACATATTCCATTCAATTTCTCAAATACCATACACATTATTATTATTAAAAAAAAAAAAAGAAAAAGAAAAAAGGTATGAGGTGAGTATATCGTGAACTTCATCGTCCTACCGCAATAATATTCATATCCTTCGCACTCAACGGAGACTTGATCATTCCGTGGTAACGCGGTTGACTCGTATATCCGCGAATCTTCGTAGAACGAGCAAACAAGCAACTACACAGGAAAATAAGACGCATGGCCGGCTCTCAGTCATAAATAAGCACCTGTAGCAGCTGCTGGTTCGTCAAACGATACCACGGAATCAACGTCTCTTGAAAAAAAAAAGGCTCTTCGAGAATGTAGTCGCTGATTATTTCGCACCACGGTTAAAACAAGTGGATGCTGGTGCGAATGGGCTCGCTAAACAAACTTCAAACGCATGAAAAAAAAGATAGTAAAAACTAGGAACAAAAAACGCAAAAACTCAAGGTGGACAGGAAGTAACAGTATAAACGCATGAATTGTTAAAAAATCATAAAAAAAAACAGGGAAAAAACAAGGGAAGAAAGAAAACTGTTCAACACCGTGCAACTTAACACACGTTTGCGATACCTGACAGAGGGGGTAGCCTGTTGTAGTAGATCGTCGTGTTCCTGAAATCCCGTTATTTCTCTAGCAACGTTGTCGAGCACACAGAAACGGTAAAAATAGAAAACAAATAAAAAAAAAAAAAAAACAGTAGACATTCCGTTGAAAAGGTGTACAGTGGCTATCCTTTGAACCACGTCAAGTTTCTGACTTATTCGTTCGCTAATTGATCTGAGAACGAAGAGACCTCATCGAGAAGGAAACTTTCCGGTCGTGGAGTCTAAGCTGAAGTTCGGTTGTATTAAAGCAAGCACAATATAACAAAACGAAACTCGTACACACCAAAGTGAATGGGAAAAAGAATAGTAAAAAAAACCGTATAGTAAAAAAAAAAAAAAAACAAGGAAAAAACAAGGGTAGTTAGGTGGCAAACGATCATCACCATCATCACCATCATCATCATCATCATCATCATCATCATCATTATTATCATCATCATCACGGATGCAGTGAGATGTTGTGTTAGTTGAGGTCGTTCAAATAACTGGAGTTCAACGGAATCAATTCAAATTTTCACAGAAAAAAAAAGAAATAAAACACAGGATGTAGGGGAGATGAAAAATTCCGGTGGAAATATGCGAGTGTGCGAGGATCTCGTCGCGGAACGAGTCTCAAGGTGATCCACAACGAGCGGTAATTCGAACGCGCGCCATCGCGATCACATACTCGCGAAATCTCAGATCATCTGTTCTATACTTGACTACGCTTGCCCGTATTTTATTTCCATCCTGATTTATTCACTTTTTTTAGCACCTTTCATACGACGTTAAGTATAAAACACGAGGTGTTACACATATATGTACAGGGTGTTCGGTAATGGTAAGTAGAAAATTTAACAAATAATTCTAATATAAACTTAAATAAGGCAAACGCTTGTGGTTTCGCTTTTGTTAGTTATGAACGATTAAAGATCGGCAAAAATATCCCTGTATATACGCAATCCTGGATTCGTTTTTTTAATAAAAAAAACAATGATTGTGTTGGGTGAGTGCAAAAGTTTTGATCGATCTACGATACGTAGAATAAATTATTTTACATAATTTAGTGAATTGAAAGAAAGAGAAGAAATTATAACACGATTGAAATTACACAATTCAATTGCATAGAACCCACGTATTACATAATTGATCAACCAAATCATTTTTCTAATATAACGACACAGTCTGCTCGTTTACGACAAAATAATCGAAACTTTTGTATTCGTACAATATCTTCGTTCGTTCGATATTTCATAAAAAAAACAATCTTAAATTTTATTTACCATATGTACAATTTAACGAAATCGATATAGGCGGTAATTTATTACGTAAAACAAATGTGTAATAACTAGACTGCGAATGTTTATGCATTTATAACATAATTTAAATATGCTAAAAAGTACAGAAATATTCAACAAAATATTCAAAGAAAAAATAAACCTTATACAAAGATCTGTTCCGTTTTCTAAATATTTTCGTATATATTTTTCCATTACTATTTCAATTAAACCATAAATAGAGATTTGTTTTATTCTCCAAATATTCTAGCGTATAATACTTCATTATTATTCGTTCGGTATTTCAAATGTTGGATTTGCATAAACGTTCGTAGTCGCTATGACAGTACCATCGGTAACCTGAAAAACGAGATCAGAGGATATAAGATATTTCTCTTGTTCGATCTTCGATATCCTTTTTGAAATAGGAAACACATTTGTATCGTTTTTGCGCCGGTGAGTCCATCCTTGAAATGGGATTGAATATATCCTCTTGAATCGCGCGCTACGGGATTTGCGTCCGATCGATCATCGATTACACACGGATCGCGTAACAACGTCCGCGCGAAAGCCACAAAAAGGGGGGGGGGGGGGGGGCGGGAGAAAAGAAGGTAGGTAAGAGAAAGGAAGAGAAAAAATAAAGGAGTGAAACAACTTCCGATAATTAGCCGCGTTTTTATATAGTAGAAAATTCAGATTGATCTCTGACTCGCGTGCTCGAATGTTACGTGTATACGCGCCGCCAAGTGCATAATGATCCACTGAAATCAGTTAACTACCATCGCGCAGGGCGATGGAAAACTTGATTTTTTCGAATACGTTCGCCTAATGAACGTGGATGCTCGCCATGCTTGTTGCTATTAAAGCATCGGGTGTGAAATACTCATTGCCGCGAAGTTTTGGAAATTTAAACTTTCTTACAAGTCGGAAAGATAATTTTCATATTCGTTTTGTTTTACGGAGGCTTTGATTTCGAGATGTGTTTTTTTAATTCGTTGACTTTAATAGCGTTGGAATTAATTTTATAAGGCGATAATTAAGGTGATAGGAAGATAACGCGTCGGTTAATTGCAATTATAATTGAATGATGTTACTGACATAGTGTCTTAAACATGCCTTGATGTTTCATCGTACGGTTCTGCCAGCTATGCGATGATAAATCCATTCGTGTTATTTTATATCTTCAAATGAAATTGCGAAAGATGCCTTTTGCCTGCATGGTATTTATATAGAGGCAGCGTAATCAGCAAACTGCAGATGTTTATGTAAATTCATACTTTTATAAACGGGCAACTAAAGAAATGGAACAAGTAAATAAAAAATTCGTTTCATCGCTTAACCGTTACAACTATATTGCGGCGGATGTTTATGCAAATTTATAACATCACAAATGTAATCGAAAAATGTGAAATCTAAACGTAGATTACTTTCATCTTTTGTAGTATCATCTAATATTATATCAATATTGAAGCGTGTGCTTTACCATTTGTATTTTGCATATCTTCACGTATTGAAATAGTTCTCTACTCTTTTACACATTTCAGTTTCCGACGAATGCATAAAAATCTGCATTCTAATTATAACTTCACATTGTACATTTACTTTGCACGTTTCGTATATTTTTGTTTTATTCCGTGCATTTTGTATCCTTTCACGCAATTGAAGTTTCCAAAAAGTACATAAAAATCTGCAGCTTAGCAGTCATCGATGCGTACGTCGATATATTTTAGAATACTCTACGAATCACCGTATTTATATTCTAATACCAGATGCCTACTATTTCGCGAAATATTAATTCCTTGGACATTTTCAATATTCTCCATAAATTTTCCGTATTGAAATCGAACTTGAAACACGATAAAAAATATATTTTTACAGTGGAAATTCCTTATACGTTAATGTTAATACCTAATAAAAATATACCAACGAAAACATTAAGCGTAAACATATTATTAAAGTCACATGAATCGCCAATCGGTTCAACAGTTATTATCAAAACCTCTTGAATAATCTTCCTCCATCCAAAGACCATTAACGATCTCTCTAACCTAATGAATATTTATACCGACGCGATGGAAGAAATAATAATAACGAACTAAACAAATAATAGATAGTCACCGGTGAAGTCATTCAAGGCCACGAGAGGAACAAACTCATCATCGAACAACATTACGTTTTCACCTCTCTCCGGATGCGCGTAACACGTCGTTACGTGCAGTTTACCCTCCGTAACTATAGCTTCGCGCGTTCGCACCTGTTTTAACAGACGAACCATAAATGTGTATACACGAAAGCAAAACACGGAACGGAATCGCGTACTCGAAGAAAATTTTACGTCATCAAGCAACGTGCTCTCATCGCGTTCCTTTCTCCTTCGCGAATGATTACTCAGCTCGACCTCGCGGATATTTTTGAGGTTCGAAATCGACACGGATGAAAAGTTTCATTTACAGTCGATTGAATTCCACGGATCTAAGGTTCAGAATACAGCAGGCGATTTTTTGACGAATTTCAAGGTTTGTGACTAGCATTGTAGTAACATTTGCAAATATAAGAGATGGAATTTCATTTAGCATAAAATTTGCTAAGGCTATTCGTTTAATTCGTTTTTCTTTTCTTTTTGAAATATATCCTGAAACTCTGCAAGTTAAAAAACAAAGTTCCATATTTTTACCACTGCGTTTATGTGCATAAGATTATTAACGAATCGATGCAGAAAAATGTGTAAATGATGTATTGTTATTTTTGGAGTGCAATTTGAACCCTGCAATGATCCTTGAGTCATTTTTTATCCAACTGCGTTTTCACGTTTGTGAAATATTTCCTAGGTTTCAGACAAGAAAAAAGGAATTCTAATTAGCATATGTAATCTTATACTTTTAGTTTTTATACCTAATGCTCTTTCTCTCGAAATAATTAAATATCTGTGAAGGAAACAGGACGCGATTCAATTGAATAAAATTTTGAAAACCGTTACAGGGTTAAAAGATTGCTAAATATTGCAAGTTTATTGTATATTGTCGAATAAAAAAAAGGGGGGAAACGACAAGTGTGAAAAAGATATCGTCAAAAATCACCCCTATATTCGTACCCTAATCATAAATACAACAATTCAATAGGAAATCAAAAGGAAGGAAAGAAACGGAATGTTAACATGTTCTGCGATTAGAAAAAATAAACATTATGGGAAAAGCTTAATTCTAGAAGAACCAAAGTTACAGGCTAACTTTAATTTAGTTTACTGTTAAGTGTATCCTTTTGCATCTTAAGAAAAATGCTATTAACTTTTTCACTTCGAAGGACCAATATGGAAGCCATAAAAAATTGGCCTGTGATTTGCTAAAAGTATAGGTATACCTATTTTGTCTATTATATATAAATGTTAACCTACTAATACTTCAAATACAGAAAACCATGAACCAAAAAGTTCAACAGAATTCTGCTTGTCTATAAAAATAATAACCTTTGTCAATTTGTTAACGTAATATCAAATAATGTTTACATAATTATACATAAGTATAATTATACTATATATAAATATAATTATACATAAGTTTACATAATAATAATAATCCAATATCTTTACATAATTACTCCTAATATTATGTTCCAATAAAAAAGTGAAATTAAGACCATTTATTTGAGGAAAAAAATCACTCATGTCAATTTGTTGACATAATATCAAATAATGTTTACATAATTATACATAAGTATAATTATACTATATATATAAGTATAATTATACATAAGTTTGCATAATAATAATCCAATATCTTTACATAATTACTCCTTCTAATCTTATGTTCCAATAAAAGAGTGAAATTAAGACTATTTATTTGAGGAAAAAAATCACTCATGTCAATTTGTTGACATAATATCAAATAATGTTTACATAAGTATAATTATACTACATATAAGTATAATTATACATAAGTTTGCATAATAATAATCCAATATCGTTACATAATTACTCCTTCTAATCTTATGTTCCAATAAAAAAGTGAAATTAAGACTATTTATTTGAGGAAAAAAATCACTCATGTCAATTTGTTGACATAATATCAAATAATATTTACATAATTATACATAAGTATAATTATACTATATATATAAGTATAATTATACATAAGTTTGCATAATAATAATCCAATATCTTTACATAATTACTCCTTCTAATCTTATGTTCCAATAAAAAAAGTGAAATTAAGATTATTTATTTCAGGAAAAAAAGATCACTCTAAACTCTTCACCTTTTGATCTCCCATATTCGACCAATATCTCGAAGAACATCTCTGTTCGCCTAATGAAACTTTTACTTGTACCGACTATCACGGACTTGAATGGGCCACATGGCCCACGGAACGTGTTAAAAAGGTGCAGCAGGGCCAGCTGCATAAAATTCGATTCGCGATAGAGGAAACACGTTCGCGCTAAGCCGCGTATCGTGTACGCTTCACGCTATCTGAACGGGCGAGCGTTAACAAACATAAAATATGAAGCGAATATACATGGACCAAGAGAAGAGTGGTTCAAGTGGTCCCGAAGAAGAAGAGGATTCAGCGTAAAGGTATTTTTGCACGGCGAAATTTTAGTTTCGACGCAGCACCCTCTGATTCGTCGAACACAAGCGTCCGTAAAGGGATACGCGCGCGAATACAGGCGAATTAGAATAGTCGGATGTAAAATACGAAATAGTTAGGTGGAAGGGAAAAGGAGGAACCGGAGAAATGAAAAAAAAAAAGAAGAAAAACACGGCTACGATATACTCGACTACCGCAAGGAATGCAGTTAATGATCTCATTAGGAAGTTCGTTATTACGCCTATTTCCACGGTTAGCTATTAGAAAAGGAACCTGTGCACATCGGGCATAGCCGCTCGTATACATGTAAATGAGTGGTCAAATGGAAAGATATTTCCGTGAAAACGACTTCAACGTGATATATAAAGAAAAGAAAAAAAAGAAATCGAACATGAAGATTGTGGAAGAGCTTAAAAGAAGTTACAACATTATTTATAGAGACAAAAGGAATGAAACAATATGAATAAAACCAATATTATCAATTAATTCCATTCAATTCTATTTATTAATATACAGGGTGTCCCAGGTTTTTCCCCCAAAATTTTATCAATGTGTTCTACGAGTATAAGTAAGCAAAAAATGTTACACAAACATTGACTGTTTAATGTCTTATTAAAAAGTTGTAACAAAAATTTGAAATACGAAGGGAAATATGATCGAAAACCGGAATAAATCGACAGCCAATATAATCATTAGTTACTAATACTCCATTTCAAAATAGTCACTCAACGATGTTGTCAATAATAATACTGACACCGCTAAAAAGTTGAATTTGATATTTTACAAAATTCATTCTGATTTCACTTTATTTCAATTAGCATATTTAGATTTGTGGAAAGGTAACGTCGGTTCTGAAACCCGAAAGCATATCGACTTAACCTACTGTTATTATTTTATTTAATCAATCGTGTAACGTCCAGTTTTGTCTCCCATATAATAATAAGCCTCGAGAGCTGGTTACTGTGTTCAAACGCTATTTTCATAGAAACGTGAATAACTTAAAAATTATCAAGAGCCGACGTTACTATCCTAACAATCCAATATTTTTATCGTAACTTTCTAATAAAACTTCAAATAACCAACGGTTATATAACATTTTTTGCTTACTTATAGCTATAGAATATGCTCGTCAAGTTTTGCGGGGGAAAAACTGGGACACACTGTATATCACCTTCTGAATAAAACAATATTGAAAATTTTATTATTACTTTTCTTTTCACGTAAAGATAAGTAATATATTAGTATATATCCATTTTCGAATAAAACTATGTCAACAGTTTTCATTATTATTTCTCTATTTTTTCATATCTTTGTCGCGTATTTGCTTTACTTAGGCAAATTAGGTCGTTTAATAAGTGCGTGCCGCAATGTGCATTAACTAAAAGTCACACATATAGATACTGCAAGTTTCCGGCTTCCAGTGAAACTATGTTGTTCGAAACAATGATTGATTAAAACATGTTTAAAACATCTCCATTTCGTAACAGGATTTATCGCATCCTTTAAAACTGATCTCATGAAAATTTTGCACATATCCGCTGTGCGTGTAATCGCAACAGATTACCAGAATTCAATTTTTACCTTCTTGTTCGAATATTTTAAAATTCTTTTCCGCAGTTAAAAAAGAAATTGAAAAAATTCACAGGTACCTGTGTATCCCGCTAATTAAAAACTTTCCAATTTTCCACAACTTTTTATATGACAGAACAAAAGAGATTGAGCTTAAACTGTAATTCACTTTTCCGTCTATAACTGACCTAATTCTGAGGACAAAAGGTTGAAACTTGGCAGAAAGGATTTGCTTCGAGATCAATCGAACAATATATCATAAGTTTTGACAATCAGCTATACCATATTGATATAAAATTAGATGTTACTCGAACTTATTAGGCGACCCAATACAGAATTTCGCAGAACGAAGTACGTGTGCGTGCGTTCGTGGTTGAATAGAGGGGGCAAGGATCGATTGAAGGAGCAAATTACGGTGAAAGTCGCGAGAAATAAAATAATCCACGATAACACGGAGTTGTGTACCCAGTTTGGAAAGTTCTGCTGGTTTTTCTTGGATTCTCAAATCTCTATTTTTAAAACTCCCGAATCGTTTCGTTACGGCATCGCGCACGCTCGTAAGCCAAGTTTTTTAAACACGTTTCGTGTGTTCGCTAATATTCCGACTTTTTTTGTTACATTTTTTTCTTAACACATTGACAGGGTATATTTTTGGTAAATCTTGCTACGAGATACGTTTACGATCGAATAAATTTTTACTCGCATACATTTCGAACGAAGAATTTACGGTCCGAACATATGCACGTCTTAATTTATAGTTTGACGGATTTAGAGATTTTGGAAAATCGTCTAAATATTGTTCATCCGTCCACCATTATTCGACGTATTTACCTTCTCAAATCTTTCACTGTTGATTAAAATAAGGATACGCTGGAACTGCAAACGGTTCTAAGCGATATAAAACTTAGAAAAAAAGGTTAAGAGATTCTATGCGTTTCCGTTGCAAACAAGGAAAGCATAAACACTCTAGGAACCCGTTTTTTTAACATTTAACCCTTTGCGGACGACGAATAGTAAAACTTAAAAGAGTATTTTGACTTTGAATTCCAAGCCTTTAAATTTCTAAGCTTTCGAATTCCAGGTCGAAAAATTCCCAAAACTTTGAAGCGTTTATCAACGATGTTAATTTAAATTTTCTGCTTTAACAGTGAACGTGCGTTCACAAAACCAGGAAAGTGGCGATTATTTGCAGACACTCGTCCGCAAAGGGTTAAAGAGATCCCGTTGTCCAAGTATCGTCGCTGGATTAATAATTTATACTTCTAGGAGTGGCCGTACCACATATGAGTTCAACAGTGAAAGGATTAGAGCACGTTTGAGATAATAATAATTATTAAATTGTTACAATTGTTAGGTATCGCGTGTAAAATTATTCTTACACCTGTTCCCTTTCTATTTAGAATCATTAACTTACTTCTTACCGTTCATAAACATCGTATCGCACAGTTTCGTTCCTTACCACTAATTGGAAACAATCTCCAAGAAAATTCCAAAGGATATTTTATAAGTTTTTATAGTAGACGCAAGGAAATATTGTTCTACTTGCGAGAAAAAGTTAAGTGTCTCAGCTAAAACAGTGCACCTAATTGCTTTCTTTCCTCGTAATGATACAAAAATAATAATTTACGCGTAATAGCATAATTTTTACATCAAACGAAATATACGAAGCAAAGAATATACAGATAGTTACAAAACCATTCGCCCAGGTAACCACAAAACTTCTTCAAGCGTATCCAGTCTAATATTTTTTAGAGCAACTGCATCTGTTTCACAATCACTTCTCGTAGTTTTCGAATTTTCACTTACGTGCGTAATATAGAAAATAGTTACGTGTCCTGTTTTATATGAGACACCTGTCGATTTATTACATTGACACTAATAAAAAGTAGATTACAGTTTCAAGGATTGAATACAGCACAGTAGAAAGTTCTGCTTCAGTTAACTTTCTTCTAATGACGTAGCATCAAGTCGTTAGAAAACGCTTAAACAACCCGTGATTCTATTCAATTTCATGTACAGTAACTGTAACAAGTATTTGTATACCACGAATACTTAACTTCTATTAAAAATATCGTTTTCAAGACAACACTAGCACTATCGAAACTTAAGAATAATTAAAGAAAATAAAATCGATAGATATTTAAAGAAATATGTAACACAATTCTAAATAAATATTTATTTATTCTTTTTATAGAAGATCACAGCTGATTCGCAAAAATGCATCGATATAAATTGATATTAGATTGGTGCATATGAAATGTCGTTTTACGAAACAGAGAAATATTAAACATACGTAGATTCTCCAAAATACTACACATATATTTAGCTAAGATAATTTCTATACATTTTTTTTGTAATAATTAAGTAGTTCCACTATTATATATTTATAAAAATCACCAATTTTAGGATTCTTTGATCTTCCTCCTGACTTATTATCCTGTGAAGAATTACCAGCTTTAAATTTTGTAAATTAATGCTGAACTATTCTACCATCGATATAAATCCCAGGTGCCATAATTTTTATACTGTAATTGTCAAATTAAGACTTCCATAAAAAATTACAGAAATACTCCAATTATTTAGGGTGTTAAATACTAAAGTTTCTACAAGTTCAATACAATTCTCATATGTCTACATTGGAGCAATTTTTTTTTCTTTTTCAATGTAATTTATTAAACGTAACCGTTTTACAAAATTAAAGATGGTATCCATCTACTGACTTTAAACTTCGCAAAAATAACATTTCCATGCGCATCACTTTAATACAACTTTTATGATAAACTACAAATGGGTCATTTTGACTACTTTGGTAATTTTAGTAATAAAATCTGGTTCTATCGCCATAATCTATAACAACTCTTTCAATGAAAATCTATCGAATCATAACAATATTGATTAGAAGTATATCAAAGCTTTAATTTTTCGCTGTACAAAAAGAAGTATTATCGGTAGAAATTAAAAATCCGTAGTTTATAAATGTCTACTATTTTCGGATAATGTAGGCACAAATTATCGCGCTTCGCAGGTAAACTGGGACATTTGCAATAATGATCATAGAAATTGTACAATCTTAAAAATATCGATATTTTTGGTTTAAAAGAAAACATTATTTATTGGAATGATTGAACAAATAGGCAAAAGTTAATATACTTGTACTAAATTTGTAAATGGTATATAGATTTCAATGGATAGTGCAATTTCGTATATTCAAGCCGAATTTTTGTACTATTCTAAACTTTCGAAAAACCTGAAACAGATTTACGATACTTGTCAACATATTTACCGCATTATTTAATTATTCGTAAAGTGAAAGTTTCAAACATTTTTTTTTTTTTTTTAGAAATAAAAGTGTGGAAGAATTTTCAGGAAAATCGAATTTCGCTTGAAACGTTCATGAACCAGATTGCTCGCGAAGGGTTAATAATATTAATATACTAATATAAATGAAATTATTGCCAATTATACACGTTTCTACCCACAGAATGTAAAATCTCAATTCTATTCAAACTGTTATGCACTCAGTATAAACGGTACACATATTAACGGCAATAATTATTACGGAATATTAATATATTGAAACATCCAACAGTATTATATTATACCGAACAATGAATCATAAACAATAAAGCCTCCATTATCGTGGTTATCTGATACAAAACGAGCAAAATTGCCATTTCACTCCCGCAAAACAATAGGTAGCTCAACAACTACGCGAGACACCGTATCTGTGCAAAAAGTTTGTTTTGCTTTGAAACCAATAACATGAATCGGTATTGTACATTTATCCCTATTCCTGTTCGCACAGAAATCGTATTTATCGGGCCGTGTGTACATCCAGAGATCGCATTTATTTCGATCTGCTCGAGAATCGCGTGGAAAAAAAAATAGTTTACCGCAAAGCGCAGCATACAGGTTTAGTTAAAATCTCTTTTTTAGTCGACGGCGTCGCCGGTAAAAGGATTGCGGTTACGAGGGATATTTTCGCCAACCGGTAAACCACACCCAAAACGAACATTACGCGAATCATTTTGCAATTTCGCCCCGGCATCGATTTATAAAACTCGCAACGGCACGCCGTTTCTGCGCATGCCTTTCGCGAACGGGATATACACCCTACGGATTAAGCCGGGCATCCACCAAACGCGTATTTCTAACAAACGTTTGCGAATGTTTGCGAACATTTGCGTTGAAACATTTGCCGAGTACCTCCACCGAACACACGCTTCGCAGCAAAAGCGTATTCGCTAACGGTCGTCGTCGAACCGTACAAGTGTGATATATGTAGTAATCTATTTCCATCGAACGCACACGAAACGCAAACGACGAATAGCAAATTTTCTTTGATGTACCGATATCGCTTCGGATGCTCACAAATCAGCGTAATTATTTGCGATTGTTAGCGTTTCCCGCGCGTTTTACATCTCTAGCAAAACGAATTCGCATTAGTTTTAGGATCCTGGCTTTAGGCACGATGCACACGAGCCACGCGAAGTCGCTGTGCTGTAGCAGTTGTAATGCTCTGTCATTGTTGCACCATTCTTAACGCTACGACGGGATCGTACATTCGTATGCGTTGCACCATTAGAAATGTAAACTTTTCCGAATCGTAGTTGCAACGTCGCGTCGCTCGTATGCATTCGGCCCCTAGAATGTGTTGCTTGCTTGCGTTTACAATGGACCACGATATGTATTTTCACGCGATTAACTGCTATGTTATTGTTACAGGGCTTCTTCAACTCTTCGTATGTGAACAAAACAAGGAACACGAAAAACGAGAAATGTAAAAAGGCAAAGGTGAACAAAAAAATAACAATGTTGAAATAAAAAAGAAAGCGTTACACAGAACTGTGCAAAAGTTTTGGACCACCTACCGACAAAGGATGCATTTTTTTTGTTTTATTATTTTCAATTAATTCGAAGATACTTGGTATTATAGTAATTCTGTAATTATTTGTTTAGAATACAATTAAAGAATTGGTAATTAATTTTTTAAAATATTTATTGATTTAAAATTGTTAATATCTCCTGTAATCTTTTTTGGTAATAATTTTTATTGACACTCGCCTTCAAAATAATGTTTAATGAACTTGTTTAAACCTTTTTGTCATTCCGTTCTTGGTACATCGGAACATCTATATTTCTGGCTTATTCTAAATTCAATGGCTACAGAAAGTATGAATGCTCCACTGTATCTATATATTTTCACATTTACGTGCTGCTTAATTAAATTTAACCGTTAGATTGTTCGGAAAGTTCATAGCGATACTCGAGGAATATTCAAAAGTAATACAAAATTATATATTACCGTGTAAAGTTATATATAAACCAGTCTCCTAACAAATTTCACGTTTACTGAAAATTAATTCTACTAAATAGTTCTTCTGTTCTACTACTGTATTAAATTTCTGATCATTAATCAAATTTTCATTGTTAATAACTAAAATAAATGATACTATCATATTGGTATATTTATCGTTAGAATAACGTATGTATGGTTTAATATTTTTTTCCTGCCATTTCATCGATTCGTCAGGCTAAGTGTTGACTCGTTAAAAAAATAACGTTCCTTTGACTAATTCCGGATATTCCACCTTAATTTTTAGAATTAAGGTGTGCAACCAGACCATATTTTAGTATTTAACAAAAATTCGTAAAAAATAATCTTCCTCCAATCCCACAATCAACAAAAGAATGTAATATCGACACTATCGTAAATGCTACGATATTTCCGAACAACCCAACATATTAATTTTCTATAACTCGAATAGTGTCTTTATAAGGCTATACAAATTTACCGTTGTAGAATCTAACGACAAACCTGATCATTGAAAAATACGACTACATGTCGATACATTTTGTAGCCACCGTAATTCCATATCCTATGTCTTGTAAATATTTAGATTATGGTTTTATCTGTTCGAAGACTTAACAAAATGGAGAAAAGAATATCTAAAAATTCTTCTCCGTACAGTAAGCCATTTGTGAACATACTTTCCATTATTCTCATTATTAATTTCTATTTCATTTGATTACCATTACAGTGGTTCGACCAATCATTTAATTACAAAGGCCCAATAGAACAGATGGTGTATGACTTTTGCACAACACTGCGGAAGGGTAGCTGCGAAAAACACAGCGATAAGAATACCTGAGGATAATTTAGGCGAGTCAGGAGGTAGTAAGGGCGGAGATGATATACGGTTGCAGTACTCTTTATCGCAGCAGATGCTGGACCAATGGGTACTCGGCTTACTGTAGCAAGCCTGCGGTACTTCCGGTGGGAACCAGTCCTTTCGATCGAGGCACCTTTCACAACATTACAATGCCACGTTTAGTTTCAACAGTTCGTTCCACCGTCCATGGATACCCACGCGTGATTTAACAGTTTTCTCTCTCGACCGACAACTAATCTTTCAGGAATTTCGCACGCGATCGAATTTGCCTTCTATTCGAACGTATCACGCGTTCGTTGGACTCCGTCGAAGGGAAATCCCAGGATTTAGAGAGTTAGATCGGCGCTGAAAGTAATTTCAGGCCATCTTCTGCGATACATGACAGTTTTTTTTTTTTAGACGAGCGCGAATGAAGAAGTAATGCGCAGCTTATTAGAGGTATTTCAGAATAGAGTGATCGGTAATCTAAGTAAGATAATTTTTTTATTAGAAATTTTTATATAATAATGTTCAAAATATTTGAGCATTTTAAATAAGAAATATAATTATCGATTCCTTTAAATTTATAGCCAATCTTTCACTGAATCTTTGTTTAAGAAATTTACAAAGAAATTTTTGTTACAAGAGACACGTGAACTTCATCAAACAATATTGCACAAAAATCTATACTGTATCTAATTAACAAATCTCAGTGAGTCAATGTTTTTTTTTTGTAAATGAAATTACTTTCTTGCCTATCGAACAAAATAATGAAATCTTGTAAGGAAAAGGGAGCAAAACATTTGGAAGACATAAAAATGAAACAGAGGCGGATATAATGAAAATTGTAGAGATGAATTCGTAAGTGTAACCAGTTTCAAACAAAAAAAAGTGAACGAAGTGGAACGAAAATTGAATGCGACTCGCGGATTAACCACCTCACTTTGTAATACGTCACATTCGATAGAAGGAAATTGTCTCGTGCCGCTTTCACGTCTCAGCCAATCAAATAATCTCGGTCGTGCTATTTTCGATACGATCTCCGGACTGAATTATCCGAATTATCCGTCTGGCGCATTAAACATTTAGGCCCCGTCCGCACGTCTGCGACCTCAGACTGTCGCATATCGTCTCGGTCGAGTTCGTTCGATTTCGAAACTGCATATTGTATCATACTCATTGCATACTTTGTCCACGAAAGATCGTACAAGCATGTAATGTATTCTAAATCAATGTAAATTCCCTTTATAGAATTTAATACTATTTGCATTGAACAAGAAGTCTACATTGTACAATCTTTTGGTCTACTGATTTTATAAAGAAAAATATTCCTGACTGAAATTTACAAAATATGAACGAAATAAGTTACCTCGATACGATAGTATTTTCCTTTAACTTAAAAATTCTAAGACTGTACTTAATTGTTTGTATATTTATTTTCTAATTGAAGTAATACAAAAGTTTAGAAATATTGTTGTAACATTTTTTTATTTAGTTTGAAAGAAAACGGTTTACTATCATCGAGAAAGTTGTTACGTTTATTAATATCTTGAGTTTCTCCAGTTAATATTACTTCATCCTTTGTATTACTCGAATCATAATAAAAAACTTTTACGTTTCTATAAGACGGATACTCTGCTTCATCGATAATAGAAAGAGTTTCATCGTCTGTAGGGTCAAAGGCCAACATTTATTCCACAATTTTTCGCTTTTTATGCCATTAGCACAGCCTTTGAAATCTTTACCCAGTTGTATTGAAACCCTTTTTGTTTGCCGCGATGAAAACGGTATCAATTAACGACTTCGTCTACCGACGAAAAAAAAAAAAAATACAATAGGTCTCAAATCACCAATAATTACGACTACAAAAAAGAAAACTCTAAACTACCTACACAATACTAGCCTCCGCTGCAAAATTTAATTATCTTAACACAAAACAAAGAACAAGTCAAATCCATTGTTAATAGTTTAACGACGCTTGGCGATGCAACATAAAACCCGCAATTAACAAAGATTTTCGTTCCATTTTCTTTCGAATATTTCATTTTATTAAACTCCTATTCTCCTAGGATATCTATAGAACAAAAACTGTGGCTACCCCCGCGCGTTAATAAAAAGATAAGAAAGAGACAGTTGAAGAATCAGATAAAATATAGGCGGTGGATGTTTCGTTTCTCACGAAGTCTCTCAATTTCTGTTAATATTCGTAGCGGGTAGAAATGGATGAACGACTACATGAAGCGTTACCAACGCGACCACCGGCCGACAACAATAATTCGTTTCCGTCGAAACTCCCGAAACAGGCGCTAATCATGCCTTGCAGGGCCAACTGAAAAAAGCGGCTAAACGTTCCTGGAAACTACAACGAGGGAATCGATCGGCAAGAGAACGGGACTGTTGAACTTCCTTTCGCGGTGAACACGATCGAAGCTACCCCCGGAGAATCAGAACTGTCTAAATAACCAGAACATTCAACCGTACGAAACGCTAACCACGGGTAAAATTTATTTTACCGAATTCAACTCGGTATTTCCTTATTCGAATACGTAGTAAATTAAATTATTTCTAAAAAGAATGATTATATAATAATCGATATATTTGAAATAAACATTCATAATTTGAACGTATGGGCTTACTTTAATAAAACCTTGGATTTGTATTTGAATTTTCCACGTGGAATATTTGTATTCGGGTAACTGAATCGGAATATTTGAATTTGAATTATTTAAATTAGGATATTTCATTCGAAATACTTTTACTCGGATGTTTGAATTGAAACATTTCACTCCGAATATTTGAATGTTTCGATTGAAATACTTGTGTTCGAATAATTCGAATCAAATAATTAACTGCAATTGTTTATTGCAATTAATCAATTTCTTTGACTATTCAAATTGACCGAAGTTTATCGAGTAATTACACATGTACATCGTAGCCGAACAAAATTTGTTTTATAGAACTTATTTGAATCAATCTTCAAAATCTAATTATTTACATTTAATGCCTAGTATTTAAAATTCATCTATCCGGGTGTCTCAAAAAATTTGAAAAGATTCAAATTCGTGAATTCCTTAAATGCAAACTTCTTGAATTGACCATACCTCTTTAATATACTTTAAACTTTCAAATGATTATTTTTTATTTAATCGCGAACCGTCATCGTGAACGCACTTGCGAACGGGAGCTCCATAATATAAACAGTGAAGTGAGAGTATGTGTACCAAAGTAAACAGCCTGTGTTCAACCGACAAAGGCGACAGCCGGGATTCCCGTGACTGTCAGGCACCTGCCAACATTTCTCCCACGTTAACTATAAAATTAAAATTATAACAAATGGAGGAATACAAATTGTCACAAGCCAGCCACTCAAAACAATCGAATGGAGGCCAAAGCTACTTGGACACAGATTTAAAAATAAATATGGAAGAATGAAATCTACCATAAACAATCAAAAGAAGAAGATTAACTAAGACAATGACTGAAATCGAGAAAAAGACTAAATTGTTAATAGATTATACTCTATTCCGAGCATCAAACAGATACTTAGTGTGGCGGCTTTCCTGCACCTACCACTAGAGGGACATACGAAATAGGACTTTCTCGAAAGCACTCGCTCCAACTACCTCGTCCATATATACCTTCCTTCCAATATCCCAACGTCTAAGGCAGGGTCTGCTAGGTAGTCTTACTGATGAGTCCACTAGCAGGCCCAGTACGAAACGAAACACCCTTCCTTTTCCTATCCTATCCCCCCTCTATAGCTCCACAGTAGTATTGAACCACGTTAGCGAACTTCCAACGAAAGAGGATGATAGATAAAACCACCGCCAATATTTATCGAAGCCCACATCATGAATCCTCTAACGAAATTATTAAATCAACTATTGGACCAAAAATCATATACTATAATATCCTATAATCATAAATGATTACAGAGAATTGATAAGGGCATTAAGAACAAAACGAGTAGAACTACCAACTGAGATAATTATAAAAAAAATTATAGAAAATAAAAACTAACATGGTTAACATATACCACTTAAAACCAAACACGATGTTAGAAGTAGCAACAGAAAAATTGACAACATTTCTTCAAATAGCAGCATTGGAATCTGCACAGTACCAAATAGAAGACAACGAAGTAGGATATCCAACATATATTGTGGAACTAATTAAATAGAGAAGAAAAATAAGAGGACAAGTGGCCAGCACAAGCGACTTCCACACTTGAAGACGGAACTTAATAGATTAATCAGGACTAAAGCAACAGAAATTCGCTACAACAATAGCGTAATTCAACGGATATATTTCCAATCTCGACGCAACTGAAATAACAAATTACTCATTGCGGAAAGCAGCCAAAAAAATCAAAAGGCGAATACAACCAATAACTCGAATAAAATCTCTAACAGGACAGTGGTCCAAAACACTCAAAGAACAAACAAATACAATGGCAGACTACTTCCAAGAGATATTAACTTACTAATGGCTCTCGTCTCAACCCGAATAACAATAGTACTGAAAACACCACCACCCCAATCCAATCAACTAAAAAAGAAGAACTCCGAGCCATAATTCGAAACCTTAAAAACCACAAATCACCAGGAAACGACCAAATCACAGCCCAAATGCTGAAAGAACAACCGGCAAAAGGATTAAGGTATATCACTATACTCGCAAACGTAATTTTTCGGGTGAGATGCTTCCCCCAAAAATGGAAATGTGCGGAAATTGTAACGTTATTAAAATCTGGAAAAAACCCAACGCTTCTCAATCCTACATGTCCATATCGTTACTACCGATACTGTCAAAGGTAATTGATAAAGTTATACACAAAAGAATAATCACTATTGTTAACGATAAAGAATTAATACCAAACCATCAATTCGGTTTCCGAAAAAAGCGCAACACCATCGAACAAAGTCATAGCATGGTTAAAAAAAATTATCATCCAGTCATTAGAAGGAAAAAAAATACTGTTCAGCACTTTTTCTAGATATTGAAAAAGTTTTTGACAGAGTCTGGCACCAAGGACTGCTCGAGAAATTGCAACGTTTGCTACCCACACACCATTGCATTAATCACATCCTACATAGACAATAGGAGCTTTAAAGTAAAAATTAAAGATACTAATTCCGACATCCGGACAATCCAAGCTGAACGTACTTCAAGGAAGTGTACTAACCCCTTTGCTTTACACCATTTACACGACGGATATCCCAACAGATCAGAACATTCAAATGTACACGTTTGCAGATGACACCGCAATAATCTTCATTCACGACTATTTACAAATTTATATCTTAAATCTCCAAGATCACGTCGTAAAAATGGAAAACTGGTTAAATCCTAACAGAATTGAAGTTAACACCGCTAAATGTGCACACATCATCTTCAAATTACGAAAAACTGAGCAAACAACTAACCTTAAATTATATAATAACACCGTACCACTGGTATAACCTCGGTGAAATATCTGGGACTCCGTTTAGACAAGAAATTAGCATGGAACCAACATATAAAAGCGCAAAAATCAAAAACATTAAAATACGAAACAAATCCATGAACTGGCTAATGCCTCGAAAAAGCAAGCTCAACATGAATAACGAACTACACGTATATAAACGAGTAATAAAACCATTTGAACTTATGGAATCCAGCTCTGAGAAATGGCAGCGATGTCGCACATACAAAAAATGGAAAGTTTATAAGCAAACATTCTCCGCACAATAGTAAATGCTCTCTGGTATGTCACGAGCGATGACATTTGTAAATCACTAAACGTTCCCCCTGTAGAGGAAAAAGTTATTCGTTTAACGAACAAGCGCAAAGCTAGAATCGACACCCGCGCAAACCCACTAACAATACACTGTTATGCCGACGCAGTCGGAAGATTAAAACGTAAACATCCAAAAAAAAACTTATTAGAAGTCGAACGCTATTCACCATTATACAAATGTTTGTAAATATTTCTAAATACACGCAAACAATAATGGGAATATAAAAAAGAAACGATAATTTTAATTTACGATACACTTGGGCAGCTCCAATTCACAAATTGTTCACGGCAAAGCCATTACGCTATATTCGATAAAAACAAGCGTAATTTTAAAATGGTAATTATGTAAGAACGATAATCTTTATCTGACATATACTTCTGTACATATTCTCTACATATACTTCTGGTTTGCACCGATACGTTTCACGGAGGAGCGCGATAACAAGAAGTTTCACAGTTACATCGTTCATTGCTCTGCCCGTGATTTATTCCCCAATAACGTCCAATTAACGCAGAAGTTAAGTTGAAACATCATTTTTGCCGGTTACTCGAGCCCAGGGAGCACATTGTTGCGATAATCGCGGGTAGATATTGCCTTTATTTTAGATACGATTACGCGAAACAAACGTTGTTTCACCTCCATAGATGATTACCAATAAAATCAATATACATGTATGAGTTACCGTTCGTTGAGCATCTATCCTGTAATATCCTGTAATCCTATAATTCACAATTCGTACGAAATTTATTGAACGGGTGCATTTCGAAATAGAAATTTACATGTTAATCGAGATAGTATATTTAACTGAATATATGCATAATATATAACTCGCGCAATATTCCCTGTTACGCACGTAATATAAATATGTAATATGCATCGATGCATGATTATCGGAATATTGACAGGTTACAAAATTTGAACGATTCTAAATTAATTCGGTGCGCAAAACACAAAGTCTGGCTTGTTTTCAAATAAGAACAAATCGATCGTTCGAATGATCGAGTCCTACTGAAAACAACGAAAAACTGGAGATCAAGAAAATGGTTGTATTTGGTCAGTGAAAAAAAAATTACTTTCTTATGGGTAAATTACACATGCAAGTACGTTACCTCCAAGCATATGTGATCTCATCGTTCTCCAGGCTGGTGCTAGCGAAACAATAGCCATCGGTTTCGCACGTGTAATTGCTATCCTTGCAAATATCGCAATGACACTTCAACATTCCTGAAAAAACAAGAAAACAACAAAATGTTTACCAATAACGGTTGAACTTTCCTATCAACTTTTAAGAGCCAAGTATGCAAGTTAGTTTAACTTTGCCTTGTTATCGTTAGACTGCGGATTTTTATGCGTTTATTGGAAATTTGAAAGTGCAAACGACATATAGTATAAAGTATGATAGAAATTATGATTCTTAGAGGATGAAGCAACTCTCAATTTAGGTCCTATTTCTTCAAATTTATGTATAAACATATGAATTCTCATAGAAATCCACAGTCTAGTTATCATATATTTATGTTCATTTTATTTTCATTGTTTATCCTTAATCTTCTTATTTTTTCTAATTCTATCGAGATTTGATTTATTGTATGATAGATGCACCAATATATGGACATTTAAGGCAATCGTTTAACTTTTAGATCGAATCTCAGGGATTAATAGAATTAACGAGTATCCTAATGGTCAAATCAAATTCATAAACGTCTGAACTTTCATATAAAACGCACAAAAGAACTTAAAAGAAGTAGGAAATATATAACTAATTAAATTAAGAAACCAGAAATATTGATTTCACCAGGGAATGGATAGTAATAAAATAGAACATTTTTATATTTGTCTATGATAACAGCCTAAAACAAAAAGTTGAATACAATAGACATTGTGTCAGATTAATTTTTATATTTCTTACTAGATTGCGGATTTTTATGGAAATTTAAATTGGCAAAACGACGCAGAACGCACGTAATGTGTAAAATTGTACAAAATATCCAGCATAAAATATTAATATTACAGTAAATAAAGAGTGAAACACACATTTGTTAAAAACTCATTTATTTAACTATGCTTGTTAAAATATAAAATTTGCATACCGATCCGCGGTCTATTAATTACATGTATATTTCCATTGCATTATACCGATGATTAAAAGACCAACGTGAAAGTTGTTCACTGTGAAGTAAGAAATTAGTATAAGTTAAAAATTTAAAAATATACAATATCTTTTAATAACTTATTTTACTCGTTTTCCTATTTAATGCTCATTCATTGATGCGTGTTCATTTACTGGTCAATCTACGGTATATTTAACTTGTTCGTTGCACTGTAAATATCGACAGTGAAATTTTGATTACTTTTGTACACTAATGAGTTGTTCCCGTATACTGAATAAAATTGAACTAAATTAACTTAAACTTGCTAAATATATATAACATGTACATTTATAGTTGCTTTTATCCATAGATAATCTATCTAGTATGATAACGAAGCTTCCGTTATTCTCTGATAACTTTTTATCGTTCAAAATTATCATTTTGACTGCTTTGTGGCATATCATCTTACATTATTAGATTAGCAATTAAATTCGTGACCTTCCATTTTACGACTTCACATTTTAATCAAAATAATTGTATCTGTTGATTACAATTTGTTGTGATATTACTAGTGGACAGCTCTTAATTTTCATACGCAAACTTGTTGCCCCAGCTGATTATGTCAGTAAATGATTCAGATTAAGAAAATGTGAGAGTCACAAACTTAATTGCCAATTTAATACTTCAATATTTTTTCTCGTAATTGCCTTGCAAATCGACTTTGTTGCAAATTACGAAGCTCTCCGGCAAAAACGCGGGACTGAAAATGTATTTGCGTAACTATTTAAATGAACTGGGTTAATCGTGTCCAAGCTGTGAAGCAATATTGTTGATAATAGGTTCGGCAAGCTAAAAAAGCATAGCTTCGGGGCTCCGATGCAACGCGATTTACGAAGAAAAATGATGGCAGCATTATTTCCTTGGTAATTTATCACGTGCTTGATGACGCACGCCATTTCGATCTTAACATATTTTTTTGTTAACCTGGCCAAGTGTAAGTCGAGATAGTAGGGAACAAAGTCCACGATCACACTGATATCACGGTTACCTGCTCCGAAATTTTGTGTATCCTTTTAATTAACGTTTAATATACCCGCAGCGATAAAAAAAAATCACGCTAAAATATTAGCAGTGTCCAAAATCACGAAAATATACTAGCATCAGGTAGAAGATTGATCACGTATGCTGGACGCGTCACAAAAAATGAAAGAATATTCTTTTTTGGAATAATAAAAAAAAAAACTAATTTTCTATTGAATCCTTCCATGGCTGCGAAATCGTATATGAGCCACACAATAGTCAAACTAAGCAAACCTCTAAAATGAACTAAATTGGTTTTTTAAGAAGTCATGTATATACACGTGATCTCATCGAATTTACCCGCATTAACTAGTGACGGGATCGAGTTCAATGTGTACTCGTGCATCTCAAGTCAATTCCGATATAAAGATTTCATTTCGCTGGATGCGATTACTCCAAAACGAGTACGTGTAGAGTTCAACAATGTATTTGAAAGTACAATTGTCTCTCAAAGTACACGGTTTTTTTTTTGCCGATCTAAAATGGACTTTCCTTGAGGAAAGTCCAGCATGAATTAATTAAAAAATTCCAATAAAATCTTACGGATGTAAAAGAAGAAATCATTAAAACAAAATTAAAACGGGTAAATGGGAAAGACGGTGGATTTGGCAGAAAGAATTTCGTGAGTAATATTTCTCTATCGTTCGGCCACCAGGATACACGGTTTTGGGGCGGTGGTACGACTTGACGAAACGAGTTTAATTCAAGTCATTAGCGCACGCCCACATCGAATGGTCTCGTGGACCGAACCCACCTCTTTTCCAGAGCGGACACGCAAAACCAAGGGCTACGAAACCCGAGGAAATACCTGTATAGGATTCGCCGCATGCCGAGCCCCATAAAGCGTTTTTTTGCGCGCCCACGAGATCCGCTATGGACTCTTTCTGTGACCAGATTCGTACGGAACACCAGCCCTGAAAATTCGAACACTGGCCAGATCCATTTTAGTAGGTATAGAACGATCTAGGACCCTATAGAAGAAGGATTTTTTAATCCTTTCAATTCGGAATAAGGAGCTCGAATGGTATTTCGGAGCCAGAATGGAGTTTGAATTCGTTTCTTCGGGGCACGTGAGAAAAATATGTTAATACGCTGTTAGTATAATACACAATACATTAAGTAATTATAGTACGTATAGGTACATTATTGTTGAGACTTAGTGGCGGATTCGTTAATAATTCATGAGCCCACAGAAGAAAATTGTAGAGTATCATGGGAAACTTGAACAAAATTGATCAGTTAATTAAGAACGAGAGGTATTTAGATTATAGTAAAAACAACATTGAAATACTTTATTACACTTTGGCATTTTCTCTTTTTTTTTTTTATACTGATCACGTTGATACTTAATACTAATTACTTTTAATGAGTGTAAATGCATACGCGTCCAAAGCATTACTTATATTATTTCATATAATCTGATTATTGCCTGATTAGGATACATACGCCAATAAATGAACACGCGTCAATGAATGAAATTAAATGCAAAAACGAATAGTGTAAGAAAAAAGTTAGTAAGAAAAAAAGAAGGTAAAAAGTATGTATTGTTTATTCATTAGTTAAGAGTGGTTTATTCACTGGTATTCATTGGCTAACGATGTTCATTCATTGGTAAAATCAATCGCCGAAGAATTTTGCAAATAACTTTGCGATCGAGATGAAAAGCATATTCTTTTAATAAAAGTTTAATACGATGATTAGATTGTTCCGTCGAGTAAAAATTTTGGCAGTGAAAAAGTATTTGCAAACGATAGCTCATCTTTCGCGAAAGAGTGATTCACATTGATTACCTTTTTCAGCTCTCCAATTATCGTCGATATACGCCCTTTCTCGAATAACCTCAAACAACTTACTCTTATCTTCTCCAGTTCTGAGGACGTGTAATTTAACAATCAACCGTCGCTAATGTCCACCCTTTCTCGAACAATTCCATGTTCAGACAAAACCCCGCTGAGCAAACCATAAAACTTCTTAACCATTTTTCTCTTATTGTCGCATAATTTAGCAATTACTTATCATTGTCAATATCGACCCTTTCAGTTGACCCTGCTAAACTTCCAAAAAAGAACCGTAATAAAACTCACCCTCGTCAAAATGTCTATTTAGTTCAGTTAGTTTGCCATCGGAACTAACGTATGTGTATATACCAGCCCAAGGATTAAGATGACATCGTTTCACACACACACGGCATTGTTCAACGCACATAGGCTAGGCACAGATCAAAGTTAGGCCACGTTACGACAAACTTTCCTCGCGAATAGCTTTTGTGAAGAGCGAGAGAGAAAGAAAGAGAGAGAGAGAGAGACTGTGCTACACAAACTCGCCTCAGTGAGAGCAACTATAATCGAGTTGAACGGCAAACGGCTAACAAAACGTCAACGAAACGAGAGTTCCATCCGTACACGATGATATTAAACGTGGACGTTTAACACCGTTCTGCATAATTTCGCGTCACATCGAACAATCAACCTCTGTGCACAGAAAACCCTATCTAAAAGGAGCATTGTACTTTATATGAGCTATTCTATTTCCGAGGAATTACTAAGCAAGGTATGTGTGCGCAATTTCGCTATGTTAAGTTTCGAAGCATGGTAAATTTACTTAATGAATTTTCAAAATATCTTACATGGTGAAAAATTCTTACACGATGCATTCAATAAACTAACACTTAAACCAGGATTTTTAACTGATTTGAAATTAAAAGAAAAAATAACAAAAAGATACAACTGATGGAAATGTCATAAAGATGTACAAAGGCTGCAAAAGATATTTGTACATGCAGTAGAGCTTCGAAATTCGAACATAATCCGTTGCAGGATACGATTCGAACTTTCCATTGTTTGAATTTAAAATTAAGTTTTCTCCTTTGAAATAGCAGTCGCTATACGTAACTTTGCTGTGACGTAGTAAAATTACACATAGAAGTTTTTAAATACGAAAGAGTCGTTAAGTTTCCAAGTTTTGGAATTCCCAAGCTTTCGAATTTCAAACATTTGAGTTTTAAAGCCTTAGAGTTTCCTAGCTTTTGAATATGCAGCCCCAATAAATTTGGAACTCTTTCAATATCCAAACGTTCGAATTTCTTGGATTTTCTATACTTCTGAATTCTAAAGTTCTAAAGTTTTAATGTTCTAAATTTCTACGTTATCGATTTTCCAAGCGTTTGAAATTGTAAACTTTTGAATTCTCGCATCTTTAAGAATCTTTGCCATTCTTAGCTTTCTATTTTATTTATACTTGTTCAACGGATCGTTAAATCATTTATTTTTGTCGACCTATTTGTATGTATCCAGCATAAAGTAAAGAAACCAAGCTATTCGTAAAATGGGTAACTTCGTACACACCAATTTTAATCGGATTACTTTCTCGATGGTTGTGCCCATCGGTTAATTATACGATTCGCTATCTATATATATATATTTTTTTTTATACACACAGCAGCACTTTTAACATAATAATATGTATACTTTTTAAATGAATAGCTATAATAGCGTAAACACCCTGCACAGAGAAACAGCTCGACATCGGAGCAAGTAAACATTATCGCGAAGAACACAAAGCAAACAACTACAACTAGAACAAGGATCAAGCGAAACGATCCCATGCGATATTCCCTATCAATTACCATCCGGAGATTATCTTCGGAGGAATTGTTGGGCAAGCAATATCGCCGTAACGTTGGTCGTTTGCCGTGTAATTTATTCGATAACGGAGATTCGTGATTGGTCGCGTAGCCATCGCGCGATTTGTATTTAGACCTAATTTACGATTCAACAGTACGGCCGCGTAGAGGACTGGACTGATCTCGAATTCTGTATTCATGAGGCCGGATACATGCGTGAATATGTGTACGGAGTGGCGGCCAGTACCTTTGACGCACGTTATTAAGCCAGCAACCGAGGGGAAAAAAGAAAAAGAAAAAAAAACTAAGAGACGAAGGAACGAGTTGTCCGCGTTATTGCAATGCGTTACTCCATTTGGATGACGTTCGTGTAATAATCAATCAACATTACGTATCCCTCCCTTCTAAGCATTGTTTTTTCGTCCTCTTTTTCCCTCTATGCTCGTTTTTTATTTACTTTTAATCGCACGATGGTTCGAGAATGGCACGTACGTATTATCGTGTGCAGCGATTAAAAATGTATATTGAAAACTGTTACATATGTATCGGATAAAGAATGAGAAACAAGTCGATGTGTATCAAAGGAACAGAGACAAATGATTTTAAATGTTGCTTCGCGTTGATACTGAGAAAAAATTAATCTACACTCCTGTTGAGAAATAATCCGACGCTAACTACCGGCAAGTGTTAACCATAGGATCGTTTTTATTTAAATTACATGCGAAGAAAGCGAGCAATACGATAATAATAAATAATTATATCTGTATAAAACGAGGATATTGAAAAACAGAAGCAAAAAGGAAAAGTTTAATTTGCAACACAATGAACAATCGAAGTATATAAAAAGCGGAATTTTCGTCATAATGTATTTTGGAGTATGCAATTCATCGCTACCGAGTAGTTCGGTTAGAAATGAGATTCAGTCCTTGATAGCTGTAAACACTGAACTTGATTTAACGATACGCATATTATTAAAAGTGATCATAATAAGAAGTTCAGTTTTGCAGGAACATCACACTATAATCTGAGGTTCTTTTCTTTTTTAATTATACAGGAGCCAGTATCCCTTCATCGTTAAATAATGATTGGTATCATTTACGTTCCCCTCGTATCATTGGTTAATAAAACAATTGAAAGAGTAACTACACGATTAAACAAGATACAATAAAGCAATGATTAATCGTCAAGAACGATTGAATGAAAAGAATTTTTGTATATTCAAACTTTTATTCATTAATTACACATTAGTTATCCATCTTTGTAACTCTTCTTTGCTAACTAATTCACACACAAAAAAAAAAGGTTTTCTGCAAATAGAAAGATTATTTGATGCCACATTTAATTAATATACAGGATGGATTGATAAGAACTATTGCCTGAATATCTACGGAAATGTGAAAACAATAGACTGAAATTTGTTTGAAAACAAAGAGACTATAATCGAAATAAATTTTATTCGAAATACTATTCTCTTATTTTAATCAATTTGAAGTACAGTGACTGAAAAAAATGCTATTGACTTCTAATTTTTATTAGAAATACCCTTTTTAAAACCAATGTATATTTTAATAATCTATAAGAATCTAATTTTCAGTCGAAATGTATTCAAGATGTATCTAGATTTTGATTTATCACTGTGCGGATAAACATATTGTCAATAAAAAATAAAAATTTTGTACGAGTACTTTTTTTCATTTACTGTATATTTAAAGTGGTAATTTCTATTAGCCGCTATGTGGAACGATATTAAGTTCTACGAATTTAGTTAACTCAGCTTTCTATTCATTAAAGTATCTTTATAATACTTTAATCTATTAATCTACTGCATATTTACGTTTCACACTCTAAAAATTAAAAACAGTTTATTAACCTAGATACTAACAGAAAAATTGTAACTTTCTTCATTACAGAACTTAGAAAAGACAATCACTTTGTCACGTTTCTTGTCGTTGCACCGTATATTAAAAGTCATTCAACAACTTTTCCACCTGATATACGAGCCGCTAAACGTATGCGCGGAGCGCATGAATTATTAATTCGCTGAGTTTTGCATCAATAAACAAAAAGAATTATGTAGCAAGGAGCTGTCGCGTGTTTTCTTAAAACCTCTTAATCGTTCGTTCTTAACCGAGATGTTATAAACACGTAAATACATGGATTAATTCAGAGCAATTCTGTCTATGAGCGATCTAAATGATCCAAATTACTTGATTTCGTAAAATGTCTAAAAAATATTGCCCATTCTACAGCATCGTTATCTAAACAAAATTTGTACTTGAATTATCATTCATTTTTGCCAGAAGAAATCATCTTAACTCTACGAATCTCGAAGTATTAGAAAGTTTAAACTAACGGTGGAATCAATTTAGTGGCATACTGATTAATAGACTACAGATATTTAGACACTTAATTCATTCGCTAGTTCATACTCGGTCATTGCATGCTTGCATGCAGTCATTCACTAGATTTTTACACGCATTCCACTTTACGATTAATTATATATTAACAAAAACAGTCATTATATTTTTATGAATATCTAAAGAAAAATGAACGACAAGTTCGATTTCAATAGTTGTTTTGTTGTTATAATTAAGTTTATTTCTTAACTAACTTTCTTCTAACTTTATTTCTCTAATTCTCTGATGGCATACCGTAGAATAAATTGACACTCAATATCCAAATTTCGAAGATAAAAGTATTAACAGTATCGAACACGTGTTAGGACAACCACTAGTTTAAATCCCATTACCAACAATAAGTAAATCACTCCAAGTGTGGATCATTTTGTGTCCACATAAACGAAAGTTATAAAAATGCCATTTTTCTGCAGAAGCTATTTTTGTCTATTCAGGTAATCGAGTAAATAAAATATCTACTAATTTATTACTGGTAAAAAGTAGGTAGTAAGGCGTAAAAATAAACATTAAAGCAAAAAGATACTCCATTTGTAAGTACATAAGGCAAGATATCAATCATATGTTAACTGCTCTATTAATTAGGAAAACACACGTATTTACACTGAGTCTCCATTAAGTTTTTCATGAGAAAAAAAATTATCATTTGTTTTTATACTGTAATTTTCACATAAATACTTGAAACACCTTGAACATTTCCTAGAAATATGAGAACTACTTCATAATTAATAGAGGCTAGAACTCAATTGAAGCTATGAATTCTGAAACGGTACAAATCTACCAGTCAATATTTTGAAAGAAACAGGCTTGTCTTTGATATATCTTCTTTGATATTTCACGAATTCTTCCGATTCTTGCGAGTATCGTTAAAAATTTCCTAAATTCCCTGTGTGATTTTAAATATTATTAGATACGCATGAGTGAACGGAAAGCGATTATATCAACAATTACGCCACTTTGTTTGTCACCATTGTTGTGTACAATTTAAAACACAATAACTGTTTTCACAATTTCTATTGAAAAATAAATTATTGTAAGTACAATCGTTTTTGCAGAGAGAAGAACAACGATTCAACGAAGAAAAATGGGAATGTGGAAAGAATCGAAACGTGTTAATTTATCAAGCTACGAGTTTATTGTCCGCTAAGATAAGCAAATCTGTACTTATTCTTAGCTGCCACTGAAAGTATTACGTGAACACTTGCACATAGCCTTCGAGAGTTATAATAAGCAACACAACAACGAGGAGGAAACATAAGAAAATGTATCTAAATATATAGGTAAATTAACAGTATTATCCGCTATGGACATCTTTATTCAGATGTTTTAATGGCAAGATGAAAATATTTTTCTAATAAAATGACTATTTATCAACCGATGAAATTCTAAGTAGAGTTTAATTTGTGAAAGAAATACAAAACTTTACGAAGTTAGAGAAATAATGAAGTTAAACTGTATGAGTTTGGGGGCTTCTGAGATCGTTATTTTCACAAAATTAAGTAGACTAGTTCCGTAATCGCAGTCTTGGGCATGTTACCAGACTCTTTACAAACTACATTAAGCGTAGTGGTTCCGTATTCACGGTTTTAGTTGCGCCAGCCTGCTTACAAATTGCATTAAGCATGTCCGAAAGTTTCTTTGCTTTGGGATGTTCTTTTCGTTTCATTAAAAGATACGCTTTTTTACATTCCGGATATGTAGCAAAAGTAAAATTTTCAATCCCTCAACGCCTTGGGCTCATTAATTAATCTTTAGAATTTGAATATAAAATATTCCGTAAATGAATTCTCAAAATCATGATTTCAGTCGTTCACAGACCAAAGTGATTAACTCCACTTTTTGAGTTGTTTAAAATTTTAGTGCTACGGCATTTGATTGATGCTTAACTGTTTATACTTTCGCTAACAATTTGGCTTAACACCACGAAATGAGAACAATATTTTTGGTCAATTGAATAATAAACAATTTGTACAATTAATAACGATTATTCCAATGATATAATACTTTATGCATTTTATACGTTGTTAGATAATAGCTAAGCTTGTAGTAATAAATTATACAGTGTTCATTTAAATTCAAATTTTAAAAAGAATTTTAAGAATGAGTTTATACTTGCTTCATCAATTTTTTTACTCTTCGTTTGGTGGAGTTAATCGATTTGGCAAATGAGCGGCTCATTTCTAACCTTGCTATAGTCTTCAAGAATCCTCTTTCAATTTAACCATACTTTTATTTCTATAAAAGGAAGTCCTCTAATTTTGTTCTCAAAATTAGATTAAACGAAACCCAAATGCCACGAGAATATTCAATTAAATACAACTAGGATTTGGGTTAAAAAAATTCAACAGAAATTCTGTTTTTTTACGTTTCTGGTCAGAAATTAGGATGAAAGTTTAATTTCTAATTACCTACGTTCATGATCAAATCTATTCTAAAATTTCCGCAAACATAAGAAAAAATTGCTTTGGATAAATCCCTGATATCATCCCTTTATAACTAAGCAAGCTATATATATATATAGTACCATAATTAAAATTGTAAGCATGCCACCAGAGTTCTCACGAAATAGATTAAGCTTATTCGAAAGTATTCCAAGTCCCTTTATTTACATCAAAAGACAAGAAACTTCTCGTTCCAAAACTTCACTAATAGTTACATTCCCATCGTTTAAACTTGTTAGCTACTCTCCTCTGGAGACCAAACTTCTATGCATAAACGACAACTCGCGACACTCGTTTTCTCAAAACTGTATTGAGATCAATCGAAGAAACTTTTACACATAAAAACGATACTCAGGTATGGAAAAAAGTTAAACGGTGGGGAAAGAAACTTTAAAGAACTTGATTTCAACACGAGAACAACCTGGATAGTAATTAGACGACAGTCAATCATTATTTGGCGAACAAGAAAATAGCTGGCTTTAGATTATTAACAAAACTTGATTCATTTTTATCATTACATGTAGGTGAGACTACAAGAATTTAAGAAAGTAGCAAAATTCTGTATTTCTTACATTAATAATGTATAAACTTGTGAAAAAAAGGAATGAGTTTTGTAGTAAAACCTGTATTTGCAACATTTTAGTTGAAGGAAGAACCGAAAGTACCGTTCATTTAAATCTACAATCACTGTAAGTAGCAAACCTGTTTGTTGGCAAATTACTTAAGAGTTTATCTCTCAATAATTATTATCTCAAATAAATTATTGTAAAATTCATGATATTTAAAATCCATATCCAATTGAGTTGCGCTTGCATTGGTACTTGTATTGTTTTCTACAAAAATGAAGCTTGATATACGGGTGACGAAATCTATTAGCATTGTTTGTAACTATTTACAAAACGATACAGTACTAAAATTGTGTACTAATATATTTCCATTAGCAAGTAGAATATTTTAAAAGGAAAAAGACAACATTTTTCAGCATTGCCACCTACAGTGTTTTCTATAAAATCTTTTTCAACCACCACGAGTATCGTCCATCTTGTTTGATATTCAATTAATCATAAATTACTGATTTCCTGAGTCTATATGTACATTTTCATAATTTCAAAAAATATACTGTGTTCTTTTTACAATTACAAAAGCAATACATCATTTTATTAAGTGTATCAATAAAAATAATACACTATTTCTTAATACATTGATACATTTGTTTCATCACAAAATTAAGTATCCTTTTAGCAGGGATTTAAAACTTATCACAAAGATGCTTGCTGTAAAGCGTACGTGTGTTTAAGACGGTATAGGTATTTGATTTTACTAAAACAAATATTAAGTTTAACTAAAATATGAATTATTCATTGGTGGTACACATAATAAAATATGAAACATCAGTAGCCTGACTTACACCACTATGATTCTCAACCCGCCGTTTCACGTAAGCTTTGTTACTACTCAATCTTAAGAAGTAGGTACCTTTTTATGCAGCTAACTAAATATTCCAACCCTGAGAAATAAATGAATAATTTTTAATATGAAAGCAGGTAATAAGCATTTATTTTAATATGCATTTTTATTCAACTTAACGTGAAATAACTTGAACAGGTCTACGGGATGCTCGTCATTGACGCTCAGAATCTCGTTAAAGTCGTTGCCGCGATACCAGGAGTCTTTCTCCCGACCTACGACCGTTTTATCTGCACTCCGCAGACACTAATAGTCTTAAGCATCCGCGGAATAACAATGTACCCCGTTGGAACAACCACCACAGATTCAATCTTGTTGCTGGCCATCCCTCTCCGTGAATACCAGGCCGAATGAACCGAATAATTTACATGCGGACCAATTATTGAACGTTACACGCTCGTACAAACGAACATTTAGAATTCCAGTGGAGACTAAGTTACTAACGCATTAAAAGTAATCACTTTATGGTAAATAGGACTGTGGTATAAAGTTGTAATTAAATGACTTATTATATAACGTTGTTGAGGGTAAAACTTATGGAATTCCCAGTCAGAAATTCCCACCGTGAGATCGTCAAATTTTATACGCATCGACTCCAGAGTTATAGGACTCGTATAGGGATGAAGGAATCTTGATCGACCCGACGTCAGACTTATAGAAAACGAACCGAACCACTACGAAAGCATAGATGCTCGAACTTCTCCATCAAAGATTCGTGGGACTCGACCCGAGGCATCCACAGGTCGTAGTAGAACCTCGACCTCAGAATTCTCAGACTGGTAGAACCCATTTCAAGTCACTTTGAGGTCGTAGAACCACGAACTCTAGGATCCCACACTCCTGAGAGCGGCCCGAACTACCCACAAGTCATAGAATCTTGAAACCCCTAATCCCAGACTCATCGAACGCGCTCCAAATGATTCAGAGATTGTAGGCTTTCGAACTCTCCAACTTTAGCCTCAAGAGACCCATCTCAAAGCACGCCGAGGATATAAGACTTCGAATTAGCCAATCCTAAATTGATATAAGCCGCTGCAACAGGGTTCTATAAATTTGGGGTTATTGAACCTTCATTTTTTTCGATCCCAAATTCGTGAAACCCATTTTGGACAACCGAGAGGCTTTAGGATTTTTGGCTTCTCGAAGTAAAACCCAGGCGAGAATTTGAATGGTCTGAAATAAAGGATTCAAGTCCGCAATTTAAGACTCTTAAGTAATTCTTAAAAAGTCCGAGATTCCATGATTCCTAAAAAATCTGGAACAGATTCTAGGTGTCTAGGATCGGATAATTTGTGGTCCCATGACTTTTGAAAACTCTGAGAGGGGATTCGCGAATCTAGGATCGACGAATTCAAGGTCTAACAACCTTTGAGTGGTTCGAGTAATATTCTGTAAACCAGAATTGGGAAGTTTCAGGTCCCGTGGCTTCGGAGAAACCTGAGATGGGTTCTACGAGTGTAGAATCGGAGATTTCGAGGTTCCACGATTTCTAGAAAATCTGGAACCATTTCTATGAGTTAGGAGATCTGGTACCATCACTTCGTAGAAGCCTAACGCAGTTGTCACGAATTTGGGATTAAAGAAGTCAGAATCTCCCAACTTCTAGCTGACCCATAATACTATCTCGTGAATAAAATCCAAATCACTCGACCTCTCGCAAACGTGTAACGTTATCAAAACGGTAAAATAATATTTATTCGCTGCTACTTCCTGTAATAAAGTTTTACAACCTATACATTTTTGTAAAGTAACAACTTAGATATCAATCTGTTGGATTTTTGCATAAATCCCCAGTTGATATTTTTGAAACAATGTTAAACGCTTCCTTTTGTATGTTTTTCTTGTGTAAATCTGGGGAAATAGCACAAGAAGGTACAAACGTGCGTTCGATGACGCTCTGGCATTACCAAAGGATAGTGTAAAAAATGGTCAGTCCGCATTTCGTGCCACTGCCGTCGTTTACCTGTGTAATTGCTGGTTTTCCCCCACAAAAGGGTACGTAGGTAAAATTTCCCTCGGCACAGAATATACCGAACCACGCTCTGTTACCAGTTCTGTACGAGCATTTAAAAAGAACAGTTGCTGACTTGACAGCATCGCCCACAACTGAACATTTATACACAGTTTTTTTCTATTTTCTATTACTTTAATAAATATTTGTTTTCGGAAGCAATCTCTGTAATTATTTAACACAATCAAATATAACTAATGAAATGACAATTCACAAAGTGCTTTTAGGAAGGAAATTCGTATAGAAATTTTTATGGCGATGTAAAGCAGACAAGAGGCATTGTTTACCGCGATGAGACCTTCTCTAGTTGATAAGTTTTGCGAATGATATCGGAGTGCGAACGTGCAATAAACGTAACGCGAAAGTTGGAAGTGTTGAAACACCGCGATAAAACTGTATCTTTACTAGAACTCGCGTTGTTTATTGGGCTTTCGAATCGTCAGAGAGATAGAACGACGAAAGAAGGCTTTCGGAGCGCCTTTTGTTTTGCCAACTTTTATTAACTGCAACGTTCGAGTTAACGTAAAGCCAGCATTCGTACACGACCATTAAAATTTTGAGTAATAGGATTCATGATTTTATTCAAATTTGTGGGTCATTCCATGCCAAATCGATCACTTTCTTCCCTCGGTATCTAGGATTTTGTACGAATTGAAATATGTTGTAGTCTATGCGAAATTAATAACAAAGTTAATAATTCTGAAATTTGTTGCCATTCCGAAGATAAAAATCTTGATTTATCATTATTTTGTATTTGAGTATATACATACATACTATATACAAATATTGGCATATCGTGTTTTTATTAGAACGTCATTGTATTGAAATTACTGCGCATCCATCACGGTAAAAATGGAATTAATTAAACCGTTTACAGGCCAATTGTATTGAGGTTTTATAGTTCTCCATTATTCAGCCACCAAAGTAAATTAAGAAATTTACAAAAATCTGGGTCAATCAATTTGGCTTATCACAAATTGAATTACAGTACAAATGACACGAAGCTCGTGATTTTGATTCTACTGAAATAACATTGAATAACGTGTGAAACGTTGCAGTAGAATTATTGGAAAATATGAAAGGAAAGTATGTCACATCTTTTACTTATTGTACCAAAAATAAACTAGCAAAATAACATATTTGGTGCTTATGATTTCTCTGAAATCACCTAAGAACGTAAAACGTGATAAACCACGAAATTTGATTGTTTCCAGTAGAAACAATTCCGAGTATATATTCGTCGTTTCTACGAAAATAATTACACAGTTAAGAGGTTAAATAAGCACGAACGGTATTTAGAACAATGCGAATGTATTTTGAGAGGCAAGAGGCGGGCGAGAATTAATTAAAACGTGGAACTTCGAGGAATAAATACATGCAAGTCTAATTTTCTAGTTGATAAATATAACTGTACTATAAAAATGCTCTAGCTGAGATCGCAAAACACAATCCACAGCTTATAAATATTTAAATATTCATTTAAAGTAATAAGTTCTGGGCAATGTAATAATATAACGAACTTTAAGCAATATAATCCTAAATAAACACCGATGAATAAATATTATTACAGAAAATATTCAACATAATTTTTTTCTTTTAATACATCTAACAAAGTAGAATATAATATAAAATGCCTATGATACGATATAAAATCGAGATAAAAGGTTCTGTATATTTTAACTTCTACATTATTAATTATTCTTTCCATTGCAAATTGCTTTTCTCAAGCACCAATGTACTTCGCTGATTTCTTCATTTATTTCATTTACTTTATCGACTAATTAAGAGATAGAATTCCTTCGTTCATGAGTCATTTTTCAAGCCAGTAATGAAACCCCAAGGATCTTAACTAAATTACTTTTCGCTTTAAGCGAAACCTAACTTATTTTATCTGTGCATCAGAAAAGCTCGCTTCATACATTGGTACACATTGTACATACATTTAGTATGTGTACCTTCTGTCAGGCAATTTAGATAGAAGTGCTTTTTACATTACGAAGGTCATCGTTTCGCGTCAAGGTAAACCATTCGAGATAATAACATAATCGACCCTACTGAGCATTGTTATCCTTCTGATACCTCCGTACTAAAATTAAATATTACCTGAACCTTTCTTCTACGTGATATTTACTGATAAAGAAGAGTTCTATTCCCATAGTTTAACAAAAACTTGAAAACTATGGCGACAGAAATAATTAATCGAGATAGATACTTCAAAAGGTCCTCTAAAATAATCTTGAAAATTTGTAAAAATTGTACCTAAGCTTTGGTTCTCCAAAGGTTTCTATTATAAAAATAATTACAGTTACTTTAAATACATTCTCAAATTTCTCCCTATACTCATTTAATTGAAAACATGCTCCAAAATTAGAATAAAAATTGCCTGATATCATTCAGGAGAATCAAATTTAAATACATTCTCTACTTTTTTCTATGTTGAATTAGTTACTTCAAAAGATGCTCCAAAATTAGCTCGAAAATTTGAAAAATTTACCTGGTATCATTTGAGAGAATCAAATCTATTACCAAAAAATCCCAAACGATTAAAATTATTCTTTTAGCTATCGTGGAAATATCACTATTGAAATATTGTGAAATATTCTTGCAAGTGGCAGGATCTCAAGCAAGAATTTCCTCGAGGCGAAGTCGTATCGAAGGAAGGTCAACGGGACACCGAAAGAGGCAAAAACAGAATGAGATTGATCGTAAAGTATCTTAATTAACTATAGACGCAGCAAAGAGATAAGAGGCCGCTCTTTGGCTAAGGATGTGTTTATAATAATAAGTCTACAGCATAAATAGGCTCGTGACTCGAGGTAGTTCGACGTTGGAAAATCAATCATTTGCATACATAGGCATGTGTCGTACGTATTTACGTGAAAGCTTACGTATCACACAGGGAGACGGTTGTATTTCAAAATCAGGAGATATCGCTTATCGGTGACTTCGTTATGAAAATGATCACGATGCAGTATTGAAGTAATTGTGCCGCGAATTGAAGACAAAGTTTAGATTTTATCAAGGTTCATAATGAAGATAAAGAAGATCATAGGACTTTGTTCCTGATTCATAAATTAGAACACTTAACCTTTTAATTGGAAAAGGTTAGGATTAAGATACTTACTAATTTGAAAAAAAATATATTTATCTGTCTTCGAATATATTAAATTTATTTATTTATTTTTCACGAATCGTTTTTATTGACGTTTTATTATCCTACTATATTGCTCGTTTGCTGTAACGACACAATTAATTTGTCGTTCTTAAGTTATCGGTATAGAAAAAACGGTAAATGAAAATTTATAGCACTGAATGATGATGTATTCAGTATTGTTTACCACTTTGGCATCCTTATATTACGTGCCTACAAAATTATAATGATTCAAAATGTTTAAACTTGTCCTTCGGTAAATCTTGAGTTTTGGTTTATTGTTTAGATATTTTAATTATATTTGCTGCAGATTTTTATGCATTTATAGGAAATTTCGTTCAACCAAAAAGAATAAAATCCGTATAATACGTAAAAATATACAAAATATGCAAGGTGGAGTGCATTTTAAAATACTTAGGGGGTAAAACAAATTTCTGCTTATGATCTCTTTCTTAACTTGCATTTATCAAATTATATCTCTGCATAAAAATCCGCAGTCATGCTATAACAAATGAGCAACGTAAAACTAATGATAAATACGGTATTTAAAACTCTATCCATCCTATTATTTTCCGAGCGAATTTACCTGTACATTGTCACTCAAAAGTTTGGAGTATAATATGATTTTAAAACTCAAAACTTTTTAGTTTTTGGCAAAACACAGTTATTTACTTTTTACGTTATAGGAAATAAATCAATAAAATAGTTTCCATTACTTTCTATCGTTATCTATCTGTTTATAAAACGACAAAATATTTGAATTTAAAATATGTAGTTTTTAGAAATCTAAAGGCGCTAATATTTGGTACAGACTATGAATTTTAGACTACATTTTCTTCTTCGTATAATTATTTATGCATGTGCATTCCTATCTCTACGTTTTTAATCGTACAGTAAATTATCAAAAGAAATAACATTCCTTCATATCTTTCACCGATTACTTAATCTTTCTCATCTTGAACTTCTTAATTTTTGCTTTTCAAGGAAATACAATAACTCGGCTAACTGTAAGACTTTTAAGCCAGAGTACCTATCTGCTATGGGTAAAATGAAGAAATTAATATCTTATCATTTCACAGTACTTATCTAGGCTCAATTAAATAGCTTTAATCGAAAAATGAGCTCGTTAAGGGGTTAACGATGCACATAAAATAGTTACAAGATTATATTCAATAAGTATAATAATCGAAACAATTAAGGAATCACTGTTTTTGCATGGATTAGATGAAAATGATATCGTATTCGTTGGAACTATATACCTCCTATTTAGAAACTTCATTTACATGTTGAAGGAATTTGTAATGCTAAGTACGAGAATCTCTATTGCTTAATGAGTTCGAAGGCTCAACGATGCACATAAAATGATTACAAGTCTGTATTGTACTGTAGTATATTAGTAAGAATGTTGCCGAGTACAATGAGCTGCTTACGTTGTTGAACAATTATGAAAAAAGTGATCAAGTGTTTTTCGTTGCAAATATATTAGATTTTTCAATATAAGAATGGTGCAAAAAAAGTAAGTAAACAATCGAGTTATATCGTTATTTTTCAAATGTAAATATTAAAACCTTGCTATTAAATTTAATATAATTTAAAAGAATTAAAGAAACCACTGAATATGTAATAATTAACAAGTATCGTGTTTATAGTAGTATTTTACAGGAAAATATCGACTTGATTTTTATAATAGTTGAAAGCAGTGCAGCTTGAAGGAGTCAGCTCCACTTTCAAGCAATTTAAGTAAATAAAACAGAACCATCTGAAAATCAAGTGTATACCTACTTTCTCAAACATACTATAAATTCATAGTTAATTAATATCAGTAGCAATACACTTTTCCACGGAATATTAAACCTATATTTCTTGTTTCAATAAACACAATTTGCAAATGAAAACAAACGTGTAAAAAGTTGTGGTGCCTCCTTACTGCTATATCTAATAAAACATCCAATTATCATACATATATACACATAAAATAAATATAGAATATTCTACAACAAACGAAATTTTATACAAATATAAAATTCTGGAATCGAACCGTACTGTTAAATTATAAACTTTATCAAAATTTAGATCAATCTAACTTAACTTTTTAAAGTGATTATACTAGATACAAACCAAGCTAAAATTTATGAACTTTTTGATTATATGTACTTCATGTATACGATAATGAATCCTCCTTATATTCAGTAATAAAAAGAAATTAATCTGGTACTATTTAGGTGAGCGATACAATATAGGTAATTTTTTCCCTTGTATCATTTAAACCGAACATTTAATTTAATGGCATTTAAATCGACCGTCTGCATTAAAATATAAGCGTTGCAGTAAATTTTACTAAAATTATACGTGCATATATCATATCATACCGTTCGCGGAAAGTTAACAACGCTAAATTGATGATTAAACATCGATATTCGATATAAACTCGATGGAAAGTGACTCCCCTTGTAAATTACTTAATATCGCTGTGTTACATTCCCCCGACAAAATGCACGCAACGTTTACGGGCAATTGCCACTTAGATGTTGCGGCATTAGCTGTGTGTTTTCACCAAGCAATAAAGTCATTCGCGCAAATGATCCTCTAATTATTTCGAGCAATGTATTTACGGCAGACCGTGACAATTATCAACTGGGTAAATACCCATATGTTTGCCGATAAAATCATCAAATGACAATTATAATAACTTAAGTGACATCACAGGAACCGGTGTATTGCAAAATTAGCTATAAACGACAATAATAACAAAATAACATGAATTTCGGTTTCTTTAAATAAGACATTAAACCTAATCTTTTTGACGAGCGCGTGTATGAAAGAAAGAGAGAAAGCATACAATGGCTACAAAAAGCACTGCATTTGTTTTGACATTTAGGTACTGATTAATTAGGGCCGAATATATTATTTCTTATTATTAAATTACGGGTTTTCATGTAAATTCGAATAATTACAAAATAACATCAATGGGCTTATTTCAGCCTTTAAATATTATGACGTGTACTTTACTTTAGATATTTTGCATATTTTTACAACTCCATACTTCAATACTCTACTTATAATTTAATAGTAGTCTCGTGCTACTAAAAAATGTATTGTTATGAAAGGGAAATATAGAACCTGATAAAAAAACATTTCACTGAAAAAAGTTAAAGTATACGTGCGAATACTTTTCATAGCCGTTTTAAGTGCATGTTATTCACGCGTATATAACAGCACCGAAAAAATATCAATTGTCCCCGAGACAGAGTCTATATAGTTTACGCCGATTAACCATACTCTTCCGCATACTCGACGAACCTCGTACAACAAGATTAATCGGTCTTTCTGTGTACGCGCGCGGTGCCGCGTTGCTTATGCAATGTTACGCGGTTCGGAAAGTGAAAGAAAGAGGGAAAGAGCGGGAACAACGGTTAGACAGAAGACCTCAGAAACAATGACAGACAGGTAGAGAGACGGATGGAAATAGAAAGATAAACCGGAGAGAGGAAGAAGAAAGAGAGACACAAAGTAAGGGAGAAGCAATGAAAAATGAGAAAAAAAGTAAAAGAATGAATGAGCGAGAGAGAAACTGACGGATAATAGAAGCATTACATACCGTCCACAAGGCATGACGTGTGGAATAAACAGAGGAGCGCCAGAGCGAGAAAGCTCGCTATGCTGCCGTCGCACGCGCCTCTCATCTTCCCTCAGCTTTTCGTTGTCGTCCCGTCGTCCACGGCCCCACTGTTCTCTCGCGAAAAAAATGTTTTTCGCGAAAGCGGCCGTAGCTCAATGGCGACAACAGCAAACGGCGGCACGAGGATCTCGATCGACGTAGCCACGGCGGTATCTCAATGTACGGAATATCATCTTCTTGTCGACGTGGGGTTAAGGCGAAGTTCCCCGTCGACGGAACACTTGTCACCGTTGATCGCCGCTCGCTCTCATACGAGCATGCACGCGTGCACAAACCGAACGCACAGTGGTTCTTCGTTACTCAGTTCTCCTGTTGTTTTTCCTTCGCTCTTCTTCCTCACGTCCCGCTCTCATCTCGTAACTCGTGGTATTCGCGCTAACGAGGTCCCTCTTTTTTTCCTTCTCTATCTCTCTCTCTTCACTCTTTTCCTCTTGCTCCGTGTTTTACCGCGCCGACGATCGAACGTACACTGCACACTTTTACACCGCCAACAACCACAACGGAAACGAAAGGTTATTTTTTTTATGTTCGCTTGCGTTACGCGAAGAGCCTCGTTGCCCCTCGTCGTCTACGCCGCGCAAGGCGAGCCGCCATTTTCCTACTGTGCTGATAGGCCCGGCCTATTATCCCTCTCGGCCAACAGAAAGAGAGGTTCCGCGCAACAAGGAAAAAAGTAACCAGCCAACGAAACGATTCACTGACACTTCGATGAATGGTTCGATCTCGCGCGAATCACGCGGCACCAACTCTTTGACATCATACTCCGGCTCGTTAACGTAACCCCCAGAATACTGTCACGCGGGCCACTGCGAATTTTTACGGCAAACGCAGAGTGACTCGTGTTGTTGCTACTGCTGCCGCTACTGCCGTCACCACCGCAGCTGCTACCTCTGCTTCTGCAGCCAGTAGTTGGTTTAGCGGCGCCATCGCTCTTCTACGTCAGGACCGTAAACACTACCACTTATACCTTGACCAATTTCCAGATTTTCATTAATAACTGTCAGCGCGTTCGAAACTTTATACGCTTGTTGCTAATTTAATTTTGAGACAAGTCAACCTGGATAGAATTCAAAAACTTAATACCTGATGTTGTTCCTACCAATATTTTTATTACATTCCTATTATTGAATTTTATATAACAGTGATGTTTCAAAATTCGTATTTTTTATAAAAATTGAAAGCAGTAGAAAGTAATGAAACTAATAATGATTAATGTTTGAGAATAAGATTATAGAAGATCGAGTTATTCTTTTAATTTTTGTTCATTTGGGGTGGCACCAAAATACTTTTCTAAAAATAGTGAAGCATTTAACTTGGGGAGTATCAAAGGAATGTAATAAATAAACAGTAAAAAGATTGAATTAGAAAATTTTCTATCAACGTTTATTTATAAATCTCGTGTATATAATCATAAAATTATTATGTTGCGTGGAATAAATGAATACTAAATTATTGGCTTACACCAATCTCATATAATTACGTACAATGAAAATACTTTTTGTAAAATTACTGTGAATATTATAATAGCTCGCAAACTTTTCAAGACGTTTTTTTGTAAATGGTATATTATATGACATGTTTTAATATAATATACCAAATATAGTATTCATATTATTGCTTATTTTTCTTCATTCATTTGTTCATTCCTAATGTTAGTACTATAAAAAAATATAATACTTTAGGACTAATATATTTTCTGCTGTAACGCAGATTACATTTTTAACAATAGTAGAACCATTAGGAACAAATAATTTAAATATGTAAAAATACTATCTAAGGAGGTCTTAATGTTTATAGTCAAGTCAAGAACTATTGGAAAAAATTAATCTAAAATGTAAAAAAGGAATATGTAAAAATTGAAACTATAGTGATGCTCCACATAATTGAAAATGCATATGTACTAGTGCATTCTTAAAAAAAATGCAGATACAAAAGCACATTTAGGAATGTACTATGGTTAAGGATTTCATGCTCGAAATATTTTTTGTCGTCATATACGTAATATCGCACAAAAACAAAGAATATTAAAAACATTAGTTTGTTTGTTTAAAATAATTTTCTCTGGTCGCATATATGCCCATAATCGATAAACTTACAATAATACATAGAACAGCAAAGAAATATAGAAAAATAATGTTACAGTATTGATAGCCATAATTATAATAACTGTTGATGTGTTCACTACATATCAAAGTATGTAAAAACTTTATACAAATACTGGATCTAACTGAAATTTGTCCATTATTGAAAAAATTTACGATAAATGGTATGTCAACTTCGCATATCTCCTCGAAAAGGCGTATTTGTTTCGGATATTTATAATCAAAAGTTTAACTTTCATAAAAAAATTATTCAACTTTTAAAATCTTGTAAAATTATATTTTTTTTTACAAATACAAAATGAATTGGATGCTAATCTATTATTTTACAGAAGTCTTTAAAATAGGCAAATTCTTTGTACAAGTAAAAACCAAAGCTTTTAATGTGGTAATATCTAATAAAGTAGATCAGAAATTCAACATTCTTCATTTACAAGATTTTAAAAGCATTTGTGTGATAATTAAAATCCTTATAATTATAGGATTTTTCATGGCAACCCGTGGAAGATTATTTATATTTGAGTTTGGCTACCCCATGTTCTCGAAAGTACTGTCCTCATGATTCTTTTGCCAATAGTCTGAACAATAAAACCAATTTTTTGTAATCTATCATGATCTAAAATTTTTCTTCCATCAAAAATATATGCTGGTTTCATCATGTTAAGATAAATTCGTTTGTAGTCCAATTCCTAAAAAAAATTACAAAGTAATTAACCATAGAATTATGCACCCCTAAAATGTTTATGTAATTGTAATTATTACTCACTACAAATTCATCCCACTCAGTACATAAGACAATAGCATGCGTGTCTTTTGTAGCACTATAAGCGTCTTTGTAGATATTAATTCTGCTTTTCACGTATTCAGGATCACTTGTTACACTCGGATGCGTCAAATCCTCGACAATTTGACTCTCCTCGACCTTTATAACAAATTAACAGACACAAAATAATCCTATCAAGTGATACGTATACAAGTATATTTTCATTGAGAATCACCTTAGGATCGTATATATGAAGCATTGCACCCTCGTCGAGTAGGGTCTTAGCAACATGAATGGCCGGTGACTCACGCGTATCGCCAGTATTTTTCTTGAAGGCAAAACCTAGCATAGAAATCCTTTTGTCCGTAACGGTATTAAACAAGGATTCGATTACTTTCGCGGAGAACCTAGATTTCTGATATTCATTCATGTCTATGACCTGCTGCCAATAGGCGGCCACCTCAGGTAGATTTAGGCATTCACAAATGTATACTAAATTGAGAATATCCTTTTGAAAGCATGAACCGCCAAAGCCGACCGACGCGTGAAGAAACTTCGATCCTATTCGAGAGTCAAGGCCAACCGCTCGTGCCACCTCGGACACGTCTGCACCGGTCGCTTCACATACCGCCGACAGGGAATTTATGCTCGATATACGTTGTGCCAAGAAGGCATTGGCGGCCTAAAATCACAATTAATTCAAATAATTATGCAATGGTTCACGTTTGGTTCGTTAATGATCAGCAAATATTGATTCGAAGATAAACTTATAAGCTCGACTACGTGTCGTTGCGAAACGTTATTTAAAATACAAAACGTGACGATTGCATCGCTACATATTTGACAAACAATCATACTTCTTTTCTCATTAGCGACGAAGTACACATATGCTAAAACTAATTAGTTTCGTTCATTAACGTTTCACAAACAGATATTGTTTTCCTATGAAATTAATACCCTTTTCTTTTTTCTTTACCAGTTTGGATAACTCCGAGCTCCACGTGTTTGTAGTTAAAATGTTTTTCCTTGGTATCCAATGCTCGTAAACTTTGCACAATTCCTCGATTGCTGCTTGTCCTTCTGGCGAATTTTCACCTCCGATTAAAACGCGATCTGCGTTTACCAGATCCTCAATAGCGGTTCCCTCCGCTAGGAATTCTGGATTTGATAGGATCTGAAAGGGATAACAGCTTTCCTGATAATGTCGACTTACACGATTACGTCGATGATATCAAAAGACGCACAAGAAATAATAAAAAGGCTGGTTAGTCGAGAAGAAAAAAGGTCATGAACGCATGGCGAATGGATTTTACGAATGGATAAGAATGAACGCATACGTTGTTTCAAAGGACAGTAAACTCAATAGGTACTATTAACTCAGGTAATTTCGGGTCTTGTTCCAATGTGATAAGAATGGATATACGCAAAAAGCGTGAATAATGTTCATGGCGTGACGTCAATCGTTTTCAAATATTTTTATAATACGTGATTGAGAAGTTATAAAACTATTTACAACTGATAAAGTACACTGATAGAAATTATCGTTGTGTGAAATCTTCGTTTAACTTGAAAGCCACACTAATTAGTCGTTTATATAACGTAAAGTATTTACTTTTAAGCAAGGTTTAGTTAACGAGCTATTTTTTAAAATTTTTTATTAACACAAGAACTCAAAATAAATGTAACTAATTTCGACCGGTTTCGTGGAATATTTAGATTGCACAACGCGTAATCAGAATATTTTAAACACTGACGATCAAGTTGCGTTAACATAGCACGTAAATAGACAAACAAAATTTTAATCGACATGCAGCAAAATATGCATCTGGTATACCTAAAAATAACTGTAAAGAGTACTGTATAATACTCCATTACGAGCAAGAAGCGGCTGTTCTAAATTTCCTTTACTCTTATTTTATTTTCAATGCAGATTTCAATGAATTATCTACCTACTCAATCTGTATTTCTGATTCACTGTTGTATATTAAAAAATAGCCACATAGCATTAGACCCTTTACTCTCCAGACCACCAAATGTTCTTCTACAGAGAGCAAAAACTAAAGAAGTTCCAAGAATTCAATGTATACTTCAACAAAAGTAATCAGCATTTTAAAATGCTGAGTTAAACAACACCATTTTTCTTTTCCCTCGTCATAAATCATCATTCTTGCATGCAATAAAGATTGTATGGTTTATATTTAACAAACAATATGAAATCGATCGATCTCGATTTCTTCGATCATTTATAAATATCCGATGGTGAAAATGTTACCTGATATGAAACACCTGGCTTGTGATTGGCACGCAAAATATTCATGATGCTTTCCGCGGCTCTAACCGGAACGGTGCTCTTTTCCACAACGATTTTGTCCCCAGTCGCAATTTCCGCGATCATTCTAGCCGCGCTCTCGACGTACTTCAAATCTGCCGCCCTTCCCTTCCCATTGCCGAACGTTTTCGTCGGTGTATTCACCGAGATGAAGATCAGATCCGCCTCCTGGATCGCAGTCTCCATATCCGTGGAGAAGTACAAGTTTTTACCGCGGCATTTGCGTACCACCGTATCGAGACCAGGCTCGTAGATCGGCAGCTTGTCCGAGTTCCATTGAGCGATCCTGTCTTTACTTTTATCTACAACCGTCACCTGGATTTCCGGGCACTTTAAAGCAATCACACTACACGTTGGGCCGCCCACATATCCGGCTCCGATACCACAAATCTTTTTGATAGTCATATCGCCTGATCAGTATTGTGCCTATTAAATACGTAATTACTGCTATGTAGTTATCTTTGAAGAAGAGTAAGTTTCGGGCAATTATTTGATGAATATCAATAGATACTAGTTTTATAGACTTATAATATTTTTACGAAATGGTATCGATTTTTTATTTTATTTTAAACAATAATATTGTATATTTTTGAGAAGGACTATTTTCATCTAGCACGAAAAATCCCATCCATGCAAAAAATAGAGTAATTTATTACCGGTGAGATTTTGCAAAATTTGTTATCACATCGAGGACTTAGTAATTGAGTAGTATGGAGATAGTATTTATCTACGAACAAATAATTTTGCGGCATCTTAGGAATCGATTTTCTCCTAATATTACATGTTCATTTAGCTGCAGATTAAGCGTGTAATTTGAAATACTTTACCGGGATGAATAGAGTGCATCTCATTGATGTTTCATTGAAATTTAAATTTGATTGTCGGTCAATTACTGTGAAAGTTATATTATGTAATTCAATCTACCGTTACAATGAGTAATAAGATTTATTTACATATAAAAAATCATTTTAAATATTTAATTGCATCGAATCATTTTTCGCCAACTTCGATTGTTAATACAAATTCGTATTTCTACCGGTATGAGTGCGGCATTCTTTTCACTGAAAAAAATCCTGTACCGCTATGATTCAATGCAAATTCAATCGATTACACGTCAAGAGAAGATGTATTTATTATGTTTTTGTCAGTAACCGTTAACGGAATGCTGTATGACGGCTTCAGTATACGATGCAAGTAATGATCACTTTACCAGTCTATTACTATCTTTAAAAGGGCAGAAAAAACAAACTCCATCTAAGAGGAACGTTTGAAATACCATGTGTAAAATTATTACATTTGATTTGTTATAGTTACCTTTTATTAATGGTCCTAAAAGTACACCCCAATAGAAAATGTGAGGCTTCTCCGAATCGACTGTAGGACGGAACGAAATGTCACGATAAGTCGGGGATCAGTAACCACCCAGGTCACGTACTGTCACGAGCACACTAATAAATGAAAGTTTTTCGAATACCAAACATCAGTGTTCATGACAGGAATGTATCGCAGACGAATAGTCGACACGTTACGAACACTGACACGGCTCACATCCTACGCGTCCCTCATCGGAAAATAGTCTAAACTGGAGGCGCATAGGTCGTAGGCGCGATCCCTGCCTGCCGTTGCTGCACTCTCGCCGCTGATGGATCCGCGCATGCGTGTTTAAATCTTTCAAACTCACAAAGCTTCCCTGATAAGAAAAATGGAAATACAAAAGATAGTGAATAATTAGTCTATCTTCACTGCTCGGTACAGTTCCCTAGACTTTAAATTATTTGTAAATTTGGTTTTTATGCAAATTACGTTTCTCTTATGATAACACCGTAGATTAACAATATACATTTTGTATATTCAGAAACATTATCGTAACATATTTATAAACACGATAATTAATTATTTTTTTCTTTTCTGTTTGGACTTAGTTATAATGTATTCATAATAATAAAAAGGCAATACTATAATATTTTTATATAATAAAATCATTTTTCGCTCGCATAGATGTAAGTTCGTAATTAAGGCGATATTTATTCAGGCTGTAGAATTGCGGATTGAGTTAATTTACATTCAAATATAAGATAATTGTTCGAAATTATTATAAAAAAATATTCCGGTAGGTGACTCTAAAGAATAGAAATAATCGCTGTGTTTCTTTTCTACATTGAATGCGTTTGTCAAGAGGCGCTGGTGTTGCTGATGATGGCGCTGCGGCATGAATCTTTCTTTACGTTCTCGGCGGTCGTACTTCGCGTCGTGTTGAGCGAAGTACTAACTTTTATATCCATTGTGGTATAAAGGATCCGTTAAATTTTGTATTAAAACAATGGTCCAAAAGAAGGTAAACTTACTACATTGCCGAATAAACGTAATATTTCTAATAATGACTGCTTTTTGCTATGAATTATAGTGGTTAGATTTCGGCATGTTTTGGACACATTGTGTTATAAATATGTTTGTCTTTTATATATTTAATTATTATATTTATTTACTTATTGAGTTTATAAGTTATTGCGAATAAGATTGTCTATTAATTTGAAGAAATTATTTGTACATATCTATTAAAGCTATATCTTAACCTGTAATCACAACGTTTAGACCATTCGTGTTCTGATATAAAAATAATGCCTATATAATAACGTTTTCCGGATAAGTAATATTAATATTTACATACTTTATTTTAAATTAGCCGAAGAAGAAGGTAGGGAAGAAGGTGGCGGCTGCACCATTGGCAGTAAAGAAAGTTGAACCCAAGAAACAAACCAACCCTCTGTTTGAAAAACGGACTCGTAACTTCGGTATTGGTAAGTAACAGAATTAGTTCAAATGCACAATTCAGTTATTACATAGTGTTTGTTTTGTTAATGATAAAAGGTTGATATTTAGGACAGGATATTCAACCTGCTCGTGATCTTAGTCGCTTTGTGAAATGGCCCAAGTACATTCGTATTCAGCGACAAAGGGCTGTGTTGCAAAAAAGATTGAAAGTACCACCACCCATCAATCAATTCACACAAACATTGGACAAACAAACAGGTATGTTTATTTAATGTTAAACACGTGGAATCAAGCAAAAGAATTATAAAAGTTTAACACTTTAGTTCAAAAAGATTCACATGTCTTTTTATGTTGCAGCAACTCAGTTGTTCAAAATGCTGGAAAAATACAGACCTGAATCTGTTGCCATGAAGAAAATGAGGCTAAAAGCCAAGGCTGAACAGAAAGTTGCAAAGAAAGAAGAGACACCAACAAAGAAGCCAAATGTATTGCGTAGTGGAACAAATACAGTAACCACTCTTGTTGAACAGAAGAAAGCTCAGCTTGTGGTGATTGCCCATGATGTGGACCCAATTGAGGTATATATTCCTAGCATTTTTTTTTTAAATACTAAAGTACAATACTTTGCTATTTCATCACAATGATGTTTGAATTTCTTCACCTGAGAATAACTTTGATACGATCAATTTTATCCAAAGGATGAAACATGATTCTGAGTGAAACATAATTCTAATTGTAGAATGTTACCTAGTGAATTATTCGAGTTTATTGATACATTGCTTTTTATTACAGATTGTTTTGTTCCTGCCAGCTCTTTGCCGTAAAATGGGTGTACCTTACTGTATTGTAAAAGGTAAATCGCGATTGGGACGTCTGGTTAGGCGTAAAACTTGCACTTCAGTGGCTTTGACTCAGGTAAGTCTTTCTTCTAAAGTAACTGCTATTATATAAAATGTAATTTATAGCATGATGAATATACATAGAGCCAATCCAATGATAATATTAGTGATATAACTAAACAATCCAAATCTGATTTAATTCTGTTACTATTACCTATTTTAATTTTTCCCTACTTTTCTTAACATACAATTTCTATTTCAGGTGGATTCTGGTGACAGAGCTAACTTCTCCAAAATTGTTGAAGCTATCAAGACAAACTTCAACGACAGATACGACGAAATCCGACGTCATTGGGGTGGTGGTCTTCTGGGCAGTAAATCTGCTGCTAGGATAGCTAAATTAGAGAAAGCTAAAGCAAAAGAACTTGCACAAAAACAGGGTTAACATCTTCCTGTTTACTGAATATTGTTTACTACATACCACAATAAAATATAAAATTAAATTGTTGTTGTTCTTTCTAAGATACGCCCTTCATTTAGTTCAGAAACTAAATAATAATTGAGAAAAATGAAATTATTCATCGATTTCGTTCCATAGAAATAATTTTTATTTTATTTCATTATAGTAAAAGAGTTATGCTATTTCAATATTTCATTTTTATATAGTTATATTTTATATAGTTAGTTTACTTGAATATGTACATTAAAATATAAATTCTACTATAAAACATGTTCATATTCTTTTTTTAATTAATTTTTCCAATCTTTTTATTCGACCAGCTTCATGTTCTGGGCTGTCTTGAATCATGTGACTTCTAGTGTCACGTGGAACATCAATATTTTCTGGTTGCTTGAATTGTTCTAATAGCAAAACCTGTTCTGTTTTCTTCAAGCCCTACAAATTAAGATTTTAATATAACTGGTAGAATACTTTAGGTATTTTAAATTTTTTGGAAAATTAAGTCACCTTCATATCCAAAATTTTTTGAAATTCTGGTGTCTGTAAATCTGGTAGACGTAGCCTACATTGCTTTACAAAATCTTTTGGAGATTCTATTGGAGACATTACAATTTTGAGGATCATTTCAGCACTTGCCATACCTTTCACCACTACCTGTTTATGATAAAACAATATAAATCAATGTATAGGCATGAATTATTGTACAATTACACGTAACAAGGCAAATTACTTTAGTGTAAGTTGCTGGTGCTTTCCTTTGAACTTGATATCCTGTTGATGGAAGATCTAAGAGAGCAGTTTTTAACATATGCACGTCTAATAATAATTGTTCAGCACCCACAGTATTTAACGGTTTGCATTTGTACAATTGCTGTACCAATTTTACTATGAAGGAACTGCACACAAACAAATCATACATTAGTTTCTGTTTAAAACATTTAACAAAACAAATTTTGTTTGTTTTACTTCTATCATTACCTTGCAAACTTTACACAGAGCTGAGTAAAATATTTCCTACACGAAGACAATCTATCTCTGATGGTAGGTATCGTTTGACGAAGGTGCGCCACAATGGTATTAACATAATTACTTTGATCGCCAACAACCTCTATGGCACTCCATTGAACCTAGAATTATTTATACATCAACAAATACGAACAAAGCCATTTAAAATATTTGGAACACCAAATATAAAATTAATACTTTTGTCATTGCAGTTAATGCTGATTCACACGCAGACTCCAAATCTTGAACAAGCAGTTGTATACAATTTGATATAACACTAAAAAAAAATCGTACGGATGGATCATTGAAAAAAATGAAGTGTTTACAACATATACGAAGTACATACTTGTGAAATATATCCTGTTCCTGAGATAAATTAATTTTTTCAGCATAGCATTTATCTGTTTTTTCACGGAGTTTTTCTTCCAATTGTTGTGTTGTTTCTAAGCAATATTCGGCTGTTGTTAATATACTGAAATATAATTTTATATAATTCATTTTCTTTGAAACATCGTGTTAATAAAAATGCTTTCAACTAGCAAACCTTTACCAGCATATACGTGATTGTTCTTCTTTGCTAAATCGAGTACTTTCCCCTTCTTTCAGAAAGCTTTGGAAATTTTGTATAAAACCTGATGTTGAAAGGTCTCGAAAGTCACGTGTTATACTACTCATACTTGTGGCAATTCCTACACTACCTCCAATTCTATAATAAATTTTAGTTAGTAAAAACCATAAATTCAGTTAACTTATACGAAGATAAACATACTTTACTTACTTAGGTAAATTGTTTTGCAATATTTTAAGAGCATATTCTCGCAGATACTTTTGAAATGTTTCTGCTAAGCTTAACATAATAGAGCCTGTACTAAGTTGCGTACATTGCAACATACACTTTTTATAAAATACGAACAGATCTGCACAAGAAGATAACACACTGCTAGGACCTTCGATACCATCAAAATCTTTAGCACCAGGTGGTTGTGTTTTAGAGTCAGATATAAATTTATCCATTAAATCTGCTAGATTACGATCTAAACTTTCTATATAAATATTCAAGTACGGTTCAAAACATCTTCCTATGAGATTCGAAAATGGTGATGGTTTTGGTTTTTCATTTTGCACCTGTTATATAGAACAACATTTCAGTATAAGTCTTACACAACATTTTTGCTGATCATTTCCAGAAACACGATACCTACCTGTTCATTTTCTTCAAATGGGTTGCCTGCAACTTTACTATCAGGTGTGTCTGTACTATTAGCAGCTGTTTTTTTATTTGTTGCATCTACGTTTTCCAACGTAATACCACTAAATCTTTTTGTTAATAATGATTCAAAATTACTAGTCCTTTGAATTGCATACAGTAACAGTTTTACGTCTATTTCGGAACGTCTTTTATGCATTAACTTGGTAAGATCTTCCCTTGTAACATGACAAAATTGCACTGCAATTCGTTCTGAGATTTCCCAATCTTGTGGAAAGATTGTACCAAATTTTGATTCAAAATCAAGTAAATGTTTTTTTATCCACGCATAGCGTCGATCTATCTTATCTAACCATGCAAAATCTTGATTTTCATCAAACAGATGTGCATATTCCTGTAACTGAATTCCTACAAACCATGTCAGCAGATCTTTTCTTGTAAAAAAAAAAAAAAAAAAAGGAGCAAGTTAGCAAATTTATGTTTATATCTTTTGAATATTTTCAATAAATACACCTACTTGACTTTTGGATCCAATACAGATAACACTAAACATCCTTCCGTAAGTTGATTAAAATACTTTGGATTTTGACCAGAAAATGCCTGCTTAAAGTCTGCTGTAATTTGTTGAGCCAATTCAACGTGTATTTGGAGTACCTTTAAGTCAGAATATTAATAAAAGTAGTATGTAATGTACTACTATTGTTATAAAAATTCAAATATTACACACTTCATCAGAAAGCTGCTTAACTTGAGGTATATCCATGTAACTATTAAAATGTTGCATCACTTCCATTACTGCTTGCAATGGTAAAACAATTTCGCCATACTGCTTCTTTTGTGTTAGTATTCTAAATTAAAGTTAAAATGAGATTTTAAAGTAATAATTGTAAAATTATATTGAATGTATTTTAGTTAACAGAAATTATAATATATTACTTTAAACTATCTACACCTTCCACAAGCATATGCAAATGATTTAAAGCTGTTATTGAGGCAGTGAGATTTCTTTTAGCAAAATCCAACTGTTTAATATCTCTGGTTATTTCTTTAACCACCTCTTCTGATTGTTCTGCTTTATCTTTGATATCTTTGATATGAACAAACAATTGTTTTATTACTTTTTGTGCATCTTCTAATGCAGCTCTCCCATCTTGGCCTACATTTGTTTGCCCTCGTACCACAGAACGAATTTCTTTGTCTATGGTATGTATCTTAAATTCCATATTATTTACTACATCATCTATATTTGATAAAGACTGTTCCGTTGGAAACAGTGAATTTATATAATCCACTACATTGAAGTTTGGTTGGTCCAATGGATCCGTGCTAGGTAAAACCTATTAATTGAAACGTATAAAAATAATTTATTTAACACGAAAAGATTATTATACAAAATGCAGTTAAATTTTGACATTGAAAAATATGATACATATTTGTCATATTGAATTAATTATGATGTGGCAACTATTCTATCTTTAGTTTAGTATTATCGATAGGATGTATATAAAAATTAAATGCGGGACAAAAAAAATGTTGAAGTTGATAAAAGTACTACTACTAAAAGTACTACTTGTCACAGATTAGGATGAAATGACAGTTGTACACACTTTGACAGCTTCATCGAAAACCTAACCTGTTCGATTACATTCTGCACATTCGGCGGAAAAGTGTAAACAGTTGAATTCAAATCTTCTAAATCATCCTCCTCGTGTCTTTCCATTTCCGTTTTTCCTTCAATTTCAATCATGTAATTCATGCGTGCTTCATACTAAATATATTTCCGTGAATATATGACAAGGAAGCACATACAATGTTTATACATGAACACTTCAGAATTAGAATGCATAAAAAGATTGACTTTTGTACACCTGTCGATCATTTAGAATACTTTATATCATGTGACATGTAACAATTAAATACTCCTTAATGATAAATAGTAATTAATCATTCGATAAATTATGTACATGTATAAATAAACATTAGGTTCTGTTGTAAATGAATTTCACATTGTAAATGTGATATGAGAATTGAATGGACTATAATTTATAGCTGTAAATCAATTTAAAATATCTGTTTTCTCATTATAATTAATAGCAGTAGAATATAGCTTCGAACAAATAGAAAAATTTAAAAATTTCATTCTTCTTTTAATATAACTGAATTTCATAATATTTTTATGAATCTATTGATCTATTCCATATGTAACATTTAGAAATCTGTTTTACACAATATATTTAATAGGAAATTTTTTTTAACGTTATTCATTTCCTTTATAAATTTTGTTTAAATTTAAATTTTTTATTTCGTAAAGAAATATAAAATAATACAACAAAATCTATTAACAAATATATATAAGTTATTTATCTATATTATCTACAATATTTTAATCTTTCTGAACTTATTCCAACTATTCGTTATAACAAAAAGATTTTTCAAAGCACAGACGAAGTGCAGAACCTGAGCTGAACTTCGTTTGTGATTAAAATTCGCCGCTCCGCGTTATCATAAAGAGACATACAACCCGTTATCCATTTCGGTTACCGTCCCGCATCGCTTATTTCATGCTAGACCATTAGCAAATCCAACTCGGAAGATCGCTCGATAAGCGAAAAGACAGCGAGTCTCCGCTCTATGTTTTACATTCTATGGGAGTTGGTCGAACGATCGAAAAGCTTGGTCAGTTGTAGCGCCGACTCGGCTCGAAGTTGTGTAGTTTAAAGGCACACCACTGTACAAAATAGACGCACGTTTTTTTCGTATTAAGTAACGTAGAGGCAGTAATAATTTGCATAGAGAAGACGCGAGGGAATTCATACGACAATGTCGCGTCAATCAGCACACTGGGGAAAATTCGTATTCGTATATATTTTACAATTATTTTCATGTAAGTTGCACGCAATCGTAAACACCCACCCGGCCAGTTCATTCTGTCTGACAGTGGAAATTGTCGATTGTTTTCCCATCGAAATTTTCAGTGTCATAATCTTTCAAACGCAAAATAAGTTCAATCGCTTAAATGATGTTCGATCCTGACAAAATTTGCTTGATGGTTTTCGTTATAAGTACGACTTGCACAAGAAATTTTATACGCGTTAGAATTCGAATGACTATTCTTATGTCGACTAGTGTTTTACTGATAATACGTGATTGAAGTAACTTTTTAGTGATATTTGCAATTATATGTATGGTGTCTTTTATACGAATTACATTTCGATTGTTGTTGTACAATCGTACCATCAGGAAAGATGAAAAAATATTCAAGAGCAAGTTTAGCAGTCGCGTTTAATAAATTTTGTTGAAAAAGCTTGATATTAATTAACGAAATACAGCTAAACAGGTGATTTAAGTGAATTAATGAGCGATTGAACGTGTTTATGTTTTTCGCGGTTTTTTTTAAACTTTATACTACACACGTTACACAGTGTATTTTGTAATTTTCTGAATTATTATCTCGTTTGAAAATGTTGACACTTATGGATATACATACATGATACAACTTAAATTTTGCGACTTCTTATAAATGAAAATCTCTTGACATTAGTCTATTCTTCCAATTTTTACAGCAGCACACCCAGTACATTTAGAGAATATATCAATAAATCAGGAAACAGCATATGTTCTTTCTCATTCGCTCATTTATCCCATAAAGTTTACTGTGCATTACAACTATAACTTGTACAATTTATTAACATTTTTATTCCTTATTATTAATACATTACAACTATATTTGTACAACATAAATACTCCAATTACAATAATATACGATTAACAGAAGGCATTACGGAAACCCGCCCTTTTCTTGGGTACAGAAACGAATACTTTCGTGAATTACTGCGCTAGATTCTTAAAACGTACTATAATCCGAATTGCAAAACTCCGTTTCTGCTATTTGCTATTTTCTCTTTTTCTTGTCTTTCGTTTCACGCACACAGAGCCGTTTGGAAAGGCTCTCGAGCGGCAAACGTCATTGGGAAACGTTCTGACACGAGTGAAAAACCGATTTAAATCTCATACGTACGCGCCCTCTTACACATATACGCGCACAAGCATACCAGATGATTTCGTTTTTGACGATTATTCGTTGTCGCCGAATATGGTGCTTTCGGAACGTCTTGAAAGCCTCCGAAATACTCGTGCGCGCGTGTTGGTAACACGCGCGTGTTAGTAACACGCGCTTTCAGTGATCGATACAGTAACACCTCCCAGCAACAGGGTACTGCCACAAGTAGTTATAGTCGACCGAAACCTCTCCATTCTTCCGTACGGTTTCATTAGCCCCGCCGTATTTTTGACGGTGACTCGTTTTTCCGCACGATACTTACCCTTATAGACGGTATTCCTTCAACGGGCCGCCTACAAAATCATGATTGGCCGATCTAAACGATCGTAATCGAATTAACACGACGAAAAGTTGACACGAATACATACATACATACGTCGATCTACTCCTACGACGACCTAGATTCCGCGGAGGAACGCTCGAATTAATAGACACTTCCCTTCCGACACGCTAAATTGTATCGATCATCCGGTTACTAATTGTTGCCCGATGATGTTGCTCGGTAATTGTTGCACATTAACGGTGAATCGACAGCTTCAACGCTAATGCGGTAACGTGTAAATTTTATCGTACAGCATGTTTCATGCGACTGGGACGAAAATTTGCTGATCGATTTGGAGGATCGTTCTAGAAATACACAATTTCTTATAAATACACACTCGACATTTCACATTTACAGCGTTGGTAATAGAAGTTGATAAGTTTTACCCATTTTAGCGTATCAAAATAATTGTTATCTTTAGAACTACTGAAAGATATTTCATGCAGTTTATCTTCTTATAATTTTCAAGTATCTTGCTTTCGAAGTATTAGGTCATCCCATAAGTAATGTCGTTTTTGGACTTAATTTTAAATGCAAACTATCAATACTTACAACACCCCCTTTTAATCACTGATTCATTTGACGTTGTTTTTTTATGATTTTTCGAATTTCTTAGAAAATTTTTGGATTTACTCTTTAAGCAGCTTTAAAGAAAGATAACAAACGACATTACTTATGGGATGATTCGATACTACATGTTGTGTAATTTACCATGCATGAAAATTAGTCATTAAAAGTATCTCTTATTTTTCTTTTTGAATGCGTTTAATTAAAGAAACGGAAAAATAATAAGCGTGAAGATGAGAATTATACGAAGAATATCAGAGTAATCTAAGGTCTGATTTATCTCAGAATCGCTACGTAATAACAATGGATGTATCAAAGTTTTATTAGGAATTCACCCCGGTATCGCAACTTTTTCATTAATTAAACGTCTCGTAAAAATCACCGTTCTGTGATTGATATGCTATAACACACTTTTTAATCATGTAGTACCACCATTTTGAATCGTTCAATTATTCCACGCCCTTTGAAAAATATTCGTATCTTCGCTCATTTATTTGTACCGATATATCGTAAAACTTTCTACAATTTTTTCCATCGAATAAAAAATAGAGATAACTTTTATATTCTTCCATTTTATTTTACTTTTTATCGTGTTGCAAAGAGAATTTGTGTGTTTATGTATTTTTTTTTTTTTATCGCGATTGTGATCGTTGTGCGTTTTAACGTTAACTATTAATTATGGTTTCAACAAACGCGTAAAACGGGAGACAAGATTCACTTTAGCGGACGTGGCGAAATGGGTATGATGTTTAAAGTTCCATGTCATCGAACGGATAGAGTTTCCTAGTTTGTTGTTCCGAGGATAAGTTAATTAACGATTTTATTGTAGGCGAAGTTACATGGGGCATACCGAGTGTATTGTTGTTGAACTGTAACGAAGCAACTTGCACGCGTTTCCATGTGTATTTTTGGACTGCATATAATGAGATGTGAATATTCGTTAAATTAATTTTCATCCATTTACGCAAAACCGCCATTACTGTCCGAAACGTTCTTTTATTCTCCAGACGCGGTATACTGCGATTTTATCTCCGTTTCGCTTGCATTTCGCTTGTAATACCTGGCAGTTGAGATTTTACATTTTCCGGGTATATTTTCCTTGTAAAAAGCGTTTCCCAATGGTATTTTATATTTTTTACATTTACATTTCGTATCGGGATGCAAAAACATTTTAGTATAATGAAAGTTATACCGCCGCAAACTGGAGCAAGTTAGCGGCACTTATTAATTAACCATTTCGCACTTTTTCTCATACAGTAAAAATATTCACTTTCAGCTGTAAAATAATTTCCGAACTCTTACATTTCATACGTTCGTTTCGAAGTTATGAGTATTTGAAAATGTTTCTAATTCATCGTTTTGCGCGACTCTCATTTCATCTGCTTAGTTCATAACTTTCCCATCAGATCTTTAATAAATACTGTACTTTTATCAGTTTTCAGAACTTGTAAAATGATGCCTTATGCATATTTTAGGTATCATATAAACCATAAATTCGGCAATCTTCGTTTCTATTTGCCTTTTTTTATAGATACTTAGCGTATCAGGATGACCATTAGATATTGATAATCGTATAGTTTAGAACACATTAATCAACATTATATTACTATAAATACCGATAAATAGTAAGCGAGATATTTGTACATAATGAGCATATAGGAGTATGTAATAATATTTACTCGTTAAAATATTCTATAAATTCCATTTAGCGCATATACGATGCGTTTTGACGAAGAAGCTTGGAAGCTCGTAGTATGGCTGCTAAGACATTTGAGCAAGAAATTTTGTAGCTGTCTCTTGGAAATGTTTTCTGTATTAAATAATATATCATCGTTGGTTACTTTCAGATGCAACTTCCACAGTGCATGTGCGACTGATAGCGCCGTACTACGTTACATACGGCAGCACAGCCACTATGCATTGCAATCATAGTATCCCAAATGATGTCTTACATAAAGTCGAGTTCATGAAGGATGACAAGAAGATATTACAATACATACAGGATAGGAAACCGCCGTTCCAAGAATGGTCGGTAGACGGCGCAAACATGGAGGTGAGTTTCATGCAATTAACGCACCACCGTCCCTCCCTACCTTTCAATTATGCAGTCTTTAAGCAATTGCGCAGTCATACTCGTCGCATCTACCTCGGAGCAAACGACGATCTTCAACCTGAGAGCTTTTTTTTTTAGTATGTTTCCATTTTACTGGAGTATCGTTGTTTGAAGACAGTATTAGTATATTTTAGAAATAATTGGTATATGCAAATAACTTAGGTTTAATATTGTACACATCTAATATTTATTACAATTATAATAGGTAGTAATTATAATTGGGAATTTGACTTTTTAATTCCGTCTTTATTCGGTTTCTAATTATTACTGCATTTATTTGGCAGTAGTAGCATTAGTGGTAGTAGTAATTTCTTTATTTACCCTCAATTTCGAGCCTGAATGACGTATTACAATATAATATACCATAAAACGCATAGAACTTAAATTGTTGCTAAGGCTTCGTTTAATTTTATGTGACTATAATCTTTATATACCTACGATATTTATAATGATTTATATATTTGCAAAATCTATAATATTTATAATACTTTATATATCTGTAACAATACTTTGGTTTTATTTTTATTACGTTTCTCTGCTTTGTTATTTTCCCCTATCCATCTGCATTCCTTCTTCGTCTCTATAGCATCCTCATATAACTGCATACTCTATTCCTTTTATTTATTTGATACATATTGTACCTTATTTTTCATTTTACCTACGTTAAATGTATTTTAATCTTTTCGATGCGGTATATTTAACCCTTTCGCAACGGTTGCTCGGAACTGAAAACTAAAGCTATGTGAATAGTTTTCATTAATATAAACATAGGATAAATATAAATGTTCAAGTGCTTTATATCGTCAGTCATGGTCTAGTAGTATAGTACGAATGAAAACAGAAATAATATTATATTTAATATAGGAAAAAGATACGTTTGCTTTTAACAGATGATTGTCCAATCTTTAAGGGTGCAAATATACGACGTTCGCAGTGAAAAAGTTAAATACCAAGCATACATGACACCATAAACTACGAAACTTTTCGTCTTTTACTAGAACAATATACAGAAATCGTCAAAATATTGCATTGTATTGTGTTAAAGAAACACTTTTGAGGAATTAATTCTTTTGAAACGCCTATAGCAATTTTCAAATGCCTAAACACGTCAAAAGTGTTCGAATACTAATATAATCGTCACAAAGTGCCAACAGCACTCTGTAACTGAATTTTTGAGTGCCTATAGGCATCAACAGCAGCGAAAGAATTACTATTTTATTCGAAACAACTACAATTTTCTACTAAAGAGAAAAGTAATTTATTGCAGTCTTTACTATTTGATGAATTGCGATATAATTATGTTATTGTTCTTCTTGGATGTTTTGCATTGCATGGCCTACATACCCCGTTCTAAATAAGTGTAACTTGTGCGTACATTTATTCTTGTACAAGAAACGGTTTTTAATGATACCTGCTCACGAATATTGTACATGAAAAAGTAATTCATTGGCTAATGCATTTAACAATTCCGTGATACCTTGATAGATGGTCGCGTGTTCGCATTACATGTCGGTTTCCCGTATACCCGTGTTATGTATTGTTCGCAAAGTTTTTGCGATCCATTGAAATCTGCAACACCGGAAATTCCATTCTTTTCATATACTTTCTTTACCCGGATACCCTTTTCTAATATCATTTCTTGCGATCATTACTTTCGTCTCCTTCGAGTAAACATCCGTTCTGATTGAAAACATCCATTGTACGGATATTAATTTCAAGGTACTGTACGATCGATTTAATTGAAAATAGATTAATATAGTAACTTTTATAGTAACTGTCAGTGAACGATCAATCTAGAATGCTCTACTTATGTCCTGAGATAAAGTTATATTATTATTATTATTTAGTTCTCTACTTTATCGTTGTGTCTACATTAGCGTCCATGAGCATTTGAACACTTTCACATTATTGGAAACGCATGAATACTTCAAATGATACTTTCACATGTAACTTTTACCATTGATTTTATCTTGCACGAGTGTCCATCACAGGTAACCGTTTCGTTACAACGGATATATACAGGGTGAATTATCTGATATTATTATCGCGATTTACATCAACAGTATTATCTGTAGCAAAAAATGCTCGAATAAGAATTGAATGGTTTCAAGAGCGGCACAGTATCATACTGTTCGATTATTTATACGCGGACGGGTAAATGACATATGAGGGTCAAATTCATTTACTTAAATAGAAGCATGTATTTTTTAATGTACAAATCGATGTAACTCGACATTTCCCGTAGAAAAGAGTTAACTCGTGCATGTGGATAAGTTATTAATTCGGGAGATATTTTAACATAAATATTGCTAAGAAACCATTAGCCTCTTACTAATGTCGGCTACGGTCTGTCTAATGAGAACGTGTCGGAGATATCTATGAAATGCAATGTATAAAATACAATACGCAGCGATATTTTAAGGATAGGTAGTCTGCACCAGTATGCATTTATTTTAGAATTCTTAATATTGTCTCTATTGTCCCTGTTTTGTACTTTGGAAAGAGAACAATGACTTATCGTTTCGTTCTCTTTTAAGAAGTATTAATTACGTTAAAAGATATTCATTAGTTTGAAATTGAAATTAAGAATTGTAGATTATATTAAGCTGCATTCTATAATGGTGCATTTTAAACTCATTATTAAATTAATGCATCATAGCTTTTTCTACGTACTTTCAAGGTGTATATTGAATTTTAGACGGTAGATTAATTTTTACGAAAATATCTTGGTCACACTCTTATTGGACATACTGTATATTTACAAATATTGACGCGACAAAAATGATTGTGTTCAACAGCAATATGAAAAGCACACAGTTAAGAACTATACAACCAGTGTCTTAGCGTAGAAATTTAGTTTCTGTTATACATTTGATCGTGTTATTATTAGTTCATGTTATTCAGTTGTCGCTTCAAAATGAAATACCTACTTAAAGGAGGAAAAAGTGGACATGCTATAAAACGGTATATTACGTGATATACGACAATCATTCCGATTTCGAAAATGTCGCGGTATAAATGCTCGTTACGTTGAACCATTTCTGTACCTAAACCTATTAACGTCAATTAATCACGGAGTAAGATAATAGCTTTTCAGCAATTTATAAGTTAAAATAACTTTTAAACTAATCATTTTTCGATATACACGGACTAATACTTTTTTGTAAGAAGTGTTGAGTGCATTGAAAAATACATAATTCCATTTAAAACAAATGAAATTGAACTTCTGATGTCTGTTACTCGTCCATGTACAAAAAATCGAACAATACGAAAATGTGTCCCTTTCGAAGCTGTTCAATTCGTATTGAACATTTTTCGCTACAGATAACACGAATGACGAAAACCAAGACGATAATATCAGCTGTCTTACCCTTTATATGCGCCTCAAAGAATTCGACTATCTTTCATTAAAAGCGTACATATATGTTGTCTACTGGATAATACTATTTCTATTTTAATTCACGTTATAATATTGCTCTGTAATTAATCATGTAGAGCATTTAAATATTTATATTTATACTATGCTTATGTTAATAAAAGCTGCTCTTTTTTAACACCTTTTAAGGTGTCGTATCAAAATGTTAATTAAGTTCAACGAACCTGCACACATCATTAAACTGACATTGCCATATATACAGGTACTTATATAGCTGTCTAGTCCAAAAATAAATTATTCTTGCTGCCTGGTCTTTTTAATACTTCAATCTATTATATTGGTCTCAGCCTAGAACTACATGAGTATTTTATTACCATATCACGTTCTGAAGCTTGGTTTATATTCCCCGAATCGAACGATTTTATTAAAATTACCTAATTATTACATATGGAGGTTCAGTCTGTTTAAATAATACTAGACTAATGGTTTAATTTGTAGGTAGTTTTGCTTTTGATGACCAATCGCGCTACGAAAAGCGTAGTTAATTTATACGGTAATAACTTTCGTGTAAAAAGCTTTCTCTAGAGGCAAAAAGTAGATTTTTTTCTCGATACGAGTATTTTTCTACGTTTTAAAATCGTTTTCCATTTTTCGAACTTTTCTTCGATGTTACTAATTTCATATGTTTATCATTCTACCGATAGTTGCTTAAATATTTTTGCTAAAAAAAAGTTACCGTTTATATTAGCATTTTTCAATTGTATTCATTTATTTCATTTTACTACATAGTTTTTATTTCCAAGGTCTGCTTTAACTGAAAATGTAATCTAAAGGTTCGTATTAAAAATAAACGCCAGCTTTTATATCAAAAAATTTGTATCGTACAAAAACATTTAGCAGGAAAGCATATTTGCAGTGCACAAAAAAAGGTACATCGCCTTTTCTCTCATAAATCCGTGCAACCATCCCAGCAATCGTGCATCCCTGTAGCTGAATATCGCTAATACGATGGCTCTTAAGATGTCGTACGAATGCAAGTTGCGAAAGGAAGAATTTCATCTCCGAGACTAATGGCATGATAAAGTTAATGAAAGCTTAAAACGCGTGCAAAAGGTTCTGCTTTATATTCTTATTTCTTTCAACCTGTAATTTACGTACAAGTGAAAAGTTCCCCTTGGTGTTTAGGTAACAGGTGCCTCGATGCTTAATAGCTAAATTACAGCTATTTTTATGTTAATTCCATTGTTACCATTTTTTATTAGTTCCGCAGCGTTCCACTTCCTTCCTACGCCTGACTATACTCGGCTTATTCTACTTGCGCGGTCAAACGAGTTTTCACAATGTATGTCTGATCAGATACGGCATTATTCCACTTACACCGCAAAGTTATAATTAATTCACGCTCGTTCGCTTATTCTTTCGTGAAAAAGTTTTCCATTCGTTTTTTTTCATTCGAATCATTCCTTGACAAATTATCTTTTAATCATGCCGTATTATTTTTTCGCAAATTAACCAAGGGGAAGAGAAAAAGGATGTAGACATTAACGTGAAATATCATTTTCACGGAAAACAACCGATAGAACGGGAAAAAACATTAAAGTCGTTTAAAAATAATCGGAGAGAAATTAATCCCATCGTTCGCCGATTATATGTTCAACTTAATCCTTCGGCGAATAAATAAATGAAATAAATAAATGAACTAAATATGCTCACACGCTTGGTTGATCGTTACGCTGAATATTTATATTTTTTTGTTATGCGTGCATTAAAGTGAATTTAATAAAAAAATTAATACGCTGCACGCTCAGCTGCATGCAAATGTAACGCGTTCGTGCTTGACGTTTCACGATATGCATATAAACTGCTCGTGTCGAAAGAAAGATGAATGAGTCTCCCCTTCCCCCCTCTTGTGCATAAAGCGAAACTTTTGTCCGATAAAATTAGTATCGAAACATTGCAGTTGTGTATTATCGCAATTATACCAGATAAGCTCATTTGTTATCAACGCGATAATCTACATGTTCTGCTGCCCAACGATCAAATGATTTATCGGTTGATCCAACAATACGTTGATTAATGCTTCACTATAACAAACGCTCTTCGAATGAACAGTCACACTTAATAATTCGTATTTAATTGGGTCGCATAATTTTACCTGTACGCGTTAAATCAATTTGGAACGTGTTTTGCTTGATTATTTTTGTTTTGCACAAGTCATTACCGCGTAAACATTACCAGTACTTACATGAATATTTATCAATCGATTCGAAAGGAGATCTTGATCGCATAACGTTGTATAAATGTAAGAATTCTAAAATGAAAATTGTTTAATATACAGGGACTTTTACATGATCAAAAAAATGTTTCATACGCGATTTTTTTAGACGTATATGCATAGTACTTTTTTACTTTACTCGAGTGGGTTGAAACTCTTTAAATATTTTCTTGTATGCACTGCCTACCCTTCTCTGCAAAGTTGTGGAATTTCCCAGTCCTACTTGAATCGCAAGATAAAAAAGGTTTAACATTTTACGAAAGCTTCAAGAATTGCAGTATATTTTTCACGAATTTCTATAAATAGAATTTGTAAAATTGTAAAATATAAGTTCGGAAAGTAAAGGTAGCCTTCACTTCCATTGAAAAATTAACCCTTTGCGGACGAGTGTCGCAAATAGACGCCCAAGTTTTTGGTTTCTTGGATATAATATCAATTTTTAGAGCAGGAAATTTAACTTAACATTATACAAAGCCGCTGCTGTTAATAATTAGACAAGAATTTATTAAATTCATTTCTCCAAAAGGTTAACAATTCCACGAAAATTAGATTAATATTATATTGTCCTGTCCGCAAAGGGTTAATAAATATTCGGAAGAGAATTATCTCTCTCTTGGGTGTAATAAAATTACTTCCCTGGAATTCAAAATTTTAGGTAAAAATCCTAAATAACAATTACTTTATCCCGCTAAAACTGAAAGCAAATAAACTAAAATCAACATTTATTAACGACATACGATCAAGCTTAAAAAAATTACAAAATTCCAAGCTCACGGTCATCCTCTCAATCGATTAATAAATTCTTTTACACGTCGTCATGAAACGTCGAGTGCAAAAAAGAAGAAAATAGCGTTAATTATAGAGGGGCGGTTCTCATTGTGTTAAATTTACCCCTGGTTCGTGCATCGTGTGAGCGATTTACTTTGCGTTACGAGGCGCATTGTGCCCGAAACGTCAAGAGTAACCTAGAAAAAGTGACGCATACTCTTTATCGGCCACTAAACGCGTGTGTTCTGTTTACCTTGTTTCCTGTGGCACATATATCCGGCCACGATAATACGACCAGTGGACAGTGCAGTTCAGGAGCGTGATAACTTGAATGCCCATAAGGATGAGCAAACGGCAAACAGAATTTATCCTCTTTGATCGGGGGGGAGGAGGAGAAAAAGAGAACTCTCTCGATGGTCGTTACGGATATTTAATATTCAATACAGTTGTTTAATACTCGATTGCTTTCTTCCATTCTACGATAGCCTTTTATAAACAGCAATTACCATTTTCCCCTTTTCTGCTTTTATATGCAGCTTGTTCACGCATTTTAATTGGACGAATAACAGTTGAAGGTTAAATAAAAGTAGAGTTATAAAATGAAGATTATAGTGGGATAAGGGTTTTAATTGAAACAATATTGATATATTTAGATTATTCTTCAGGTATAATAATTCATAAAACAGTCATTTACGAGGGGTGATTTATGTGCTTGTTACAATTTCTTTCAAATGTTGCAATACAAAACTTGTTCATTTATATTGCTCTTCATTACGTAGTTCAACTTTAATCAGTAATACATGTACAGTTGGTTACAAAAGTATTCGAGCACGTCAGGTTTTTATGGTAGTAAAAGTTGAAAGTTTAAAATAACATATCGTTGAAAAAAATAACACAAAATCTATTTTTAACATCAGCGAAATAGGTTTTTCAATAAAATAGTGAAACGTTATTTTTAAACATTCCATTTAACCGTGCAAAACGGCTAAACACTTTTGTAATCAATTGTATTTCCTAAGATCACATTTGTTGCCGCCTTTAATAAGAACTACAATCTTAAAATTTCTATAAATTTGTATAAATTATTTTCCAATTATAATCATTTTCAAAAAAGTACCGCAAAAATAGATTAACACGTTATGTAATAAGAAATTCTTTACGTACACCCTTATTACTTACTTCGGTAAGGGTTGTCAGCAGTGTTGGACATTATTCAGATAAAATTTTATTTGAATAAGAATGACGAATGACGTTATGCGTAGTATTGGACATCTTTCATTCTAAATAGCGAATAAAAGGAATAACCAATAACTAACAATTTATTTGTTATTCGTAAATAACGAATAACTTATTTAGTGTTATTCGTAAAGAACGAATAACTTATTTAGTGTTATTCGTAAAGAACGAATAACTTATTTAGTGTTATTCGTAAATAACGAATAACTTATTTAGTGTTATTCGTAAATAACGAATAACCTATTTAGTGTTATTCGTAAAGAACGAATAACTTATTTAGTGTTATTCGTAAAGAACGAATAACTTATTTAGTGTTATTCGTAAATAACGAATAACTTATTTAGTGTTATTCGTAAAGAACGAATAACTTATTTAGTGCTATTCGTAAATAACGAATAACTTATTTAGTGTTATTCGTAAATAACGAATAACTTATCTAGCGTTATTTACGAATGATAACTAAATCAAATTTGTTCGTCAATTTTTATTTATTGTTTAGAATGAATGTTTCCCAACATTGACTGCCGGTATAAAACTCGTACGTTTAAACTCCTCTTCAGTTATAATAATCCGTGGAAAGATGCCCGGAAAAAATTGTGCAAAATATTGTTTAGTTATACGCTCGCTGAGAATAGCGTTTGTTGTGCTCTAGCGCTAGGGCGTATACACTTCCAACCCGTTATCTGGTCTTTCTTTACGCTCTCCTATATTACTTCATTTTCCGTGACCGCTCTACGGAAAGCTTGCTCGTCTCAGATACCGTGTCCGTTCCTCAGAGCAAACGTCGTAAAATAATTTTTCCCTGCAACCATCTACGCGTAGGCGTTCCCGTGACCTGGAATTAAATAAAACATCCATTTCCATTGAGAGAGCTAGCCACGAACGCGTTACTGGAAAAGGAAATTGAAATTGTACATGGTATTCACGTAGCCCCTGTTATTATATCACGGCAGACAATATCGAGATGGACCTACATAGTCCAATGGTCAGAGGACAGCTTGCATTGAAACATGCAACTTTAATAAAAATAATACGATGCTGGTGATTGGTGTCACGGAAAGTGTTACGCGTATGATAGCGATTCTTAACCCTTTCGTGAACACAACTTGGGTTTGTGCAAGAAAGCAAAAATTTCAATATAAAGCATATGAATGGAACATATTATTCGCGCCGATTATTATGGAAGTGGTGTAAATCAAAAGAAAAAAAGGGAATGAAGCTTCGATATTTTTGTGATATGAATCAATGTAACGTAAAATAAGTGAAAAGCTCAAATTATTTAGTTTTTTCATTTACATCATTTTCATAATTACCGGCACATTTATAATTTAGTTTTTGTCTCAATAGTTTTGAATAAATTATAACGAAGTTATAGAACTTTGAAGCTTAATAGTTTTTCAATTATTTATTCATGTGAGTGAAGGCAGTAAATTTTCCTGGTTGTGTACGCCTGATATTGGTTTGTTTTTCAGTAATTGAATTTTAAAAATGTAAGTTCTGGTTGCTTGTAACCTTTTCGAGTCGGTTACAATTGTATAGATCGGTCTCTATTTTAAGGTACAATACAGTGTTACTAATTTATAAATCTAGGTTACTTTATTTTACATTCCGCAGTAAATACCAAAATTATCAAATATTCGTTTTCGACTTTGAAATTATTAAGCTGTGCAGTGAATTCGTTCGTCTCGCAGTCATGCTATTTTTTCAGCAATATTATGATAAAAGAATGCGAAATATTATCAATATGAATATTATAAATCGAGAAAAATTGCCAATGTCTCAAAGAGTACACAGAATTCGGTAATAGTGAATTCTTACACTCAAGAATATACTAAATGATAGATTCTGAAAATGATAAATAAATGGGATATAACGTCGACGTTTATTAAGAAAAATTTGCAGAATTTGGTTCTCCCTTTCTGAAATTCATTTTTAAAGGAAAAATTGTGAGAAATAGGGAAAGGCTTAATTTGAATCTTCGAAGATTAAAGAAATTGAACCTGAATGGAAATAAAATAATGTATGCTTTACTTTGGAAATTTTGTATATGTTCATGTTTCATGCATTCTCTGCCTTTTTGCTTACTTAAATTTCCCACAGACGCATAAACATCCGTAATTTAGTAACAATACTTGTCAGTATTTTAAATGAAACGCGAATGAATTTATACAATCTAATATACAGGGTGTCCCTGAAAGATATGTACAAGCGAGTACTAGGTGATTTCTCATAAAAAATATAAAGAAAATCACTAAAATAAACTTGTACCATATCTTTATACGAAGGATCACCTGATGCTCACTTGTACGTATGACTCACTGTATGATTCGGCTATATGAGTAGCTTATTCTAACTCTTTTATTTTTTTGAGCTATATTAGGACTAGATATATAACATATATTACAACAAACAAATTAATTTTTCACTAGATTCATCGAAGGGCAGACAATCGTCATTCGTCGTAGAATTATCGTAAATTTTTATGAATGGAATACGAGAATGAAACGAAGATAATCTCAGCTACTACCCTTCTATTATAATAATCGTACCTATCCGTAGGTTTCAAACACCCTGTAGATAGTAGTTTCTGTCTTGTAAATGGTTCTTTTGAATCACTTTCTTTTTGATATTTTTCCTTTTCAATTCGTTTTCGTCCCGTCTTCTTTTTAACGCCTACGCGATCAGAGTATAGTCGTTTGATCTATTTTCGAGGGATCGATACAAGCGTCCCTTTCAAGCGTGATCCCGCACGCAAGAGGCAATAATAAAGGCGAGGGCACAATGGTGAAGGGTTTGAACGACGACGTGGAAAGAGTAGTAGCGTGTTACTTAAAGGGTCTTAGGTAATCGGCTAACGCGATCGAAACCGCCTAGTAACGATACACACCACTTGTTTACAGTTCTTGGAAAATGGCACGACAATCAAATTAAAGGGCGTCCGTTTCGAGGCGTCCGGCTCGTATTCCTGTCAGGTCTCGATGACGACTCCTATTTATAGCCAGGCTTCCGAAAGCGTTCAAATGAAAGTTATAGGTAAGTACAATCATCATTTCTGAACGAAATCTTTTAGTACTGCGTGCGTGCGTGCGTGTGTGTGTGTGTGTGTGTGTGTGTGTGTGTGTGTACGAGCTGCGTGAGTTCTGTCCATTGAGAACTGTTTGCAGAATACATTCACATTAATCCTTTGAGGCCAGTCCTCTTAATCTAGGTTTATGGAGCTCTCAATTACAGTATATCGAAATATGTGTTTCTTGTTTTGAAGTTTATCATAGTGCACGTGGGCCACGAAAATGTCGTAACTCAAAAAATGGGATTTTTTAGTTTTGACTACAGTAGAATATAGACGTGTCTACACATCATCGTTCAATTTTAGGAATTGAAATTCAAAATTAGCCCTAGTTGTTACCAATTTATAACAAGACGTGAAAAATGACGTAACTCAAAATAATTCTGTCGCGTATGATTTAGAAGAACATCAAAACCGTCGTAATTCGAAAAAAGGGATTTGAAGAGGTTAAAAATGAAAAAATGTAGAAAATAACTTTTAAGGTCTACCTCTTTATCTGATAGTTTAAGTTTGGTAAATAATTGCTTCACAAGCTCGCTAACAGTTTCTGACTTCTCCTGAAAAATGTACTTTTTCGAGTTGTGTCACTTTTGTAGGCCACGTCCGATATATGTGTCAGTGTTTCTGAGAATTTTAACGTTTCACTTTTACAATAATTTAATTTTTATGTCTTTATGTGGTAGAAGATATTTTTGTAACACTGAGAGATTCAATTTTTGTAACTAGTTTTAAAAGGAATACCGTTTCATTAATATGGAATTGTAATATCGATTGACGTGAAATAAATAAAAAACCTCAGTTATTCTGTTATAGTTTTAAAAACAGTTTTCAATAAAAGGTAACGAAAAATAAATGAAACACGTGAAAAACATTTAATAGCTGAGTTCAATGTACGGAATATGCGTTTTTCATCGAATTTTTTATCGCATTTAATTCGTTATTAAATTTGTTACTATTATTGGCTTTTTATTTGTCTGCGCGTCATACAACGCTTTGTTAATAGAAATGTTTCAATCCTGCAAAAATGTATCAGTGTACAATACACTATAAATTTTAACAGGATAGAATTATTAAATATTTTCCTCAATGATGGATGATTGCACAAAAATGATGCAACGATTTAAATGCTTTAGTAATTAAAGTTTTGAGTGTGCCTCATTATTCTTCACATATTCTTCTGTAAATTACTTTTATCTACAAACATCCTGTCTTTTGTATCTATATCGAATTATTGTAATACTTTCCCCGTTTTTATTTTAAAAACTTCAATATTTCACCGTTTGGCAAAGCGTTTGTCCTTTGACAGACATTAAAAATAGGAGCGAAGTGTTTTAAAGCGAAAATCTTGAAAAAGTAATACAGCGTGAGGCTTACATTTTCAAACAAGTATAACAAGTGTGAAAAAAAAGTTCCTCTGCAGTACGGTTATCTATTAATAACTGAAAAAAGAGTTGGAAAAATTTGCAGAAGTTATATAAAACGTAAAAGCACTTCTAAACTCTTGATTTAAAAGATCCTCTATTTCAATATTTAGCATTAAAATATCGCAAAAAATTTAACACGCACTTTGTCTTTAATATTCACACGAACCAAGTTTGGAAAAATATTATTATCATTTCGAGCGAAACATTAATTTACTTTGAGATAAGTAGTTTAAATTTCAACTAAAATCAGAAATTAAATCGATAATCAGGGAAAATTGGAGTCATTTGGTCTCTCAAAATTTTACACAGAAAATTATACTATTATTATAGAAATTATTTCACTGAAATTGTTAATATCCACTGTTGCATCATAAGCACGATACGCGCATTTTTATTGTATTTCGTTGTATTCTTCGATTTACCGTTCATCGTTGCGAAAAATTTCGAATTTTGCAAGCCTATCGGAAAGCGTGATTTGTATTCGCTACGTGAAATACAGATACGCCGTTATTTGTATTCGTGCTTCAGAAACTGAGGGAATAAATAACATAGAATAATTATACGCAAATATTATACGCGCTTGTTACGGCAAAAAGGTTAAACGCATCGTGAAACCAGGTTGATATAAGCTGATGTTATTGCGTACTATTACATCGTTTATCCGAACACGTCGGGGGACAAGACAATTCGGATAACCGAGCAGTTCCGATAATAGAGACCTCGATGTTCGGATAACTGAGATCCATTATTTTGTTTCTGTGTAATCGATTTTTTTTGTTGTTTTTATTCTATTCTATTCGACACAAGTTGCGTGTAGATGAAGGCAGGGACATTCGAATACGGTATAGAAACGATAATAAACACCACAGATCTAACAATATCGGCTCCAAGAGAAGAAAATTCTTAAGTATAAAGTACGCACTTAAAATGTCTTCTACTCCCAGCAATCCGACCTATAACTATATATTCGAAAACAGATACTATGAGCTATACGCAAAAAAAACCAAAGCTGCCATCAACACTATATGTTTATTTTAAAATTTTTTATTTCTTACATTAACAATATAAATATTGTTGATATAGATATTAACAATATTAAGGGCTTATAAAGCTGTATCGTGTGGGATCGTTGCTTCAATTTGAATTGTAAGATCGAAGGTTGGGTTTAATTGACTACTCTCAAATTTACCACGGGCAATGAACAATATATCGTTGAATAGTGTTATGTACACGTGTTAATGTCGCGGGAATCGAGCGTTGAAAAGTTAAATTATATTACCTAAGTAATGCTCGGTTTTCACGCACTGGTAATGCGGGGGTTTGATTCGAGAGACGAGTGTAGAGATTTGCCTGAATAGGATTTAGACCGAATCGCGGATCCTATATGGTTTAATGTTGATTCGAAAGGGAACTTGTGCCCGATCTTGCTGGAACAGACGATTCTGGAACGTGCGCGAAGCAGAGTAACGTCGTGACTTCTTGATACTGCCCACGAGGCTTAGATTTCGGGGGTTTATATACAACGAAATTGGGCGGGGAATTCGTGAAGATTTCCATATTAAGAAACGTTCGAAGGAGTTAGACGTTCACTCAGTCCTGTTTCCAGCAATCCGGGGGCAAGCTCTTGCATTCCGAGGGAGATAAACTCTAAACAGTGCGTTTTTCTTCGTTTTCCTTTCCAGACGCGAGTTGGAAGAAATTCCAGTAAGCGAAATAATATTTTTGAAATCCATACGCAACACTATTAAAACTATATTTTTACATTGCTAGACTTTCTAATGCATTTCTGACGTTTGAGTTGACGTTTAATTTGTTTAGCATAAAAACACAACATCTTTTATTGTTCAAAAATACGTCCTAATATATGTAAGTATTTGACATTTAAAATGTGTGCGTAGACATTTGTGACTGATTGTATTGCAACCCAATGTACAGCATGTCCAAAGTTTGGCCCTAATCTTTTTGGACACTCTGTATAATGAATTTATTTCAAGCTTCAAACTTACCCTCTCGCAAAATTAAAGTACCCTTTATTGTAAAGCAATCATTCGGGGTATCCTTAGTTGTTGAAATCTATTCGATACTATTTAATCAACGTTTTATTCCAAAATGAATTCAAACGAAATAAGATTTAACCCATTGAGAGTTGCAGTTGATTATTGAAAGTCTGCAGTTGATTATCTGAAAGGGTGGTACCAATTTTTCACCGTTAGCATATATACAATACGTCATATTCGGTATACTAAAATAGTTCAGATATGACACGAATATTGAAATGTACAAAATATTTGATAATCCATATACATACGTCATTGTCACTATGAACTGAGTTAGGTCACGACGTATATATACTACACAGTCCCTGGAGGGGTTTTAAGCATAATAAAACTGTAAAGGGAAAAATCGAGCGATAAAAAGTGCTATCACTCCAGTTCGTCTTATCATCGATCGGCTAATTATGCACGCGTTCCGCCTATAACGTGCAATAAAATCGCGATAAAACACGATGTCTTTGCAATTATAATGTGCCATTGAAGCATAAAAATGTTATATGACTTGCATCGGCATAAATTGCGACAGTTGCATATTGCATACAATGTTATATAGTGCGCTCGTGGTTAAAAGCATGAAAAGAACACATTTGCAAGTGTAATTCGTACGAAATATGGAAAATACTTGTGGGAATATAAAATTTGTTTCCATTCTCTGCAAATAAAGCAGAAATAGTAGTCAGCGATAAGTAAATTTATTAAAGTTTTGCAACTTTTCTGAATTCTGCTTACCCTGGTTTTCAGACCGCACTATCCTATTCTAATTAGTGTTATGAAATTGTACAGTACCACAGACTGAAAATCCAAAAATCACGTTCAAGAAAAGCGTGTACATGGTCGGCGAAAGTTTGGAGGCGAATTGCACCTCTTCGCCTGCGCATCCAGTTCCTCACCTGACTTGGTACATTAACGACAAGGAGGTGAGTAAACGTGAAAAATAACCGGAAACTTCTCTGCGAGCTTCAAATGACTTAATTTTTTTATTAGCAACGCTGTTATCTTTAATTAGTAAATATTAACTAATCAGTAGTTTCATATTTATTTCATTTTATATTCTGCCTTCCGTAGCACAATTGTCCTAATTAACATTTCTGAGCAACAGAAAAATAGGGTTTTACATTACGTAAGCCATCTTGCAAAATAAGTAGGGTAAATAATTGAAACTATTCTATGAATTCCATTGCTCTGAAATTCTGCAACGGTCTTCATAATTTTATTCGATTTAATCAAATTCTGCTTCCATTGGTAAAGTTTTATAATTTTGAGAAAAAGAAACTTCAACATGGATGTTGGAACGTAAAATTGTACATATTGATTACAAATCCTTTATGTTCTTCTCGAAACAAGGAAATTCTTTAATTTCGGTCGAAAATTACCCAAGAACTGGTAGAGCGTTAACTGTGCTTAAAAGGTAGAAAATTTGTGGACTTTTAAATATTTTGAAGTATTCTGAAATATGAAAAATTTATAGATACGACAGTTTATTTAACGGGGGCAGTATTGCTTAAGCAAAGTTTGTAATAAGTAGTGATTTAAACAGATGATATTTAAAAGCGATAATGAATCTTGATGATTGATACGTTTTAAAACATTGACGGAGTATATTTATTGGACGTAAAGATGAGCTGTAGATTTATTAGTCGATGCAAATGTTATTGTATTGATTAATATTATCAAAAAGTGGAGTCGATTTATAATTGTAATCCCCGCGAATCCAAATTTTGATTTACTAAGTTTAGTATTTCATATTTTGTTAAATATTAAATAACGTAGAATTCCAAAAACCATATAGCGCTCATTATGTTTCTATCGTAGCAGTTTATTAAAGAAGGATCTGCATTACAACGTATTAGATGTACAAATTAATTCAGTGTTTTTTTCGCAAAATTCAATACATATTTATGGAAAATCAGAGACATTTATGATACTCAAAATAATGTTCATTATTCAGCCTCCGTGGTGAGCGATTTATAAACTTTATTGTAATAAAAAAAGGTGATAGTTTCAAGTGAACAAAAGCATTAAATCTTTGAACATAAAGGCGACAACTTAATTTGTACACGTAATACGTATCTATAAAAAATTGATTTGCCCCTTCGGATAGGAATGGTAGCTTTAGCGAGCAAAATTCTGATCAATTGTTACGATTCTTTCTGTGTATTACACCAGGTGGATATCAGTCTGGTAAACCACTATCCGCACAAGCGTCACAAGGACCAACTGATGTCCGCTACTGCGAAACTAACTATAGAGGTGTCCGCGTTGCATGCAGGGGAGAATGGATATTTAGAAATCGGCTGCTATTCAACCATTCCGGATTACCCCTTGCATCACGCGCCGTACGCTGATATCAGGAAGGAAGCGGTTTCGGGTAATTTTTAAGTTTTTTTAAATTTTAAATAATATACAATCGAATAACTTTAAAAGAACAAAAAAAAAAAAAAGAAAAATGTTTCGTTATTTTAATTTGCAAAGAGAAAAGGTACGAATTCGCGAATATTCCTTCTTTTCTCTACAATTACGGGAGTTCGAATTTTACAGCATTTTTCAAAGCTGATTAACTTAATCACTGCAGAGAGCTGATTTTGCAAAAGTTTTTTCTACGAATTTCATGGAATTAAATTAAATCCGTGTCCGTTTTGAACAATTCTGATATATCCCAGGATAATTACCCAGAGCTATTTTTCGAACCGTTTTTTTAACGATGCAGTTTCAAATAAATTTCCAAGCTTTAATACTTTAATCCGATAATTTCTTTAGCATTACCATTTAAACTCTTTTTCTGTTAACAATGATTTTATTTAAATCTGCAGATGCTGCTTTTATATATTACATTTTTTATGTATAAAATGTCGAGAACGCATTTCACTTTTGCAGAATTCCAGGATTAAATTTGTAGACTACACTCGACCACGCGTACGTGATCTATTTAGTTGCAATATATAATGCTTTTTTTTACTACGGAAGCTATAGATGAATAGATTCTAGCGAAATGTGTGTATGAATCACATAACACTTTCGTTGTCCCGTGTTTTATGGTTTTAACTTGGACGCTTTGAATCCAAATTCCCTTTTCAAATGGAAATTCTTTTTTTTTTTTTCAAATAGAAATCAATATATTAGCTTCGTGCAAAATTTCGTTCGCTCACTGTTATATGCCTTTAAAAATACAAAAACATTTCCTTTACAATTATTTATGGTCTTGTCAGTGTGTTGTATAATCTACGTAACAAAAGATTATAGATAGTCGAGAAATTATTAGGTTGCTGTACATGAAATTGCCGATCGCAAATAGTATAAATGTTTTTTTATTTATCACGAAATCGTAATAAATAAGTAACTTAGAAATAAAAATAAAACGAGCATCTAGTTCTTCATTAACCCTAGATTACGATACTTCACTGTAAATTACGTTATTTCGAAACTTTCGTAAAATTTTCTACTCAAAAAAAATTCTCTGTAACCTGAAGAAGTAATATTTTTATCGACGTTTCGGTACAAATCTTGAAAACAATTACACTTTGGAAGAACCATAGCTTCAAAAATAATTGAAACAATTAAGAAGTATAATCCAGAACAAACATTAATATGATGTACGCGACAATTGTGTATTTTGTACTTTGAGATCATAATTTTTATACTTTCGTAATGTAGGGTTAAAAACCATGATAAGTTAATGAAAATTGTATTGATTCAAATATTTTCCATCAATCTTCATTCAAATTACTCGAAAAAGCAATTTTATGTGCATTAACCTAATATTTTATTTGGAAAAAAACTTATTAAGTTGGTGGATAACTAATGACTGGGTTGCAGGTATTTATGAAACTTCACATTTTGTTGGACATAATTAAAGAAATAAAATTTAACCAGAAATTAGTTTTGCTTTCCAAATATTTTAACCAGTACTTCATTTAGAATATTTTGCATATTTTCGCATACACATTACGTGCATTGTGTGCTTTTTCAAATTTACATTTCCCCTAAATGCATAAAGATCTTTTAATGATTGTAAATAACAATTTTTGAACTATTTAAGTTTTTATGAAAGTTTCAAAGACTCTTAATCAGGATCGTATAAGAATCCTGGAAACTGTCGCTTAAATAAAACAACGCCATTACGATAACTTCATTTTTAATGACCAGAGAATCTGTTTTCTCATCTCTTTAATAAAATACTTTTATCTGTAATAAATAATTCAGCGCAAAAAGGAGTGAACGAGTTTTCGCACTGATCTAATAATATTTTATTTAAATAGATTTTGAAGTGTAAAGGAAGAATTTCTACGCCGCCTGTAATGCATTTCTCGTCCATTTTTCTATTAAAAAGCATTTTTCTGCTGTAATCTGGTAGTCAGGAGATTTCCATCTCAAATTCCGTTTCCATAGCTTGCATAAGGCAACCTAATGAATGAGATGCGTAGCCTCAAATGTAGGCGTTCTAATTAACCCGCGTTTGAAGCGCTATTGCATCGCGAGAAAAAACGGCCAGTTAGAAATAGCAATCACGAAATTCATATGCCTGCCCCTCGATTCCACGTACATATATAAATACGTCTAATATCATAGAAATGTTTCCAAACTCGCACTATATTCGAATCGATTTTATCATAAATGTGAAACACGTTAATTCGCATAATCTTTCCTGCATCTGTATTGCTCGTTAAAGTATTTCGTATAACTGAGATTGGTCGGAGAATTCAGATGACTCGAGATAGAGGAAAATGTTATGAAATGAACATAAATGGTCTGTTAGTTTATTAGTAACTTTATATTATTATATTGAAAATTTATATGGTAAATTATTCAAATCAATGTTATTTAATCTTACAATTTTTAATTATTGGTTTACGTTCCGGCTGTATATTTAAACTGGCTTGAAATTAAATATCGAACTAACTTGTGAAAGAAATTATACAATTGTTAGTAAATACGCGAATAACATATTATTAGTTGGCGGAAAAAGTTGTTGGTAAAATTTGTTATTTAATTATCACAAAATTCTATATTATGTAAACAAACCTTTGATCCATGTTCTTATTTTGTGAAACATAATATTCTGCACACGTGCAATTATAGTTGTACTGCATTATAATTACAGTAATTAGTAAATAATACTGTTGTTTAAATTTGTTTCACAACATTCTCGTCTATTTTCACCCTTCAAAAATTAACAAATTACAAGTTATTCCAGTTACGTCAATCAATTAGTTTTACAAAATGCCAAATAGATGTTGCTATTGATTTTACGTATTTCAGCCGTGTTCGGTGATACTGTGTTACCGTCTAACGTCAGATTTGTTTATTATTCGTTGTTGCAGTGCAAATTATACCCGCGCCAATCGCCGAGTCCTCAGCACCGAATGTGTTGCGAGGGTGGCCCCTAGATACGTTACTGTACATGCTCTGCGCGATACATAAGATCATTCCTTAATAAAAGTCAATTGCTTTAGGATAATTAAAACGAAACAGACTAAACGCAAAGAAGAAGAAGAAGAAAAACACAGTAAAAAAAAAATACGAAAAAAAAGAAAAAAAGAGAGAGACAGATGTGTAATATACGTAAACGGAGAGTAACAAGCGGAGAAAAAAAGGGAGAACTTGAGGGAAGGGGGAAATATATATTATATACATATATATATATATATTATATATATTAAAGAACGAACAATCACAATGTCTTCCTTGATTATACCGAAATACACGGGGGCAGCGATTTTATTGTCTTGCAGAAATTTTATAACTCATATAGACGCGGCTTCTTCGTGCAACTATTTTCGATTGTCGCTTGAATCGATCGTTATCTATTTCGCGGAGATATTATCGAATCCCGAGGGAAAATTTCTCGTTCCGTTTTCGAGCTGTGATTTTTCACTCGCAAGAATTTTCACGGCCATCGAAACGGCGATAGAAGAAACAAATAAGTGAAAAGAAAAAAAAAAAGGTAACGCCTAGTAAATAGTAATTCGCCGGTTAAACAATGATTTTTTCTAAAAATAAAAGATGAAAAAAAAGTGAGGCGCGCACACACGCATAGATACACACACGGGCGCATTGTTCTTCTTCTCGTCGACCGCAAGATTAACCCGTTTACTATCGTTCCAAATCTCTCTGTAATGTCTATCTACGTTCCCAACTTCAGATCCTTTAATCACGTTGACTCTTACATCTAATAGATTCATTTATTTATTCGTACTCGAAATACGAATTTATTCGTTGCCGGGGAAAATTTATTATATTTGTCGAAAGTATATACGAAGTACTATTTTAACTTAGTTTAGTAAATCGCCCCATATGGAGGTTGTTGCGATGAAATTGCTTGGAATCCTGAAAAAGGATATCCAGCATTTCGATGGACATATCTGTTCGTTCGTTCGATATAACTATAATCGGGGACGGTGTAATGAATGTCAATTCGTAAATCGAATTTCTTGTTCGAAATTAAGAAGCGTAATCGTATACAGTTCGTTTATAATCGGTTTTCTTTGAGCCATATTTTTAATTGAGTACCTGAATCGTTTTTTTTTTTTTTAATTGATATTTTTATTTCGATACAATTGAAAGGTTAAGAAGGATTTAACGAGAACAAACGAGAATTGAATATTTTTAGTGTATTATTGTATCCTCCCGCTTATGTTAAAATCATGAATATGCCAATTTTCACGCTTTCGGTAAAAATGGAGAATAAAGCAATAGAATGGAATAAAAGATTATTGTACACTTAAATTTAAGTCTAAAAGAAAAGTTAATTGTATCTATAACAAAAATTTCAGCAAGGATTCCCAACAAAATTTCAATTGTTTATATTTGACGCTTAGTTGTGGATTTGCAAAAATTGTCGAGTAGCATATTCATGATATTGGTGTAAGAGTGGCAGCATAAAGTACGGTAACAACTTTCTAGTCCTTGCTTTCAATACGCATAACCAAAGATGAACATTGTGATCGATTATTTAATGTTTTTACATTGCTAGTTCTAGTACAATCTAAGTATTCGTCGTAAAGCTAATTTAAATAAGAACGAAGAACCTATATATTTCATATACATATTATCGTATAAAGGAATATTATAATAAGTTACATAAGTATGACACATACGAGCTTCGTACACGTGTGCATGTGAACGTTTCGTTTCCAAATGTCACAAATATTTATATAAAAAGAGAAATAACATACGTACATGTGTATGCTTGTTAGCAAAACACGCAAAGTATGTTATAGTTTAAAACTGGCATCCTATTGACAAATCAGAAATTAAGACTGTTGTACCTTGTTATCGGCATAACGATATAATATTGTTTTTAAAATTTTGTCACTCGTTCCTCGTGTTTCGTACGAAACGTAGAAATTTCGGATACGTTTAAGACATCCTTTTCATCATCGATCCGATATATCGTGCATTAAAATTGAACATTATAGATAATGAAAAAATTGAGGAATCTGCACGTGCGATGTACAATCTCTTATTAACTATTATCCATTTGATCTACAGAAATTTATTTTATTATTAAATTAATTTTGTTATGAACGCGTTTCGCCATATTTGTTAGATACAGCGAGGTACACAAATATTCGTACTGTTGGAACATAAAAATACAAAGATCAATGTTTCCTATGTTGTTAAATATATTCAAATACACGTAACCGAATGTTACACGCAGTCAATTACAGTAGGGGAGAAGGTGGGAGTATAGACCAAGGTTGTAATATAAAGTAGGTCGTTTTTTTTTCAATTAAATACTCCGATATGTCGAGAATTGAAACAAGTAGAACAATTAGTGTCCTCTATCATCGTCAAACAAAAAAATGGTACGATTCGCTTATGTTTTTTTCAGCTATAAAGTGAAGGTATCTGTTTTTGCTCGTTTGACAAATTTTCTAAGGTAAGATTTATTCATTTTTTTCTCACACTAATTGACAAATGTAATATGTTATTTATGGAGATATATAATTAGTAGGGAAATTAAATAGGCAAGAAAGTACAGAATACGCGCAGTGTATAAAAATGTATGAAAGAAATAGTCAAATTAGAGAAGATAATTTAAGGATCAAACTACCCTCTATTTAGCTTCCTCTTTATTTTTGTTTACAATGAAACGGAGTTGCATAAAAATCTGTAGTCTAGTAATCAACTTTTGTTTCTTTATATTTATTACCATAGGTGTCTTTGGATAATATACGATTACACGGTTCTGAATATATTTAATAATTCCAACTGTTCCAACTGTACAAACTATTTTATCTCTCTGTATCTAAGTTATCGAAGTTAAAGGATTTCGTAAAAATAGAATCGATTAGATGGCAACAATTATTCCAAGCGGGAGAAAGTAAATGGTCCTAAAATTTTTCGCACGTTTACCTCAAATGTTACATTTTGCATTTCTTTTTTTTTATTCAATCTTGCTGCGCAATATAACTGATCGAAGATTTAATAAAATGTATTTACACGCACGCGTAGGTCTGTCCCTTAAGAAAATCTAATAACTGGTTCACTGTCTATCGTTACTGTAAGCCCTATTTTTAACGCAAAGGAAAAGGAGCGAAAGAAAGAGAGAAAAAGTTTGTACGCCATCAAAGCAGCTCCGGTTATTTTGTTGTCGCAGGGCTATAAAGCTCTCTATCCTGTGCAGAAAAACAACAAGGTGTAATTATAGAATTTCCTTGCCTACGCACCGAGCTCTGCACGTCGATCAATAAAATTATGTATACAACGGGCTTTCCGGGATATCCCACGTGTGCACGATTCTAAAACGCTTCCGTTTCCTTTTTTCACTTTTTTTGTAAACTCTCTTCTGTTCTTCTCAGACTAACGCGTTTCGTGTAAAAGAGGAATCGAGAGAGAAAGGGTAAAGGAGAGAAAAAGTATGCGTGAGGAAGAGAGAAAAAGAGTGCTGTACGTATAATGGATAAGAGTTCTTTAGCCAGTGATACTTTCGATGTATCGTGCAACATATCGTAGCGTTATAATTACACGTAAAGAGTTAATCTTTTCGAGCCTCACGGCTACTCGATTGTCCTTGTTCTCGAGAGGCGCGCTATAATAGCTGGGACAACAATGCCAATACAATGGAGACGCTGACGAACGCGACCCAGCTCGCCCACTATATACCGTGAGTTCCCAGAAACGGAACCTTCACCGTATAAAGTTTCCGGAATTCGATGGACAATATCTGGTGCGTGACTTAAATGGTTTTGAGACACCAATACTAGTACCGATGTATGTACCATATTAGGCCATCCCACGAGTAATGCGAGTATTATGTATCGGAAGAGATTGAAAACGGATGAAGGACAATCTGCAAAACGTAGGAAAATGTGTCGATGATCAATTTATATATAAATACAATGTATCATTACGTGTACGAATTAATTCTGAATCTGTGGAATTTCATAAGATTCAATATTTATTTACAAAAAAAAAAAATCAAATACAGTTTTAATATTCAGAATTTTCAGTATTTCTGGTATTTAAAAATTTATGAAGCAAATTTGTTACTTGCAAAGTAGAAAAATAGTGATTTTGAATTGATAAAGATGCCAAGAGTTTAATGATAAAAGCTCTGAATTAATTTGCACATTTAATATACTACTCTTTCTCAAAGCAGATAAATCCTCGCATTATTTATAAGATGACTTAGCGTAACTATTTCTGTTGTAATTTAATCATTATTTTAATTTTAAATTATTTCATTTGGGTTCGTTCAATGTACGGTGTAATGTATTTTATACTAAACATCAAAAGTTAATATTTAATATTGCGTTCGAGATAAGAGGTTTCAATAAGTATAACTTGTCTTAAAACAAAAACTTTTAATCAGATTAAAAGTCGCTGAAACAAAATCTCATCGAAAGACGTCGTTTATCCTACTATAATTTAACACTTTAGTTTAATTAATTATAGTGTATTTTGGTATGGAGTTTCGGTGATTTATGATGCATCGAAAATTTTGCCGACAAATTTAAAAAAACTCAAAGTGTTACTAAAGTGTAGGAAAGGGAACGCAATATTCCAATGGCCAACGAACAACGTAGCAAAACACCCAAATGGATATCAAAGTTGATTACTTACAAGTTACCTAGATGAATAATAAACAAATTAATACAATGCTATTTGTATCTCAAAACCATTACAGTTGCGCTACCCTATATATCGAGCCCCGGAGATCGTGAAATGAAAGACAAACGGCAGAGTTGAGTCGCAGAAAAGGTGGCAAATTCACGCCGGTTGACAAATGATAGCAAGATGTTGTTATTGTTCACGCTGGTGTGTTCTTTTCAAGCGTTGATTATAGCCACAGAGATTCTTCCATCGAGCGACACTGAAAGGGTGATGCCGACGAAGAGGGTAGCCGTGAGAATAGTCGGCGGAGAAATCACTGACATAAGAAACTATCCGTTTCTCGTAGGTGAAATGCGCCCGTGACATTTCCTAAATACTATCTAATACCATGGATCTACGAATCGCTCTAATCATCTCTGAGAAATGCAAAATAGTGATCGAAAGGATGGCGTCGAGACAATGTCAATTTACGATAACTTTCCTAATATGTCTCCCATAACGAAGACAATTCCCTACGAATTATTTGTCTAGAATGTATAGAATGTAGCTGAGAATACGTAAACTGTTTCCTATTAACGGAATTGATCGAATTGAACGAGTGAAAAGATGAAATGTACAGGATGATTTCGAAAAAAGTAAACAGGTGTCCAATAAATCAGGAATATGCCGTATTCGTTGAAATAAGTAAAAAAAAAACTGTTCGGTTAGCATAGATTTGCAAATTGATACGAAAAATTTGCGCAGTTCTGTTTCAGTTTCTTTTTAGAAGATTTTAAATTCACATTGAAATGGAACATATAGGACAGAATATCTTTTATTAAAAGAAACCTGAAGCGACGGTTCGATTTAAATTATTATTTTCATAGCAACCCATTTTCTTCGTGATTAATTCGCGGATCGATATGGATGCGATATATTTTACTTAATTCAATGAATATCCATAAATTATTTCACCTGTTTCTCAAATCATTCTGCGCTGATAACGGTTCTTTAATTAGTTCCGAAAATACTGTTCGTATACGTTAGAATAGCAAATTTCTCTGAAGATGATTAGAATGGTCCTCGTGAGTATCCTAGTTGTACTGGTAAGATATAGAGGTTCGCTGAAGACGAAACCGAATTTTCAATGTCAATTTCTCGTAGGTCTCGGTCCAACGGCGACACTTTAGTCATATCTGCGGAGGTTCTTACATAGCACCGAGATTCGTTTTGTCAGCCGCTCATTGCATGGTCAGGTGCGTTCTAAGACTGCGACACTTATACAGTCTATCGCTCTTCGCCCTAAAATGGTAGCAGAGTACTATAATATGGTAAACAAAGCCTACTGGATCTTGCAAACCAATACGGTATTTGTTTCGTGACCAGTACGATTCTGGTCGATGAAAGGTTTATGGTACGACTGTTAAACTTCAGAAACGAAACTGCTCGATAAACGATCGGGACGCGTTGCGACTTTAAAGAAACAGTTATAAGAAGAAATTTCGTGTCTCAGCTGCTTGAAAAGAACCATAACGCATTTTTGCGTATCAATAAATATTACGATCAACAACAAATATACGTATAAACCGAAATGTTCGGATTAAATTTGTATTCGATTTTACTAGGATCGAGTAAAATTTAGGATAGATGGCTTTCTAGAAATAGTCGCAATATAAAATTTCTCTCCATGGCTGTTTCTATAAATCCACAACGCGTTCCGCTCGTTTGTTTCGTTCGTTGAGCGTTTTCGGTCATTAAGTTTAACATATCCACGAATTGGTGCTTGGAAAAATGATTAAACAATGAATAGATATCATATTCCAGTAGGGAATATTGTACGCAAGTTTTTGAGCGTTTAGGGACTGATTTGTATAATTTTATTCACTATAAAAAGAAAAAAAATGTGAGAGAGGATTGTAGATAGATCGAAGATAAGAAATTTTTATAATTATTCTTCCTGGGCTGAAAGAGAAATGACTTCAAGCGCTTGCATATTGAATTGTAACATATGAGATGGATGTTTAATTTTAAATGTAAACTTGCTAAGCTTAAATCTGTTGATAAATGATTTGTCAGTTAAACTGAGCGAATTTCTAACACTTAAACGAATTAGAAATTATTATTTCTTAGATGTTACTGTTAACGCGTAACAGTGATCGCTTTTAAAAAGTCATTCGTGCAACGGAGAAGATTATAGTAATATAATAAGATTTCGTGCTTGAAATCATTTTAATAAGTAAGTATAAAATATAAGAAATATAATCAAGCACTGGCTCGAAAGGAAATAACATTGCCTTTAAGTCTATAGATAGCATCTAGAGAGACGGTATGACCGAATAGACTTTCTTCGCAGAATATAAAAGTACTAAAATTTGAGATTATGAATAAATGTTGCGTATGTTACAATCCAATATAAATAACATAAACAGTTCCAATATTAGGTACCAACAAATTAGTTAGTTGATATATTTGCAACTCCTTTTTACAAACATTAAAGTTCCATACGGTTTCCAGGTTAAATAAAATGAATTCGGTTCTATTTTACTGAAACAACCGCTTCGTTATACAATTTCTTTACTATAAACTATAACACAGGATCTCATATACAATAAAATTTGCTCAATGCCATAGAATCGCGTATATAGAATCGATTTCCTTTCAGTGCCCACCGTATTGCCGATTTCGTAGGGATTAGTTAGTTTGAAGTGAAATACGCGACAAATAACGCGTATAGTTATTTTTTTATTAATATATTAGGTAGACGGAAGAAAGAATAATGGAATTTACTAGCTCTCGCGTATTTTTATGCTACCATTTTATGGTCATAGAGCAATCTCCGCTCGTAGCGCTTTCATTGCTATCATAGACACGTATGCTGCTTTTAAGATCTTTGAACGTGATAGGTATGAAATCTTGGCGATATTAGGGATCTACTATAGCTCGTTCGAAATCAATTGGCCATTCAATGTCACATTTCTTACTAGCTCCCACTATAAAAAGTTGTCTACTTTCAAGAGCCAGATCTATAATTCATGATATATAAATACCAAAATTTCAATTATTTTGCATCTAACTTAATTCTGTTATATTCCTTTTCTTCTGTTTTTTTTTTGCTTATAAGCTCTGTTCTTTGTGCCAACAGGAGAAATGCTGTTCATGCTTTGTACACTAATTGGGTTTTTACCCATAAAAAAGTATAATAATAATAATGAAAATAAAATAAATATTGTTTAGATCTCGATTAAAAGAGAAATGGATTTAAAGGAAACTTGATCAACAAGAATCATAATGCTTTATTGTATTTCTATTATCATGGATACTATGGGTAAAGTACTATCGATAGTTATGAATTTCGTTTAATTTTCTTTGGTACTATGGCCTATTACTATTGTATGACGTAATATTACGTACAGGAAAAAATTCGTCCGCTTTTTCTGTCAAAGATAAATTCGAATCAAATTCTTTGTAATATGAGGAAAAGATAACGAAGCAATGTTCATTTACAAATTGTATCATTTACAAATTTCGTCAATTTTTACCTGATACACACTGCTTATATTTTTTTACTTCTTTCCGTGTTCCATTATCTTTACAAAGCTAATGATTCTTAACAAAGTGCCTCATGAATTTGAAAACTTGATAATATATCAGTTTTGGAAAAAACACATTTGTAGTGTTTGTGAGGAAAGTTTTATTAGCGAAGGGATGACACAAAAATGGTTTAAATGATTTAAAGGAGGCAACGAATCTTTGGAGTCACATTTAAGAAGTTCATTTATAATCGAATTTGAGAAATCGTGTGGATACGTATGTAGATTGAAACTCGTACTAAGAATGTGCTAATATAGCTGAAGTATGGTGATTTCTTTGTTAAATAAACGTACATTTCAATAAAGCCCAATTCACTTCAAATTCGCACGAGCATCTTCTATCTTAATAGTAGTATACTAGTCTGAGTATTCGTTTGGATATTTCCGCTTAATATACGTAACGAAATTGTGAAAGATTAATTTTGCAGACTTAAATCATTTCATTTATAATGGGAGAAGGTATCTTAATCAGCCAATTGATTTTGAATAGACTATGGCCGCGTCAATTTTACCATCCGATCGCAATTCCGAATTAAAATTAAGGCGATCGTTACTATTAGATTGCTGAATGTGCAATCTAGAGTAGAATATCTGTGTTTTGAACGAGTCTATAGAATGACCATATTAGTTAATTTTTGATGTTCAATCAAATTCGACGAACAGACAAATAGACTGTCACAAGTACGAACAAAGTAATTAATTAGTGGTCAATTAAATCGTTAACTGGGCTATACTACGATTAAAAATATTCCCCTCTAATTGGAAATTAAATAAACGTAGACAAATTGATATATTCTTTTTCTCGTACGCGTACGTACGCTATTAGATTTTTGCAACGAATCAATTCCTTTGCTCGGTTAACAGATTAATCCTTGTGTGACCAACCAACATCTTTTGCATTAGTTTTTATTTCGAAAATGTTGATCCACGTAAAAATATTCGAACAACGGAGATCCAGAACGATTTTGTGATAATTTCACGAAAACGTAAAAAAAAATTCGAAAAGGAAATTATAGAAATGGATATCCGCGTACTCGGTTGTTCACACAAATTAACATTAAAAAAAACAAAGTTCGAGAAAAAGAGTTTATTTCATCATCAAAACATGTTTCATTACTCAGCATACGTAGCGTACCAACATAGCGACCACAGCAGTGAAGGGGTTTGCGGCGTTAGATCGTATTAACGTTTAACAAGCCGAAACATATCACACGAAAAGCGAAAAGAAGAAAAGAAAAAAAAAAAAAAAAAAATAAAATAGAACAAAAACGAAAAAGCGAAACGAAAACTGACAATGTAAATGCGCTAATTATACACACCAACTTTGTAATCGATTAATCCATTTTTTCATCGACTTTCGATCGACGCATTTATTATTTCCCGTGTGAAATCAGCTTTCTCTCCACTTTGGAAACAAGAAATCAGTGGCCGCCCGTGATGATCCTGCGTAATTACTTGCTCTATCATCATCGTTCTACACGAAAGTTCTTATGTGTGCGTTCAAAGACAACTACTAAAAATATGTAAAAGGGAAAACAAAACGTGTAAGAATTATGTGTATAATCGGGAACTGATCTGAGTAAATTGTTCGCATAGACCGACATCCGGTGACAATTGGATAGCCGAAAGTCCACGTCGATTCTACGCGATCGCCGGAGCCACTTACGTGTATTTTCCAAGTTGGAGTTCCATACAAATGGAATTGATAGACAGGATATTCCCGCACACGAACTTTAGATTCTCGAACATGCATCACGATATTGGATTGTTCAGGGTGACTATTATGTGTATATATAAACTCTATGTGGAAAATAAAATAAATGAAAGAAACAAAAAAAAAAAAAAGAGAAAAGAGAAAAAGTAAAGGTGGAGTCTTAAGTTAATATAAGTGATCCCAACCCAGTTAAATGATTCATTTTAACTTCGTTATTTTTGTCCTTTTTCGTTCAATATTAAAAGTACTTTTATATATTTTATTCTTTATAAATTCAACGCAAAGGTTGAACTAAAACAAAGGGAACAAGGGAAGAAAGAACAAAGGGAAATGAAATTGCAGCTCCTGATTAAGTTCAAGATTAATCAATTGATTCTCACTTTATATTCCCTTTTCTTCATATTTAATTTCACTTAACTTCTTCGTATTCAATTTGTTAACTTATATATATATATATATATGAAAGCTACTGGGAAAATAAAAAATAGAAAAAAAAAACAGGTAAAAGATGAAAGAAAAAGGGAAAAGAGAAGAAGAATCTTTTCAAATGGTAGAATTGAGATCAAAGATCTTAAACAAATAAAATATTGTTCTACCAATATTCATTTCATTTCCACGTTTGTTTTTGCCCCCTAGCTTCGGAAACCCTTTCACATTAATTCGTACGTGAAATACGTCACCCTTCCTCCGGTCTATGACGCACACATTTTTCAAAGGTATACTGACCCCTGCACTGTGGTCGGCTGGGGACGAGACAAACCTGGATCCTCTGTACGTATAATACTTAACCGCATCTAGTTATTTACTGTCATCTGCAAAAATTGCTCCATTGATTGGGAGGAGAAGGAACAATTTACTAAAAACTTGCATTAAACGGGCCGTGAAAAATGCACGGTACTTTGAAGACGGTTATAGAATATAATACGGGAAAAAGTTTAGAACAAATATAGATTGTGCATGATGGAAGGTTTAAGTTGAGAGGGTTTAACCCCTTGAGCGGAGGAAATGAGGGGGAACATGAATTTATTTATTATACACATTGTCGGCGGAAAGCTTCCGACCACTTCGACCGAAACAAGTCACTTCTATAAAATAGTTTCAATTAAGGTCTAAGTGATTTTTCGATATCTTAAATAGGCATGAAAATCTTCATTTTTTTTTTTGTAATGATAAGTAATTTTGAAAAATCGGCACGGTCAAAAGTCGTGAGAAAATCGCGTAAAACTAAATCCGCGTTGTTTTTAGGGACACCTGTATATATGTATACGTATATTATTTTTACCTTTATTAATTGTTATGCTATTTTTCAATTTATATTCATTCAATATTTTATACCAATTATTTATTGTCATAAGATATCCGAATTTTTAAACTGTATATATCGTATTAAAGATGAATCGTATGTCAATAAGCCCATCACTTAAAGCAGATCTATTTGCGAAAGAAGTCCCATGCACCATTTAGCCTTCCATTACTGTCATAAATTGTAAGAGACAGGGATAATTTAGAGACTAACGCCATGCATTAATACATAGTATATGCGCCAATATCTGTATCGGATGCACGGCAAGAGTTAACGACTTGTACGAAGGTGACGGAAGTGGACTCCGAGAAGTTCTCTAAGCTCCGGAGCTTAGTTTGCGTAAGCCTGACTTAAAAGATTAAAGCAAAACGAGTTATCAAAAAAAAGGAAATAGTGCACGTACAAGTCTTAAATATCTTATATACAACATTTAGACTTCTGCTTTATTAAACTGTATTTTTGCAAATCGGAAATGTAGTTGAGAACTTTTCGCTGGCAATGTACATTCTTTTTATTCCATATTTTCTTTTTGTTAATCGATCATTTTGAATACAAAAGATTAATTTTAAATGAAACCAATTTTTCTTTAAAAATCTTTTTGCTTTACTTTATGGAAATGAGAATTCCAAGATGTTTCGTTTTCACGATAACTGTTTAAAACTATGCAATAAATTATGCAATAAACACTGCACACATCAAATTATTAATTAAATGTTATCATTATTGACCGCTTTGGTAGTTCTAGTATTAAAATAAGGGGGGCCGTATAGTTTTTGCACCTTGACGGCCAACAGGTACAACTCTGACTAGTTACAGTGTTTTAAAGAAATCATACAGTAACGTAAGCGTTGATCATTGTCGAAATTAAAATGTTTTTATTATTCTTATATTTTATAATTCTCCCGGTATAAACTCCTGTAGGTGTGAAAAAGAAGGTAATAAAGGTTTCATTAAGTTGAAAAGCGACAATAAGTGTTTTAATAGAGCCGATATAATTAACATAGCAAATATACTTTTTATTTAGGATGGAAGTGGTACTTATCTCCGTCATGTACGTATTCCGTTAATTCCACCGGATAAATGTTCAGTTGAAGGAGTGGATAGTAAGGTGCACTTATGCGCAGGTTATTTACAAGGTGGACGCGACGCTTGCTCAGTTAATAACGATACACAGTTCAATTTTCTTTATACTTTAATATTGTTTTCGTAACGCAAGAAAATTCCAGGGCGATAGTGGTGGACCGTTATTGTGCAATGGGACACAGGTGGGTGTAGTATCGTGGGGAAGAGGATGCGCTCGACCCAATTCTCCAGGCGTATATTGCCGGTTAGATCTATACGTAACTTGGATAAATGAAACCACACGAAGCAATAACACGTCTCGCAATATTCTTAGTATTTGGAGTATGGTCGTTTCAATAATGTTCTTTGTATTGTAAAATATCACAACATACACAATAAAAAGAGAAGGATAAGAAAAAGAAGAATATTATTTATACTATAAGGTACAATAAATACCTATTAAGTTGATGCATATGAAATATCGTTTTTCCAAGGTAAAAAGGTTAAATATAAGTAAATGCTTTAAAATACTACACGTACCTATATCTAGTTAAAATAACGCGTATAGGATTCTATCTATTTTTCTCCAACAGTTAGCTAATTTTAGAATTGTCTGATCTTCCATCTGATTTTCTGCCCAGTGAAAAATTATTAATCTTAAATTTTGCAAATCGATATTGAACTATTCGTATATTTAAGCCAAGGGGCATTGAAATCGGATATCTAGGAGCCGAGAAATTAATATGTTTCTTCAGGTACTTTCTGAGTAATCTACGATGACGCGATATATATTTGTTTATAGCAAATGAATTGCAAGGGCTAGTTGTAAAAGGCTACAAGGTAATATTCTTGGGACTTTTCCCTTTAATTCAAGCCAAGGGACATTGAAGTCGGACGTCTAGGAGTCGAGGAATTAATATTTTTCTTCAAGATACTTTTCTTCTGAGTAATTTAACTTGGCGTGATATATTTGCTTACAACAAATGAACTAAAAGGGCTAGTTGCAAAAGAATGTAGGATAATATTCTCGGGACTTTCCCCTTTAATTTAAGCCAAGGAACATCAAAATCAGCCCACTAAAAGCCGAGAAATTTTGTTATAGATAATGTTCCAACACAGACGAGGTAGAGAATGAACTATACCTCAACGAGTGCAACATGAATATTCAAATAATCCTGTAGCATATCGCAATACTTAATTACAATTCCCACCGTTTTGAAAACGCTGCAGCCTTACTCTAATCTAAACCGGTAATATCGCATGTGACACTAAAATGGTAAGGGGGCTCCTGATGATTCTATATGGGAATGGATAATCTATCCTATACTTAGTTAATGATTCTCAGAATCAATAAAATATACGTTGAATCAGTACAGAGCTAACTTCATTGCTATTTGTTGTGTTGGCTAAACATATGATAAATTTATCCACCACTGTGGACATTTATTATTTATAATTTATTTATTTCAAGATGAACGTCAAAGATAATTTTGATCTTTACGTAGGTGGTGTATCGGGAGTTTTCAAAGGTAATCGTAAACATTTTAATTCAACATTTCGTTGTTTCCGAATTAAAATTCTTGCGATAGGTTAACAGTATGTATAATCTCAACAAAGTTGTGTTAAATGAAAAAGCAATAATGATAACAGCAAAGTAAAAGATGTAATAAGTGTGATTATGAATTCTTGTTGTTAGGTGTAAAAATAAATAACCGAAAATGTACGATACAAAACATACAGAATTTGGTGGCGATAGCAGATAACGATGAGGTTATATCAATTTCATGGGGTAATGACGAAGAGTCAGAAATTTTAATTTCTTGTGGCAGAAACGGCATTAGAAGGTTATATATAATAAGTAATTTATCAACTAAAGTAGTGTAGTTCTTATTACTGATGCCATAAATACAATTTCTTCTACTTTACAGTGTAAAGGTTTATGACACAGACAGTTCAACATTCGCATGTTCTTTCTTTTGCGATATTGGAAAGGGGAAAATTTGTGGTATATCTCGATATGATGAGTAAGTAATATTTTTAATATCAAGCATTGCATTATATTGTCTCATATAATACTACTTTACAGGGCAATTTTAACTGCTGTTCAGTCAGGAGAAATAAAGTTATGGCGATTTAGGGAAGAAGATGGATTCGTAATAAAAGCTGGTGAAAACTTAAAGAAAATGCGTCACTCGAAAATAAATACAAATATAATAGCTACTGGAGGTCAAGAAAATCAGTTGAAGTTATTTGATATAAACAGGCAAACTCGAATATTTACAGAGAAAAATGTACCTCATGATATGTTACAATTAAGGGTTCCTATTTGGATAACTGATATAGATTTTCTTCATAATGCAGAACAAATTGTTACAGTTAGCAAATATGGACATGTAAGATCCTGATTAATGTAAGATTCTGTTATGCACTTGTTACACTATATAGAAATGTAATTAAACTTTTTAATTTAAGGTACGTTTATACGATACAAATGCACACAAGAGACCTGTTATAAATTTGGAAATTAAAGATCAACCATTAATATGTTTGAGTGTTGTACCAGGAAAAGAGTAGATATAATATACATGAAGAAAATTTACATATTTTTTTTTAAAGTAACTATGATAAATCATTAACAACTATTTTGTTGCAGGCAAATTATAGTAGGCTCTGGCAAAGGTGTAATGAATCTGGTGGATCTAAGGAACCCAGGCAAAATATTAAATACGTATATGGGTTTTGAAGGTGGTGTAACTGGGATAGCCTGCAGTAAAAGAGAACCTTACATTTTTAGCGTTAGTTTAGATAGACATATACGAGTACATGATATTCACACAAAAACTTTACTAAGAAAGGTAAACATTCCTTCTTTTAGTATTTAATTGACTATTATATTAACATTTTTAACAAGTACTTATGACTTTTTTTGCATAGATTTATGCAACGTCAAAAATATCGTGCTTGTTATTACGTTCAGAGTTTCTATTGCCACAAGATGATGAAAGTAATAGAGAAACTGTAAAAAGAGGTACCAAAATTGCAAAGTATGTTGCAGCGAAAGAACAGGAAAATAACCAAATAATTCCAGATAGTGATCCGGAATATGATAATTTATTTGAAACCATGCAAGTAATTGGCAATAAAGAAAAGAAGAAATTAATTGAAAAAAGGGGGAAAGAGTAAGAAAGTCTATTATGTTAAATGTTGAACCTGTAAGTAATTTAGTAATACCTTGATTGTATTTGGTTCATATAAAAGTTTTAGCAGAGGAAGATAAATTTCATTTGTAATATGTAGGTATTTTATAGGCCTACATTCTGAGAAAACGAAGAAACAAAAAGGAGTTCTAAGAAGATTAAACATTAAGAAGTTACTAATGATCTATGTATGTAGCATTATACATAAATTTGCTGCTCAGAAACTGAACTGATTAACTACCTAAAATGAGTTAAATAATTTTTAAAATCATCACTAATTATATATTTTAATAATAAAAGTTCGAATATTTCTAAAAGGATAGAGTTAATCAGTTTAGTTTCCAAGAGACATAAATAAAATCTTTCTATATTTTTATAAATCTTTGTACGAAGTTCAAAGAAGTAATATATTTGTATTAAAGATAATGTGCTGAAAATGTTAGATAATTTAAATGTATAAAACATAATTGTAAAATATTTAAACAGGTGAGGGTAACAAGGTACACAAAAATTATTACAAACAATGAAGTAAAATGTTTCTGTTACGATGTATTTTGTCACTCAGCAATTCGTTTTTTTTTCATTTGTACCTTACATGTACAAGAGACATGAATAATACGCTAATCGCTTTTGCCCTGGATATACAGTACTGAGACGCGACTAAGTGTACTGTCTAATTATTCGATTAATTCTTTATTGTACATTTTATTCTTAATACCTTGTTTATATATTGTTTTGGTTCACGAATGCAGCGTACACCGACTTCAATGGTTTCTCAACACTAACAAAATGTTTCTTCTTTGTTAACATTATATTATGGTTGTGCTTTCGATTATAATAATGACATTGAAATCGGATGCGCTGCAGGATGTAGGCTACTGTAGATTTTTTTATCTCTAAAAACTAGAAAAAGTGAACGTGACAACCTGTAAAGTTGAAACGCATTTTGTACTAAAAGGAAATATAATGTTCGCAACTACAGCACACTAAATCTTACTCGGCTACAATTTTTCCAGCTGTACAAAAATCATTGTCCACTACGCCTCTTGTTAATTAATACTAACGTAAATTTGCTTTATCCTGACTGCGCCTTCTGAAATGGAATATTTATTCTTATCTTTGTATATGTACCTAACAGTAAATTTACTAAATTACAGGCACTGTCCCCTTCAAAATTCAAGTAGGTGGTTTTTACCAATATTTCTACAGAGAAAATGGAACTTTGTGCCAAAAAGGAATCTATATTCCTTGGCACAGAGGCCATTTCTGTACAAATTTCTACATATACGTGTAACATGTAGATCTCTGCATAATTCATAATTCCATCTCTTCTTTCATGCAGTAAGCGTAGAACAAAGTCTGTTTCACGACAAAACAGTGTTTCTTTCTTAAATTGATCGTGTTTGTACAGGAATGCCTTTTGCCGCTCATCTTATATTGTTATTTAAACCACATCATACAATGTTGAGTGGAGCTTATGTTTCACACAATTCTTAAACGCAATGCAACATTGGTCTTTTTTAATATTTGTATGATGTTATCAGATATTAGTCAAGAAAAATTAAGATTGATATTACAACAAATATTCACGAGAACTAATTTTCGTCAGTTTCAAAAATAATTTGTTTCAATTAATCGTTGATTACATATGAAAATTAGTAACAAAATAAAATATAATTACAAAACTTTTAAATAATAATCGTATTTCTTTGTAACATCAGTTACATTCTCATCAATAATTACATAATATAGAGGATTTGGTCAAACGTCAAGTAAACATTTTTTATAACGTCTTTACATTTCTCATGTTTTTCCGTGTCTAATGAAAATTTATAAACATAATAGTTAATTTATAAAAAGCTCTCGTAAAGAAAATACAAACATAGAAGTATTTAAAAGGCGCATTACATGTACACACAAATCTAAAGTAAACGTAGTATATTTGTATAATTAAATCGTTTTATAAGTAACTGAATGACATACTGCAGATATTTTTACACATATAAAGTATTAATTAAAACATCTGTGGCAGTATGATTATAAAATTGTTTCCATTTCTTCACATTTTATAGGCCTCTTGATACTTAATATCGTATCCTTATCTTGTAAACGTCATTTTTTAAAAAAGATAAATAAAATAGTAACAGATACATTCAAAAACAGACTGTAATTTGAATTTACGTACGTATTGCTTTCCTGTACTGAAATACTTTGTGAAACTTGTTTAGAAGTTACATGTGACAACACAATCAATTTTTAACATTTTATCTACTATTCGTATATTTTACTGTTTGTTATTTATACTGTATGCACACTACTTCCATTTGATTATTGTATCAGAGTCAACTGTTAATGCAAAATCAAAAGCACCATGTTTTTTTTTCTTTTTCATTTTTTGCAAAATATCACATGCTGTGCAATTGTTTCAAACAAAATCGTTTATTATGCACATCAGTTTCCTAATATTCAGACATCTAACGTGATAGTTCACGGATAAGAAGCTACTTTTCTTTATATATAAGCATACAGGATATACATATTTAGACATTTGCTTAAAACTGTAGTATTCGTTCCTGTCAGGAAAAAGCGTGGAAGGCCTCTGTAAAAACGAGGTCCATATTTATCAATTATGGAGCACTCTTCGATATACGACTACTCTTTTCCATGTCTTCTGGACATGCTTTTAAACTATCTGATGTAAATAAAGTAAATTACTTCGTAACCTTTGATTTGAAATAAAATACAAAGATTCCAGTATAAGAAGGAGCATAACAACATTATAAATGTAAAGGATGCAAGAAACAACTATCTGTTTCCATGAAAATTCTGTTGAAACATTTCCAGTGTACGATTGAAGAAAGGGTGTAGAGAATATCATACCCTGAGCAGATAATGGCGTAGCAATCGTTCCTGGCAAGAAGCTCGAACGTCTATGCTGAGTAGCATTTGTACCATAAAAAATTAAGCTTAATTAAGTTTTATACAGTATGCAGCATCGCATTATTGTTTGTCGCGTCCAGTAAAATTCATTTAATTATTTTCGCCTTCAGCGTGATTCCGTTATTTCAAATAGTTTTGTGACATAAGTTGATTGAACGAGCAAAGAACAATGTTTCACATGTTTTTCGTAAATTCTTATGCACGGTACACAAACACAAGCATTAAGAACAAACGAGAAACAAGCTTAGGCATACACTGCTTGTTGCCGTTGCAATGCAAAATTTGACTTTAAAGTCATAAACTGATTCACAATTCCATGCCTAATAGCATCTTAAGACAACATTGCCTCATTCTCCACCCGATACGGTCACTTCTCTCCATGCAGATTCTTGAGATTGATTTACTAAAGCTGACTGAGTTTCAGAAATATCTAATGCTGCGGGACTCAGCGGTGGACTAGGTGTTACGGTTGCTTCTTCAGACTGGTTTACTTCAGCTGCATCTTGTTCAGCATCTGCATCACCATCAGCAATAGAAGCTTCCGACTGCACAGAACTCGGAGCCTTTGAATCCTGTGCTCTTAACGATAGAGAACTATCTTTATTGCTACTGCCATCTTCACCTATAAGCCGACATTTATCTGTTGTTAATATTTTTTGTATGCTTCTAATTAAGAAAATATACAGGATGCTCTGCATTTTTTCGTTAATACTTCGGCAGTGTGTTCTACAAGTAAAAATAAGAATAAAATGTCATATAACAAAAAGTACGTAAATGTTTTCTTAATAAGTTATAACAAAAGCTATGAAATGTGATGTAAACACTGTAAATACCTATTACGAAACATTTCACAATATTTTCTAGCGATAGCTGTAAAATTTTCGACACATAAACCGTATATAAAATGTACATTTGTATATTCGCGATTAGAAAATACTTATGGCATTTCTACGATTATGATCTTTCACTTCACAAGAGAAAACGAAACTGAAATTGAGTTCATAGGACAATGTACGATTTACCGTCCTACAGACTCAGTATTCCAAAAACAATAAAGATATCAATGTACACGTTTATGTCACTTAACATAAACAATACGTATCTCGTCCTCTTGTCCTGTATTGAACTCTGAAAAATAGTATTATCGTATTTTTCATATTTGTTACAACTTCTCAACAAAGCATTTATTACATTTTAGTTTCATTTTTATTTGTAAAACAAACTAACAAAGTATGACCGGAAAAATGCGAGATACCCTGTATAATAAACCAAAATACATTCTTACCACAAGGCCTAAGAACGAGGTAGAAGAGTAAGTCAGATAGAGAAATTATACCAATTACTTTATCGTCATCATCAACCACTACTAGCCTATGGACCTAAAAAATTGTTACATATTGTATAAAAACTGATTCACTTTAAGTTTACTATTGCGATCGAAAAAGTGGTTGCAATAGCAATCATTTCTTGAAATAAAAATTATACCTCTGCTCTAACAATTCTCTCCATAATAGTAAACAGGGTTTCATCTAATTTACAACTTTGAACTCCTTCAAACCATTCATTGCGGTGCTCATTTGCTTCTCGAAGTGAAACATCTAAATTGTTATATGTTTTTTCTGCAGCTAAGTTCTGCAAAAATGCGAAGATAAGATATTAACTGATCTCATTAAGAGTTGAAGTGTATTAGTCGAAATTTATAAAATTCACTTACAATAACATCAAACTTTGAATAAATGTTAACCAACTTTCCTTCAGTATCAATAATTGGTAATGCAGACACTCTCCTTTCAACAAATTTCTTCAATGCTAAAATTATGCTAGTTTCTTCTGTTGCTGTTTCTATGTTGTCAAATGTTCCTATCCTTAACTCCCTCAATGTTTTACTAGTGAAAGATGGTTTCGGTAGCTCGTGAATCTGTTATGAAATTATTTAAATAATAAAATACACATATTGACATGTACTTTCTTAATTCGTTACACTTTTTTATGTCATACTCACATAAAGAAAGAGGAACCTAAGAATTCGTTTGTGTGTCAAGATATAGAGTACATTTCCAGTATCTGGGTCTATCACAGGCAAACGATGAATCCTATTTTGAATTAGAGTTTTAATGGCCTCATACAACGATGCATCTGGGCTAATGCTCACCAATGGATGAACCTGATCTTTCAAGACTTCTAAAATAACAAAATTTGTAGAACATTTAAATGAATATATTAATCTGAACAGAGATCTTATACAATGATTATTTATCCTTTGCCATAAAACCATGTATTGCACTTGTGATGCAGATTATAGATAAAACAGGACAAATACTTGCAATATTTATAACAAAATTTAATTACCCCATTTAATTTCCTTTGGAATTTTTATAGTTACTGTAGCAAATACAAACACTGTATAATATTCTAACATTTCACATCTGACACAGTGTTGAAGTAGATAATAACTTTTGTTACCACATGCAACTATTGAAAAATTTGTATGACAAAGAATCAAAAAGAAATACTTACTTCTCCATGTATCTAATTCATGTTCTTCTAATTCATCCATTGTTACAGATGGGCTGGTATAGTACATCTGCAAGATTTTTATAAAATCTGTTATAGTTAACATTCCAACAAATTCTTGCCTTGCACTGTCCCATAATGGTGCAGCTCTCACACCTGTACACAAAGTTGTTTATAAGTGATAAAGTAAAAAAATGGTACATCTAATTTACACTTTGTAGCTTACCATTGTACACGAGAGCAAAGAAGGCCTTCTTGACAAGGAGGTGCGTATCGAAAACGACCAATTTGGCACTGGTCGGTATTAGATCGTAACATTTGTGAAATTTGAAGAATTTCACGAAGATTTGTGATTCGTCCTCCTCTGAAAGTCCAAACAGTTCACAGTAGAGTAGTGCTTTCTGGTTGCGGCGAAGCATCGTTTTTTTTTTTTTTTTTGTATACGGTATCACAATGTTCTTACAGTTTACACAATATTTCCCAAGATACTTTCAAGTCTTATCGCAAGTAAAAACTAATCTATTATTGATTTTAATCTATACAAACAAAGATTGGCACTTGACACTTTTAAGTACGGAAGAAATTTAATATCGATTCATTGCACTTGTGACCTACTAACAGTCTAATTGTAAGTCGAGTTTTGTAACTTCGCGTTGTGGTAGGTTATGGTAGCACGTTCGGCGCGAATCACAAACTGTGGCGCCATGCTGAAATATTGGAGCAAATACCTACAAATCCCTAGCTAGAATATTATTAAACAAAACTTATATCTTTCCTGATTTTTTACGATAGCTATTGTTGAGAGAAATCCTGAAAGTGTACCCAATAAATTCATTCCGATTTTATTGTATCAAAAAAGTGATTCCGAAAAGTGAATACTTCTGTGATTGAGAAAAAAGATCGTAACTCAATTATGCAATATAAAAAAATCCTTCAAACTTTATGATTATCAAATGTATCTAGTTTCATTACATGACCTTCATGCAGATGTGACGATAAAATGGATCACAAGTAGTACTTAATCAAACGTTCTCACGAGGGGTAGCAATGTTATGCAACGTTGAAATAAGCCCTATTAAGCGACACATTACGCGACAATGAGAATTACGTTCACATCGTATTGGTAGAAAACGTTTTTGTCTGACAATTGCAATAGCATATTACTATATTAACCTTCGTCTGTTTATACTGTTTAATTAAGTTTTTATCATTTAATAGTACTTTTACGTAACTTAAAAGACACGATTTTATAGAAAGAAAACGTATAATATGGTTAAGAAACGACTCACTAAGAAATAGAGGCGTATGCCGATAATTTTGTAGTTACTGTATTTATCAGCGCATCTAAGCGAAATTATACTCTTGCTTGTATAAGTCGATATAATTTACACGTTATTATATCCCACAATTTTCAGATGTTTTTAATAACAAGAAAGTAAGTTATAATGTAGCAAAGCGTAGCATAACATTCCATTATTAAGTGTACGTAATATATTAAGTTGTGTAATAAGTTCGTTAGAGTTTCATTAAAATAGTTAAAAGTATTATTACTAAACTACGAATGTTAATGCATTTACGGGAAATTTAAATAGATATGTAAAAAGACACAGAATACATGTAATATGTAAAAATATATGAAACATCCAAAGTAAAGGGCAAATTATGTTATTTCGAAGGTGAAACAACCCTCCATTTAGGTTCCATTTCTTCAATCTTTGAAGATTCAAACTTAAGCCTTCCTTTGTTTTTCCCGATTTTTTGCTTTAAATATGAATTTCAGAAAGGGAGAACCAAAATGAATCCGCAAAGTTATACTAATAAACCTCGGTATTAAATTCCGTTTATTTATTATTTTTAAAATCACTTAGTACCTATATCATTTAGTATATTCTTAAGTGTAATAATTTACTATTGCGAAATTTTGTATACCCTTTGAGATTCCGGCAACTTTTCTCAATTTATAATATTCACAGTATTAATAATATTCCGTATTCCTTTATCATAACATTGCTTAAAAAGTAGTATCACAGCGAGACGAACGAATTGATTACACAACTTAGTTTCGAAACTCATTACGAAATTTCGTTATTATGATTATTAACTATTGATAAGGTGTATTACAATAACCGAAATAGAAATAGATAAGAAATAGAAAGAAATACTCGTCCTTAATGCAGTATGTGAATCAATAAAACTAGGACTGAATAATATGTTTTAATATTGCTAACAGAGCGCAACGCTTTCCGTTTTTACTGTGTTTGATCCATTTTCAAAGAGCAATGCCTTTTTGAGGCCGCGTGAAACTCGCGATGAATAGCAGGAGGCAAAGAAAAGGACGAAAAGCAGAAAGCTCTCGAGAACACAAATATGTCAAATAAGAGAGGATAGGAGGTAGGAAAAAGAAGTAAAAATAGGGAGATGTGAAAAAACAATCACGAAACTTGAAAGAACCGCAGCGTTCACGTCAGCGGGATGAAGTGCTGTTCAGTTTCAGCACGGGATGAAATGAAATGGATCTATAGGTGTTAGATGAATCAAGACAATTCCAGTTAAATTCTAACTATTCAAACCACATGTATGACGTATTCTTCGTAAAATTCATTCTTCTTTTTCTTAACACAGTAACTTCAATGTTTGTAATGATGCAAAAACTATTACAAATTTAACAAATATTAAATCTATCATAAGGGTGTTGTTTTTTTATTTTTTTAGTGTTTAAGGTCAATCATGTATTTTTACACATAAGTGTGTGATATAGAAGTTAATTAACCCTTCACCTGCAATTTGTATTTTTACTAACGCGACCTGCAACTTAGATAATTTCTGTTTCGGCTTTATTTTTTATAGCTTTAAACTTGGTACCAGCACAGTGATACAGTATTAAAGTTAACCTTTCCACAGTTTAATACGAGAGAGACTCGCGTGAATCGTGGAATATGGTATTTTAAATGATACGATACCCTATACATTCCTATTAAAATGTATTGCATATAAATAGCTGAAATTACGTACTTTTTTGCTTTTGGCAATGGGAATAATGGAAATGTTCCAATAAGGAAAAAAAAAAGCTTCTATAGCAGCCGTTTCTGCAATACTTATTGTTTTATTACACTATGAAAGGTTTATATAGTGGAATAACAAGTAAATCAACTAAAATCGTTAAAATGTGAAAGCTTGATTGGGTCACTTGTAAGTCGCATAGCTTTAAGAGTTAACATGATGTAAAAACAACTATGTTATACCTGTGAGCTAGCGGTAAACCATTAAAATGGATAACGACGAATGAATTCATCAATGACTCACCGAGGAATGAAAAATGTCATGTAGTCAACGGATCAGAATCCAAGTATGTGAAAAACCTCAAGCCACAATGTTTGCATTAGTTATTCATAAGGACAATTCAACAGAAGTAATGGTCATCAAGAAAAATAAAATTCAATGACAACATACATGTAACGTACAGAATTCAAGCTGTTGATTCATACGCTGTCAACCATAAATGATTCATATTTGTCGAGAAAAATGTTACTAGATACTAACCCACCTTGCAATAAAACTTTCAAATTATTATGAGCGTTTCTCTGGAATATGGTGCGAAACTCTCAGTGTTCAATAAAATGAAAAGTTCACAATTGTATGCTAATAAAATTTATAAATAAAACTTTTAAATAATACCACTTAAATGACCAGAACTATAGGCAGGGTTAATCTTTTCAGGAATATTAACATAGAGATATATATAACTGTTTTATAGATAATTAATATTAAGATCCAATGAGCACTCAATTTTTTATATTAAACTGATTCTTAATTTTTTCTATTCTTTCCTTTCCTGTTCAATCGTAATAAACTTAAGCGAGAGGAAATATAGTTATACAGAAATTAAAATAAAACCATCAAAATATTAAAACAAAGATTTAATTAAATTGAAATTTCTTCGAAAATCTAATTTGAAAATATTTATCCGCCCGGTATTATAATACTCTATCTAGTTTATATGTATAAAAAAAATCTACGTCTTAATAAAACAATTATCTGAAAACTGAACAAAGAGCAGTCGATTAGCAATCGCGAGAATTAAACGCGTCCGTTCATTCGAATCATTGAAATACCCATTGTAATTACATAACGCAGCAACATATGTTGAATAAAAAAAGAGTAACACGCATTTTACGTAATTTTTATACATACAAAATCCGCAAAGATTACACATTTGTACTTCTCATATTGTATACATGTGAAACAATTTCATAACGATCCGTTCTTTGGTGATTCGAATTGCGTAATTTTTCTTTACATGCGAGAAGATATCATTAGCTATGACTACGACGGAAAGCTGGAATTCTAGGTCTCTCTTTCCTGTACGAATATCATCCAATTACCGAGTGGAAATGCAATATCCAGTCTCACTTCCCTGATCCAACAACGGAAAAGAAGCTAACACGAAAGCACCGCTAGAATCGAATTATGGGAAAGTTGCAGACGTATGTATGTTACGACGTGGAATGATTGGCCAAATGGAAACTCGTTTCCTACGAATAAATGCAGAAGAAGCTAGCATCGGTACTTGTACTTAAATTCACCGGTTTAGAAGAAACTATACATAGTATATTGTAATCACTGGATTTTCTTGAACACAGTTTTACACTTTCTCACAATTTTACATCACGAGAAACTTTCACGAGCTGAAATAAAGGAACACAGACACGTAGGAATTAGCAAAAGGTATTCACTTAACAAGTTTTCCGTAGAAGAATCATGAACCTATTGACTGTTGAAATAAAGTTTATGCAAGCCAATTTAAGACTTCTAACTCTGCTATAACTCTATAAGGTATCAATAGAAATGATAGTCTATGATGAACTGAATACCATAACAATGTTCACCGTTAGTGTTATTTTATCTTAACCTTTATTTTTTTTTTTATTAGACACTGTACACTACAAATATTAAACACTAAACTATAAATAAAAATTTTGACGGATTATCTACTTAAAACGACCTCGTATTTTTAAAAAGGAAACTTTAGTTGCTCGATAAATAGTAAAAAATCATTTAAAGTAATAAAGATTATTTGAAACATTGATATTCTTTCTAACTTTAGCAAATGAGTGTTTAACATTATGAAAAGGCACTAGATTAATTGGCACACCTAATAATATCAATAAAGACGGTCTGTGAGTCATATAATGTACAGAATAAATAAAGATAAGCAAAATGTTCACTAAATGTTCACCAAATCAGTTCAATTTATTAACTGTTAGAAAGACTGGACAATAGATTCAAGTTTATAGTACTGGGATTAAAATAGAAGTTATAAACAAACTGATAGAGACAGTGTGTGACTCGTGAACCGTGTATAATAAATTGAAAGCGTAGAAATTGGCGAAACGTTCACCACTTTGCACAAGTTTTCTGTGCAAAGATCATGAAGCTACTGACTGGTGAAGAGACTGTACAGCACACTTAGGCGTTCGTTGCTCGAACGACCGCGTTGCAAATATACTGACGAAGACAGTGTCGGTGAACCATCCTGTAAAACGAGTCAGTGCGCTATTCTCTTTACCCGTGATCATTCTGCATTGGTTGGACTTGTTTTCGTTGCAGTTTCTGGCTTATTAGATATAGATTTTAAGGTGAAATATTTGTAATGATGCGAGCCGTGGTAACGTTTAATTATAGAGCAGTTTGCGAGAGTTTAATTATAGGAGAGTATGAGAATGTACAGGGTGTCCCATAACTAGGAATGCCAAGAAACGATGTAAGAGTATCATCGGCCAACTACCATCAATAATTTCATCGATACATCGATAAGAAAACATCGATATTTGATATTTCTTTTTATTAACATTTAAGATAGAGAGGTTTTAAATGATTTCAACAAAATTGATTTTAGGATCTAATTTTAATATTTCTTTTATTTATCCCAATATTCATTAATAAAGAAAGACCACAAAAAAGTAAACTGTGAGATTACACCTATAGTTGAAAAATTTTAAATAAAAATAAATCGATAAGTGGGGTTTCATCTGTCGTAAAGGCTCAGGTGTTGAACTTCAAATATTCAAAATAAACCAACACTTTTTGGTTTGGTATCGATTTCCAAATATCGACGATAAAAAAATCGATATATCGAAGGAAAACATAAATGTATCATTGCCATCCCTACTTACATAAATGATAGTAGTTCTTTGTGAAAAAATGAATAGAAAATGTAAAGTAGATTTTTTTTCCGGGCGCACGTGCGCTTAATGTCTTCAAGAGTTTATGTTTGCATCAGTAGGCGATGCCAATGTCGTGTCAAGATATTTATTAACCATGGTATCAATTTACATTTATGATCGTGAACGAACAGTTGAAAGTTACATTCACGCTGACGCACGCAAATTCTCGATGCAAAAATCATGAAAGTGCAAACTGGTGCCGCGGTGTTTTATCGTCTTAATTCTCTTCTTCAAAAATTCATTAATAAATGTGATATTAATATTTATCGTGACATTATCAAGAAAGCATCTTTTTAATTCGATTTTTGCGCTACTAAATACAAATTTTTAAATAATTTTCAACTTTTATCTTAGAATATGAATACCCGTGAGTATTGCATATTTCAAGTACCATATGAATATTATAGAAACGTTTAGTACGATATTCCTTGTACTTCTACTATCATATTGCACGATACACGTCCTCAGAGTGGTTATTTGTGTCCGTAGTTACAGATTTTAGAGGAAAATTCACATAACATGGCACGAGATATGAATATGTGTACATATGGTGTAAATGCATATGTGTTCCATGACTTTTAATTACAGATGATTTTAGACGCATCGGAGTGGTGCTACCTTTAACTTTGATCGTTAGCTGCGCTGAAATTCGTCTTGAAAGAGGCATCTCGGATACTCAGTAGTAGATTTTAAAATTAAATGTATGGAATAGTACGCAGCATATATGTAAAGGAGGATAAGCGCTCACGTCGCAATTCCCAATGATAGAAAATTGTGAATATCCTATGTAAATGTTAGATATACCAATACGTACGATGAACATTTATTTTACCAATGAATAAAAATTAGAATTAAAATTGTTGAAACTAAAGATAGAAAGAAGAAAATTTTGATGAGGTTTGTAATTTATTTTCAAAGTGAAGTTAAATTAAAATATTAGACTTGAGGGTGCTTCATAAGAAAAAAATTTAAAGATCTTAATGAAAAAGGAGTATGAGCCACAACTATACAGGATGATGCCTCACCTAAATTAAGCTATTCAATTATATTTCACATGTATTATGTGCTCAGAAATAACGATAAATTTGAAATATTCGAAAATTACTTAAAAACAATGATCTTCGGGTATATTCGGCTTATTGTACAACTCAGGATACATTTGCAACATTTTTGTGAAATATTACAAATATTAAAAATATTCAGATGGCCCATTTTAGGTGAAACAGCTTGTACATTGGGTCATTTTGAAAATTGCAATAATTTCGAACTGTCTGTTTTAAAAGAACATAATTCCAATTCAAAGTGTATTTTTTTTCAAAATACGTTCCATTATGTTGAACACATATTTGACAATGCAACACGCATTAGTTTATTCCCTTGCGCATAAAAATCGTGATCCTTGGAATTAAAGAATTTCTAGAAAGAGTTTTCATTGTCTTCCTCTGTTTTTTTTTTTTATTTTTTGTTAGTATTCGTAGTATTGCATATAATATAAACATTTCACTAGTCTATAGTCTATCCGATGATAGACAAGAAATACTCACGCGTAGTAGTGAATTGTATGCGCATATAAAAGTGGCGATCGAGCGATCATTGACCTAACGTGACGTACACGTGAGAATATGAATCGACGACCCTGAAATGTTGCGTACAATTGCACTTTGTTCTTAAAATGGAATCACATCGTCCATCGACCCGAAGGCACGTGACCACTATCCAGTTTTTTGTTTTTGCACGATCAAGTGTAAGCTAACAAAAGCCTGAATGCTAACTACATCGCTCGCCATCATTACGTTGATTCCCCTCAGCCAGGAAATTGTTGTAATTCGAAGCTGTATCTCCCAACGTCAAAATGATTTACATGAGTCCCCATTACGCTTTAATAAAATGACATCCTACCCCCTGTAGATGGTAGAATTTGTCAACGATTGCAATTAACGAGCTGAATATCTTGTATTTCGATGTTTCCTCCCTAATGGCGACCATGTTTCTTTTATATAATTGGAAACTTGGTTTCTGATTCACTTAATTTATCGTGTATCAAAGAATGATAAAGTATGCGGTACATAGAGGAATAAGTTTACGGTATAAATTTAGTCTGTGGTATTTTATAGATGGCACGTAGGTTAAAAATAAAATTTTAACTCGAAGTTTCAAAACATTGGATAAAAAAAAGTTCACCAAACGATGTTTCGTTCTCCAAAAATAAAACAGCTGTAAAAATAATCCGCAACACTTTGCATTCAAATACTTCATCCTTTACGAAATTTTAGAATGTTATACAAGTATTTTAAACAACTTCTTTTCAAGCTGACAGAATTTTATAATAGTGTTTTCCAACAGTATTTTCACATAAAGAGACAACCATTTATTTTCTAAAAAGAGCAGGTATATAAATAGCCCTCGTCACTTGTACCAAAATATTTCGATTTGCTCTTATTTTTATTGCAAAGATGCTTAGAAAATCTTATTTTAAGTCACCCAGGAAACGTCGGAATTGTATTCAGGATAGCAGGCAGCCTCAAAACCTCTTAGGGGTAGCGCAAAGGACTAAGTTCACTTAAAAATGTCCTGAATGTCGAGAGTCGCTCACGAAATACCTTTTTTGAGAATCCAAGCGAGCTCATCTTCAAGAGGTGGGTTCTCCACTTCGAATTCCTTGATGAGATCCTTCGAGTAAACAGGATCATCGTCCTCGCTCCACCAGGCAGCCGTGACCTTCCTCAACGTGGCACGGACTCCCTTAGCATTCGAGTAATAATGCAGGGCCAGCATTATTTTCCATTGTCACTTCTCGTAATCGGACCTTTGCCCATGTTGTTGGTCTTTTCTGCGATGACATTGCCTCCAAAATTGTAACCACTGACTCACTAACAGCTTGGAGCACAGTTTCCCTTATTACTCATTATCGAAATCCCATAAATCCGTGTTTTTCTTTTTCTTTCAATGTTTTAAAGCACTGATGAAGTTTTTTTTTTATCGGTGAAAAGTTTGGTCAATTATTTTTGTACATTTAAGTTCCTGTGAGGCATAGTTTTCTGTTAATTAGCCAGTAAATTTATTTCATTAGACAAACAGAACTAGAGTTCTTCGCGCAGTTCGCTCTGATTAAAAAGTTTTGGTGTACGTAATCGATAAATTGCTACTAAGGGTGCTCAAAAGGCTAAAGAGAAAATTCCTTCTATTAATTTGTGAAAAGATGTCTATACACAAAAAAGATATCTGAAGAAGCAAAACCTGAATTCTATTAACTCTAATTACAGTCAATTAGGTAGATCCTATTTTAAGAAGACATCAAGTTTAACTTTTGTTCTTTAATTTTTTCTTTCTATATCTTTCGTGAAAAGGGAGACCATATTATATTAGTTTCTCATAATAGCTGTTTCAGGTATGAAGCACTGACACGGTTCCAGGAATCAAATTTATCACTGGAACGTCCACCATATCGAATACCTTCTGTAATTTCATCTATAAAGTAAGGAAAAAGTTTCCAAGGATATATGAACAAAAATGGATATTCAGTTAATCGATAGATACAAGAAATCGAGCTTGTAAATTGCGGATTTGGAGCAGAAGATTTATCAATGCAGAACTAAACAGAAATTTCATTATAAATTAAAACTAAGAAATGAAAAAGATAAAAGTCGCATATTTGTACCATCACGAATTGAAGAATCTGTACCGTTATTTTAGAATTCTAATATATCTCCAACTAAAGCATTTGAAGGAAATCACAAACATTAATCCTTTAAAATAAACTTTGAAAGCAACGACGAAGGAGAAACTAAATCTAAGAAATTTTAATTATGAAAAAGAATTTTAGTTGGACTAATTGCAGAATTAAAATGATAAATATTGTAAGTGCAAAAGAATTAAGTTGAAATAGAATGAAAATTCCATGTTGAATACGATACGATCATCTACAATAGTATAAGTGATAGATTAATTAAAAAGAAATAAATTTCTGGATTATTATTGGTAGATTGCGTAATTTTTATGCAAATTAATCTTTTTATAAACAAAAGTAAAACAGTGGAAGCTGAATAGAAGGTAGTTTCATCCTCTAAATATTAAAATATCTTCTCTAATTTGACTATTTCATATATTATTATACACCTGTGTATATTCTGTACTTTTTTATCTATTCAATTTTCCCAAAAATAACACAGATCAATTCAAATCTAACTTTTAATAATATTTCGTAAAAAAGTATCATTACAAGAATTTGTCAATTTTTTACTTTGTTAGATAAAATTATACGGTATATAATACTTTATAATTAATAGTATCTATTATTTAGGTTTTCCCATCATTTTGTGGTTTGTACTCAAAAAATTCATTTCTGACACTAACGTACATCCTTTACCATTTTAACTCTATAATTTTAACATCTTTCAAATTAAAATCTCCCAACAACCTCTGAGTTACAGCCGTTAAACTTTTAGACTGAATCTTAAACGTTAAGACTAAAAGGAAATTGGAACCTAAGAAACTGCAATCATAAAAAGGAATCTTGATTGGAGGTTTAATTACTCGCGTAAGAATACTTTTACTCGCAAGAAATTCATCAAGCATAAATTTGTTGCATTTAAATAAAATAGAGGTTCGAAGTAGTCTGTTTGGTCAGTCACATTTCAGCTGCAAGCTGAATTGTGTCGAAAAGCTCGATGAACCTCGAATTCGCCAACCGAATCTTCTAAATTGCAATTCAACTGGACAAGGTTTCGAAGATTTACCAATACGCTAATTGATTTACGGCGTGTATCCAATTTTACTGCTGGCATGAACATTAATTTGGTGGGTAATAACTTCTTTCTGAGACTATTAGTCAGCTGGAACAAGTGGATTGTTACCTCGATTTCCAAGATACGATAATTTTCCATTAATACTCTACTTCAAACGAGGGATGCAAATTTTGCGAAACAATTTGCAGAGGAAATAATTTTATTCGATCATCGGGCAAAGAAAAATCTTAATATGTTATGGATGAATGGATAAATCAAATTTTATTTTGCAGAAAATAATGAAGATATGAGATACTTGGCATAAGGAGAGAAGAGAAATATTATAAGCAATTTGTCTGCAAAACTTCAAGGCGACGTTCATTTAAGGACAATTATTTATAGTCTAGGATCAGCTGTTTCAGATACTGCTGGTATTTGCGTAGGAATGAACAGTAATTAAAGAAACTGTATGCAATTAGCAATAGAATTTAATATTAATAAAACGATGAAATAAAATTAAAGTACCAGTGTCAATTAGAAATCAGAGACAATTATCTGTAAAAATATCTATTTCTTCGAGGAATTCATAGAGTTCTTTGCAAAAGTTTTTCTTAAAAATATAGAAATATAGTATGAAAATGTTGCTGCAAATGCATGATTTATAAATAGTGTCATTTTCATTGCCAATAGGCGGATACGTGACGGGTAATTGACAGTTGGACATTACCCAAACGTAAGGTGGTCTAAGCACCAATAGGTTCATCTCAGTATTCCTGACAACGCCAGAGCCTCCCCGAAGCCAAACTGATCAACTCCACCTTTTCAACGATATTCAAACTTCATTGCCCAGGTATATGGTTAGTGTTGATTTTAACTAAAAAAAATTAATCCTATTCGTTTTAGGTAACGCGGCTTCTAAACCGCTCAATTATCATTCACGTTCGTGTTGTTTACACATAAACATCCTATCATTGTCCGACTGACACACCTAAAATACTTTTCCAAATATTTCCATCAAAATCATACAGACTTTTGCACTGTTTCTCCAGTACCAAAACCACTCGAGACAAATATCCTTTCGAATATCACCAGAGTCATAAAACCTTTACACTGTATTTCCTTGAACAACATCACCCAAGGCAATCTAATTCCGTGAGAGAATTTATTTTATTCAATTATCATGAGGTAGAAGGAAAGAATTTTCTGAAATTTCTGCGAGAAGAAACGGCAGCTTGAACAAGTTAATCATTAACGACTTAGAAAGAGGCATGCAAGAGGCAACATTCGCGCTTGATAGAATTGCTAGGAACGCAAAGGCGCTTCAAGAAACCCGAAGATGCCCCAACGAACGGTGTTTAACCTGACAACGCTAGACGCACGAGAAAGATATTTAGAAACGGATAAATATCGCCCTTTGACCGACGCGTTGCAAAGTACCCCGGGTTTCGTCGCTAGCGAACCGAATAACTGTCTTCGACTACTTCGTGTCTTCCTTCTGTTGCCGACCACCACCTCGTCGACGATTCTCGTCATCGTCATGGACGATCGTGCCAAGAATAACTGCACACGAAAGCTCGGGTTCTTGCCAAGAAAAAATTCAGTCGAGATTTCTCCTCTTGCTTCCATTTCTAATTATTTTTTTTTTTTTACTAATTGCGAAAGATCGTTAAGTGTTTGAGAGAGGCAGAGATAGACAGTGTACTACTGTTGTCGTGTTTGTGTTGTTGAGGTGCAATTTGAGTTTGATTGGATACAGTTGGATCTATGGATGAGTGTAGATATCTACCTGAACGATGGCAACGCTCGGGTTGCTCGAGTAAATCTGGCGATCTACCAGCTAGGGGCTCGTCTGGCCAATTCCTTCTTTTACGACGTTATTCGCGTGCTACAAGTATTTTCAAGGTAAAAACTGCTTGTTTACTATTGAAATATATGTATTTCCCAAATAGTGCGTTTGTTTCTTGTTCTTCGGAAATGAATCACTCTTCTTCCTTTTAGATAGGGTAAGTGTAGGTAATATGGAACTTTGAAAAATCTCCATACAATAAATTTCCCATTATCCGGTCTCGCTTCAACCGGTCACATTTTTTGTTGAGATAAAAACAATTGACTAAGAGGACAATTATTGAAATACCGATGAAATATATTAAGCGACAAGATGATTCACCTACAATTGATCTATTACTTTTGAAAAAGTGGCGTGCGTTACTTAATACATTATATCAATTATATCTATATAGAGGCCGGTTAAGCGAGAGTTTACTGTAATTAAGTAGCGAATATTATCAGCCAGCGAGTATACGAGTTCCTTATAAACAATAATGGGACATACTGACAGTTAAACGCGAGTAGAACTAGAAACGTTTTTCTTTTTTGCAATATACAAAAATTTCTGACAGGCGAGTCAAGTAACTAAATAGTTTAGCGGAGGTAAGTTGCATCGAAAAAAATATGGAGTACTTGAAAGATATTTGTTTATTTCTATATTTTGTTTAAACAAATATTCATTCTTCATAATAAACATAAGGTTCTCTTAATTTTCTTTATAAACTTTTTAGGGGTTCCATATTAGATACCACTTTTTCGAACTCTCGAATTCCACTTGTGTTAGTTTTTGTACTATAACACCAAATCATTTGAATTGTTTCACACAAAACAATTTAAATATAATTACGTATTAGTTTGTTTGCCCAGTTGCGTTAGTTTCGTTAAAAAACAAGACAAATTTTTCTATTACTAGCAAACTTTTAAAATGAGGTGTTTCATATCGTCAATGTTTACCCTACAATTTCGTTGAGCGTGAGAACTACAGTACTGAATCAAGATACCGGGCAAAATTATCAGGTCATCCTCAAAAGTAATACGAATATTACAAAAAAATGAAGAGGAATATCACAAAGCAGATTTATCGAGAAAATCAATATTTAGTATTTAATTTGCCAGTGGAAAAGGAAGATTTTGTGAATTTAAGTTGTAGTATTCATAACACGAATTTAACACTCTAATTAGGTATAAAAAAATAAATGGACAAAATCTTAATTGTTTTACATCGATTTAACAATTCAAGTTGAACCTAGTAGAATAAAAGTTATAAAACATTCCCTGTTTTTCTTTACCGTTCAAATAGAAAAATATATTAACCCTTTCACAGCGTAATAAAACGATGAATAGTGAAACAAAGGCGACACTAACAATAAGAAGTATTTATTTTCTGATTGTAACATTTTCCACATCTCGATTAACATTTAACAAAAAAATACATAATTTTACCTATTCATACGTAATACATTCTAATAGAAATATTACGTATAATGTAATTTAAGATAGTAAATTTAAATTGCTATATTTGGCGACTTATCCGAGTCTCTCGTACTAAAGTTTGAAAGGGTTAAGACATTCGCTACACTAGTCACAGCTTTACATTCGTATCTGTTCAAATGTGTGAGTCGTGAGCTAGTTATCGAACGTTTTATGATTAGAAACTTCACTGAAGAAGTGACATTTATTACACAACAACCTAAAATTATAACAATCTTATTTACAGCTAAGTATTACATCTGTTTAAAGACATCGTTAAAGGGTGGTAAAATACTTCGGCAATACTAAAACCACTATACTTTTGTCCAATACTGCAAACATAGCAGTTTTTTTTTATCTTTCATGCGCGAAAAAGTGTTCATTTTCATCTTTCGTTGCTTGCAATAATTTATGTTCCTTATAATTAATCAAACAACGTATTCAGCTTTCCGTTGAACACAGTAATTGCGCGGTCATTAAAAGAAGATGAAACTATAGATGAAATCCGGTTTGTCTGATTAAGGTAGTTAAGCGCAACTTCCTGAATTTTCGCTAATAGCATTACAGTTCATTAATGATCTGCGTTATCTAACCCGTTGGGGCCGCGGCGCTCTGTTCCATGACATTTCAGTAATTTTCAACACTAACGTACCCCTTGGACCTAAGTTAAACCGCGCATCCGATCAAAAGCTGTTATATCCCATGGCTACTGCGTGAAAGATCGATCGATCGTTTATTAACATAGTCCACCTGCTTCTTGCCGCGTCTGATAAGTGAGAAGATTACGGTACTTAATCTCTTGGGTTTCCCTTTGCAATCTTAACTCCGGTAATCAATGGAAATAAGAGTGGTTCGATGGTAACGAAACATAAATGACTAGTTATCTGCAGTTCAGTAAGTATTTACATAGTGTATGACCATAGTAAATAGCACTATAACGTTGAGCATAATTGTTACCATAGTATACGTACCTGTCAGGTTGATGCATTTAAATGTCGTTTTTCAAAGTAAAACTTTAAACATAAGTAGATTTTTCAAAACAATATGTACTTGGTTCGAATAAATTTCTACATGATTCTAAATACTTCCCGCAAAAATGAATTAACGTGATTATTTTTAAATGTTTTTGGTTAACTCGTTGATTTACCGTCCAATGAGAAATCATCAGTCTTCGATTTTATAAATCAACACATTTAACTATTCTAATATTTATATAAACTTCTTTAAATATCGAATTTATACTTTCAGTAGTTTTCATATTATAGGTTACAAGTTTAGACTGCTATAAGGAACGTAACAAATATTTCGATTAATTATTTATGGAGTAGAACATGAATGATTTCATCATTTTATTGTAATTATTTTTAATATCCTACACTCATATAGATTACAACAAATTTCTTCCTCCTTAATTTAATTTACTACTACTAACGATTAGGTAACGTTAAAAGAATAGCATTTATGTACTATGTTCAGCCATCACAAAAAATACTCTACTAATAAGTATTGGTAAGTAGTGACTGCAATCACAGTACAAAATAACAATAAAGACATTGTCATTCGAAAGTTTTGAGTATCTTTTACTTCAGAATATCGCGTTCAAGGATAAGAAATTATATTTCTAATTTACTCACGTAAAGATGCTATTAAATAATAGAAAATTAGAAGTAGTTGAATATAAATCACAATAAACGTGAAAGATAATAAATGTGTTTTGTACATATAGTGATAATATTGTAAAATTAACCACAGTAATTCTATAAGTAATAGATTTTGGTTATTACAAATATTTATTACCATAAAATGAAAAAAAAATGAATAACATGTTCACTATAATTATAGCAAGTATAGTGCAGTATGTTTACATTATCCAATTTTGCAGATAAAAAAATAAGGAAAGTTGAAGTTTTAATGGTTCTTGTTCAAACACGCTAGAAGGACGTTTGAATTATTAACGAAATATAGAATTTTGTTAAATTTTAACGTGAATGGTGTGAAAGGGTGAAACGTAACAAGCGACATAGATGAATATCTGTATTTATAACATCCCAAAGGGTTATCATTAATGAAAACAACCAGTTCAGAGAAATGATGCAATTGAAACAGTTTGTGTAAATGACAACGTTGAGAAGGTTATTAAAGAAATTGAAGCAGGCATATGAAAGCTGGGTAACGTTAAACTTTCCTGAAATAAATTGAAATCGCGGGTATTGATTTCCTATATATATATATATCATGTTCTTTTCTGAGTAATCGAACAGTAAGATAAAAACATTTTCTAATTTATTACTGATTAGAACCAAATTTTATACAAAAATGATAATTATGAAACTAATAATAAAATATTAATAAAACTAAAAGTAAATAAACGATTGATTGTGAGTTTAGAAGATTTTTCACTGTTTCATCGTGTAAAATATTAGATATACAAATTAATTCGTTGTCTTTAGATTAAACAAAGTACTTCTATTTAATCCGTGTTCATATTAATTAGCACAATATTGTAACTGAAAGGTTATATTTTTACGTACGCATAAATTTGTTAAACTTTGTCTTATTTGCTTATTGTTCTGCTATTTTACTTTATTTCTTTGCCATTGTATTAATACCAAGCAGTCGTACAGCAACTATTAATTTCCAGTTATCAAATTGAACTGAAAACTGTAACCAATTATAATCTCCTTCGTCGTAAATCTAAATAAAATTCTTGTTAATATTAATAAATTATACGTTACAATTATAACGATGTAAACATAGTAAAATATTAATCATTCAAACATATACTTCGATTAGACTCCTATATGTCCCTTACAACTATCGATTGCCTCGTTTTAACAACAAATACAATCGCGAGCATACTGGCGAATAATCGATAACACCATTATCGTGACTATTATTACGCAGTACTGTATAGTAGACCTGCCACCAACGAAATGTACCAAAATATTTCAATAGAATTGTTTCTATGCCAGGAATATATTCGTAATTGCTTTTCGAAGGCAGCAATCGAACACGTTTCAGTAATCACTACAACGAATTCAATTTGTTTAATATACGCACGTTAACACAGCGTTTATTTCCGGGAATTGCAACAGGTGAGACCATTACTCCATCATACATTCAACACCTTTGGCATCGATCTACCGCCATCTTGTTACAATTACTATATCTTTGCATATACATAGAAATTATTTTTCTTGTAATGAAAAATGGTCCGTAGAGAATTAAAAAGAATGACGTTAGAATGCCACGATATAAGTTAGTTATCGAAAAGCAAAGCAAAAATTCATCAATCGACATGGGTTAAAAAATATCTTGCGAATTATAATACAAAATTAGAGCTGTATTGGAGCGAAATAAAAATTATGAAAAAAACGTGGGTTAAAAATAATTTTTCCAGATTTATCTTACACATTAGGATTAGAGCGAAATAGTCCGAGGTAATAAAAGGTGGAGTTTCCAACGTAACCGGTATCACGAAAAGTTCAATTTCATCGCTGCCATAAAGCAGTGATAACATGAATAATCAACTAACCACAGCTTCGATCGCAATATGCCCGAAGGTATCGAAATCGGCTAGTAAAATTTGAACGATTTTCCAGTGGCTCAAACCCCAGACCTCGACCTATATATCGTTGAATTATAAATACTCCCTCAGCTAGCATCGTTGTAGAAAATTGTGTAGAAAACACATTTGAACGTGTTCGAACGCGACTTCCATGTACACACTGTAAATAACATAACATATTTCTTCATAAAGGTACCTAACAAACGCGAACAACGCTTTATTTCGCAATAAAGCTCTTAACTTTATACTCCCACCTATACATTTCTGTGCTTTTCATATTTCACTCCAGATTTATCATCGTACACGTGCACTAATGCTCTTAAGTTTCATTTCATGCGGAAAACCCAATACAGAATGTTTCAAAAGTATGATATAATAATAAAGTGCAGAATAATATAGGATAAAGTATTTAAAAGGGACGGACGAATTAATTTTCAACATTTTTGTAAAGAAATTATTGTACAAGAGAGAAGATTACTGTATATCAGAGTTGGGCATCATTTAAATAAAATTTTAATTGAATAAGAATGACGAATAAACAATTAACCGTTAGTCGATCATTTATTATTAGAATTATTTGTTATCCCAATTATTCATTATTCGTTTAGAAAACTCTTATTCATTATCTATGATTCATCATTTTTTTTATTCGCGTTTATCGTTTAAGTTTCTAAATCTTTACAGCATATGGAACGTAAACAGACGTGAATTCATTGGTCATGTGCAGTTGGACCGCATTCAGTCTAAATGCTGTATACTGTTCATAAACTTCACTGATGTAAATTATTCATAAATTTCTGCATCTCCTTACATATGTAAATGTTACAGGTTACCAATATGTACGATACGTAAATAGTCTTCAATAATTTACACAGCAGCTATCAAATATAATTAATTCGCTGCAATAATAATATAACTTAAAAAGTCACGATTTTCCAGAGAACGAGTTTAAACGTTTTACATTATTATAATTCGGTAAGAACATCGTCGTATCGGTCAAAAAGAACAAAATGTAGAAAGTTTAAGCTTTATTCTTCTTTTCGACCCGACAATTTTGAATAAACTTTGACAAAGTTATGGTACTTTGAATTTTGATAATTTGCCAGTGGTATCCGAGCAAAGCGAGCAAAGAACGTAATAAATGTTTCCAATACTGTAAATGTACCCGCGGCTTATGTTCGATATCTCTCGAAAATAAAACTACAATATTGTAACTCTGCGAACAATCTTACACGTTTTTACCGACCACCCAACAACACAATGAAATCTGGTTTCAACGAAGCTTGTGCAACAGAACGCGCATAGAAACCAGTGTTTCCATAACACAACACAACACAAAGCGATACAAAAATTCCATTAACTCCCTTGTCGAGTTTCCGTATTATCGAACGCACCCCGCCATGACCTAGACCCAAATACAAATGTGTAAATGTGCGTCATAGAATGCAATCTCGGCGACCTTGCGTCGACCACCACAGCTTATCTTTTCCCTCGGAGAGCTCCTCATCTATCACCCCCTTACTTCGAGTTTTTTTTCATTTCCGTTATAATACGAAAATCCACTTCCTTGCTTATTTCCTTCTTGACCCCAGCAACACCATTTGGTCTCTAGTCGTGTACTGTTAGACGAAAAGTGGCGTGAAACGTGAACTTGAAACGTCAGAGATGAAGTTGTTGTACGAGGGTAGTAAAAAGGGTGGTAGTAAAATCTTCTAAAAGAGGACGATTCTCATGCTGGTTAGCTCTTTCACGGTTACAGGTGTTCTTGCGTTTCACCTGTTGGTCGTCTGATTACGTAGGGTCTGTACCACTTTCATTTCCATGTAGCAGCAATTTTTTATTCAACTGAATTATTACAAGTAACAACGAATTGTTAACTGACGTTGTTTCGATATCGAAAACTGAAGTTACATTTATTAGCTATAAATATTTGTGATTCGTAATTTTGACAAAATTATATATGAGATATAAAACTTATCGATACTAAATATTTACTATTTCTTAATTACCAGAATACCCTTATTGAATATACCCTCTATTGCTATTTACTATTAGATACTCTCGATTGAACCGTGAACGATTCCTCTATATTTTAAAGACGTAAGCGACAATAATATTTATTTTATAGTAACTTTCTGCACGAAGTGAGCTCCACGGAAACTCTAGGATTAATCTAGTATTTTAATATAAAATAAAAATGAAAACATAATACTCGATGAATATAGAATTAAGAAACCAACCCTAAGATATCGAATTAAAATCTCTTACGTGCACTAATAAATGATGCATCTATATAATTTGCATATTACCCTAAATTCCTCGAAACACAATAACAATCCTTCCACATGCGTTTTCTATTTGTTCTCCCTTTACCAACTCTCTCCCTTCCTCACCATTCTTCTCCTCTATTGTTTCCTTTCCATTTTCTTTTCTTTCTTTCACATTTCGCGTGTATCCTCATTGTGTCGTCTTTTTTCCTTCTTTGTTGATCCTTCCTGTTAGTTCGCGTAGGGAAGACGAGAGCTGGTTGAGTTTAGGGGTGGGTTGACTAACTACAAGTAATATTGTTGCTACGCGTACCATACTGCAGAAACGATTATTATAACTAACAATCAACGACACCTGCTACGTTATTCATTTGTTTCCGATGTAACAACATATCTTTCCTTGAAGATTTTTCGTCTTCACATTCTACATAGTCACACTACTATAAAAGTTAAATAGGAATTTTAAAATTTGTCTATTAGGCAACTATACAAAAATAACTTAGCGCTTGTGTGTGTACGTATTCTGAAGTTAAAATGATCATTCGGGGCTACTTGATTAATAATGTTTGGTACCGGTTGACTAGCTAGTGCAACAACCACTGTGTTCGGAAAGCATTCCTGGGGAAGAGTGGATTCAGTGCATTTCCTGCAAGATGTGGAAACACATCCAGTGTGCAAAAGGAAATTCTACTCTTCTATCAATGCACAAATTATTTTCTACCAAAGTTTATATTAGTTATTGTTATATGGCAGAAAAGAAATTTTTATTTTACGTTTAAGCTTACATGTATTACGATATTTATGTACAAGAGATAGATAATGCATATTTTGGTTTTATAAAACATGTTTTCTTGATATTGAGTTATTTTATTACCACTAAAATAAGTTATTAATAACATTAGTCAATTTACCCTGGACTATAAGTCTACTAACCCAACCCGTGGGGTTGGTTGACTAACGCAGAAGGTATTAGAAAAACATTAAAATACTTTAATTGTAACTACATTCAGTGAACTTTAATTCTATAATCAAATAGCCAAGTGTATGTATTGTTAGATAGAATAAGTTTCATGATGACATTTTGTTCATACGCATACAACTTATTGGAAATAAGGAACTGAAAAATTCTCTAACCATCCCCGCTAAACCCTATTCAAAAATCAACTTATCACCTTCTCTATTCTACTCGTGGTTTGCCTAGATCTTCCATCTTTATCTATCACGTGCGCGAGCGAGCTGAAAACTCCCGGGAGAAATCATCGATCGGCACGTCCCGTCCACCCCGACACAGGCACACACACAGAAAGGAAGGGATAAGAGAGATACCAGAGCACCCAGTACCACGATTTCAAGGGACAACCTATATAGATTGTCAAGCACGTGGGAAACGCTTGCTGGTTTGATTTAAAGCTTTCAGCTGACTCGGTCCGGGATACACGAATATAATTCGACGCACTCTTGTCTCTTTGATATCAGCCCCCATTGAATGCCTACGCTTCCGGATCAATCGAACTGTTTCCGTGAATCTATATTAGTATATTGGCTGCTTCACTACGAATGGACGTAAAAGTTTATTATCAGTTGATTTAGAGTGTGACTCTGACCAAAAGGTATCACATCAATACACTTCTTTAAAATGGGGTGATTACCTCTTCTAACCCTTTCGGCTGTAGCGGGGTTAAAGCGGCCCCTCACAACTTTAAAAGAGGACATACTTCAATATTTAATTCGTCTTTGGTTTTAAAGTAATATAAGTCCATTTATTCCGTACATTGAGGTACTTTAGGGTTTGTGTTTGAATCGACTAAATAATATTGGCAAACGTATCTCTCGCGTTATAGAGGGTTCTACTGTAATTCTTTAGAAATTTATGTAATTATCTATTATCTCGTACATCTTTTAAATGCTACAAAGCAGATTAGTTTTCATTTACCACTCAATAGTAGGGCTATAATTCTAAAATAAGTAACTCTGAATACAAAATTAGAAATACAAGAATGAATTAGGATATTTATTATAATTATGTAACATACCAGATTTTTAAAAAATTGTACATCTTTAAATCCTGATCACTCAGATTATAAATTGTTCACTTATTTTTATTTTAGCATATTTTCATTTTAAATATTTATTATATATGGATTCAGAAGATATCCTTAGTGGAACTTATAAATCTTTGCCAATTCTGACAAGTTAAAATTCACGAAGGTTATACTAATTCCCAGAATTTCTTTCCTTTCTTTTCTTTATTCGTTTCATCATTGCTGGTTGAACGATACTGTATAGTTACACAGTATGGCCAATTTTTGTTCTCGACTGGTTGGAGTGTTTTCAAATTGTTCCTAGTTTGTTTTGTTTCGTTTGTTCGCAATATACCTTACCCTTTCTTGCGTGAAAGAGGTAACTGGAATGATTTTTTTGGGGTTTTTTGAAAGGTTGTTACGTATGCCGGAATGAAATGTAAGCATGAAGAGTAATTTGGCAAGGTTTGAACGTAAATGTCAATGAAGAGTAACATGATGTAGTGCGTTGGTCAGTTTTCTGTGTGTATTTTTTCCCCATAGTTAACACTAGGTTTACGGAACTCGTCACGTTGACGCATATCAGATTTCATACCTAAAATTATAGAAACCATAAATATTATTTTTCAGTACTTTATGTTAACTTTAATTAATACAATGGTATGAATATGTATTCTAATTGGTTCTCGTCATCTTCACGCTTTTAATTTCGAATATTTATATGCAGTATACGTATTTTTCAGGAAGCCTGTGAAATTATGCACGTAACGTCCCTAAACCTAGAGTGTTAATTACGAAATTACCTACATATTTGTCGCAAATTGAAATTCTTACTGGTCTAAATAGAAATGTGCTGAATGTTACTCTTCACATGTAGAAATTACTATTAAATTTAGATTATTTTCTTTATTTATATAATATGATTCTAGTTAATCAGGTTTTCCAAATTTGTATATTATAGTCATTTGGTTCGCGGTACCATTACAAACAAATATGTTGAGTCCCGCAGGGTAAACGTAGAGAAACGTTGCTATAAAGTATCATCTGTATAAAGAAATCTAATAATATCGTGTATATTTTTCATGCTACTGGACGTAAAATAAATGCCTGTATTTCTATACACAAGAAAAAGTTATATTATATTACTGCGAGTTAAATATATCGTTTATATTTTAATTAATATTAACAGTGTCGATAAGGAATAAATTGCATGGAAATTCCACGGTTCTGCAATTCATTTAGCATGCCCCTTACACTTCTTATTTACGCACTGGTGCATATTTAAAAATATGTTACCTGCTCCATCGATTTACCAGCTTTCCTCTCTTTCCCCACAAGTGCTTTAGTGAAAGCATTCTATCACTCGAGTGTACTCGATTGCGAGAGCAATAAGATAAGATGAAACGCGACTAAATTAATGTACATATACGGAACAGGAAGTTACAAAAAAAGAACGCCGTCTATCTGTTCCAATCCCGACATACGGAACCCATAACTTTTCGACCAGGAAATTTTATGAAATACTTAAAAAATGAATATTTTGAAACTTATATGAAAGTTGAAATTAGTATATAAAGTGACTCGAGCCTTTTCCGTAGATTTTGAGCTACTAGGATATCCAAAAAAAAACTAGGATACTTTGATAATTTCGTCGGACAAAAATTGTCTATTAATTATTTAGAGGGTTGACGGCCATACTAGTGTGAGTCACATTTTAGTTGTTCCGCGTAAAACGATAATTTGTATTCGCCGTTTAAAACAATTCTAGGTACGTGCTTGCATTACGAAAACAAATTTACCGATATAGAAAAGTGTTAGATAATGTTTGCGCATGAAAATTGTAGAACTGTATAGATTCTGGGATGGAATAATTATTGAAATAGATTTACTCCAGCATGTTTCTAAACGGTGGGCTCAGAGGCATAGTGATGTAACCCACACTCCTAGCCTTTTCACGTAAAATAATGTTCGGCATTCGTCGTTTAAAAATATTTCAGATACATGCTGAGATTACAAGAACATATCTACAGGTACATAATAGTGTTAAAAAATATCTGTACATGAAAATTGAAGGAATGTGTACGTTCTGTGCGAAATTTCGAAAATATTTCAATAACTGAAAAAATCTTTAATCACTTTTCAGTCTTTTTATTAGATTTCTCTTTAACGCACATGACATAATATGTCGTGTAACTTCTATGGTTTTGAACGCTTTGCTAACTTTATTTAGTGGCAGAAGAGTGCCGTCATTTTTCGATAAAAAATGAAGTTACATATAAATTGATTTTGATGGTAAATAGATGTCCTGGATATGTCACAAATAATGTTAACTCAAATTTGAAAAATTTGGACTTACACCACTATGGTTTTCAATCCTACATTTGTAGCCACACAAGTCCGTATCGAATATAATATATAGAGCTTATAAATTTGAAGTTTTCGAAATAATAATAATATGAAATCTTAAATATAAATAACAGCACTTATATTTGTGAAAAGCAGTATACCCGTTAAGGGTTAAAAAGTAAGTAAAGTAATTCTAGAATTCCTAATCATCGAAAGGATTAATCTTCGCCAATAACCAATTATTTTGGTTGCAAACTGTATACATTGTGATATCGTTTTGTTCAAACAAATTATAAATTATATAATCATCTATAGAAATTCAAATATTACTTATCCTATTTAATGAGTCTTCTGGGATTGTTAATGTGTAAAATGCAACAGAAATAAATGATATAATTTTCTTATTTTGAAGATTTAATACATAACTATCGTTTACATATAACATTTTTTTCTATTATTTTTATTTCTACGTTTTCCCATTTTACTTCTATCTTTAATTTCATTTCTAATATTAGAACTACCAAGGCCGTTAAAACGATGGATCACTAATTTACCATAGAAATTATATAAATTTGCAGCGGCACATTTTTAAGAACGTTTCGTGATATATTGTACAAAATATAAATCAAGATTCATTTCAGTTGCATCATATATTTTCTTTCGATCGTCTGAGATGTTTAATCCTATAATACAAATACTTGTATTTTAATAGTCAATAGTTCTAGTGTTAATTCTCTCCTTGATTTAACGAATACTTTTAAATGACTTCGAATTTCTAAGTGATACGTTACTCATTTACATCGGACGTCAATAAGCACTTTAAGTTCGAATCCCAGAAGACCAATCGATGCACGGAATAAGATATAAATGATTAATGAAGCAAGACTTACCAAGATCAGAAAGCGAAACTTTTTCCAGGAAGGGATCTACCACTGGTAGCTGAAAATTAAAAATACAAATGATTATTAATTCAATAAAAATGTTGTGCTTTAATTCCCGTTATTTCTACGAATATGTGTATCCTCCGTTTTACTTTACAGAAGACACGATAGGTGCAATTCACTTTTCTGGTCTTTCAAATTCCAAAAAGTTTAAATTTTCAAACCTTTGAATTTCAAAATTTTAGAATTCTCAAACTCTCGAAATTTCTAAATGTTTGATTATCCAAACTGTAGTATTTTCAAACATTTAGACTACAAACTTTTAAAATTACACATTTTCCAATTTTTTCTACTGACCTGATCTCAAAAGATTTATCAATATACTTTAATATGTGAGCAGTATATTTTGGATTCAAATTATATTTTGAACTTCGTTAAAAAAAAAAAAAAAAAATAGATTACTTATTAGTATACCTAATAAAATGAATTACAAACATCTATCCTTTTTTCCTTTTCCGACTTTTTAAAAAATATTATACTTTGTTCGATTAAACTATAAAAATACGGTTTGCAATATAATGAAATACATACTAAAAAAATAATATCCCCTTTTATAAATATTAGGCGCAAAAAAGTAAGCATCAGAGCTTCTGAGAAGATTCATGAATTACTTAAAATAATTACAAAATACTACAAGTTCGAATAATTTTAAGACACGGAAGAAAATTCTGCTTATTGTTTCACAATATAATACTTCAGTTTTTAAACCGTAATAAAAAATAAAATAACATCAACAAACATATTCTAATTGCTTTGTATAGCCTGGAATATTTACGTATCATAAATCATGGGCATAACTAAATACGTTACGTAAACATGTGTTACAACAAATTCATATAAATATTCTATTGTCTATATTCTGTATTACGTAAGCAGGGCATTTACAAGAAAACGTCATAAAAAAAAACGTTCAAATTGCATTATTATTTCCACCAAGAAAATTCACTTTGCGAGTAAGACGCCCATACTTGGCGTGCCACTTTTAAATAATACGTTCACACTTTATACTGCTTTTCGTCCATGATAAATTCATATAAAGATTTCAACGAAAAGCAGAGATTGCAACCTGCAATCCCCACCATAAATATCTTCTGAACTTTCATCTTAAAAAAATTGCCTGAAATAAAGGTACTCTAACAAAGTATGAAATAAAGGAATAAGTACCAACGCTTTCTTCAATAGCGATTTCGGACTAAACGGTTGCCTCTTCTTCACGTTCGTTGCGATTTTTGTGTACCAATTCGATAAGATACCAGAAGAACTGGTACTATGAGCTATGCTAGGACTCTTGGTCACACTTCCGGTTGGTTCACTAGTTTGTCGGCGAAACACCATTTTTACGTGTATCAAATTTGATTTAACTCTCACCGAAAGATATTACACGTACAATATATTGAGATTATTTTATTCAGAAAATTAATTCAATTTAGTCATTGTACATATAGAGGATTACGATTGGATATCCTGGAAAAGTTCTCCAAGTATTTTCGGATGAAATCATTTAAGACACTTTCTCCAAAGCTAATTTCTAATAAATTCGATCATGTTTAAGAACCTTGATGATCCTTTGTCGAATCACGAAATTGTCTGACGGGTTTTATACAAGGTTTTACTTTATAGAAAACTTGCACTTCCAGTTTTATCTATCGATTTTTATACCACTTCAAGCGAATTTTGGGGCATCTTTGAGAATGATCAAAGGTAGTCCTTGACTGGATCTTCTATAGATCGAGGTAACACGCCACACAAGTAACTCGTAGTCACATTATGATCATCGTCGACCAATTCTTCAAGTAGCAATCGAGAAGTAGTTAAACATCGCAATCAACAGGCAACATATGAAACACATTTTAACAACTTTCTTCTGAACACCGACAGCTACTGATTTTATCCACTTCAATTTCAATTTAAATCAGTTTTATCAATTTTGTCTAATGTTTCAATTGAAACGTTTCAAGTGTTCGCAATTGTTATATATTCCGCAGTTACGTTCACGATTATTATCGACTAAAATACTCGTCTGGAAACACAGAAGTATCGTTGAATTTTCGTGTGACTAATGGTCTGTTGATCTGTAATTTGAGAAACGATATGATCCGACGTAATATAACTAACATTAGAATTATATCCCGTCGAAGAATATTCGATCAACAAAGGATAAGAAGAGATGAAAATATGGTAAGAAGATTTCGATAGTACGACTTTCTTGGATGCACTGTGTGTCTTCGAAGAATGGACGACTGATTCAAGTACCACAGATGCCACATTGGCATTGAACGTCGATGACTACTGGCGCTGAATACGAATGAGTTAAATACAACGATACGACAGGAGAAATGATTTCTTTTGTGACATGATCTGCGCTCGATACCAACTGAACCAGAAAGACAATATCCTTTTTGAAATTCTACCTTCCAAGGGAGGCAAAAATATCAGAAATATATTCGCAATTATGTGTAAAGTATTTCGATTTGAAAAGAACTCGATTTTAAAAGAAGAAATAAACTATTAAACAGTATTTCCTCCTTAAGAGGGAATTAAGCTGTTTCTGATGACTCAATTTGCGTATTAACCTCAATTTTATTTGAAGTTTTCGTAAAACATTATTCCACATCATTGTATACTGAGCATTCATATAATGTTTTGTATCATTTTAAGGGGACATTTTTGTCTAGAACCTTAACAAAAATCAATTATTTTTATTTCATTTTCTAAGAGTATATGCCTCGGAAAATATTTCTACCGAGGGAAATTATTAGATTCGTAAAATTAACGAAGTTACAGGAGATTGTTGGCCACGTACAACATAACAGTGTATCAGCATCTGTAAGATCGATACACGATTTTCTCGAAATCATATTTCTCGGCAGTAATTCCCGTGATATCTCAAGTTTTAGTTGGCCGTTTGGCATTAAATTTGGACAAATTCTTCGGTACATATGTCTTTATCGCCCGACTCAAAGCTTTCGTAATCCAATATTTTTTACTATTTTCTTTTAGCTCGTTGAAGGTACCAAAATCAAAACACGAAAAATCGATTTTCTAACTTTAAAATGTTACCAAATTGTTATCTTCCAATATTGTCTTATAATTCCGATCCGGGTTATAACGATACTTTTTTTATTCCTATAATTCCAGAAATATTCAAGGTGGTGATTTTTAATAGCCCATTCTGTATTTTCTAACTTTAAAATGTTACCAAATTGTTATCTTCCAATATTTTCTTATAATTCCAATTCGGGTTATAACGATACTTTTTTTTATTCCTATAATTCCAGAAATATTCAAGGTGGTGATTTTTAATAGCCCATTCTGTATACGATAAGTATTTTGCATTATTATTGTATCACGCATAAAATTTGCATGCCCATTTCTGTAAGAATAATAATTTATGGCGCGCCATTCTTGCTTAATTAAAGATTGTCACCCGCCTTATCGTTGACAGGACGCTATATGGCGTATTCAAATGGTCCGCAAAGCCACTTATCATTCCAATGCATATTGTACTTTTATCAAGCTTCATATTTATAGACCAGCGCGATCAGAATCTCATTTCGTATTAGTTGAAGTTACGATGCGTTAACATAGAAAATAAAAAAAAATGGAAGAAGGAAGATTTCTCTATAGCATCTACTTAACAACAAAATAGAAGACAATTTGTTATTGCTTCACGGAAGTAATTAATGGCTACTGTAATTATCAGAAAATGAGGAACCATTAGTGAAACTTGTAAATAAAATTAGTAAATTACAAGTTCTACAAGTTTACCGAAGTTACAACTTTAATTAGAAACTGCAACTATTTTGCTATCACTTCAAGTAAGTGATCAATATTACATCGCTGCATATGAAATTGGCGATCATGAGTAGCGTTTCACCTCCCCTTTTTTGATAGAGGTATAAAATAAACAGGTTGAAAACAAGTAAATAAATGATATAAAAGTTAATTGAAATTGGATTGATTGAACAAAATAGTTAAAACGCTAGGAGTACACAAAATTCAAACGTTTTAGAATTCGAAAGTTTACAATGTTAAAAGCTTGGGAATTGCAAGGTTCGAACGGTCAAAAGTATGAAAATGCGAAGGCTATAAAATAGAAAATTTTGGAAGTTTGATGGCGTGGAATTGAAAAGCTTGTAAAATTCGATTTTTAGAACTTCAGAGATTTAGGTATTCAAAATGCTTGAAAAGTCGAAAGGTTGGAAATTGATAAGTTTGAAAATTTGAAGATTTAGAAATTATCTTATTTAAATGAAATAGTTTTGATGAGAATTTCGTGTGCACTACTTAAATATGATCTGTAATTATAGAAGAAAATTAAGGTCTTTAATGGAGTTTTAAGAAAAAAATCGGAAAGTTGCAAAGCTTTATTCGAAATATTCTCCTGGAGGACGAAGAAACTTCTACCCCACTGTCTTAGTACATTGTGTAGTAAGTTTACAGAAGCCAGTTTGCCAAGTGTCTACCGGTATTATTGCCGAGTGTTTGTGAAAAGCAACAACGACTTTCTAATTTTCTCGTTGGTCCTCTAGTTTTCGCGCTATGTTACATGAACTTACTGAGACTCAAGTGACCCAGCACAGAAAATTTCAGAAACAAGAAGTTTCTTTTTACTTGAGCAACAATTTGTGGTAACTATAAACAGTATTTATTGCAGCATTTAAATTAATGACAAAAAGTTTGGAAGCGCTATCATTTGTTACGTCTTTTTTTTTTCTTTTGTAATATAAATTAAGCTTTTGAGTAATACCTACAAGCAATGAAATGTTCAGTATTACAAATCAATGGTTCATTCGATTGCCTTGCAATAGAAATTATATTGTTACATTTTCAATGATGTTAAAAAATCCATGGCTTTTGCATATAAACTGCCACTTATTCTGTAGCCTTCTTTTGTTCACATCTTTATTCAGATTATTCTACAAACATTCATAAAAATAATCATATGTTATATAATATACAGGATGATTCTGGTAACTGAGCCGGGCAGTAACTCTGTTCCTATTCGAGCGAATTAAAAATAACTTAATTTAATTAAAAAAAACAGTAACTGAAGAATGTAATGAAAAGTGCAAAACGTGAACAAATATTTAGAATGCAATAGTAGAACATTTTAACATATACCGTAGATATTAATGAAAGCTTAAATATCTTGCAAAGTATTAATTTTTTCGCTACTGAATTCTAATATTTTTTTTATCCAGAATAACACGAATTGCAATACATCAAAAAAATTAATCGATGATTAAAATTGAAAATAATGTAAACATGAAGTAGTGAAATCGATGGATCAATATTTCCATATGAAAATTCTACAGCAATCGAATAAATAAATTGCAATGTTGCAATGGACAGTAAATGAGACATTGATTAATAAAAAATTTCATTTAAATAAAACTGATTTTTTCTTTTATAGAAAAAAAAAAAAAAACTTTCTGGTCGATCTATTAAAATTCTATTGAAATTGTAAAACAAACTTTTTATCGCAAGTGTTATGGAAACTTCCATAGGAAAATATATTTTCAAGTTGCCATATTCTTATCGAGATTTCTTACGTCATGATTTATTTTGGAGCTGTATCTTTCTTATCGAGGTATCCCTCGATACCGCGCCTTTATGTACAGTTTCAATGCGCTTCTTTAATATAGGCGAAGATTAATTCAGTGAGATAATAGATTAATTGGATGCGAACTATACACATGGGGTAACATAAGAACACAAATACTGGAATACACTTCAGCCCAAAAGTCTTAGAACGATTATTATTATGCTTCCATGATTTTATTATAATACCATACATATCTATATTACAGATAATTTCGTTTTCTTTAATTTGATTCATCACGATTAACGATTCTACTAAATCCATCCGATAATCAGAAGCTTCGAAGAAATGCCATTTCATATGCATCAACCTAATATATTTATACAAAATTTGGAAATTTACTAAGAATTTTACTAAATGATAAGTGTGGTTCAAAGTTCATAATCTTAACCAATTTAAATTTCATTCAAAATATGGATTTTAAGGCATTCTCAGACTTTTGAACGATGATGTACACCAAGCACAATATTCTTATTGTTCTCTCAAAATATTACATACATTAAATGTGCATAAGAGATCTTACAAAACAATTACTCATATAATCTTTCCCAAAACATCTTTTAGTAATCTGTTACTGTTTCAAAACTTTATAACCAAAACACAATAAAAGAAATCCTGACAAAGAATGACTGCCACAATACTTATAAAAAATTCATCTAAAAATGTATTACTTTCCCGAATCTTCAATCTCTAAATACGGCAGTGATCATACAAATTACATCGCCTTAAAAACATCAATGGCTTCTGTTTAATTTTAACACGAGCAATGACCATCCGTGTTATTAGACATTAAATGACACGTTTTACATCAAAGAAAACATAATTCGTTAGAATAAATGAACAAACAGTTCAAAATAAATATACCTTCACTAAACTGTTAAACGATGTACATTTTTCGAGTAACGATGCAATCTTACTAGCTGCGACAGAAAGACTTCTACCAGTTTCCATCGAAAGTTCATCTAGCAAAGTATCTTTGCCTAGAACCTTTGTATCCTAAGCAAACACAAGAAATTCTACTGATTGACGCATACGGTTCCCCCCCAAACGCGTAAGTCTAAAAGAACTTCACAGAAATTAGGAAAGGTCAAACGGCGAGAATCAAACAATCAAGCAGCGTTATCTGCGAACCATTACCCTCTTAAAAGTTCTTTTTCTCTAAATACGCATAAGAAACTACTAACAAATGACTCACTGAATTCCCAGCGGAACATGAAAGTCTGAACTGTTCTTAAAGAGACTACTACACGCACAGCCAATAAACGAAAATCGCACAAGAAACCAGCGTTGTCCGTAGATCATCAAGCTCCTGGCGCTTACTTTTCTTCCTATAGGCGTAACACTTTTTTTTTTTTTTTGCAACATATGCACACGTCAGACTTATTCGATCCGTGCCAAGAATAGTAATACCGTAGATAGTCGTACAAAACATACGTAACAAGCACAATAAACGAACGAACGATAGAAGGAGGTAGGCACCAATGATCACGATCGACGTGCTTATTTCACCAACGAGCTTTCCCGCTGAGGGAAGCGCGGTAACTTTCCAAAGTATCCTGAATAATTTTCTACGCATTCTTATTAGATTTACCGGACCTGTCAATTTGACGGATTTCAGATTTCACGCTTAAAATTACAGAACTCATAAATATGATTTTTTTTTTTTTTTTCTTAAGCAAAATTACGTTGACTTTGATCGATGTAATCGCACGGATGCATATCTTGCTTCATCCCCTTTCCCTGCGAACATCTAACTTCGAATATCTATATACAGCGCAGTCACACATTGGATTTACGTACTAATTGACTGGGGAATTGTCGACGAGAGTAGAAAAAGACGTAAGTCATTGTAGATTTCACTGTAAACGAATGCATATATACTTTTCTGATGTGGTTTTTGCAAAATGTACTATTTCACTGATTCTAGAAATTCTTAATCCATCACCGAAGAACTTTAGGGCATTGATTTTTGTTTGCAACTTGACAATGTTCTTCTTTTTTTCATTACAATGTGATGATAGACACAGCTATGATCTACGTACTTGATTATTGTGTAAATGTACCTTTTTAACTTAACCGCACTATCATTATTTACTCGAACCCTTTGCAGATGGAACAAAATAATAGTTAACGAATTTTCGTTCAATTATTAACACTTCGAGGACGGGATTTAACGAATTCTTGTTCATTTATCCACAGCAGTGTCTATTAATGATATTAATTAGAATTTGTGGCGTGCGTCCAAAAATTAAAAACAATTCGGCGACTATTTGTGACATCCGTCTGCAAATAGTTAAATATAGGTATACAAATAACGTTGAATTTATATGCAGGGTATTACCGAACTGGTAGTACAGGCCGAAAGAGAGTGAATCTACATGCAAAGATATGAATATCGTATGAAGCTTCGCTTTCGAATAAATCAATGTTGAAGGATTCACAAAGTAAATGCACAATTGGCTAAATTATAGACTAGTTTTAGCTGCATTTGTATTCATAAACATTATCAACGTCACGATTTGTTATTTCAGAAGATATTCTTCGTCACAAAATGATTTCATTTCAACGTTTAAACCTTACCTAACGCAGCGAGGTCAAACACGGGGTCCTCAAGACTCTAAAATGCGGGCCTCGAGCTAAAGGTTGGAGCTAATTTTATTAAGACAATAAAATTAAAATTTACAAAAAATACAAAGTACATGTTTAGAACGAATGAAAATATGAAAGCGATGTAAGTCGACATAAAAAAACGACTCCATATTTTTGTAATATGAATCAATGTAATACAAAATAAGTTAGAAATCCAAATTTGTATAGTTTTTTGATTTATACTACTTTGATAGTTATCGGCACATATAGTACCCGAATGATCTTTCTAATAAAAGGATCATCAGTCGATCTAGGAATCGACTGTGTTAATAAAACGAATAAATAATAGCTACGTTCGCCAGTGCTTTACGGTTATTGCATTTTCTTCGGAGAGTTCGTAAACATTTAAAAAGAATTCGGTGATCGATAGATATAAACTTCGTCTATTTTTTGCTTTGTTAGCGCCATGAAAAGATTCTAAAGAGAAGCCAAGTCTTCGGTCAATGGGCAATTTTTAACATTACAGATATTACAGAAATCTTTATTTTATCCGATTAACTATATGCTACCAGGGCATTTGGCATCACCTAAACATCTGCTTTTCTATCTAATCTAATCTAACGAGAAAATTTGGAAATAAGATTTATCGTATTTCTTGTATTTAAAAGTTCTTTCAGAATGAAATCATAGAATATAAAAGATTGTAAAATGTTTTGCATCTTACAAGTTAGTAATACAAAATTTGAAAATAAAGCTTATCTTAGATTTCTAATAATATTTCTGAAAACAAAGTACGCAAATAACACAGATATCATTTAGTATACATGATGTGACAAGACATGACAACGTTATCATAACAGTTGGCAACGTATTAATGGTATATTTACCATTCATAAATTATTAATACGCTTCGCTACGAAATATTTTCAGCTACGTGTGCCAGAAAAAATTGAAATTCAACAATTTCGAAGGCGATTTAATACTGCGAATGTTTATGCATTTATGTGAAGCTGAAATGCGTAAAACGATACAAAGAATGTGAACAACGTACAAAAATACACAAAATAACGCACACGTTATTATATTTGGAGGGTAAAACAGTTCCCTACTAATAAGGTGACATTTCTTTACAATTTAAGTATGAAACGTAAATTTACGTAAACATCTGCAATCCGATAATGTTATTTTAAAATAACGGAATTATTAATAATATCTTATAATTCTACGAATTCAAATAACAAAAATCTGTACAAACAATTCTGAAATCGAATGAGAAATTTCCATTAACACTAGAGTTTAGAAGAACTACAAGGAAGTGTCACTAAAATAGGGCATATCTCAAAGGAAAATCAAAGAAAAAATTGTTGTAGTTTCGAGGGGAACGAGAAGACTGAGATTAGTCTGAAAGGAACTCGTTTTACGCAACTGTTGATTTAGCATTCGCGATTACACGTTGTGCCGCGATATCTTTGTTGACTTGGAGCTTAAAAAGGAGCAAACGAGTCGATTCTAAAAATACCGTGTACCCTTCGTTTCTGGCGTGTATTCAACCGCAATCGACCATCCAATACACCGGCGCCACCGGTCGATGAAATAGTTATAAATTATTAGAAACATTGTACTACTACTTGGTCGTTGCACGTGAAACGACGGTGCTCACATCCGGGCAAATTAGATTTCGTTTTTATGAATTAGAATTGCCGATTGCTACGTATTGTACCACATTAAACTAAAGCGAATAGTTTACTGTTTTAAAAGCAAGATGTGTTTCACTAAAATGTTATGTTCAAGTCATTTAAATTTATTCAGAAGCAAAAAAAGGGATTTTAATCGAAGGCGAAAAACAGAAGGGGCAATTTAAATTATTAATCGGGCATGTGACATATTAATATCTAGCGAGCGAACGATACAAACTTCGGTATGGAAATTGGATGGGCAATCCTTTAAAATGAATGACGTTATTTGCGAAAATAACTCATAATAATAGATTCAGACACGAGTCAATCATGCAAAATAACTTGAAAACTGTAATAACTCATTGGCAGAAGTGTGTTTAATCTGCCGAAACAGTTTGATTAATGAAACTGAATGATGACAACGTTATTGGTTAATAACACATTTCACGTGCAACGACATATTAGGTGATCCTAAACCCTTTTCTTTGTCGCCAAATAATTTATCAGTCTACCTATGCATTTCAATGAAAGACAATGTTAATAAAGAGTTAAATATTATATATATTCATTTTCACGAAAATTAATACGGAAATTCTGCCACTGAATTAATAAATAACTATATTCAATTACAAATAATTCTCTACTTATCAGTCAGTTCATTATACATTGTTTTGACAAGTATAACTTATTTGTAATTTCTTAAAATGAGTTTCACAGCTACACTTTGAAATCTGTTCTTACACAAATTTACTTTGTTGAGAGGAAATTACACGCGTACAGTACACAAGAGTAGGTCGATCACCTTTTGATTACGCGAAAATTTGTACTCGCTTAGAAATACACGTGAAATTCTTCACCGCAAGTAAGGGTGGAGAATGAAGCATGGTACAAATTTGAGGATCTAATAAATAGGAAACATCGATATTAAGTACGTTTGCAGCCTTTAACTTTGTTCCATTGGTCAACGTCGTCAAACGGACATGTGACTCGAGAGGAGTCTGGATTTAAATGAGACACCCACGCGAAAATTCCATTAATGTAGTCGCGACCATGTAAATGACATAAAAATCGCTATTTGTCATCGTGACATTTTAAGATCAATTGTCTTGCCATTCCTATTCTAAAATACAGGATTCCAAAGTAATTTTTTAATAGCATTTTTGATGGGACGGGGGTTAAAATTGGTAAACATAAAAACAATTCCGGTAATTGTAAAGTTCAAACATCACGATATATGTTACCAAGACTTAATTTCCAAGATATACGCGAAATAATTTGTAATACCTAATCCAAACCAAACCCGAATCTAATCTGAACCTAATTCAGAAATTACGACCCTATTTTTATAATAACATATACATTTGTGATAAAATATAAACAATTTTTGCATCCACTTAACAGATACACCACTCCTGTGAAAATATGAGAATAGAAGTAAACTAAAAATTGTTGAATGAATGCGAAAATTAGAATTTGTATTGAATAGATTGCGTGAATAACTACGTATTTGTTAAGGGAGAAACTAAGTGATTTTTATATAGTGAAGAAACCTGGTTCCAATTCCAATATGTTCCGGAAGTTATTGAATGTAATAACAACTATCCGCAAACAATTAAATAAATGATTTTTGAAATTCAACCTAAAGAGTCGACAATTTTCTTAAGGTGCACCTACGCTACACAAATGTTTAAATTGGACTAAAATAAGAAAAATAAACATAGAGAATTATGCGAGGTAAATCTGTAAGTGAACGCATACGTAACTGTATAAAGATAAAAATATGCTTTTGTAAACATTAGTCACATTTTCCTAAGCTTACTATAGCATTACTCTATCACGCATTTCGAATGACGAGGGATATTCTTAAAATAGTGAAATTTATGTTTCGCGTAAAATCGTCAACAATGTGCCAGCAAATGTAGAAAGTTATTTGATAATACTCGCTGTTCTTCCTACGAAATGGTCAACGACAATCTAAATATACTCGGTCGAGGAAAATGTTTACAAACTGGACGCAGTAAACATTATCAGCTGTACGAAGATAAACGCGCGGGAATTAATTAACAACGCGGAGAACCATTATACTGTGGTGAACGTCAAATGTACTGAATGAGTTTAAATGTTTTAGTTGAGTTTACAATATTACGAATAAATTTGGCGAAAAATTACGTATTCTTATTTTTGCAAATGCTGCAATTGTCTAGCTGCGACACTGAAGCTATGTAACCAATTAATAGTCATTAATGTTTTCCATAACTGATCCATTCTAAATTTTCGATTTGTTCAATCTCTGTCCTTACAAAGTGTCGTTCAGTTTCGGCTGTAATTTTGTACCGCTGAAGGTTTTAAAAAAATCTGAGAAAATTCTTGGGCGCTTATTAGAGTCTCTAATTCAACGTAGAAGTCTTATTTAACCTATTTGCACCATAGACGCTCAACTAATAATAATCGTGCCGCATTCCTACGTATACTGCGTATCGACAAATGTTTTTACTTCTCATCTTAATTTTAACGTACGAAATGAAATACCGACCTACCGTTAAGGACTGAATAACAATTAGAGAGATAAAACATGCTGGTATTACACTAAAACCTCCGAGTTTTTTTACTTACTGTTCATAAGATGCTCTCAGATTGTTTTACATTCGATAATAAATTAATATTGTCGCGTGCGGATTATTGCCCGCTTAGTGAGAACATGACAATCATCATGTGCGGGATTATTTCGGCTGCAGGTGCAAATAGGTTAAGCGAAATTTTTAAGCTTGTTTACAAGAAATGTCTCAAAGAAAGTAAGCAATACAATTTCTGCCTGGAACTCAGCGACCCATTTGGGGATGGAGGGTTAGTAATCAAATACTTCGATCATAAAAGGCGGTTTAAAAAATACAATCATTCGCCAAAACGAATGTTTAGGTACATTTAACAAAGAATGCAACTCAAAGGGTTTCAGTTATAAGGCTCTACAAATTTAAACTAGCAAACTTTTACATTCAATGTTAACCGTTGCAGACTGTTACGGATTAATTTGACCGGAAATGAGAAATGGACACTAAATAATTTCTTGTTAATACACAATGCGCGTAAAATTCATGGATTTTTTTAAAGAATTATTTGAAGAATATCTTCCATATGCAAAAACACATTATACTATTAACCCTACCACAGTCTAATAAAATTACGAAGAATAGGAGAAATTGTGAGAAATAATTGCTGAACACAAAAAATACGTATTTTCACTTATTCATACATAATACAATTTAATAATTATGTTATGTATGAACAACTTAAGATCTGAAATTTATAATGTCACATTCAATAGTTTTTCCGAGTCTTTCTCGTACTGAACTGCGAAAGGAATAAATTATGGTGAAAATGTTTGCTATTTTAGTATTGATCCCAGCGGTTTTAGTATAATACTTATTCGAACAGTGCAAAAGGGTTAAATGTATAGCTTTTTTTAATTTCCAATAAAATTTGCGTGTTGGTGTTACCAGCAAAAATTGTGTAAAAAGTAGAGATGCATCTTTACTGCTGCAACCCTTTCAATTCTCTATCAGACATACACGTTGATCCAAAATTATCTGGTTACGTTAGGCATTCAGCAATTTTACTTAAAATTACATTAAAAAAGGAATAACTGAAAATCTATTTTCGAAATTGATCAAAGGGCTGTTTGAATAACATTTTTAGTTTTTCAAAATCTCTAAAACAAATTCTATACAGCAAAAGTCTGATACTTTTGTGACTATCCGTATTTCTCAAATTTACCTAATCCAAACTGTACTTAATCCCTTGTCCAACGATTACTGTATTACTTACATGTACTAGCTAATGCTAATCAGGCAATATTTGTTTAATAACTTCCAATACCATAACACAAAGCCAAAATTTGGGTTCAAGTTAAATTTCATCCTCAATGCTATGCGTTTCTGTTGAAGCTGTATGCCATAGTTCGCAGTACGAGTGTGACTCGTTATTGCAGGACAAGAGGTTAACTCAAACGAAACCCAAATATTATACGAAACAACAACACGTCCATAACATCGATCACAAAACCCCAATTTACCCCTCCATTCACCTTGGGACGACTAAAACCGATAACTTTCAATATTCCACGAGTGGAACAGGCGACTGTGTCCCACGAGCGCAGTAATTCCACTAGAATACAATATATATAACAGAACAGCGGGAGCAACCATTCATTCGACATACGTCTCTAGCAACAAGTGTTTGTCACGGCTGCCCATCGGCAGTAAGAGCCACAGCGCGTCCATGACAGAATTTCCGTCGGGAGGGAAACACATTCCCAACGGTCTTTGATCCTACATGAATTCAATCCCACCACTGACCTACCGCATCATCTTCTAACTTGACAACGTCTTATCAACGCAAAGCGAGCATCTACCCTTTTCCTTCGTGCTCGAACCACGTTAACCGTGCAAATGAGAAATGGGAGATCTTATTAAACGATCAAAGATTACAGGGCTTTGCGAAAACTATCCAAAATGAACATTTACGTCCGGATGAATTTCGTCCCAGTGTTGTTACACGTCGAATTATGGACTACTACCTATCGACCAATCTACGGAGCTTCGACGTTACCGAAAGGAAACTTGGGAAAACTAGTTCTCACACTTGGCCAGACTCAGTTTCACCTTCAACTACACTGACCTAAATCACCAGTATTTAGCTGTCACATTGTTAATTACACAAATTATCTTCTCTTCGTTGGTTGATAGAATGAATATTTAGATTCTCGATGGTATCGTTAAGAACTGAACCGAGACTTGAACACGTGAAAATATACGATTGTTATTCGGATATATTATATGAAAGTAACGCGAAAATGTTGCTCGGGGATCGGTTCGAAATGAGATTTAGACATAGTCGGGGGCGAGGGTTCCGCTCGTGTCACGGACGACACCAGCGCGATCGCTCGTTGCAAACTGGATCGGCTTTCAAGCCGGCGGAGTCCGCGACACGTTGTACGGAATTTACGGCGCATCGGCTCGTATGCGCACGCGACACCCAACCGGTGCAATTTCACGGACTTTCTGTTTCTCTCCCTGGGAAAGTCACGTGCTTCGTATGAATCTTCATTTATGTCACTTATTTCTGTCATTGATGCGCATTCGTCTTTTGTTATCCAGAAGGGGGAAAGAAAAATTTGTATTGACTTAGATTATGAAGAGGAAAGGGTAGAATTTATTTGATTACACAAGTACGGTAGGATTAGGGTTAATTGTGGTGGATCGGCAGAAGAGGTCACGTGTAAATTAACGAAGTACTGAATTTAATCTCCTCATTAACATAATACAATTGTATTGTTAAATAGTGGGAATTTCTAATTGTAGTTACACAAAATTTGTAACTTTAATTAACCCTCCACCAGCATGATGTTTTTTCACTACCACGGCCGACATTACGAGTCTTTGAAGTCCAGGCGTGATTTTTCATTCTTCTAGGCATTAAGAAAACCAAAAAAATTCTGAGATACGTACATATGGTCTCTATTTTGATGTACTTGCGGGTAAAGGTTTTTTTTACGCAGAGGGTCCATTTAATCCGATCTCTCTATTTTAGAAAAAATAAACGTAGTAATTTTTGCCTGGACTTAAAGGATCTGTCATACCGGCGAAGGTTTAACCATAATCATCAATGATGTATAGAAACAAACATCTTTATAATTACACCTATTAAAAGAGACCGAGGCACATTTAGATTTTTACTTACACTGTAATATTATATATTATCCCGATGAATATCGTTACGTGATATATGCAACACAAAAGATTCTGTATATATTAATTCGTTCTCTACTAGGTGTACATATTAATTTAAAGTTTTTAACTTTAAACTTCTTGCATCTTTATCAATTCGAAATCGCTACTTCTCTATTTTTCAAGCGACGAATTTGTTTCATAAATATGGAAATGTTACAAATGTTGAATATTAAAACTGTATTTGAATTTATTATAAATACATATATTAAACTTTATGGAATTCGAAAGCCTCAAAATTAATTGGTATATCTAATAACTTAAAACACCCAAATCAAACATTAACCGAACTCAAGTTTTGTGATAAAAACAGGTACGGTCGTAGCACGCGTAAATGCTGTTCCACCAAACAAGTGCGATTGAATATCGATTATCTAAGCACTGATGAAATGCATTCCACGCTACCTGTGCATACAATAATAGAATTGTACCATGAACAATCGATGGTATTTTACATTTCAAACAAACAACGTTATTATCTAGCTGCAACTTTAAATACTGCAAGTTGTTCCTGCGGTTTTTTTTACTGAATTAAGCACCGGCCAACAGCCAAAGGGGTCGTTGTGAGAACAAATGTTATCATACAAATTGCAACTTAAGTATACGTTATGTAGCACAGATAATGCTCTGAGGCAAACAAACTTTCTTGCGTACTAAATTATAATTATTTACGTCGATGAATTATATATAGCTATTATAGTATAGTATAGTATAGCTTAATATTATTATTTAAGTTTCGAATAGTTTCAGTGGATAAGAAAGCACGGATTCTTTCTGTAAAAGCATGTAATTTCTAAATATTTGAAGAAATAACTAAAAACGCTAACGTTTTCTCGTGTCCCCAATAACTAGTATGATTTAGAAAGATTAAAAGTAACTGTACTGAAACCTGTGGGTATTGCCACTATGCGTACCAAGATTACAATATGCACGCGGCCTTTAGGTGCGTTTATAACGCAGAATGTAACTACTTTTTAACTGCTGCAGTCGGTCAACTACGGTTATTCGAGCGATAAGGCTTCAGATAAGCACAGCGGCATGTGTGTCGTAAGTGCAACGTGAACCGGAGAAAGTATTAGACACGGGAAGTACAGAACGAAGACCTATGTTCAAATTTATCTTTTCAACAAACGTACATAAAAAAAAACTCCAAATAATTATTTCAATAAATGTAATCAAGTAAAAGAAGCAGTAAATAAGGTAACAACAAATATTCTTAAAGAAACATCCTACACGTGGATACTAACGATTTAAGTAAATCAAAAATTGGAAAAATTTAGGACATATACCGACTTGTATAAATGAAAATATTCAGGAATATGGAGCAGATAAAGATGCAGAAAAATGTTATAAATTCGAATTGTTGGGAATAAATAAGCACATAAAATAGGAGAACAAAGAAGAGAAAGAAAATAACAACAAAAATGGCGGGAGAACAAAGATCAGAGAGTAAAAAAATACGTATTTTATATCTTTTATCTCTCGATATTTTTGAAAACTATTTGTAAACTTATCTATTATTGCATCCATGCGTTACACAATCTTTTCATTACGCATTCTTGAAGAAGCTCCAAGAATGCAATTTTGCGTGCCTTAAAATCGTCAATCGCTATTTCACACTTAAAATCATGTCAGTATTTAAACATTCACTTGTTTATTGCATTTTGAATGTAAAAATCAAATATTTATTCAAATATTTCTCACAAGAACAAAAATGAAAAGCTTAAGAAAATTTTAAATAAAAAGGAAGAAATTCTCTCAACTATAACTGATACCTAAATTTATGAAATTCGAAAACAAACTATACCAATTTCCGTTGGTAGCTTGCCAAAACCTGTCAATTCAAATTTGTTCTCTGATTCGAAGCATTTAAGTAAACTTCGTTCGTGAAAGACGTATAGAATTATTTAAATTTGTGCACATGTTTTTGAGAACGTAGGATAACTTACACAAATTCGAGAAATCTCAAAAGATACGGTTCCTGGATTCCAAAATTATCACAAAAATTGTTATACAAAAAATCTTTTCACATGGAAAAAGTTATATATTTGTTATTCTGCTCAAAATAATTAACATTATTTCTTACTACTCGAATGAAAAATACAAACAATACATTACACGAAAGAAAAGACTGTGGAATTAATATGATGGAGATTAAACAGGTGTTCTTTTAATTGCTTTCTATGGTGCAGAAGTTTCAGAGATTAATAACACTGTGGATTTCGTGTAAGAAGCTCAGACTGTTATTACTGTACCTGATTCAATAGTAGAATGTATATTGGGAACATAAAAGAAACTTAAAAACGTTGACACAGAAAAACGAATTATAAACGGAAATAAACCGAGTTAAGAACTAGAATGAGTCGCGCTTTCATAAAAGGGTTTATGGGAATAAAAATGAAGAAGGCACGAAGATAGAAAATTAAAATAAAGAAATATGAGAAAAACGTACGCAAATGGAATACTTTAACGGAGACTTAGTGATGCGAATGCAAAGAACTCCGTAACTATTTCACACGCTGCACAGTTGAAATAGGATCTTTTAAATTATTTTCATATTTAGCAGACAAATGTCATAGTATCCTCATATCATAACAACTTATAATTCAGCTTCTCAGAAACCAAACTGATCAATTTTAAAATAGTTCAACTTTATTACCAGGATACATGATTATTCTTTAACTTCTCAAAAATCAATTCATTCATTTTATGAAGTTGAACATCTCATGATAATTAAACGTTAAGTAAAAACTGGAGTATTAGGGGTTTCATGAGCCCCAAATCTGGGTGACAGAAAATAGAATTAGACGAGCGGACTACTATTCTGTACTTCGTCTGTGATAATAATTTATCGACCATGTACCATGTTACACGATAAAAGAGAATTCCTAACTAACTACAAGAAGGGAACCGCTTGTATCGCCAATAACAACGAATTTCAACTTATCGACAGCTCTACTAGTAAAAAAGGATTCCTAGAAAACCGAAGATTCCATCTTTACCGGCCACTGCAAATTGTTTATCGACCACGAGAAGTGGCCTAGTTCGTTGATGTACTTAATTAGCAAAAAAAAAAAAGTAATTAGCGAGAACACTATCAACGTGGGGACCTTTTCATCTATGAGTTTTTCATGACCACACATAACAAGATGCAGACAGGAACAACGAGTAACCTCGACCCATTTCATCAGCACGATAAAACGAGTATAGGAGAAGACACTTCTTTTCCATGCGATTCGACTGAATTTCCCTCTCTCTTTTACGTGTTTCGAGCTTTCATCGCGACCTAGATAATTCCTCTCCCGTTTTGCCGAATCGATATTTACAAACGCTGTGCACACACGATAAATCATTACGAAAAACAGTATCAAGACACATGTGATTTAGCAAACGTATGTGTGGTTCTTATACTATCGATGAAGGTGTACAAAAACCATGGAGCAAGGATGTTACAGAGGTACAGAGATAGTATACATGGATCCCGACATGCAGAAATGGGCCACCATTCCACAAAGTTTAAAAATTTCCAATAACGTATTAATATACTATGTATAACTAGATATGCGGTCGAAACCTAATTTCTAAATTCACGAAACTCGAATTCGAAACTTTGCGAGGCCTCTAAATCCTTAAAACTCTCGAAACTCGAATGCTTCGAAACTCTGAATGCTTATTTTCTTCCTTTTCTTTCTATAGAGTATCCGTTTTGTCAGAGATCAAAATCTTACCAAATTTTGTTTAGAAAATCCAATTATTTATTGAATATGATTAAATGAAACTTCAATAAATTATTTCTAACATGCCCAACGTTGCAAAAAGGTATGGGAATGTAAAAAATTCAATAGTAGCAATAGCTACCTTTTTAGCTTGCAAAAAATAATTTTTTGTGTTTTATTTTTTCTCAGTTGGTATAAACGATTAACGAATTGGTGAAATCGTACCTAATTTTGTTTTTGAACGGACTGGTTCCTTCTTGCATAACGCAATTCACAATATTATCGACTCTCGTAAATACGAATCTCGTATCTTGGAATACGCGATAATTAAACAATTTAACGCAGTGAAGCGCCTGCTGACGTCAACGTAGACGAAAAAACAGTGGAAGATATTTTTTATATGCAGCCCCCGTTATGCTCATACTAATCATTGTTTTATTAAGCTTAACATGAGTTAAGAATACGCGACAAACATAAATATTGACTGTGGGTAGTTAAGTCTACCGAAACGGAAAGAGGTCAATACACTTTGATAACAATTCCCAGATATGTACAAAGTGTTTCAATTAATTTGTACGTTTGAATATCTTGGTAATAATAAGTTGCATAATGACGTAAAAGATGTTATTATTAGGAGCGTAAATTAATTCTGTGCATTTAAATATACAATAGTTATTTATACGCAAATATGTACATTTTTACTACTATGACTTTAATTAATAAAGGGATAATAATATGCAACGTATAGAACCTTTCACTACAAAAATAGTAAAACAGTCTATCCCATCGAAGAGTGAAAGTGTATGTACTTAAATTCGCTTTGATTTTACCAAAAACAGATCAATTTAATACATATTCTTACAAACGAATACACGGCTCTTTTGTACTTTGATATATCGTATTTAGAATCATTTTACAAGTACGTATAGTCTACACGCTGAGTCTGATAAAATCCAAGCAATTTCAGCAATTTCGCTTTCTGACAGAATATTGCACTTTCTTTCCCAGGGATTTTCTATAAACCGTGAGGTCAGTGATTAACCAATACGCAAAATAAGCACGTACTTATGACGTCAAGTAAAGAGGGACAGCATATAAATATAGATAAAACAAAATTATGTGATAATGTAAAAATAAATACTAGTAATAAGCGTAAGTTCTTTTAATTTGGAGAAATCAAATTTTATTTTACGGAAGTGATTAAAAAGTTGTGTGTTTCCTTGTAATTAATCTAAGAATCTTTTAAGTGTTTAGGGTCTTTGAAAGCCTTAATCCCGACCCTGCATAAGATTTATACCAATGTTTCATACTAACAAACTTTTTATCTTTTTTCTTATATTTTGTAATATAATACTCTTTGTTCTGATAAAAAAATTTAATTTAGGAAAATTTTGAAAATAATCCATAGAGCTGTTATAACTGCAACATTTAACCCATTAAACTGTATGCAATGAGTTACTTGTGCATATCGTTCATTTGGTTCCAGTAATGACAAACAGGTATATTTCAAAAGTGTAAGCTGTATAGATAGATATGTTTGTTTTACTTTCTTCCAGTGGCGTCAAAAATAATAATAATATCTTGTCGAAGCTCTGATTACGAAAATGAATGTCAAAAAAACATTGCCGAAATTAACATTTTTCCAACGTAATTGAAAGTTAAATTTAACACTCACCCCTCTAGCGTCCCTGAAGAGTATGGCAGCATGCACAGGGTCTAAGCAAGCATCCGAAGCTCGATGAGGGATCGCAGGTGTGCCCAAAGAGAATCTTCTGGCACCAGGATCCAAGGAACTCCTTCGAATTGCTCCTATAATATGTTAAATTTCCAAATTAATTTAAATTCACTAAAGATTGGTCTAAAATATTTGGATAATAAAAAGTAATGTCGGTCCTCGATCATTTGAAAATTATTCAGGCTTTTATGAAAGCGATATAAAAAATCTCTTAACACATTGAAACAGAGACACGTAGAAGGCACTAAATATTATACAAATTGATTAAATAAAATAATGAGACTACGATAAGAGTATTGACTATCATATTCATAGTACCGATATATTACCTTCCCATTAATCCAATAATTCTAAAGTAAAAATTAAGGAATCGAGTGTCTGATAATAATAAACGTATCGAAAAAACCATTAAAAGTAGCATATAAATGTGGTTTCCCCACTTAAGTGGTTAATACACTATTCATAATATTTTCAATAAATTATCTGAACCCATAAATAATCCATAATATGTATACCTAAGACGCTGATTCCATAAAAACCTACTAAATATCACTTTTAGTTATTAGTTACTCATTAATATACACTTTTCAATAACATTTATGTCCTGTTACCTTAAATGGATCAAGTACACGATTATTTATGGGCCGCACAGCGAATGTGTACATAAGTTGGGATTATCATGACCCACATGTGGTACAGTGATCGCTGAACCTGTTAAATTTCCTTTTTCTGGCAAACTACATGCTTACCAGTCGACCATGATGGCCAGTTGAGGATTAATCCGAACATGAATTACAGCAGTGACCTTAACTCGTTACAATTTAACACAATTCACGAACAGACGTGCACAATCTTCTACGGGGTTACGTAAAACGTGACTCCTTATTTACATTTCAATTGCGTCCACGTTCGAACTTGTTCGAGTTCATCTGCGTGACTCATCATCCCACGTTTTTTCTATCTCTTTTTTTTATTATCTCGAGACTGCAGTATCTTCACTATAAATTAATTATTTGACACTTTTTACGATATCGCTCAAAGAATTTGTTTGTACATCTATATCTATATATGTGTTTGCATTAATATTTGAACGAGTCTTTAAGCTTGTATTTATTAACGATTTAACAAATACTACTATCGCGGTATTAATAAAATGAAAAATATTTTTGTTATTATTATTTTTATCAATAATGATGGAATAAAAGCAATATGTCATAAACTTGGGCAACATGGTACGAATTTTTTGTTTTCTAAAATTGATTTATGTCCCGAAAGTGGGTTTCAAAATAGAAAGAAAAGAATTTGGCTCAGCGTCAATCAATACGCGTACAGTGGGTGATCAAATTATTCCGAACACTTCAACATAAAAATTTACTAAATTCGAACAAGAATGGAAATGAAAATACGCTTAAAACTTAGGTTTCTTTTGATACAAAAAATACTGTTCTGTTTTTAATAATACATAATAAAAATTCGACAAAAAATTAAGGGTTCATGAAGATTTTGTCGAAAAATTACCGATCATTGTACGATAATACTTATTTCAAAACAAATATTAAGCATCCTAAATACACACGTGCACACACGATCTTTCTTCACGCTCTCCAGCAACCAATGGCTTTTTAATTATATCACTATTGCAACAAATAAGTGATACGTGTGATGTAAGATGTTACAGATAACCCAGTTAATAGCGGACTGTTGTCAGGGTGCGTGAAAACTTACAAAAAAGAAAGAAATAAAAGGAAAACAATATTAACCTAATTTATTTCATCTTATTTATGACGGATGTTCTTGTCTTTACTATGTCCTCGCGTTAAACAGAGTTCTACATATATAGATGTACGTAACTTTACTTTGCAAGGAAAAAGTAAGGTTTCAGCTTAACACGTAGCACGGAATATTCAATTTCTATTTCGTGCTATACCTCGTTTGCATTCTTTCAAGCTTTGAAAAAATTCGAATTCTGCACGTTTCAGCAGTCGAGAACGCTGAGGCTTCCGGTCACGTGTATACAATATACAATTAACTTGATTCACAGCTGCGCATTTTGCAAAATAAACTGTTTTTTTACTTTTTTTCTATGCGTGTCGAGTGCATAATACAATACCACATAAAACCGGAACCCCTTCAATTGAAGCGACGTCGTATACAAAAGGATTCAATTTAAATGGCAGAGGAGGTGGTCTAAATACGAACTACCAGTTTTATTTTATCGTTTATTGGCGAACATGTTGAAGTTATTTGAACTTTTACGCATCAATGTATATCTATAACATGTTAGCTTTCTGATACAGACTTCAAATATCCTGAACAAAAGTAATGTTTGCTATAAATTATTTCTAATATATAATTAAAATATACTGAACAAAGTTTTTATTGAAAGTAGATAAAAAAAAAAAAAGGCTTTTAATGCCAGCAATATTGTTCTCATAGCAAACTTATTCTTACTTCGATAGATGATTGTTAAACAATACATGCATAGTAACACTGTTTGAAATAGAACACGTTAATGCAATAAACGATGATTACTATTTCTTTTGTACAATTTTATTCGTCATATTTGGACCAACTTCTCTACACTTTGAACAATTTCTCAGTGAACTCAAAAGTATTTGCGGAAGCAAACTTCACACGTATTGCATACATTTTCAAGTGTATAATAAATGTGATAACTATAACAAAAAATGGTTAAAGTATGTTTAATTCAAAGTTGTACGACGCCGCTGTGCTTCCGTGATACGATAAAGGCTTAAAATAAGTTAGAATTCGTTGTTTCAATGAATAATATACATTATAGATAAATGTATTTTTTAGAGAATATATTCGCAAAGATCTCGAATAAAGTCATATTTTCAAAAATATCATTTAATCCGTTTTTGCATATTACGCTTTAATTGCGAACAACAATCACCTTCCTTTCTTCCGGCACTATAAACTGTTTCATCGCGTACAGAAGATCGACGTACATAATAAACTTGCTGGATGAAAATAGACACGGAATACACATGCCTCTGTTCGTGAAATCGGTTTCACATTGCTACATTTTAACATTATTAAATTACACACATGCTAGTTTTACTGTTTACTTTGTATCCATTCTAATAATGTTGTAATTACATTTTACGAACATATTTCTACGCTATCTATAATGGAGGAAGTAATTTTTGGAATGAATGGAGTGGTGAAAGGAACGACGTCCAGCTTTGACGTTTCCCTGTTACAATTTGTATTCACATTGCTTGGATGATATTTCATCCCACGGCCAATTAATTCACATTCTAGATCAATTCTACCTTGAATGTATTTAATCTTTTCGCGAAATGTTTTTCAGGATTTTTCCGGTAAATAGAAATATAAACCGAAGCAGGGAAAATTAGAAACAAATCATTTGTACAATGAAATATTAATCCTCTATATTATTCGTTTCCTTTGATTAATATACCGTTACACTTTCTTCCAAGCAAACAAAATTCCGGTTGTAAAAGGTTAATACTCTCTTCAAATTTCACCTTTCTATGGCATAATATTAGAAATTTTATTTTTGTTTCTTTCGCTAAAATATACTGATCAACTTTTTATAATAAAATTTGTTTTCTAATTTTTTTTTACTAATAAAATTTGCTAATGAATTTTTGTTTTTCTTTTTCCTTTAAAATTTACTAATTAAATATATTTATTACAAACTGCAGTAGTTGGCAAAAATTGCTAGTCAAATGTACGTTTACTATATCACTAAAATTAAGAGTAGTTGACAATAAAGACCTTGTTGACAAATTTTCCGGTCATTAAAATGGTAGACCTTGCGTTCTCAGGTGAATTATTATTCATATCATTCGATAAATTGAAAGAATGAATTAGAAAAGAGAAATTCTAATATAAAAATATACAATGTATAGGACAGAAATTTGAATAGTATAGGTTTTATTATGGGCTAAGAAAGGTTTATTTTTCTTCATGGCGAAGGTCACTGGTGTACATTTCCATGATTAAATCTGCTTCCTCAGCCTGAAACATTAGCCCGATGTCCTCGGCTTATCGTAGGTGTTTATTTATTTCGTACATTCCCATCTACGATATTCTCTGATTGCTTGACAGACAATCTTTGTGAATGATCGATGAGCCACGGGAATACTGATATATTGTGCACGATAAATAATGCGTTGCAATATTTCGCTGCAAATCTGTCATGTCAGAGTATGTAACTGACAATGATAAATTTAACTGTCGTTGTTCTTTATTGTTTGGGAGCTTAGAATTAATATAAGATTGAACTACTTAGATTTAATGTTAATTTATCAAAATTTCATACAGCGTTAAGATTAAGATTAAGATACAGAATTTAAAGTAAGTTCAAGGCACAAAATCCACAGTGAGATTGAAGTTAATATAAGTTTAGAATAAACTTCGGGTATAAAATTGCAATAAGTTTAAAATAAACTTCAAACACCTTGAAGAAATTAAAATTGAAGATAAAGTAAACCAGGGTTAACTTAATAATATTAAAAGCGAAATTAGAATCAATTTAGGGTAATTCAGAAAGAAAGTAAATTCAGTATAACTCGTGGTAAAGGTTGAATAAAATTAAAATAAATTTATTGAAAGATTAATATAATCTCAAACTAATTTGAGAATAAATTTGCAGTAACTTCAGAATCCTTTGGAAGACTTTGAATTGATCGTAAAGTTAAAATAAAAGTAAATAAATAATTAGTATTCAGTTGAATTTTTTTATTTACCGTAGAAGGTATTCTTGAACATCAACTCGAAGAGAAGGAACTTGGTTCAAGAAGCGCAATCGATTAGAGCAGTGCTCAGGAAATTGGAAGAACTCGGATTAAATTCCGGCTCAACGAATAAATGGGTTGCTTCTATCTCATTTCCCAGTTTTCAAATGTATTTTGAATGATTTTTACTATACCAGATTGACCAATAAAAAGTAACATCTTGAATATGAAATGATTGAAAACAACGTTTGTACACTACAGATTTTTTAACTTCATCGACAATATTTTATTCTGTGTAACACTGAATTAAAATCGCAATATTACGTTGTAACATATATTCGTCTCGTTTTATCACTGTTTTGAAACCATTTACTTATAAATCTAAAAATACATTTAACCAATTATGTACGTATTCGTCATTCTGAACAATTTTCTTCTACTTTCTAGTAGTCGAATGATTCTTCTCGCGTAGAACGTTTAGGATTTAAAAAACGTCCTGGACAAACGGCACGAATTTATGCTACAACCTAATATATTTGCAAACGGTGAATATGATCTACAAAAGGATGAATTTGGAGTGCAAAACCTGTATCGTTTCGACTTCGAAATTTTTCATAAGGTCAAAGATATTCACAATTGTTTTAGTGACTTGAATTAAAAGTGATAGTCATTTTGGTATACTAGACCAGTCATACTAAACCTTTTCTTTTCACGGATCAAATATATACATTTGTAATTTTTGTAAAATTACACGGGCCGCAATGAAGTTCGCTATGCATCGTAATTTAATCATTTAAAAAGTAAATCTCAACAGCGAAACCTAACCAAAGTGTTTATTTAAAAATTGGTGCGATATTTGATGTTGAAACGAGCTTATAGATGGCTGCGTTAGCCTTATAAAGGAAGTTGGTCTATAAATTTGTCAGTTTCACTTGATCACAATACTCATATGGAAGATGGGAGTATACAAACAGAAATGAATTCAAAGGCGGAATTTCTCTGTTACGTTTTGTTTCCACCGATACTTCAGTTTTTATATTCTACGTATGCCCAAAACTGGAAAACAGATTACTCGTGTATGGCAAAGGTATTTATATGAATCACCGAAGAGAAATACAATCCGTGTAAAACAGAGAAAAACATAAATGTGAAAGAAACGTGTAGGAACTGGTATAAACCAAACGCTTTACGAAATTTAACGATGCAGAGGAGGCTGACACACTGTGCTAAGCTGTGACTAATGTTTCTGCATAAACTGTATCTTACTTCCTGCGTGCGTGATTCCCTAATTTATTCTCCTTCGAACGTTACCGTGTCCAAAGTGGCTAAAAACAGAATCCGCACACAACCTTGTCATACGTACATTTAGAAAACTTGTAAATTATTGACGTTAGGGTAAAATTAAATGTGACTTCCATCCCTTTTCTTGCAAAGATTCATAACTTATAATTAGATAAAAGGAAAAACAAGCTACCATTTCTTCGAACCTCCAAATATTTAAATTTTCACGTATTAAACGTTGAAATATTTGTTTTTTCAATAGACCGAATTTCACAATATTCCAGTTCTCAGATACCTACGCGAATTACCGAATATTCCAATTCCTTCGATATTACAAATTCCAAATTTTTACATTCAATCGTCTGTACATACAAAATCTTAAATCTGACGTTCAAATTTTTCTAATTTTCAATGTTGAAAGTTATTTTTTCGCCTAATGTTCTAATAATCTTATACAGTTGCTCACACGGAAAATCGCCCACCGCCTTTACTTTTTCAACTTGATCTATAAAATGTATTTAAGACTCCTTATCGTATTTATATTTATAATAATGTGTTTGAAAATTACTCCATAAAACTGTATACATACATTTCAGTGGTATTTTATCGTAATAAAGTTAGAATGTTTTTATACTGATTATAAGTACATTTGATTCATATCTAGTGTATTTTATAAAGACGAATGAAAAAGTCTTAGCAGTAGACGATTTCTACTATGAGCCACTAAACAGTACCTACATATATCATTTGTATACTCTTCGCGCTTTGCACTTTAAATCCAATTTCGTCTATGTCCAAAACGTTCCATCACAGGCGAGGTACAGAACAGGTTTATCATCCAATGCATTTCTCTGTCCCCATTACCATTTTCAATTTTACCTTTTCAACCGTGTAAAATCTATAACTCTTGCGTTTATCTTTACATTGTGCGTATTAAACTACTTTAGAAGTGTTTTATACTTCCTTTCAGATAATAAAAATGAAGATAATTTTCCGAATATTCTGATTTGTTTTTTTATGTGGGTATTTTAGATTATGTGACACGAAGTTCCATAAGATGATAGATCTATTCTGTATACACCTCGTCTGTGGTTCTATCTTGATCATTAACTCTTTGCGGACGAGAAAAAATAAACACTCGATTATGAATCTTTATCATGGACAGCATTAAACAACACTTAACGAATTTTCGCTGAATCATTATCAAGAGTGCCTATTAACGCAGCTGATTCAAATTTCTTGCTAGGAAAATCGACGTTTATCCGGAAGATTGAACAAATTTTGGCGGCTATTCGTCGACACTCGTCCGCAAAGGGTTAACTTTCCCTCATTCCAGCTCTAACGCTCCATCGAACAACGTAAAGCAAACTGAATCCACTGACGTAGCGTTAAATTACATTAACTACCGTCATTTAAAGAAGGCAGTTAGTTTCTTTAAGGCTGACAGAATTCAATGTCAACCTTGAATCATCGGGTCGATTCTAAGGAAGTGCGTCAATGGACTTGTTGCAGCTGCACGTATGCAGCATGCGAACCAGTCCATCGGATGTACGTTTTAATCATTTTATGAGGCATTTCGTAATATTCAGAACATTGTTTCGCCAAGAAAAGATCGCATAAAGATCGATGGGCATTGTAGAAACAAAGAGGTTAACTCTTTTCAAGCAATAGAGGAAGAGGACTCTGGCATATGACAATATTGGATGATAAATGAACTAGGATAAAATTCGGACGTTTCATAGAACAGTAAACAATAGTAAACAATATATAACTTGACGATGGCGATGGATACTACAAAATGATTTACCTGGAAATTAATTGATAATTGATCTCTACTGAGAAAATTCAAATTGCTTGATTATTCTGTTTATATCTTTACAACATCAAGACATACGAACAAAATTAATGATGTATGCAGTTTTGATTCGAGTGATCGTTAAGCTGAAGGATTATTACGGGAATACGTAAGAAACGAGATGATGCCGAAGTATAGTACTTTAATAAACGTGAAATCTGGAATTAAAATTTATGGTGCAAGAATTGAGAGCCACAACGCACATGAATATTCAATAAAAAGAAAAAGAAATAATAAGGCATTGTACTCTTATTAGAAAGTTATTGTTTTAATACACCAACGTCTTCATATGAATCACTCTCTCCGAATTAAAAGAATTTCTTGCAGAATTTCATGCGTAAAATACGTTAGAGAAAAGAATCGTGGTACGATACTTTTGTACTCCACTTGTACATTTTAGGGGTAGAGTTTTTTTTTTACGTCTCAAGTATACCATTTTGCAAAATATTATGGCCATTAACGCACTATTTGTAAAACATGACTCTTACGTGGTTAAATAAACGGTACACGTCTCATAAAAAGGGGCAAAATAGACTTTTATCAAGCTGCAATTTTGCTTGTAAAAAGATAGTATCTTCTGAAGTTAACTCGCGCTCATAAAAACCGTTCCAATGGCCCATTATACGTTCCGACATAAACATCTAGTATATTTCGTTATTATTTGCCCTTTAGTATTTTTTAGTTCCATACTTTGCGTCTTAGTAGAGGATATACGTCGTACGAAACATAAGAATTGAAATGGAGCGTTAAGGACAGCAAGGGCGAAACTAACACTTTCAAAAATATTAAGCCATCCCATAAATAATGTCGTTTGTTAGTTCCCTTGAAGAAGATTTTTTCAAGAAAAAATAAAAAAGTTTCCTGAAATATTGGAAAAATCATATAAAGGAATCTTCAATAAATCGACGATTAAAAGCAAATGTATTCATTAATAATTTACACGTAATATTAAGCGAAGCAGCGACATTATTTGTAGGACGAACTAATATTTTTTACTCTACTAAATTGATTTATGGCACTTAACATACATTCCTGTTAGTCTGGTTTGTGGATGTTGTCCTTCTCTTTCGCATAAATATTAAGTCTTTTTAGAAACAAAATTTATTAGGATGTTTACCGCGTTGGTAAAATAACAATACTAAAACATTCTAAGAATTGATAGAAGCAATAACTCCATAAGTCAACTATAGTAGAAGCTAAAGTCAGCTAATTTAGTAAATCAGATAAAGTATCATTAGGTACGAAGTAATAGGTGATAAGACTAACTAAAACTGCATTAAAGTCTTCAGTCCCAAAAGCACTGACGAAGCGGAACAGATATGCCATCAGGTCAAGGTGATCCTCGATCTTTCAATGGTAACTGAACTTTGCGGAGGCTGAACTTGCAGAACAAAATGTTACATAAAGTCATTCACTGAGCCAAAAATAGAAGCACGTAGCGAGGCAAGTCCAGTGGCAGAAATAATCGTTAAAATGAAAGGGGATGTCCCAAAATAGAATTAAATAGAAACTCCAACTTTGAACACAATATTAATAAATGCAGTACTTCGCTTTCATTCGTGATTGGTAATTTTCAAAAGCATAATTTAAAGAATAATTACTATTAGATTGTCCGGAAATAAATTGCGGTTTTTATGACTTCTTTACTTCCGATATTTTTCGTAGGCAAGTAAAAAGTGACTACTTACACTTAACATACGTTCAAGTTTTCGAACTATCGTATCCGAACAACTTTTGACAAACCTTTTATTTTTGTCATTGTCAATGGGAAAAGAACGTCTTTGATCTTCTTCGAGACTTTTATTACCGTTACGAAATTGTTGAAATCAATGTTGCACTGTACTTGCAGAAATTGTATCTTCACCAAATACATAATTGATATTTCGAGCAATTTCTACTGCTTTACGTTCCATTTTGAACACATGTAAAAGAAAATATTTCAATTCATTTCTTCTTTTGCTACTGTGTGCAATTTTATAGAGTAAACTAATAACAAATGAACTGCAAAAAGCAAAACTATTAAATGATAATTCGGCATCTACGCTCTAAAGTGGCATGCTGTATGATAAATATGAATTAAATATTTACGGTACACAGAGCTCTAAAAACGAAACTACAGAAAACCGCAATTTATTTCTGGACAACCTAATATTTAGTAAATATTAGATAGAAAATTTGTATAATCGTTAATTGTTATTTTTATTATTAATACTATCTAATATTATGAATGCATAAATTTCTTGAAGCGCTTCAAGTATTCTAGTTAACTCTGTCAACGAGATCAATATTTACGTATTGAAATACGTGTTTGTGTATATTTTTAAGTATGTCAGAAATCTAAAATGTGAGAATTCTAAGTCAATTTGGCACATCGAAACATTAGAGAATAGACACGATTTCGATTACCGCGAAAACAAATTGCGTAACAACAGACTATAACCGGAAAATTAACGTAAGAATTTTGCCAACAAACAGCTGCGCTAGCCTCACAATAGAATTATACCCCCATGTTCCTTTCAACGATCTTACAAATAAATATCTGTTACACTTATTATGAAGTTACTATTAAGCGAAAGTATTGAACCTCTGCGGCAATCTATAAAAAAAACAAAAAATTATACTAATAGCACCTTTCAATTACATCGATATATCAATTCAGCTAATTGTTTTTCTTGACTAACTGAACTTCCTGAGCAAAACCAGACTACAGCCACTGTTCCCAGAGAACCACAATTTCCAATGTTTGAATGGAGATTTCGGTTACCTTGCCTGAGTATGCTTTCGTAAATTCTGTAAGTGGTCTCGCAATCAGCTTCCCTCAAACTGGGATGTCTTGCACCTCCATCAAGACTCTGACTTCTATTTCGAAAATCTTCTTCCTTCTTCCTTGGAGGATCCTGGCATTCACTCTGACGTCTGATGTGCCCTAATCTTCTTCCAAAGTGTCGTATCATCTCCTGAATGCTGTAATGATGATGGTGATGATGCTTCTCCTGATCCCCGGTTGGACTAGGAGACGTGGGCGATGCTCGACCACTGCTCGTCTGATGCTGCGGGTGCTGATGATGAATATGATGAAGGGGATGATGGTGGTGGATCGATTGATGATTATGACTGCTTCCGTGAATCGTATGGTACACCGCATGATTGTGTACACCATGGTGATGAGACGAACTATGATTGGAAGAGTTCGATCCGTGAGAAGAGCCGTAAGACGTCGAGGAACCATAAGAATAGGTCGAGCTGACTGAACCACGGGATATTCGTCTTTGGATATTTTTATGGTTTAATAATTCCTGAAGGATCTTTGTATCGTGATGTCTGGCGTCTGTGCAGGCATTCTTTTCCTGTTGATGATGCACTGTTTTTGTGTCGCCGTTGTGGGAACCATGGTGGGAAAGCAAGTGGCTTATCCCGTACATCTCGATAAATAGAATGTTCCTGTTTTTAACTTGTAAAGAAAAAAAATTTGGAATAGTCTTGGAAGTATTATATTTTTCCTTCTTTTGGTAGAAATCTGGCAGGATCCGAACAGTCTTTTTTTTTAAATTTATAAGTTTCGATGTCTGCTGATCCTCAAGATCGTGTCGTTGTTAGCCGATATGATAGAGAAGACCCGGTTCCGGTGTAACTGTGAAAAATAATCAAATCCTATGGAAATGAAACAAATAAAACAGAACATTTCAGAGACACGTGGACGTGCATTGATTACTGTATGCATTTCACTGCAAGTTTTCATTTCCATATGTATACGCACACGTATATACAACAAAATTACAGATTTATCCAATATTATTATTTTAATAACCGAATATGGATATAACCACCGTGTTTTGCTCTCAAAACGATTGTACTCAAATCGTCTACAAGCAGGCGAATCAACGTCGTCCAATATGCTGCTCTTTAAAGATTAAATTCGTTTCGAAATTCCTAAATTTAGCGGAAGTTTAAACTCTTACTGCTGTCTTGCTGACGCAAACGAATCGCACGAAGTGTTTGCAACCCGTTTAAACTTCGTGCAAATGCATGTATAATGCGTTTGCAACTTCTACGCGATGAGATCAAACATTACGAATGTACGTGTAATAATCAGCGACTATATTCTTCCCCGCATTTACAATTTCACAAATCTTCAAACTTTGCCTGCTACTTTTGAAAGTTTCAATTTAAAGGAGATCATTTTAATATTTAAATTCGAATGTATAACGGAGAATGAATTTCTGGCAACATGAACGATCAAAACCGCGGTTACATATATAAACACAGAATTCGTGAAATAGCCACAATTCACCACGTGATATATGCCGCATTACATGCGTATCTGGCATGATCGCAGAATTACGAACACAGTTTCAATTGATATCCAGATTTTAAATGCCATCTGATAATCGTTTACGTTTAACTACAATTTGTAAGAATTGTAGCTAAATCTGATAGAAACGTCCCGTGAAAGAAATGCTTAGAAAACTATAAGGTGAATAAAATCTGTCATTTCATATGAAAAAATCTAATAGGTATATATCTCATTGCTGAACAGTTTCATGAATTCACCTCCGTAAAAGGTTTTCCATAAATGTTCATTTCTATAGATCAGGTATATCAGTGGCTATCGAAGTTTGAAATTGCTTAGCTAAACCAATATCGAAACTCCTAATGGTTCATTTCCTTCCGAGTCGAAGTTATCATTGCTACAAGCAGCAATTGATTTTATTTTAATAGATTTTAGTAGTAAAAGATTTCCGTAACACTTCCCTTAACATGTTCATAATAATAGAAGGAATGAGTTAACTTAGAGTTCTTTACTTTTTTATCGAACATTTTCACATTCCTTGTAACACAGAGTTTCAAACTTCTGATCATCGCATTATATTAAGTTATTGAGAAAGTTCGTGGCGATATTTAAGAAACCCAAAGCTACTACAAAGTAACGAGCATGTTTCGCGTTGTTGAATAATGTTGTATATAATATTCACTTGGATAGCAGATTTATTGATTTGACTGAAATTTGGATATATATCTTCGTAAGTCCTTTTCCTAAAAAAATCCTTTTCCTGAAGAAGAAAATTAATTTTTCCAAGCAATTCTTCTGTTCCTCTAATATATTTAACTTTTGACGATTAATCAAAATTTCTTTGTAAATAACTAAAATAACTAATCATTTACAAAATTCCAGTCAAGGTTTTAACAATCTTTCCCGATAGTCTAACGATTCGTAAAGTACTGTCCTCTTTAAAAAGTGGCGCAATTTTCAATTAATTCTGGATATGTCGAATCAAACACAGTACTTATTCGAATTAAAAATTTCACCGTTTGACGACAATTCGTAAAAAATAATGTAAATAATAAAATAAGAAAAAAGAATAATTCTCCAGTTCCACAATAATGCAACAGAATTTAATGCCGAGTCCGTAAAATACGCTACGAACTTTTCGACCAGCTCAATAATTCAGTTTGCTGTCATTATACTTTATTCGATTGCTGTAATTGCTTTCGAAGTAAATAAACACATCGAATAAACAATACTCACTCAGTCCCTCTAAATCAAGACTGGATATAACTGATACAATAGGAAGACACTATTCCATGTACGTACTTCAACTTCTTCCACTTACTATTCCGAGACTATTTAGTTCAATTAAAATCGGTCGTTAAGTATCTAACGATAGACTCGTTGAACTTTGTTACCGACTAAACTTTATCATCGATTGTCCAGGATTGAAACTGGAAACAAATCCAGCTGAAACAAGAGCAAACTAAAAGGAACACGATAAATAATTACACGGTCGAATGGAGAATTAAACGCATAAACAATGTATACGCATTGTTCGAACTATGCGTGTTATGATAGTTGAATTGAAGTGCTGAGTACATTCCCGAACGAGAGTTAAATTAGAATTCAGGAGGAAGCGTTTAACGCGCGGGAATGATTGTGAGATTAGAGGAAGTAGTCAGTGTCAGCGATTATTAAGTTGTTTCTGCGAGAACGATACCATCTTCCTATTATTGAAAACAAAAAAGAAATACCGCTCTGGATTATATTGGATTGGATTAATTGAAATCAATTTTCGGTAACATGGGGGATCAACATTATAATTTTAGCGTATTTGAAATAACGGAACAAAATTAAAGGGAATATTAATTTCTGTAATCGAAAATACCAAAAATACTGAAATATAAGAGTTAATATTCCTATAATCTAAAGTATCGGAAATGTCAAATCATTTAAAAAAAAAAGTAACGAATGTTAATTCCCACTGTTTGAAATACTATAGGTACTAAAATATGAGAGTGTTATTGCGAATTTTATTGCAGCTGCGCGGTACTTTCAGGATATAAAGAAAGGTATTATTAGTTATGATAATATTCCCGAGTAAAATATCCCTAAAAGCGAAAACGTGCGAAAATAAGCCAGTGAAACGGCCAATTATCATTCTACGTAAAATACAGAGCGCTCTACTTTTGCATGTGAATGCAAACGCATTTAAGGTTAAACTCATGAATATTTTTCTTTAATTCTACTATATATGTGTACCATAAAATATATTAAATACTCTTTTAATTAATGCAATAGGGTCTAAAATGTTTCTCAAAATGATTATATATTGTCTTGAAGACAGGTTTACGAGTGCAATCAATTTTCTTTGGTTTCGTTCCATCGTTTATGCTTCTTAAGTTCCGGCATTATCAGGAAGTAGAAATCGTGGCACCAGACTTCCGGCTATATACTTGGTAATGTCCCGATTTTGACAACGGAGTCGTCGATGTCGCAAATTTCGGGGTCGTGGCAGAGAAACTGGGTCATATCGATTGACTGTCTCCCCATTCTGGAGGAGTGCACGCTCAAAGGAATTATTATAGCCCTCTCTTTCTTTCCCTCTTTTGTTCAACGAGATGAAGAGAAAAATTGGTAGCCACGACTGAGACAAGAAACGCATTGTCAGAGACAATACCAAAAGCTAAGTTCGCAATGGAATCTCTTATCCTCGCGATCTTCCTTTCATTCTATTATAGTCTGATTCTTTTTTATTAGAAAATTAAAATAATTATGTGCTCGATAAAATTTCATACTTTTACAGCAACCAAATGTTCCGTTAAAAATTGCTATCCCCTTTTTAAATATATAATCGTACTAAAAGATAGCAGAAATATCTAGGTATTAGATACTCCAGATTATATTCGATATTAGATACCCTTTTATTCGATAATTCTGTTACCTATTGTAATTCTAGTTTACTTAATTATTTTCAATACTATTCAAAAATTTTGCCAGGAGTGTATTTCGCGACTTATGAGTTCTGATAAAGCTTGATAAACGCAACGTCATATAATTACACGAGAATAATAAATTGCGGTGACGTCTGCAAGATCATTGTTTTTCCAATCACGCATGGCTCTTATAACGGAAACCATCGTCAGCACAGTACTCGCGAACAAATACATGCTGAAAGAATAAACGTCGTCTAAACCACACGATAATGGGGACTCCAGAGGAAGGAAAAAAGAATTTTATGAACGATTATTTATCATCGGAAAAATAAATATACTAACATTCATGTACAGTAATCGAAATAATACTAAATTGAAACCTGTAAGCTCACAAATTTAATGAACATCCGATAAGTATCCGAATTTTAATTAAATTAAATATTTCATATTTTTAAAACAGTTCCATTTTTTGTTAAAAATGCTTGGATATTACTGGTTTATGTAACTTAGCATAAAAATGGAATTTCTTATGCGTAGGGGTGACGTACTTATCGTGTTTTTCGCAGTCAGAACTCGTACCTACGTACTTCTCCCAGTAGGGAATTTATACTACGTTCTTCGTAAGGGTTCCCCTTGGATCGATGGGAACACTCCAGTTTCGGCGCAATTTCGATGGGGTTTACGCGTCAAAGGCGATAGCCCTTCCAGACTTATTACCCCAGAAACCCAAGTCACCCGAGGGTAAACTAACTTTTACCAGCTAACCTCGGAAGATAGAAAAAACCTAATGCATCTTACAGGGAGTCGTGCTAAAAATACGGCGCAAAGAATAGAAAATCTATTATTACAAAATACATTACATAAGAAGGATTATGTATGTTAAGTTAAAAAAACAGAAACTCTCAATGAGTATAGCGAACGACTGAAACGCGTTATAGCTACGGTGACCCCATTGCAAGAGGAAAAACGAAGAAGAACAAATCTAGGTATTAAACTACTATATCAACACAAATTTTTTTAAGTTTTTCAACTCTTTCTGTATACATATAAGAATATGAATACATTTGCATTATTATTGCTTCAATATCAATTGGCAGACATTCTACACCAATACAAATGCAATTGTTGCATATGTGGGCAGCATAGTTAATGCCAATTAATTTATTGTCATACATACTTTAAATTTTATGGAAAACATTGTTTCTGCCTTTTCTTCGAGTACCACCGAAATTGCAATTAGTGTTATCAGCATATAAAACGAATAGTTTTTTTTTACTAGAGTCATATTTGTTTAACGATTTCCTGATACACTCTGTTAAAGTATCTGAATTTTTACATGATAATTGTTTTATAGAATAAAATAGAACAAAATAGAGTAAAATAGGAAAATTACTTTTAAAAAAAGGACAAAACTTAGTTTTGAAGAAGTAAATAAATCCAACGGACAGTAACTTGAAAAAAGGACTATCCTCTGATATAAAGAACGAATGGTCACCGTAGTTATAACTTTAAAGAAACAGTCACAACAAAAAATTTCACATTCTGACTGTTTTAAAACAGTCGCAACGTTTCTAACGTATCAAATTTGGATTAAATTCAACAAGATTCGAGTTAAGTTTGAATTACATGACATTTAAGAGTAACTACAGTATAGCATTTCCCTCCGTGACTGCTGTTTCTCTCAAGCCACAAACGCATTCTGATTATTTACATATTTCATTCATTAGACGCATTCGACCACTAAGGATTAACGCATACCAAAACTGTGCACTTATTTTGAATTATAATGTTAACCCTTTGCACTCTGTCGGCGCCTCTACGGCGACACACATAAATTTTCTCGTAATTCAAGATTTAAGATTTTAGTTCATTTCTAATAACTCAATTTCTATTTCTTTCGAAACAAAGCAAATTAAAGATTACTCTTCCCATTTCCGAAGTACAGAATAACGCTAAATTCTCATACGAGCCAGAAAAAGAGTATTCGAGTTACCGGTAGATTATATTATTAAAATAGTTTTGGGAGTGCAAAGGGTTAATGTGTATCTGGATCATGCAAAATGCATATCACAATTAAAAGAATAACAATTCTTGTAAAAGTAGACTAAACTTAAATATACGCGAGATACGGAAGTATTTCATTAAGATAATTCAATGAAATTGATATAATTGTATCCAACTGTGAGCATTATTATTATAAATGAACAAACGTGTATCAGATGCTAAAATATAAAATTCACTGCTCAAAACAAACAAGGAGTCACATCTTTGAGCTATTTTATTAATTCGATCAATTTTAAACAAAGAAGATGGGCTTGATAGACTGACGTGCGATTCATACGATATTAGGAAAACAATTAAAACCACGGTTGAAGTGACAGTGAAACACAACAGCTGCAATATTATTTTGAGCAGTATATAATGAATCTTTCATAGTACGTACTGTTTATTTCTACAAACAAGGAAGGTATTTAACAGTAAAATAAATATTCTATTCTTTAAATTATTTTCCAACTACATTACAGATTGAGGAGCTTTCTCGAAAAGTAACCCATCAAATAAAATGGTGAATTGAGTAAATTGCGGCGGAAATTCACATATTAGGCGAGTCAACAATAAATACTGCCATAATCTTAATTGGTGCAATACTAAAACGAAACTTGGGGGGAATGTTAACTGTGAGAATATGGCGTTTAATTAACCCTTAACTGTCGACATTGAGCTTGACAGATTACACAAGATACGTTTACATTTTTGGAACAAATTCTGTTCCTTTATTTGTCGTTTTTGAAGTTTTCGTTATATAATCATGAAATTTGTTTTAATACAAATTTGAAACACACGCTATTTTAGCTTTCCATATAACAATTAACGTCATATTAATTTCATAGATAGTTAATAGCAATAGATTTCAATCGGACTCTGACAGACTTCACGTCCGTATCAATGTAAAAAATTTGGTGTTAGTAGTTAAGGGTTAAAGACGATATACTGAAAAAGAGCCTGCAGATATATATGGGCCTTTCTTTTCAGAAAACAACTCAATTATCAGTTGTGAAAGATAAAATTTCTAGAGTAAAACGCAATTTAGTTTATAGTATGATAGCCTATGAAGTGTTCATAAAGGTCAAATGTGAAATAAGAGCGACGTGAAAAATTATATCAAAGGATCTATAAATACCTTCTAATGTCAATTTACATGTGGTTAGAGAACAGTTCTAAGCGTATTCTCTCGGTTTGGAGCGCGGAAGTTCACCAAATCGACCTTTAAAATGTCAAACACAATGTGGTTATGCTGTGAAACATTATCGGTGCAAAGCAAATACAGCTCCTCTGTAACATGTACACACCAATTAGATACATGTGCGTCTCGATCCGACTGAAAATCACATTCAATCCGTTCCAGTCCTGTCCACGCTACGGGAATATCAATATTTCGCCGAGAGCCGATCGAAATGAAGTTACTGCATTTAACAACAGTCGCTTCCACAGCGACGACTATGTACATCAAACACGGTGGATGCAAAATGTAATTGCATTTGGAAACATATTTAGACCGACGTTTTATACAGCATCGGTAAAATATTCTAACTGATTTTGATTTTTGAAGTATTTTATACGTAATGAGATTTCTTTATGAGAAGCTGGTATATTTTTGATATTCGGATTAAAAGTTTTGAATCTTTTCTTGGTTAAAATTAGTGAATGCATATGTTTTAATGGGTTCGATCACAAATTAATTATCTCACTAAAAATAATTTATCTAATCAATCAGACAGTCACTACTGCTTTACAGTTTTTTATCCATCATTTTGGTAGGATCTATTATGAAACACGTACCCAAGTTTTCTTCGAAGAATAAACACACGTTTTTTATCCAATCTATTGAACGTCAGGAGTTTTGTACTTTGGTACGCATGAATTTTTGTACTTTTAATCGTTCAAATCGGTTATCTAAAATCGTAAATAAATACTGCGACACAACGAACTTCTTTTTCCCAATTGAATCATTTAAACGTCTGACTCGAAGTGTTTTAAATAATTCATAAATGTTTGCCACTATCTACTATCGTTACAAGTTATTTGTAATTTCTCATTATTTAATTTTGACACCCTATTTCATTTTATTCTTATAATATTGTAATGTTTGACCGCATCCAGTATACTACGAGTTACTTAACCCATAAAATAAATAGATCTAAATCTAATCTAACACCCATGATAGCTTTGCACTCATCCAATATCGCTTCAACGATTTTGTAATAATTTCTAAAAGTGTATTTTTAAAATTAGTTTTATTCCTTTATTCTTCATAACCGGATTATAATACGTACTTCTTTGAAAAATGGTATATAAGTGAATAATAGTGTGTATGTGTACATGTGCCAAAGGACAAATGAATATAAACGTAACGCAATTTAATACGTGTTACTACCTATGTATTTCTCTTTCGTTTCCCTATCATTTTTCATTCTTTCGTTTACCTGCGCTACCATGATGTGACTGCGTTTCTATTTCGGGAGCTCGAATACGTTCGACGCGTCACGATACGTCGTTCTGAAAGATGCGATTTAAACGTTCCTCCCTCGTGCCTTCAGCTGTTTATTAGTGAAAACACGGCAGAGCTACTAACTCGAAGAAACTAAGAAGGCTGGAGATAAGTATGCGCTTATCGATTGTCGCAAGTGTTATTTTGCATGAACAAATAACGAAATTAACGCAAAGGAGTCACATTTAGAAGCTACAACGTGTTGCCTTCGAAATATGTTTAAAAAAGCGAATCTGTCGTCATTTTTCTACTTTCACTCGTAGTCGAAGGAAAAAAAAAGGTTAACCAGATTTCAAGTGTAAGCTGTAAAAATGTGAACATGGTTAAAAAAGATACTTTGAGTCATAAACGTTTAAGAGTTGGGTAAACGTGCGAACACTGCTTACATAAATCGTGTATCGATGAGCGAATAAACAGGAAAGCGATACTAGAGGACGTGTGTTGATTCGTGAACATGTTTAGTTCGCTTTTGCCTGACATCGGATGCGCATTTGGTTATCAATGGGCTGTTTGTACCTATGCAAATGTTTCCATGTGTACATTATTTTTGTTTAATAAATGATAAATGTGGTTAAATTGAATGCAATTTAAGTTACTATTAGTTTGCGTAAAATACGGCCATTTTTCCTTGATTAAATTCGAACTATTATTCAAATATAGGTATACTCGTAATGTTTGTCTCAAAAACAGTATGTTGAAAATGTAGAAGGTTTTATTATTTATTCATTTTTCAATTGTTCGCAAGGTGATCTGCTTTAGCCAAGTAATATATTTCAGAAGAGACAGAAAAAACTTGAACACGACAAAATTAAAAGAGAACAAGATGCGTGTTTAAAAACCGAAGCTAAAGATTGGTGTAGGCGTCAAGGCCACTTTAATGTCAATTACACATTTTTATACGACTTCGACTATATTTCTTGTCATGATATCAAAAATATGTGTATAATTTCATTTAACAAGATATTATAAAAATGTTACAATGTATCTCAAGGTTTTGTATATTGGACCATTATCCCATGGCAGGACAAAATATAAAGATATTAATTATACCAAATCATATATGTACGTGTAAAAGAAGGAACAATGGAAAACATTACGACATGTAACGTATAGCAATTAGGGATAGTTAAGAAAACAAATTTAAAAATATTTTCTCGTAAAAAATAATGTATTCTAACATTAACATAGGCGCCTTTTTTTACTTGTCTCTGACCAATAAAACTCTGCATAAACAATATGCAAATTGCGTGATACACGCGGACACAGTATACAATGTGATCAGCAATGTGAAACAGCTCATAATAGAATTTAACTAAGTTTTCTTGTTTGATTTTTAAATTATATTAACCTACACGTCTGTTTCTTAAATTTCATTCAGATTACATACCACTGTACTGCAGTGTCTGCATATTATATTTCTTCGCAGTGCAAAGCAGCACACTTATAGCAATTATGAATCCCTACTTTTTGAATTAAGCTAAAAGACTATAATCTGTAAACTCTTCCATCGGATCATTAAACTATAACCATCCTAACCACTATAACCAATCATCAAACTCCGAAACTATCTATGATAGTAAATCTAATGAAACACATTTCAATAGAGCAATTTAATTCACACTCAATTACCATTGATTAAAATTTAATCCTGTATTGACACAGCAAGATTTTGCATGACCTCAACAAGGTACTAATTTTTATTACTAAAGCGCAAAATAATTGCAAATATAAAACTACTTTCACATCTTTTTAAATATCTAATTTTATAGCTCCAAATGTATGTCAATAAATTTTTGCACAACTTTAAACAATTTTTAATATTAATCGCTTAATATGATTTGACCCCTTGCCTTAATATTTTCTTAATGACTACACCTATTTATTCATTTAATATTGAATTAAAATGAAATATTTAAGTAGTTTATTATGAAATATTAGAAGTAGTTTATATTTGATGAATCTTAAATGTACAGCTTGACTCCATAATTAAAGTTGAACTTCAAATTTGTAGTGAATGTAGTGTGTTTCTATTGTATTTAAGCTTACTCCGAATCATACTCGTTATTGTAAAACAAGGGATTAAATATGAAAAAGTTACACCTAATCTGAAAGACCCAACTCTAACATTTGATAGTCGTTAAAGATGTTGTGCAAGTACAGGCTTAGTTAATCATCATACATATTATTAAAAGTAAAAGTAAGAATGCTCATGTTAGGCCATTGTGCAATTTCTATTTTCTTATTCATTAGGTAACGTTTCGCTCTTTCCATCAATTAATAAGTCGACTGTTAGTAAATAACAACACTGCAGTTCCCTCGTGAAAAGCAGTCTTTTCAAGCGTATCGTCGGACGGGAACATTCCCTCGAACAAACGAAAGCACGAATGCGTCTCGGAATTCCACTGGGAACGGACAAGAGCCGTCTACGGGAAGAGCATGTCTTCATCTCCATTCAACATTGAAGCACATGGAATGGATAACTCACAATGAAGCACGGAAAATGCATATTCAGAATCGTATTTTTTCCCTCGTGTATTATTCAAGTACTATTCGGTTATAAAATCGGCGAAGAGAAATAAAGAAAAAGAGACTAAAAAAAGAAACACGCAAACAAGAATAAGAAATAGAGTATAAATAGCTGAGAAATATGAAAATACTGTGACCGAGTTTTTTTTTGTAAACGAAGTCCATTTCGAGGCCAAATAGGTCGAAATCAATAAGTTATACTACTATATGACTATGAACAACAACACAACACTCTTGAATACATTTATTCGTTTTACTGTTTCAAGATCATAGCCACACATTGATCTTTACGTAACGGCAAGGAAACTTTCAAAACACGATCATAAATTATCTCATGTAAAACATACAACAAGAAAGATTATATAAAAAAAAAAAGAAAAAAAGAACGAAAATTGGGGAAGGGGAAAAAGGTACAAACGTACTGTGTGAAGATTTACGGGTCGTTGATACTGGAAATCGTAACCGGGTCTCTCTGGCATTACGTCACACTCCCAACATGCACTTTAATGCATAAGGCAGCACCACGACACACCAAGAAGGAGAAAATCGATTAAAACGATAACTATGTCCGCTGCAAACGTCTAGGCTCTAAATGCTAGATCTTCTTTTGGACAATGCGCAAGGCATCTTTAAAAAGCTTGATATTTCACAGCAGTGACGTATCTACGTATCTTGAATCCTAAATATTGAAGTACTGATAAATTTGGGCATATCATATCTTCCCATAACCTATTAAACCATTACAATTTTAAAGTTATCTGTCACGTATTACGTAACATATAATGGTATAGTCATATTAATATATTGCGTGCTCTACTTAAAACAGTTAAACAGTTATTTTCGTTCCTTACGAGAACATAAAAAATATGTCATATCTGATTTTGAATGAATATAAAAGAAATCTGAACTGCGAAGCATCTTTCTTCCAAAGTTAATTCTAAGGTATATAATATAAAAAAACAATTAGATGATTCATTTTAGATTTTAGGTAAAATGCATACGTGTAATAGAAGAGTTCAAGTATTAAGCGCACAAATTAATTCGCGTGCCCTTTCGCAACATTCCATATTTATCTACACAAATGTCTAATAAAATTTCAATATTCAAAATAACTTCAATTATCTTGTATAACTTCACATTTATTGAGCAATTGAATGAATATTCTGTTGCAAGGAATGGCATTTTCAAATTGATAGAGTAGCGAAAAGTTTAAAAATAAAGTCACAGAATTAAACTGTAACTTAATAACAGTTTCGAGTGACATTTCAATTACAATATCACCTAGAATGTTATATATCTCTCTAACAATAATAAAGTTACATTTTTTGCATGAATAATGCATACGTTACCCGTCGCATTAACTGCAATGACGCGATACGATATACAATGACCGCTCGAAGTTCCAATTCTTTTTCTTTTTTTAATTCATACTTGAAAACCTGATATCGTAGTACCGGTAACCCATTCGAAGATACATATTACATCACGAAGATCTTGGAGACGTGGATTAAGGAGCACAGGTGAGATTCCTCGCAACGAAATCTAATTCGATTTAAGAAAAGGGAAGCCAAGAACCATGTATAATACTTGTTTCGAAAGATAATAGTATAACTAATAAGATAGAACATTAACAAGATTTCGAAAGATTTGGTGACACTGAAACTACGCAATATACTGTCATTATATTCCAGTTTAGTAAAAGGTCAATAAAGTCTACCCGCATTTCCTGAACAGTTTCTATTAAGACACAGAATTTAAACATGAACTGAGTTAAGCCTGATTTAGATCAATGTAATTTGACAGTATCGTAATATAAACTAAATCTTTCCCAGGACTATGCTAACTAATCCTTTTATTTATTTATTTATGTTTTTATTGCGTGCATAATTATAGTTATGACCTTACTTTGTAAGGTAAAAGCTTACTTTAGTGACTTTGGCTTAAATTTAATTTGCAATTATTGTTCAGACAAAAGTTGTTCAGAATCTCATTCTCTATAATATACTTTGAGATCATCGGGATTGTGTATTCTGCAGTTCTTTTAAATTTTCCGTGTTTTGCCAAAAACTAACAAAGGCATATTACTTTTTCAAGCTCCCCCGATCTATATTTCTTTTTAATGCTAAAATACAGCCAGTATTAAAAAAAAAAAAACGGAAAAGAATAAGCTGATTTAAGACAAAGTCATTAAGTAAACTTTTACCCTCCGCAAATGTAAATCATTTTTGTCCAGGCCACTTTCACAAGCTGCTTTACTTTATACAGCTACTTTAAGCTATATACTTGCAGTAATAATGTATTTAAACAACTTATTTTTCAAATCTGTTATTTTAATCTGTATGTAGAATGTTTGAAGGAGATACATAAATGTTATCAGATCACATTTAAGGATAAGAACCATTTCACATTGGCCGACTTTCACCACCCGGTTTACATAATCCGGCTGAAAATGAATATTGCGATCCCTGTTGTTTTAGTTAAAAAGAATGAAAGCAGGTACGTGACACTTCATTTATTTTCAAAAACCATGTGAAACTGTGAAAGGACTCTAAGGATTAAAATACACATTTTTACGTGTAAGGGAGAGAAGCGACTTTAGGTTATAATAACCTAAGCCGCAATTAATAAACTCTCTATTAATAACGTTCCGTCTATTCTCACGACCTACGCCCTAATGCAAAATAGTAAACACGGATACGAAAATTCCATTTATGAGAAGCTAATCACAAACTAGGCTAATGTCTATTTTCTGCATTTAATTTAACCTTTTGATACCGAGTTAGCAGTTAGTATAGACTACGAATTTTATACTACGCTTTTTAATTTCGTAAGATTATTGATATATATTTCCACTGCATGCATTCCTTTTCCTACAAACTATTAACCCTTTTTGGAATTGTAGAAGTTGCAGTGACAACTTTAAACTTTAATATACGTTGATATAATTATTGGAAAATTTACATAATCTTCTACTATGTAAACAACTTTTTATATGTTGTAAGACAAACTGGTTTACCCTTATCAATTCAATAATGTAATTAAAATAAAACTGAACTATCTAACTAAAATTGCAAATTCGAAGAAGGATTAAATAAATATTTGTATCTTAAAAGATTCCTTTGAGTCTTTTACCAGTTATGTAATGAAAATAACTGCATCACCACCCTTATCTCGTTCCTTAACCCTTATAATATTGATTAAAATGACGACGTGCTGCAATTGAAAATGGGTCTAACAATAAGTGGTATCAAACTTAGAAAAGAAACGTAACTATAGAAAATTCTATGCGTTTTCATAACAAATACGGAAAGCATAAATACACCTAAAACCCATCTAGTATCTAAAGTTAAAAAGAAAAAGTTAACCAGTGTTATCCTTACTTTACGAATCCTGGTTCAGCTCAGTTCTACGTGTTTTCGCTCGAATTTAGTCATTCCTGCCACCCTTACTCTTAATCTTTCCCAAATCCTTAAAATCCTGGAGATTCTCCGTCAGAAGGAGACTAGTTCCGAACGTAAAACCGTACTAACTATTCTATCGAATAGAATTACGGCGAGTAAACCACAAAATTCTGCAGAAGTCTGAATCCTTACTTTCGTGTAACACACGCATTCTAATTAATTAATTTTCCCACATTTGAAACAAATGTAAGTGTTGTATATACATATGTTTTTGATAGCTAAGGAATTGAAAAAAAGAAGAGGCGTAAAAGCTGTAACAGAAGTGAGTATAAAACAACGGAGAACGAGCGAAACGTAAACACACTATATAATTTTATCTTACGATGAGAGCCTATAAACAAGTGTTTTAATGATTTGCCTCCTCCCAAAACACGTTTCCGGTTTCAAACATCGATACCATCGACATGTGGATCTCAAAACCGGTTCTTCAAGGTCGATGAAGACCCGCCTGCACTTCTAGAACCAGCTGTCGTAAAGCGTTTACTATACTACTCAAGAAGTACATACTTCGACAACCGACCTAGATATAAGAATCTAAAGCCTGTAAATAGTGTTCGACAAATAATCAGGAATACTATCTGAAACTGATTATTACATCACAGTTTTTTTGAATAGAAAATTTGTATTATGAATGTAAACTTAAATTTTATGGTGGGCTGAAAAAAAGATTTCTTAAGATGTTAGTTAATTTAATTCACGATCGAGGTTGGTTAAGTTATTATTGGTTTATTGCATATTATTATAGATAATTTAAGTACGATATGGCGCATAGAAAATAATTGATAATGAATATCTTTATGCGATAATAAATTGTTAGTACGGTAAATACTACTAATAAATTTATTAAATATCGCAGTAACTTATATATACATCTACGAATTAAGGAATTATTGACATTACCGAACAAAAATTCATTTTACTGTGAATTTACGCTACGAAGAGCGAGCAGCGGAAATTCATTTATTCACGACTCCTACCATTGTGCTATTGTATTAATACGGGTTGTATTAATTGAACACTGGTATTAATAAAGTAAGATATCGCTAATATTTGCAAATTCGACAAATAACGTTTCAACAACGGACTCAGTCCTCTCAAAAAAGCATCATATATATATATATATATATATATATATATATATATATATATATAAAATTTTACGATATTTGTAACTGATACTTTTATATATAAAATCATTCCTTTCATAATTCTACTTATCTTCTACCCGTTGTATGCAAATAAAATTGATTACAATCTTGAAATTATTATATAATGTAATATTTTACATTTTAATTTAATTCAATTCAATTTAATTGAACTTTATCATTAATTTTACACCGAACAAACCCTTTGAATACATTGTATAAACGACATATATATTCAATACTATAACGGGTACATTTCTAGGATAAAATTATAATTTATAATAACTTTAAAGGAACAATTATGTACCGAATAACTTTCTCAATATTTCCTTTATTTGTTGAAAAATAGTGTACTTTCCTTAAATAATTACGTTAAAGTTGTAATATGCTTTTAACCATTTATGTCATTTATTAAATATTTTTCTATTTACTCTGTACTATTGCGAGTTTTCTTTACCTCGTAACGTAATTACAAACAGAAATCCGTTTATGGTTAACTGCGCCGCAATATCAACGGGAATAAAAGCACGAGGAAAGGGAAGAACGTGAGAAAAGGGTCCTGGTTTAGAAGGGATCTTATATCGTGTGACCTTGTCCTATCCTTGAAGCACTACTGTCGGGTTTTGAAGAGTTGGCAGAATCAAGGAATGCGGCTCCTATTGGTTGAATTTTACACACTACATTTGCAGCACACTTCTCACACAGGGATAAACCAGTATCGCCACTCGTTTGATAAGTGTTATCTGCAAGCAGTAGTGTGAGTATGTTCCCACCCTTCCCTATGCTCTCATCTTTGCTCAAAAAGTGCCAACTCCTGAACTCTACCAGCTGCAAGTCTGCATATGTAATTCAAGGCGATTGTTCCTTAGAGCACATGCGAGATGATTCTGGAACTCGTACGCTGAGATCCTGAGAATTGCTTGTTTCTTAACGAGACCACTTTTTGTGTAATACAACTCCTTTTGACCCAGTAAAAGACTCTTTGTGAGCTTCACAATTAAATTGGAAAAATATCTGAAATGGTTTTCGCATAAAGTAGATATAACAGAATTTTTCAGTTCATTTTTTGAGCTAAATTGTGTATAATTTTGTTGAGTTTCTCGTTAAGAGCAATGAATATAAAAAAATCAGAGAAGCTAATCTGACGAGTCTTATCTTTCGAATTTTCAAGCTTTCAAATGCTAAGTTTTGAATCTCCGCTCCACTGATTTTTTCGATTTCGATTAGATTTTCACTTACACAACAGTTGCATTCTTTTGATTGCTAAAATGACTGTAAAAAATTGTCGAAAACTAAGTTAAATACTTATTATTGTAATTTTTACCAGTTTTATAAAAAAACTCTAGTATTTTTTAATGTAATAATAATACTGAATATAAATGACAAATTTTTATAGGTAATATGAATGTCGCTCATATATAAATTTCGTAGTGTAGCATGAATTATTGCTTGCAATATTATTAATAAGTCATTGAATTTAGGTTAAACCCAGACTGTTAGTAATGTTGAGAAACTGTGAGAACTTTGGAATTGGCAGAATATCAACGTTCGGTTAATTAGGCCCATAATTCAAAGGAAACGTTTATGTAACGGCGTAGAAAATACGGATCATTGATAACTTGCGAATAAAACAGAAAATTACATTTCTGTAAACGTGTTTTAGCGTCTTACACTGTCTACATTTAGATTTTGGTATGTAATTGTTTTAAATGTTTTCATTAACAAGTTCGCTATCGGTATAGCTGTTATAGCGCATCATTAAGTCCCACGGAAAATTTATACATTTTAGTTATTGCAAATAAGTTATTCAAGTGGAAATAAACAAAAACTAGTAAATTTTAGCATTCGGTTTTCAAAATAGATTTAAAAATTCAATGCGCATCATCGTTGACGCACATGGCAGCGAAAGTCTTAATGAAAGGATAAATAAAATTTTTGTGCTCAAAGATGTACGAAACTGTAACTTCTAATGAGGAGAAATTCTATCTGTATTTGCTTATTTTCGTTAAATGCTTATCTAAATACATTCACTGAATTTTCAAAATTTGCTCTGTTTACAACAATTACGATGTTTTGGTCGACAGAAAAGAGAAACTTATTCAAACAATGGCTCTAACAAGAAGAAATTCTTTTTCCAAATATCCACGGATTCTATGCATAAAAACAGAGCTCTATTTTTCCCCCCTAATGAAAATAGATTTCAAATACAGGAAGTATTAGTATATTATTCGTAATTACGAAAAATTGTTAAAAAAATTATAGATTCTAAAGAGATGATGGATTCTAGATGGATTTGAAAATTAAAGATTTTACAGCAACAACAAGATATTTATCTACACAATTTTAAATAATTACAGTAGAATTTTGTTTATTAAATTATGAAATAATCTAAAAGTTCATCTGCTTGATCGTCGCTACACCAGAAACTGCAAAACGATTTTTACATTTATTTTTCGCCCATTTTCCTTCATTCAATAATACTTATAAATTATGGAAATGTCCCTTTTTAGAAGCAATACCTCCAAATTCAAAAATATAAAAATTGGTATTCGAGAGTTTGTATACGCAATAGCATCGAATCAACATGCAATTCGTGTATTCTTAAAGCACTCGATTCTACGTAAAATAATATACATTTATAAGTAGTTTCGCGTAATCACTCGCATTCACTAGTACAAAACTGAATTCCCACAAATCTCTATAACCGACCTACATTTTAAACGAAACTTTTCTCACGTACAAAGAAATTATTATTGAAAATAACAAAAGGCACAAGTTAAAAAACAAGGCAGACAATCACGGGTACTATTAGGTAGCGAAAAAAGTTTATACGGACTTATACTACAAAATTCAAGTAACCTGAAATTCCTCTAACTATAGTTGTACTTAACAAAGTAAAAATGTTGTTATTAATGCACTTATTAAATTATTTTTGCGAAATGCTATAAAAAAAATTCAATGTAAAGATATTTTTGATAAGAAAACCGCAGAAGTTTTTTTTAGTACTTAACGACAAACACATTTTTCGAGCAGGCTTGCTACTCGAACACCATTACAGAAAAGATTCGACGTGAAACTAATATCAACTAGGTCAGTAATCTAACTCCATAAAAACCTGCAACTCTGTATACTTTAACAATTAAACTAGAATTATATACATACTAATTCTGAACAAATATTAATGTTAATCTACTACTAATTAATCTTTAACATTTTTTTCTTGTTTGGAAGTTACGTTTTTTCATCTTTACGAAAAAAATCTTAGATAAGTAAATTTTTGTACACAACTTTTAAGGTCCTTATCACGAGGATAACTTTGATACAATTTTTAATAAACCGAGTATTTGTAATTGGTTTAGACCGAATATTTCATATATTTAAATTAAACTCTATCAAAACACTTAGACGTGGAAATTTCGAACAATGCAATCAATGCAATAAACATCAATTTTATTTGCATGTAAATACTTAGAATTACCCAAGTAATCGACACAAATTTTAAGCAATATTAAAATCAACCAATTCCAATATCTAACATTATATGAAAAAGTCATGATATATTAAAATTTAAAGTTGATATTCTTTCCTTTCTTTGAATTTGACTGATGATGAATTTGATTGATTGATTCTTTATATTTTATCTAGGTACATACAGTCGATCACGAAAGTCTACATACATATTTTAAAATCAAATATTTCTATATTTTCTGATATATTTTAAAATAATAAAAGTTGTGCAAAAATTCATGAAACATAAAATTACAAATGAGAATGGCTTTTAAATGACGTTTCGTAAAGTGAGCATTATTGATTGCATGAACACAATTGCTTCTAAAATTGTACAAGATGTAATTGTATTTAGACTAAACAAATTAGAGGCAGCCACAAATGTACCAGATGATATAATAAAGTATAAATATAGTTATAACAATAAGTTTTGTATACATAAATACGTGTACGTAGACTTTCGTGAAATTGTATTTTTGGTTTATGTATATTTTGTCGTAAACAAATAGGAAAAACATTACCATTTCATGACAATCTGTCTAGTTTTAATTAATAAATAAATTGCTATTGTTAAAATGATCGAGACTCTTCTATGTTTTAAATAGTTAAAATTTGGAAATGTAGATAGACTTCTGCGACTGACTGTATACCACATGATTCACAATGGTACCCTATAGAACACGATACAAAAAAAGGAGAAAAATAAAATAAATATCTCTTGTAATTTCAAAGAGCGAAACTCAAGAAACAAAGCTTCGAAGCTCTCGAAGAAGAAAGTTGTGATTTAAACGGAAACTACGTATTTTAGTTCTTTACATGCTGTAACATCAAGACTAGCTTCCAACCCTCGACCAATCACACGACCTTCAAACACACATAGGTGAATTCAAATAAAAAAAATGTCATTATCAGCACTGCTGATAAATACGAAATTTGTAAATGTTACTATTTCGTGATCAACACCTGACACATCCATTTTTCAATCGATTCATGTGATTGATACGAATCAAATTCTCCTTGAGTGAGGTAAATAAATGCAAAAGAATGTTTTATAGCACACCGAGTTAAATCCGTGACCCGACGGAGACGATAAATTCTTCAGGATTGCTAGTTCCTTTTTTGTTGCTTACTTATTCTCGTATGGCCACACATGTGACGGAATGACTGAAAGAGAACACGAGGGAAAAAAGAAAAATATGAAGTATCTGGAATATGTAACGTTAATACATATAACACACCATTACTACCGATCACACTATTCGTCAAGAATTTCGGAACGTAGCCTCGTGATGACTCAATTACTGCAGAAAATAAAAAGCCGAGGCAGAATTACGAAAGAATAAATTACACCAAACGCTACACATTATCATTATGATAAATGGCAAAGGAGAACAATTTGGAATTTAGATTTACATTGAATCTCATAACCAGGTTAAACTTTTGAATTTTAAAACTTTTACGAGGTTAATTCAATGCAACCTATGGTTATAGTCAGTTATTCTAAATTCTGATGTAAGACAGAGGAGTTATATTAGCTACCTAAATAATATTAAATAAAACAATATTGGATACCTGCATTATTGACAGAAAATTTATAAATGCTCATTTGTGCCTCGTTTTATATGATATGCTATTAATTAAAAGAAGTACAATTCAGTGGATTCGATTTTACCACCATTTGCGTTAATTACTCGCTTTTAATAACAAATTTATGCAACAGAGTGAATCCAAATAAAATATCAGCTAACTCACTGATAGAACATGTATCAAGTATACGTATATACTGTTACGAATATTTGTAGAATGATTCGAATAAAAATGTGAACAAAACGGGACTACAAAATCAATGCGATTTATTTGCAAAATGCTAAGAATTTTGTAATATCAATGAAACCGCAAAAATATAATTTCTACTTCAAAATAACCGAATAACTTCATTTATAATACTAAATGTTGCATTATTTGTAGCTATTAATTAAAAATTTGATTTATATGTTAAAACAAAAACACATCACTTTACGCGTTGACTACTTTGTTGGAAACTTTACCTAAAGTGCTGCAATATTTACGAGTTTTATAAAAATATGCATCTTTAGAAATAAAGTAAAATAATGCAACTTGTGCAACACAATATTATTATTCAAAAATTATTTCTGGGCGTGCAAAATATGCTAAACAAATTGTGCACAAAAACGAGAAAACGCATTTACGTGGACCTGGCGTTTTACGACTAATTCACATACATATGTATTACGCTTTAAAATAGGTCCATCGCTGCAAGTGTTAAGATCTTAACAAATGCCAGCATACGAGTATACTTCCAAATTTTCTATCGGCGCACAGTATTTCGAGCAATTGAGAAAAGTGAACAATTTGAAGTCCCGTGATTTATAAATTCTTGAATCTTAAAATACTAAAAAAGGAATGTAGATTTTAATACTACCCATAATTTGCCAAATAAACTTAATGCGGTCAACGATTAAATTGTACTAAATTAAAAAAACTAATAGAGGAGACAAAAAAGTCTGTATTTATCATTTTATAGATGGTACGTTATGTGAGTAACAATGCATAAGTTATTATTTCATTCTGTGGACATTATATTACATTCAATAGTGCCTATTAGAAAATAATCTGAAGAAGACTTAGAAACACAACATAAAAATATAAGGTATATGCGAGAGCTTCATACCCGCAAAATGTCCAGGGAAAATAGCAACAAAGATTTGTTAAATCGAGTCGTTATAGAGTCAGATCTAATTACCGCGTAATATAATAGAGAACATACAAACATAAAAAAAAAACATGACTACGAAAATATAAAACAGTATTTAATACTTGGTTAATCACATATGAAATCGACAGACCCGAACACTGATTCTTGTTCTGACTTAGAAAACGAAATATTATAGCGTGTGTATAATTATGTAATATAATGGTTTTGTAAACAAATAATATGTTCTGATTTTTTCCCTCCGATACCCTGCAATCCTTGTCTGAAATAATTTTCGCATCTTTCGCACGTTTCGAGATATTCAGCCGTTATGAGATGAACCGGACAAACTATAAGTACGAAAAATAATCTCTACGATTTTTTAGAAAATTTCACAAATACTATGAAAAAAAGTTAGCAACCAAAAAGTAGTAATTCGACAACAAACTACAGTAGTGTAAATAGGTCAAAAAGTTTTTATTTAACAAAAGAATGGGGTTCGACTTTTTTTATGACAATGTATATTCTTTTTATACATCAATCGATGCACTTTCCTTATCCTCTTTCAAAAACTATTAGGGTATTTGGACCAAAAATTGATTACTTTAGAAGAAATGAGTTCTTCCCCGAACGCCCGTATACGCGAAACACTGTGCGGCGGTGTATATGAAATCGATGTTTGGGCCAGATCCATATTATGACGCCGCTTATGGTCTGCTCTCAGTTCGATCGAATATTATTCCATTGTTTAGACTGCATACGTATTCACATTATGAGTCGTAACGTTCCAACCTCAGTTCGATCAATATTTTTCTGAAGCAAGATCGAACTCGTTCGGATCTGAATCCATAGTGTGAATATATTTCTCAAAATGTCAAGTAGCGGTGAGATAATATGGCTAAAGAAAAGTATTGGAATCTCGAGAAAGGTATGTATATGTGTATACGGTTACATAAATAAATGATTGATATTCCTTTTATATTTATATGGATACGCATTACATACATACATATACCCATGGAAAAATTGGGCAAAATTTTGCGATCACGTTGAGAGCAAAGCGTGACTGGATCGTGGACGATCCATGGGCGGATCGACGGTGCAGTTGTTCGATAGTGTGGACACTATGCGATCGAACTGAAAACGGACCATGAGGGGATCGATAATGTGGATCCGGCCTTACGTGCCCGATATTTCGATCATTTAAAAGCGCGATATTATACTACATTCGATGTGATTTTATTTTTACGTGGACTTTAAACTTCACACGATAATACATAGAAGATAAGAGCATGGTACAGCAGCAAGACGTTTAGAACCTCCAAGGTATACATATGCACTGCTACGGATGCTTCATCGAATATATGTCCACGTCTCTCAATCAGTACGAACAAATTCTCATAAAAAAAAAAGGAACATCGTAGACACTTACCAACTATTATAGACCGTCTACAACGCGCCGAAAGTCTCTTCGTCACGTCCAAATCTCACAATGCACTTCCCAATTTAACGTGTTCGTTCGTAGCTTCTCTCTTTGCGCCTTTAAAATATCAACACAGCACACATAGAACTACATAAAAGCGACATTTCTTTTACGTAACGAAAACGATCACTATCACTTGCACAATAAGTTTAGATCCATGTAAATTACCGGCCTTCACAGCTTTACGGAGAATCGACGCATCGAACGTCGTGATTCCAGACACATCCACGGAAATTCCTAGGAGCACTGATTGGTAGCACCATTGAGTAAGTTCGCGTAACGAATAGAGTAAATTGCCATCGACGGAAGTCAACAACCGGTAAAAATTATCGATATTCTACTGGTGGGCAAAAACGTACCGGTTTTCGCACACGTTTGCCGCAAGATAAGACGTAACGCCTAATAGTGTTTACGTTTGCAATCGGAGGTTGTGCCGTTACTGACACGTTCTCATCGCAGTTGGTTTGAACAGCCATTCGCCTGTTAGTGTCATCGAGAAAACACTGTACAAAAAACGTAAAAAGGAAGAAAAAAAGATTGAACGTTCGCGTTATAAACGTCAGACATCGGTCGCGTGCAAATTTCACCCGTTGCTACGTTACACAGAGCACGTACAAGTTTTCAGCAACGATTCACGCAACCATTCGACGCATGGGTGTATTATTTGAATACACAAGACTACAGGTTAAAAACAACAATCCGTAATTAGTGTAGAAAAGAGTGATCTCGATAATGACGCTTTGTTTCAAAGAATCGCGGGCATTGATCGTGAAGCGAATAAGTGAATACGAAGCGGTCAACTTTCAAGCACGTGCCACTGTACGCGTTGCGGTACAAAAACGTTCTGAGGCGCAGGTCCCGCCAGCATTGGCTGTCCTATGTGCTTCGGAATGTAAGTACGCGCCATATTAACTACTACTTGGAAATCGACATCTAGCGGGAGCGCCGTGAATTATTAAGAAAATCATTTTGTGAGATAAGAACGTTCTCTAACATTTAAAAACGTAGGACAACGTAAACGAATTATATTTTCATATAATTAAGTATCGAGTAATTTTAATATTGTAAAATTGTCAAAATATTTAGTAATTGTTAATGTATATTATTTCGTACTGTATATGATATTGTATGGCTGTTCTAAAGAAAGTAATATTTTTAATATATTTCCAAACTTTGCTTTTTGTATTAGGAAAGTTATTTGAAATAATACCCTATATTAATGTTGCAATATAACAAAAGAATGTGGGAAAGCACTGAAAAGCGTGCAACTTTATTTTTTACATATTAACACACAGAACGACATTTCTCGGTTATCTGAACGTATATATAGTATTTTTACGACATTAGTATTTATGCAGCCGAGAATAATCAAACACTCGATTCCAAATCTATTTGAATGTAAAATATACGTGTACTTACCTTGTGAAGCTGTTTGAGCTTGGTGCTGAGCTGCAGTTCTCTGTAACAGAAATAAATGTTTATCTTTAACAAGATCTTACGTTTGTAGAAGTAATAAAAGTATAAACACAATAATCTATTTGAACGAATAATTACTGATTATTCATTGCAATGATGATTGTAATGAAATATTAAACAACATTTGTTACATAAAATAATTGAAAAATTAAATTCTAGAATAAAAAATGAAAGGTTTCAAGTACATTTTGTAAAATCAATTTTATTCCGGAAGCTTCGAGACTCTTCGAATCTAGCGAACGACTTCTTGGTTTTGCTCCAAAGTAATCGTCCTTTTTTCCACCCTTTATCCATCGAAAATACGAAGACATATTGCACTCTTAACTTAATACACACTGGCACAGTATCTCATATAATCACATAACTTTAAATTATATAATCTTTTTATAAAACTTTTTCACTGCTTTCCTGTGAAATACTTAAAATAATTAAAAATGGAACTGAGCTATGAGAACAATAATCAAAAGACAAAACGCACTGTCTTCTATAAAACTGTATCAGTAATCTTTTACGTTAAAGCGGTAATGCGGGGAAATTCTACTTGTAAATAAGCGTGCACGAAGAACATGAATATGTCTTTGAAATCGTTCAAATAGTTCTGATGTAAGCAGTTCATTAGAAATATTAATAATGCGGAAAGGACTTGTCAATGTGATAACACAAGTTCTAAAACGCAAGTCACGTTTTAAAGGTTTGAACTATCTTTTGATAATATAAATTTTAGCAAAATATTTCGAATATTATATATATATATATTGTACGATTTGTTGTCAACTGAATCTTTGTTGTCAGATTACAGATGTTTATGCATTTAAAATATGTAAAATGTGAATGATACATGAACATCTGTACAAATACTACGTAAAATGGCATTAAAAATTTTTCGTAATAATGGAACTTTTGTTATTTAGAAATTATGATTATAATATTAATTATAATGAAGTTGAAGTATTTTTCTATATTCATCGCAGTTAGCTAATGGAATTTGTCATTTAAAATACGATAAAGGTATACGAAATTTTTGCATATGTTCTTAAAAAAATATGCAAAACATAAAATATATAAAGAAGTACATGATTAAAGTCTTCTAAAGACAAAACAATTTTTTACTCAGGTCTAACTTTATTATCCATTTCCTACAAAAATATGCATTTGCATGAATATCTGCAGTCTAACTATTATATTATGGCCAAAATATTATAGATTACTAAATGGTTACTATGATTAGATGTCATTAGTAAATGTTTACTCTAAGTTTTATAGCGACGCCATAAAACTATAGTTTAGAAAAGTGTTTAATAAACCTATTTCGAACGCTATAAGTCTACCGTGAAAAGTAAATAAACAATGTAACGTAACGTGACATATGTAACAGATGCAAAACACAGATGTTATTACGACATCGATCTTATCATTAAACCATTATTGTCATAGGTGAATATATAAAAGAACACTAGTGTTTTAATTAATTTGCTGCGGATGACGTTATTTTACGGTTTCACTTGCTAATATCGATTCGTTTTGTAGATATTTAGAGAAAAGTTCGGTACAAGTGAAAATAATAAAAAAAAAGAGAGGAAAAAAAGGATGCTGCAGCTTTATTATTACGGTTGATGGAATACATGCCGTCTATTTTTGGGGATCCTTTCTGCAGGCTTTGCAGCGAATGTATAAACTTATTCACGAGCAATTATATGTACACTTCTTTACTCTTAAATGGTAGTCACTGCAATTATATTTATTCCACACTTAAAAACGTAAGTTTTCGTTCATAAATAATTTATCTTTCTTGAATAATTTTTCTCAACCGATTTTATTAAACTACTGGAAAATTACACCTAAATTATTTTTCATTTCTATTTGAAACACGTCCACGAAAATAATATTAGACTTTAGATATTTTAATTATTTAACAAACGTACGTTCTTCAGGTTAGTACGTTCTTAAGGTTCAAGACTAATAGGATGACGTCACGCTCATATTGTTAAACAATAACTGATAATGGAAGCTGATAAACGGCGCACATGTCAGGTTTCAATAAAGAGAATATTAAGTATGAGGAGAACGCTCTATCTTTCTGTATACATTATTCCGATGCATTTATTAGCATTAAATGGTTGCAATAATTTGTTTGCAAAAAGTTTCCACAAAGAATACATTTTGTGCAACACTTCCATACTTAATAAAAAAAACCAATAGAAATACTTCAACAAAAAGGGTACAACCAAGAGTTACTTACAATTTACATACAACAATTTTTTCTCTCCGTTTCCTGGTGAACAGAAGAAACTAATTATGAATACGTAATACAAAAATATAACGCAAACTGATCAAGAAATTGCGATCATCCGATTGAGAAGATTAATGTTATGCAAATAGTTTCCCCGTCTTGTTCTAGCAAAACAATGGTTGCAATTTACACAGGTTATCGCTTTCATAAGGCGCCTGACGAAGAAGAAAAGATATGCACGGCATAGTTTACTTCGAAGACAATGAATCTAGGTCGCCGAACAAAGAATCACCAAAAATTTCCAGACATAAGCTGTAGTATCCAATTTAATAACAACAAATAATACTTATAGAGTGCAATGAAAATATTTCAGTCTCGATCGTATATTTCGAGGTGGAGTAAATATGTCAAAAGTGAATCTAAGTAAACACTACTTATATTATTTTGCGTGTCTGCAACCGTCTCTCCATAAACGGTGCCAAAAAATTACGCAATCAAGACGGCAAATAATGGTAAGTACAAGTGTACACACGCAAGTTCTTCAAGTATCATGTGTTAAAGCTTACATCGGCGAAGAAGGTAAAGAGAGAGAGAGAGAGAGTGGGTGAAGAAGAGTAGCAGTATGAAACTGCTAGCTTTCAATTTAGAAGAACTCAACACAATAGGGTGAAGCTTCGTCAATGAACTCGAGACATCCTCCGTGACCGTAAGTTACCATTCAGCGTCTTTTGTGCCACGGTTAAGAAAACTGCGACTGTACGTTTCTTTTTATTCAATAAGACGAACAACTGTAAATACAGGATGAATCACGCAAACGGAGACATGATTTTATTCTTTACAAATTTTTACACGCAAATGAATCAATAAAAGGGTTGATAGCATAATATCGAAACTTTATGGATACACTATGAACCAAAAGTTTGGAATCGCCATGCATTTTCAGGAACAGAAAAATGATAAAAATGAAGAATTTAACCTTTTAAACGTTTTATTTACTTTTGAAAGGGTGCACCTAATTATACTTAAGCGATGATGAGTATACTCGACAAAAACAGAATAAGTGCAGTTGCTGTAAAATTGAAATAAATTACAACATGAAACATTTTTCTAGTTGTTCTTATTTAAAAAGCTATATTTTTATTGTTTAAAATTTCATTAATATTATTTATACAATTTAAAATTTTAATAGTTTGTAAACAAAACAATATTTGAAATTAAAAATGTATTTATTTTTAAAATGTGTTAAAATTATGAATATGTTTCTTGTTTTAGTTAAATTGTACTTTAAATAGTAAAAGTGAATTTGTTTTCCTCCATGATGAGCATACTCGTCTTTAAACAAAAAATTGCCATCTTTTTATGACGAGTATGCTCGACATAAACATCGAAGTGATTGCTATTAATATTTATAATATCATATTTCAATCAATAAGAAAATTTGCGAAAGAATTGATACGAGCTCAAACCAGAAAATAATTCCAAACTTTTGGCTGCTGAGTAGTGTAGGTTAAACTCAAAAATCGAAAACATTCAGCAAGCAAACTAAGTGACCAAAGCGTGTCGTGGTTTTATGTACGTATATTTTTGGATTTATATGAAATTTTAGCAATCACGGTAACTGTGTCTGATTGAAATGCTTGTGATATTTCATTGAGATTTGTATTGATAAAAGTCTAAATTCTATGGTAGGTGTCTAAGTACTTCCGTAAGTTAGTGTAAGTAAAATACACTTGTCCAATAATGCTGGTGTATGTATGAAGGTTATATTTTAATAACAATGTATAACAAGGTCTATTGAAAAATATCATTTTACGAATTGTAATTTTCCTTTGAAAAGCTTATAAATATATGTAGCAGAGTATTCAAGGTTTGGAATGTTAAACACGTGCTTAGAATGTGATGAATATCACGTGAGTCATTGTAAATTCGTGACAATCAGTAAAAGCAACATTCTGCAAAAGTGGACAAGCTTATTTTTCGATTTTCTATACGAAAAATATATTCTTTTTAAATGAGCATATCAAAATGGGATAAAATAGTATTATTATACCACATTCATCCTAGTTACTTAATGATAGAATATTATTCTAGAAATAATCAAGTGAAACATCAAATTACAAACGACTAAAATTATTGAACAAATTGTAATCTCAGTAGCAATATCTAACAAAAAGAAAAGTTCAATTTCCCGTTATTTTACAACCAGAAACTCAAAGCTAGTACTAATTGTAGAATTCAAATGATAAAGAATGCAAATGTCAGGAAAGACAATTATTTTTTCAGTGAACAGAAATGTAAATTATATGCTAAATACGATGATAAGTGCAGCAAAGTCCAAACCAATTGAATTACTTTTTAATAATTAATTTTTTTTCAATTCCTTTCAGGTTCTTTGTTAATACTGAAAAATTCCACTTTTGGCACTTACAGTGACTACAAAAAGTATTGATACACCACTGTATCTACTTTAATATTTCTGTACCGTTTATACAGATTTCACTACGGTAAATTGTCTATTATTTAGTAATAAATTTATGTGGCTATAAAAATGTAATCCTACAGAAATGAAATATAGAACTTGATTACCAGTCTACGAATTGCCGTGCAAATTAATATCTTTGAAAACTTAATCGAAGAAATGAAATGTGAACAGAGATTCTCTTTGACCTTTAAATATTATAACATGTACTTTACTTCGTATATTTTGTATGTTTCTGTCGATTATGTGCATTTCGCGCTTTGTTGCACATGTAAATTTTCCACAAATGCATGAAAATGTGCAATCTACCGATGGCAAAGCTTTTCATTGAAAAATATAGGTACATGCCAATACTTTTTGTAACCACTTTACATGATTTCCCATTTCAACTGAGCAATTCTCACCACAAATGTACTTTTCCGTTGAAAGAACGAAAATATTCATACAATTTCCGATTCAAGCAGTAACAGCTATTGCATGAAAAGAAGAAACGTGTTTACAGTTAAAGTTACGGTTTCACCATCGCACTGTTAATTTTCCAGAGAAACGTAAATTGGATGTCAGTGAGCGAAACGAACAGATTTAGGTTGCAAACATACAAAAACACGCGATTCATGAAGTAAAGATGCGCGCGTTTTCCTAGCACCTTCAGCGTTGCAAGTTCCGCGACTCACTGAGTGAAAAACTCGCCTTTGAATCCGTCTTTTTCTCTGCTCCGTGCTCATACACGACGCACGTACACGAGCCTATGCTGCTTATATATGCACATAAACATACAGATATAGACCTCTGTCTCCCACCGAAATCTGAACGTCAAACACGCAGTTTTGCAGACATTCAAACCACCTGCCCAATGAACTCTATTTGCATATCGAACTGAATTATGCCGAATGAGAAATGATAATTAAGCCAAAGGAATAATTAATATCGACTGTGATTCTGATGTAAGAAGTATTAGAAAAAGCATTACGTTAAATTACGAAAAGAAATGTGGAAGTTTCACTTTAGGTAGCAAATCATGAATCCAATATTACACGGAAGATGTTTATAGCATATTAATTACATTTTTTGTATGTGCAATGAATTTCTAAGAATGACGTCTCCGTTTCCCATTAAAGTAAAGTGAGGTTGAAGTGAAGCAATTTAAAGGTAAACATTTTATTCATTCCAAAATTTACATGAAAGAATTTTTTACTGAATTAAATTGAAAGGCATTCGTTTATGTCCGAGTAATATTTCTACATCAGCCGCAGCTATTTTGTATCTAAATGCACTATTTGAATGGAAATTTTAATGGAAAATTCTTCTAAATAATTTTGTACAATATAAACTAATATTAAGTTCCTTTGGATAATTTTGTTTAACTGCAAGAACTAGTTTTTAAGCGAAGTAAAGATATTTGTTACGGTATTGTGATCGGAGAAACGAAACTGGTTTCGGTGTTAACGAGTCATGTGACATATGACTACGTTGGAACTCGTAAGAGAGTTTTAAGAGAAAATTATCCAGACATTTTTCAGGGTCATACTGCATTTGCATCAAATGTAAAAATACTCGTCGAAATGAAATATGTCTGAGGAACGTAATCAATGGACTGCGGATGTTAATGCAAATGCATGATTTTAAAGCAAATTGAGAATTATGTAGAACCACAATAGACATTTGCTTTATGTTCGGAAGATTTATAATTTAAATTATAATCATAATTTCCAAGTAATCAAAATTCCATTACTATGGAATATTTTCGATATTTTTATTACATAACCCACACATTTATGTTGTCATATGTCTATATGTGTTCATATATATTAGGTCGTTGCATAATTTCTGTCGTATGTTCGGGCAAAATTTAAACCATCAAAATTTTCGAAAGACATTTGAGAAACATATGAAATTATAAACACAATAGCCAATAATAGACAAAGAATTCAACACAAGTTCTTCTTAAATTAGTTTAGCGATTAGTACGAAATGTTGAAAATATTAGTACGAAATACAGCAGAAATTATGCAACGATCTAATACTATATTTCCATATTTCACATATTTTATTTGTATATTTACATAATTTAAGTGCGTACAAATCTGCAGTCTAGTAATCAATGACCAGCGTACAACTATTTGTTGAACCTCCATGGATTAACACAAATATATTCAGAAAAATAAAAAGAGGAAAAAAAAATAAATTCGCTAAATTTTATTTGATAGTTAGCGATAATTTTATGGGCAAACTTACAGACTCTAAAAATCTTCAAGGTTCGAAACTAAACCTTTACCAGGAAAACAACAAACTTCGCGGGTTAAAGTTATTAAAATAATCAGTGACGAAGCTTGAGTTAGTGACTTCAATATTTGAACAGATGGTATTTACGACTTCATTACACGAACCGCCGCTGTTCAAGCAGCAGTCCCTTTAATATCAACTGCATTCCTTATGGCATTATCAGAGCATGCAAAATAAATAAATAAAGGTTGACTTTGTCATTTAAATTAACGTTCTTGTATAGGATAATAAAAAATGAAAATAAAAAAAAAAAATACAACAACGAGAATGAAATAGAATAATTGCAGAAAATGCAAAAGTAACAAGGTTTTCTAGCAGTATAGTCAGCCGAATTGCGCGAAGAAAAGAGGAAGACGTATAATCGTCTACGTCAAAACATGTGTTCTGTGCTTTCAGAGATCATCCTTTTGTTCGCTGAGATACCATTGTTAGAATGAACCAGCAGCGGTTGTTCGTTCCTAAAAGTCACGCTCTGTAGAGAGCAGAAACATTAGAATGAGGTACACGGTGTAATTTTGAGTTGCTCACTTGGAACTCGGTCAAAATTGAACATACGCGATAAAAAATCGTCCTGATTCTTTTTCAGTGCCGATTTGTAAATCTTTGAAATTAATAATGTTTTCCTTTTACATTAAATACGTGTATATGAATAGATGTAAAATAAAGAAGATTGTATCACGGACGAGGTACGAGATAAACACTTAAAAAGGTAATAGAAATAATTTAATCACAGACTAGATACAAAATGGACCTATCATCCAATGTTGTCCATCGCACGATTTTGAGGTCTCGAGAACCAATTACCATTTTCATTTTTAAAATTTCGATTGCGTAAAACGTACAGCTTTTATGTTTGCTTCTACATTTTTCATATTAAAATATTTTAGAAGTATTTACATTCCTTTTCAGGTAATAAAACGGAAAATATTCTCCCGAAAAATCTAACGCATACGAGGTACAGAATACTTCGTGTTACATGGTCCGAAATAATGACATTTAAAAAAATTAAAACTTTAGTAAAAATGTCTTCCCTTTTATTATCTTTAAGAGAACCTAATCGCTTCTACAATATTTTAATATGCGAAATGTAAAAACAAACGCGAAAACTATAAATTTTATGCAATTAATAAGGTAAAAATGAAAATGGTAATGGGGCTCTTGAGACCCCGAAAAAGTGTGAAAGAAAAATGCATTGGATGATAGATTCATTCTGTACATCGTCTGTGATTTAACAACCTCACGTTTTGACGTATATTTTGTTTCCGAAAAATGTACAAATTATTGTATTTATTATTGTAATAACGTGATAGCAAACATTATAGAAGTATAAAAATGAATAAATCGTAGGCTAGTACACCCTTGACTAATCTTTACCTACCTCATTCCATCTTAATTAGAATTTTCTTCCCATACGATTGGTAAAATGTTTCTGAATTTGTTATCCACTTAGTTTTAAGTTTAATTTAGTTGCAAATGTAGCGAGAATGTCCAAGTTATTATGTGTTGTTACAATAGATTTCTATATCTCGCACAGTAATGAGAGGAGGATTACCAACCGCTTCTCACAATGATAAAATAGAGACCTACACTAACATTCGATGGCTAACTACTGAGTTAATAAACATCGTTGTTGAAATTTCATAATTAACGTACGTTTTTGTAATTCAATTTAAAGCACAAAGAACAAATATAAATTATTTGCAACGGAATAAGATTAAATTACTCACCGCTTTCCGTTTGTCTTCCGCGCTAAGAGCGCTGTGGCTTCTGTGTCTAATGAGATCCATGACTTTGCTTACAGGATTTCTGCTACTTTCCGAACCTGCCCGAGGCCGTGCCATAGGCTCTTTACCTTCCCTATGGTCTTTGCTATCTTTATGATGATCCTTATCCGTATGTACATCCGTTGACGAACTTCCATGAGAGCCTCTGTGCAAAGAATGCTGCAAAATATCCAACAAAATAACCATCCAATCAATACAAATATTTTTGTTAAGTTTCCTTACAGTGATTATTCTTTATTCAACGTTAATTGGCTATTCTAAGTAATTGGTTTTCCATATTTTTATTAACAGATAAATAATCGCTAACAAAAAAAAATCAACTAAAAAAGAAAAGGAAATCAAAGGCTAATAGAATATTAAAAGAAAAAGAGCTATTCACATTTCTCTTTCTAATTCTGAAAAATTATCCTGAACTGCTAACTATAACTTGAGCAAGCAAAATTGAAACATTCGGTGGAGATTATGGTCGAAAAGTAAAAAAACGGATGGATATGTAAGATATCCAGCAACCGACCTGCCAATTGTAACGTGAGACTTTTGCAGCACGGTCAATTATGTCATTGAGAGGAAACAGAGGAGAGTGTCCTAATTAAAAATCTCAAAGGGAATTGTAAAACGATGATATTGAATATTTCCACCTGCTTACCACTTATTTGCTTGATCATGGTTTGGTAAAGAGTTCAATTTTGTTTGATCAAGTTACAGTGACTACAAAAAGTTTTGACAGATACTCGTACCTTTCAATAGGAGATTCTCTGATAAATTTCTACATTTTATTTTTGCAGTACCAAATTTTTTCAGTCACATGAAGGTACTGCTGTACAAGAGAAAATTTTATATAGTTTATATTAGAAAACTAAATTTCAATATACAACAAATGATTTGATAAATAATTATTTCGAATATTAAGATAACGTTTTAATTTTTGTTAAGCTGGCAGTATGATCTTTCTTTTGTTCAATAAACGTTAAAAAATCCCTTAAATGTGATTTTATCTCTTGAAATCTACTAAAACGTGTTTTTAATAGAATATTACGTGTATACAGTTAGTTTCGATGTGTAGTGTCACGTGGAAATCTAATATTTCGGAGAAGGGCCTCCAAACTCATTTTTTAAAAGCTCTGCTATTTCTACTAAAAGTAAAATGATCGTTCTTTTTGGCGAAATAAAGTTTTTACTAAAGAGGAAGTTTATGCAATGTCGGTTGTATGGGCTTTTTATCAATATCACAGTTTTACATACAGCTATACGTTTCAACTTCGAATATTTCGAAACACGACTTTAGCAGATAAGCCCTTCTTCCAAAGAGCTCTTCAATGATACATTGCCCAGTCTGTAGATACAGTTATGTGCTAATACTGTTTGTACCAACTGTATAACATTACCAAAACGGTATCACGTATTATTTTACCTGCACAGCGCTCTTCATATTTGCTATAATACTGGGCTTTCGTTTGCTAGCATCAGATTTACTTCTGGGTCTAAACGCATCAAAAAGAGCTGGCTTTCTAGTGGGGCTTGCGGTGTCATCAACAGTACCGCCGCTTCTTCTGCGTTCCGCGCTATTGCTACGGCTATTACTGCGGCTGGTAGAGCCAGACCGTGTGCCAGAAGCTTTTCTGCCACCTTTGCTCGAACTCGACGAACTTGAAGGTTCCGCCTGTTGCGGAAGAGGAGTTGACTTGCCAGAACCAGGTGCGCTTCCTGAGGTCGGCTTCCTGATTGTTTTCGAGTGCGAACCCCAGGTACCTAACGTAATTGAAAGCACACGCGACACATAAGTAACATTGCAAAAGATCTGATAAGGAATTTAACCACGTTATGTACTTAAATGATAAAATACAATTATCTCACCTGCTCGTGGTCTGTGCCCTTGATCCTGAGAAGCATGACCCGAAGTATCTGCATCTTCGGTTACAATTGTTGGTAACGGTTGCGATCCAAGTTCCTGTAAAAAAAAAAGAAGGTGTATGGTTTAATGATTATTCTACCCACGTAAATGGTGCATATACTATATTCAATATATTAAAACTGATCAGTTTTAATATCGGAACTTCAATCACTTATACGATATTATTCGGATTCTTGAACTTTAATATTAAAATGCATTGGTTAGCATTAAAGTACTTGGTTCATGAATTAGTACTAGTACTTTCAAGTTATTGCTAATAATTAGTACTCATCCAATTTCGATTATGATTTTCTGTTATTTTTATCTTGGCCCTACTAAATATAAACTCTAGCGAATCGATATTATTCATTTCCTAGATATGAATTACATCATCAAAGAAAAATGTGTTAGCTATTTTAGGAATCGTTCATTCAATACTAACACTTGAAAAACTACAGGAAATAAAGTTGTAACCACGTGTTATTGTTCCATGGATCTCAAGCGACACAATAAAACGATTAGATACGGTTGTTTAATCAAGAGTGCTAGTCGATACAACGTTTTATATTTAGCTAGATTATCTTTCATGGTTTCCTTGCAAAGTATTCTTGCAGGAGGAAATTTCGACTCGCTCACGTGCCTTTCTCGATAGAGCAGATATGATCCGAGATATCGTCTTCGAAAAGAATTGAACGAATAATACTTTTATCATCCGGTCGATCACGGATACGCTTACGTTTCCATTAGCATCGTTAATCATCATCTTTACTAATAAGCTTATTGGCTTATATTTAATCAAAAATAAAATTCGAGGAAAGGATAACATTGTACGAATTCGAAAATAGCCGCCTGATTGTGAACATATTAAATGATAAACACAGGGGTATATGTTGTTGCATCTAAACCTGGTGCAGCCGGCTGTTCTTCTAAATTTCCCACTATTTTATTGCCGCGGAAAACTACGCGGAAACAAACCTCAAGTCTCAAGGTCTGATAATGTAATAAACTGAGGATTTTAGGTTGTTTTTGATATCACTATTGAAGATTTGTATATTTTTCTTTGTTTTACCATGCCTCGGGTAATGGCATACCGAATTGAAAATATTAAGATGGGGGACTACATATTCATTTTACTTAAAAGTTGAAGTTTAAAACTGAACAAGCGCCGATAGTTCTTTTTAATCTTCTCAATAGCTTTATGACACTTAAAAACAATTATCAAAGATTGATATCCCACCGTTTTGACGGATGTTCTAGAACTCGATTTTTTGGTGCGTATTTGCTATTAGTAGCGTTTGGATATTTCGTTCTAATCAAAAGTTATAGCTTCCGAAATACATCACAAAAAGTGCTCTTTAATCGCTACCGATAATAGGAAAATTAACATTGAGAATTGATGATGCATTTCTCTACTCATGTGCAAAACTTGAAAATCCATCTCGGGTAATTCCTTATATAAAATGAATAATGTTCTTTTATTCGCGTGTAGTGCCGTCTTAATGGCAGCACTGACTCTGCCCCGGGCGCCACCATTTTGTATCCCAAGACATCACCCGGATTTAAGGTACTAAACTGAATGAAACGTGTATTTCAATCAAAAGCTAAATTTTAAAACACTATTACTAGAATAAAATTTAGATACTTAAATAACTTGTAATTCCATTTAATCTTCTTAATATCGTTTTATAATTTGAGAATACTTCTTAAAGATTTGCTACTATTTTAAATTAAAAAAAAAACAACACTTGAATTCTTTCAAAGCGATAGAGATTGGAGATGATAATGTGTATTAGTGAAAGAAATTAACCTTTTCAAGTTTTGTAATGAATTATACTCAAATCAAATGGCTCTCCAGTGTTAAGGGGAAATTCCGGGAATTTTAAGTACTTTGAAAAGTGATCGAGATAGACATTGTTTCTTAATTGTACAGTGTTATACAAATTCTTGAAATCCTTCCAATTATATTGAGGGATCAATTGGAGTGTTTCCAATGAACAACAATCAAGGTCTACTGTAAATGACCTGGTAAATAGCTGTTTTATATTCGTGCTGAAACTACTAATAGAAAATAGATTTTTCCTTCTTGTTAGCTTGAACAGTTAAGATAATATCATTTATACAAATATATAAGGTAATATCATTTATACAAATAAGGTCTCAGGTTTAAGAACTTCTTCGAAATGTAACAAACACTAAAACAATGTGTACTTGTTGATTAATTACTAATAATTTTCTCGTAAATTAAATTCGATGTCTATATGTTACTTGGAAGAATAATTTCAGGCCTTGTTGAAAGTTTGGAAAAATTTAAATACAATAATTTTATATCCTCATTTTATAAAGTATCGCACTTTTCAGTGAGATAATGGTTGCTTCTTGTATTATCTAATTCAAAGATAAAGTAAAATGTTACATAAGCAAAAATATGCATCCTTATATTCTCATTTACGAACACCCAAAAATTATTTTTCAATGTATTAAGTGTTCCAAGGTATAATCCCTTCTTCTTTTTTGTTAAATTCAGTATCTACTTTTTACAAAACCACTTAATAAGTACGTGTTGTTATTTCTGTTGTTTTAAGGTAAAACGACAAACATCGCATGTTTTCAGTTTTTAAATATTGCCGGTTAAAGTTTTAAACGTAGATCTGCTGTATTCTTTCTCCAACCAGAAGAAATCTGTTTTCCTGCATTGAAGTTCAATTAATACATAAAATTAAATTGTTTGAAAATGTGACTTATGTGGTTTCGTCTTTCAACCACAGATTTGATGCCGCTAAGCTATTAAATTACTTGTTGAAAGAAAGTTTGACTTCTTAATGAAACAAATTTATCAATTTATTAAGAAATAGTGAATGACTTATTGCTATACTTAATATGTCTCTCTTCATACCCTCTTTGCGCAATCTGGTACCAAATCATTAAACACGTTCTCGGCAGCCTCCTGAAGGGTTCGCAAAACAGAGATTTTAAGAATCATCTCATGGTAAGATGGAAAATATACATAAATAATCTTATTTTCCTTCACTATAGGCACATTTTTTCGGACGTGTTTTTCACCAAACCGCGATATTTCGTGGCGGAATATTATTTTTTCTATTCATTGGTTCGCATTGAATCGAACGATGCCGCTCTGCGATTTGTAGAAACACACAGGCACAAAGAAACCATAGAAATTCGATCGATCGTTGCCATTCGGCCGATTGTACTCACGGTCGTGAACATCAATTCTAATCCTATCCTCGATCAACCACATATATACCCGCGTTAAAAGATTTACACGTGTCCCCAATCGATTTTTGCATTATAAAACATTCGAACAATTTCTGCTTATTAGAGGAATACAACTGTAATTTAATATGTTTTCTTTATACATTGAAAATAATAAATATATTTCGTGGAAAAATCTGTTGCACTATTTACACGAATACTATATAAAAATAGTCGAACTTTAAAGTTTCGTAAATTTGTTAAAATTTATGCAAAACTAATAAAGCGTAAACTAGATCAAATAAAATGAACGAAAAAGATCAAACAGTAGAAGGTTCTGGCTTCAACCAAATGTTTGTTGCAATATATTTTGGTGAACAATCAGGATTAATTAAAATATTATGACGATTGATTCACGGATCACCTTGCATGATACTTCATTGAAAAATGTAGTAAAAGTATAGGGTTTACAATACAAGTGAAGTTATCGTTGAATAGTAATTCTATTTGAAAGAAAGTGAAACAAATTTTTAAAAATTTAAACGGCATTCAGAAGAACAGTTTTACGTTTAATCGTATTTTTCGTGACTTTATGAGTAATTCACGTGACTATTATTTCGAGTTAATAAGTATTGTAATCAAGTACATCTTGATTTTGACAAAATAGTTTAAAGGGCACCACAGAATATTTCAACACACGGTGTTATTATACCATTCACCTTAGATCCAAAACGTGATAAAAATATTTGAAGAAAATGCGTTATAAATAAATAAATTCGATTACAATTAGACAAAAGAGGATAATTAAAGACTTAACGAAACGAAATCTCAAATAGCGTAGACATAAAACATAACGTCTGAGAAAAATACAAAAGAAAGAAAGAATAGTATCAGGTGGCAATAAAATATATTGGTAATAGAATACACGGATACAAAATGTTTTGTACAATTTATACGTTTGGTATTAGTTTCGTTGAATAAGGCAGTATGTGTATTTGGAAAATCGCGATTCGTTTCGTTCGTTGTTCCGAGCTCGACTGGCATTTTGAATCACGGCTGCATTGCTCTGACGTCTGATACAAGACCACGTGAGCTGCATGATACAGTTGGTAACGAATGGTTATGAAACCAAAAATAAATCTAGTATGAAATTCGCAGGACACAGGAAACAGTGAAAGAAAGCAAACATCTAATCATCACGATCGATATTAACTACTAGTTACGCTTTACAATATCCGCGAAAAATCCTCCGTTCGTAAATAAACATGAAAAAGGATTATTGATAAATCAACAACAATTCAATTATAATTCATAAGACTACAATTAAACAGACAACTATTTTAATCCGATACAAATAACAGTTGAAGTGAACAAATGTACTGATTTTAAAGGCTCAATATGCTGATTCGAATTTCGTATTGAATATTGTACTGATGTAATTCCTTTTATTAACACAACTGTTTCGACTTTTTATCTCTTTATTTTATGCACTGAATAAACTTAATAACATTACAAAACACATTTCTTTTTTTCTCTCAATTTTACAAGGAACTCGACATTTATCTGTTGTAATTTGTAGATATATATTCGTTCAAAGAAACGCGGATAAAACTACGCTAAAACAATGGCACAGCTACTAATTGTTTTATTCATTAAAAATGTGAAATACGTAAGGCACGAAAATATTTACGCTGAAATAAATGGACAGCAAGGGACACTTGTAACTGGGTTATTGTTGAATCGTTCGATACCGAGAACAAAAAGATATAACTTCCAAGGAGGTCGGAAACGTGTGCCAACGAGAATAAATAACGGCGACATTAGTTACATTTTGGAGAAACGAAAAATGGTACGACCGACTGGGAAATTTATATCAGAAATGCGTCAGTTTGTAGGGAGAACAGATTGGACGACAATGTGCAATGAATCGTACAAGGAATTGTACATACTACGTATATTTAAATTAAAAATTTTATTAGTGTGGCGGCTCTCCTGCACCCACCACTAGAGGGACATACGAAATAGGCTTTCTCGAAAGTACTCGCTCCAACTACCTCGTCCATATATATACCGCCTTTAACCTTCCTTCCAATATCCCAAGTCTAAGGCAGGGCCTGCTAGGTAGCCGCACTGATGAGTCCACTAGCAGGCCCAGGGCGAAACGCCAACACCCTTCCTTTTCCTATTCTATCCCCTCTCTACAGCGCCACAATTAGTTATTCTATTTATCCAGTGTCTTGAACAGCAACTTTTCTACAGTTAGATTAAAGTATTTTTAAACAATGCCAAATTTAATACGATTGGTTTTAGGTAGTATGTAGATACTTAAATACCAAAATCGAATACATGTCAACAAGTTTACGTACAAAAATAAATATTCATTATGCTTCATCTTTAAATCAAAATACTATCTAATACGTAGGTGTAGTAAATGAAATAGTTAATTCATATTTGTTAGATTGGCAACTAAATTTGCGAGCTTATGTTTTGTGGCGCCTTCTTTCAATCCTAATAAACTTATTTGTTGATCTACAGAATGTTCCACAAAAAAATTCAATCTTTGAGATAATTCAAATCGTATGCGAAATATTTTTGTGTCACCGCTAGACTGCAGATCTTCGTACAAATTCATAAGTTTATACATACAACTAAAAGGATAAAGTATATGTAGAGATTAGTTTCACCCTCTTTTACAATTTACATTTTATTCATTTTGGCACAACGAAATTTTCCATAAACGCATAAACATCCGTAGTCTAGTCATCGCAAGTAAAAATAAAAATAATCCAGTGATCTGTTTTATCATTCAAAAGCTTCTAATTGTACAGTTATTTATCGTACTAGTCAATTATTTCAATAAATAGTTCTATTCGAGAAAAGTGGAAGTTGCGAACTTAGATGCCAACCTAATAAATTATGCAAATAAATATTGTTTGAAGAGTAATCCTCTCGATAGCGGAATATATTTAAGAACGATCAGAGTGATTTACTCTATTATACACCGCAAAAGTACACTCTTCATTCGAAGTGAGAATTCTGTGCAACTCTCTTGAGTTTAATGCAATTTGCCAATAGTTAATCAGTACTTGAGCTTAAACAGATAAGATTGCAAAATATCCTAATCAACGAAAGAGATCGCAATTAATACGATCTGTAAACAAATACACAACAGAATTTCCCATGCGTAAAAACATCCTAAATCAATTATTTCTCGTCGATATTTTAAGAAATGCAGTCACTACAACCCAACGAAAATAAGAATCAGAAATAAAACTGAGCTAAGTGTAAACCACGTTCTCTTCTATACGAGTGAACACAATTGTATATTATATCAGTATTTAATTTTACTGAGAGATCGTCATTGTAAAAAGCGTATGACACTTGTATTACAAAAGATTTTTCGAAAAAACATACCTATAACAGGTGTTTTTAATAACGAATTCGTTGATACTAGTAAAATATACTTTTTACAATAATACTCACTTGCATCAAATAATTATCATTTAATTATTCTCTTTACTCGATTTGATACAAAAAATATTTCGTACGTAATTTGATACCGTATCAAATATTCAAAGCATTGTAAAAAATATTCTTGTTTCAATGTGTTTTCTTTAAAAGTTTTGTGCTTTTATACAAGCGCATAATATAGAAAATAATTAGGTATTCTGTTTTAAGCGAGACACCCTCTACGACTGCATTCTCTTACATAAGACGAGACAGCTATTCATAGTATAATTTAAAAGATGATCAAATTCGCGTCTATACCAATATGCTAAAACCAGAATTAACGCAAGAATTAATCGGTGAAATGGTAACATTCAACAACTATGAAGTTACTGAATTATCCGATAGGTAATGCCAGTACTCCAACAAACTGTCGGTGAAATAAAATTATATATTAAAAGGGAAATTGAAAAATTAATAGACAAACGAACAACCATCTGAAAAATGAAGGAAATTATAAATAGATTACTTGAGTTTATTTCTCTTTTTTGAAAAAGATATACTTGCATTAGATGAATCAATACTTGCTATAAATATCAAGTTAACCCACAAGCGGATGTAACCTGCTCTATGTTATTGAAACAGATGATCCAATGGATACTATCATTATTGCCATTCGTATTCCAATTACGTGTTACACTTCCCAGTAATCCACTTTTAAACGACCAGCGAACAGAGAAATTAAAAATATCCCCCATCAATTCAAGTATTAGGAGAAGACCCCCCCTCCCCAGTATAAACCATTCGAAGCGTTTTTGCTGTAACTTGCGCTACAGTTGATGAAATTTAAATTCTAAAAATGTGATTTGTAGTATAAAGATGACTTAACAAAAAGAGAATAGTTCGATTTTGGAAACTGAATAACGAAGATTGATAATTCGCAAAAATAAAAGTGTTTGCAGCTGCCGAAATATTGTCCATCAGTATCGACCAGTTATTTGATTAGTAGATTTTTAGGTGTTAAATGATTAATAATATTAGAAAATATTATTAGAAGGTATCCAAACCTTAATACAGAAGAATTTTTATTTAACATTTGTTTCTATAAATATCATATGTGACATATAATTAACGTTTTTCTCGTCAATTCGCTTGTCAACTTTGGAAACTACCCTTTTATACGGCGAATGTAAATCTGTAAGTTTAATGTTAAAGAATTTAATTGGTAACAATGACCAAACAGTATGAGTTCGGAATATGTTGCACAGAAATATAATATTCGTCGCTATTTAATAGTGGAAACGAGAAATAGTTTTGATTGGTACTGGGAAACGGTCGGTAATGGGGGATGTTCCCCTAAATCTTGAGATTATAGGTTTATCATGAAATTCACGCAATCTCGAATCACGTACGAGGTACAGAATAAGACCTATATCCAATGTTTTTTCTGTCACACGGTTTTGGGGTCTCGAGGTCCCATTACCATTCTCATTTTTACATTTTCGACTGCGTAAAATCTGTAGTTTTCCTGGTTGCTTTTATACTTTGCATATTAAAATACTTCAGAAGTGTTTACATTTTTTTCCAGGCAATAAAAAAGAAAATATTCTTGTGATACTTCTCATTTTCTTAGACGTCGATATTTCAAACCATGTAACACGAAGTCCCTTAAAACGTAAGTCGAAATGGTCGTAAGTCGAATTTCATACAAAAATAAATAATATAATTATAATAGACATATGTACATCAAAATGAATAGCTTTCCGTTCTGATTTTTAATTGTTAACTAGATATAAGTAAATAATTATATATGTACATGATATATATTATTTGACGAAAACTATAAAAAATTGATACATTTTTTTTTTTTTTTTTTATGAAATTTTTTCGTCGTAAGTGCGAATGGTCGTAACTCGAGAAGTTAACGTAATGTCGGTTCTATAGGAATGTCTATATTTACAATATTTACAGTATTAGTATTGTTTTTGTATTACCATATAACAATTGAAGCCATGAATTCCGAAACTGAAGTCCATGTTTTTTTTTACATTACATGAGTCACTGATACGATTGTTTTTATTCAGTAACATTTATAACGACACAAATTTTCATCTCTAATAATATTTGTAAGATGAATTTGAGAAGACAGAGAAAAAGAAAACTGTTTCTCTCAGAATACTGACCGATAGATTTCTGCCGTTTTGAAATGTGTAACTTCAATTGTGAAACAGAAATGGTAGAACTATGCGTGAAAAAGCTAATATCACTTTCGCGAACTGGAATGATAACTACTTTATTATTATCAAGAGCCGACATTATTTTCCCATCAACTCAATAAGACGTATTCCTCTGGATAAAGAATAAATGATTTGGGACCAAAATAGGGTTGAAGCTACGATTCAACCGTATCCTATATATTCAATTGATAGTGAAGAAGAAATTGAAGTTTCGGATACCTTGTACGTTCCAGGGTAGTTCGGGCATCGATCTAAATATGGCACCAGAGAGTACTTCCGAATTCGTCCCAACGACGCCGTCGACATATTTTCACAAGCTACGCAGAAAACGGCGTACCACCAAGATTTTCAAATATTCATGCCGTGAAGACCGTGCGCCCATCAAGATTTCATCGTGGACTGACAGTGCCGGCACTCGTCACAGGGATCCACTATCACCTTACATATCTGGTATCTTTTCATTTTGTCAAGAAATCGTATCGATAATAATTTTCCCTGGAGAATTGTTGTAATGTTCTCTTATCGCGGATGAATTGTGATTAGCAAGATAATGCCCGTTATACTCTCGTGTACACAAGTTGCTCGAAAGCCTGAGTAACATTAAACCGAGATTTCAGAATACACAATTTGCTCGCAATGGTCGTATCTTTCACGATTATATTTCTGGTAATCTGAATGGAAATCATCATCCATACCCCCTCCCCCCTCCCCTCCCCCTTCCCATCCTCCACCCCCTCCACGCCATATCTTCATTCGTTGAATGAGGATTTTTGTACAGTTAGTTAATTGTTACTGGAAAATATGAAACAAGAAAATACGATTTCTACGTGAATAATAATTGATAAGTTATACTCGGCAATTACATTGATTTTTCTTTACTTTACTGTAACGTATGCGTTACGATTCTATAAAAACTGGTTGATCTTGTCAATAAAATGAGGTGGAATACAATATATGTAGCTTTTAGTACAATTTACGCAATTATCGCATATAATTCGTAGTAATACCTAAACTATGACTGTTTCGCGGAATGTTAGATTTGACGTTAAGAGTATAACTTTTAGATTGCGTAATGTATGGTTTCGTTTATTTTCGATTGTAAGAATAATTAAGCCCAAAGGAACATTGTAAATAATACACCAATGTTGTTCTCATGCCTATAATACTGTGTTTCAGTATCTATGATAACATATATACAGAGTCTAATACGTAACCACTTAAGCGCAACAAGAAGTCAAAACAAAGGAGTAAATCACTTTATTTGCGGCGGTAACGAATTACTTGGTATCGCGACACGCGTTCCCAACGCTCAATTACAGTTTTGATTTCAAATAATTTCACAAAGATGGCGGCTGTTCTTCGATATCTATCGTATCGCCATCTACCAACAATTGCAAATAACATTGAGAACTGCACTCAGTCGAAGAACAACGGTTCGACGATAAAGATGTACATCTCACTTTAACTCAATCTCAAGGCAAAGATCAGAAATATTAAATGACTCGAATTATCATTAGAAATTAGGTAGTCGAATGATTATTCAAACAGAATCGGTATGAAACTGTCGAGATGGAAATAGATTAACCGCACATGGCATGCAATTACTCAGATTGGATGCCTGTAGCGAACGCGAAGCACGTGTAAAATTCTTTGTACTCTAAAACGGGCTTATGAGTCGTCAGACGACCATGTTACGCAACAAAGAGTGAAATATCGCAAACAACAAATAAAGCGCGTTCATTTCGTTTAATTCCATTCGCTTCAGCGAATTTCATTTGTCTTTGGCAAATTGTAGAATGATACAAAAGTGTTACAATAATGTACTATCCTTCTTAATTAATATATTCACTACGCCAGTTTCTTATTTTGGAGGATATTTTAAAATACATAAAATTCCACACATGTTCTTTATCTTTTTAGCAAAATTAGAATAGACTCTCGTTTGTACGGCCCTAAAAAATAGTCAAATTTATTTATTCTAACTATTTTATGAATGATTTTACTAATCTCGGCACTCATTTTTTGGATGCTCCTTAAATGTTAGAACAAACAAGCTAAGGAGAGTAGTACTACAAATGATTGAGATTATGGATATTATTATATTTAAATAGCACTTTTGCAGTGACTTAATACCGTACGTCTGTGCGTATTAGCCTATCCCTCATTACGAGTCGTCATTCGTACGAGTTATTTACTGACCTAATCTCTAGGTGCTACTAATCGTGCGAGCAGTTCACGTACGAAAAGCATCCATACAGGAGGCCTTACGTGGCGAGGTATCCGTCATAACAGCCGTCAACGCATTGTAATTCGTCTTTCGAGCGAATCGATAGAGCTTAAAGGAAGCCTTGTACCTAGATTCCCCACCCTTATCCTCTCCCATGAAACATTAAAGTCACATATGTATCGAGATCTAGGCCAAACGATATTAGATGAGAATTTAAGAATGCAAACCACGAAAACATCTTCATATTTTCATCTACGATTTCATATTATTGATTCTATCGAAATTTATAATATAAGTAGTAATAAATTCTGAAGGTTGAAATTTGAAATAATAACTGTTGAAGGTTGCTCTGAACGTCACGAAAGGATTAACGACGTTAATCCATTAGTATTATCGTTCCATCGAAAATAAAACATTATTCCCCTCTGTTTGTACCTAGTGCTTTTCAATGCAAGTATACATTGCTGAAAATAAGAGGATCATCTGCTTAGACGTTCTTATCTAGTCCACAGTAATATTTCCGATATTTTAAAATCGATGCTTTAATACTAAGGTTTCAAACATTGTAATTGTTGCAGTCAGGATATACGTTAATCTTCGCTAGACATGAATAGTTTTATTTATATGTTGAAAACTGAAATGTATCGCATATAAGTATGCATACATATATATTTTGCAAAAATTAAACGATGGATAGACAAAGAAACCAAAAATCTCACCGTATTCTAAAATAAATAAAACAGACTTAATAACAAATTAAATTACATTTTTGTAACCTTAAGAAATTTTCATTTGGATTTTCCTGCACAGTTGAACTAATATTATTACTGAAATTTTACAAGTCGCAAATTATAAGTTGCTAGCACTAATAATAATTAGTTTCTTAATAACACAAATAGAGAATTTTAGAGAAAAATAGAGAAAATTAATTTCTTAATAACACAAATTTACGAGTAAATTTTCAAAATTTACTTAATTTCGACAACTCGTAGGAAAAATTTTCAGTCATCTAAGATTTATAAAAATTCTACATGTAAATTCTAATAGTTGGATTAAATTTACTAGTAATATTAATGATGTAACTTGTCATTTGTAAAGTCACGAATCTTATTCATTGGTAAATTATCGTGCAGGAGGTGCTTGAAGAGATTAATTGTAATAAAAAAAAACTACACGTATCATTTGAAGCTCTAAAGGTTCCTTTTGTTACTTTAATAACGAATAAAGGACTTCGTTAGCGAGATACGTGTTCGTAACTTTGTTACTTCGTGATCAAGGTAATCTACCCTTTCCAAAGAAAGAAGGTAAGGCCCTCGAAGTTTCCTGCGGCCAGTTCGTCGAACCTTTCTTTTTACAACCATGCAACACCGTGCTTATACTCGGGATCGTTCGTTAGCCTCGATGTTTACGGAAGCTATCGCACACGATTCGCATGTTCAGGTTTATGAACATAAATTGCTTTTAAAAACACGATTTCATTACTTCTGTGAATATTTTCAACAACAATAAAGCATAAACAAAAGACGCTACTCTCGTATCACGCGAGAAAACACAATTGCATCTTTAAAAGACGCTAAGTTATTTTTTAAAATCTAATTTCTTCGTATTGTTCAAAATACAAACAAATTTTTGTCACTAATACCTAAATTGTAGATGTTTACGAAAATTCGTATTTTTATAGCCACAACTACTCAAATGAAATTTGAAGAAAGATTTAAAATACCGCTAATAAGTATCCAGACTTAGGTGCATTAATAGTAACAATATATGAAATAGTACTAGAACTTATGAAGCAGTGATTAACTAATCGTCAAATCGCGGTGTTTATCTCCTTCTTGTGGAATCTACAGATTGCATACCTTAGTTATTTCTTTAAAAAATGGTCAATAGTATGTTGAACCTAAATATGAGGTTTCTTTACTGATATAATTGCCGAATTTAGCTATCACTACTTGATTAACTATAGCTATCTTCCTACGAATTTGCGAGAATTTTTTGGTTAGTAAAAATATTAAATTAAATACCAAACAAAGCGACGAAAATTACACAATCTAAAGATAAAAAGTTCTTCAAGTATTGTGATCTTATAAGATTTGATACCCAACTTTGTTATTGCATATTAATTTTTAAAAATGTACCGGATTGTATTATAACATTCTACTGTATATATTCTCTATCTTTCTCCTAGATACGTTCGAATTGTTTTCGTGACTTTTTCCAAAATAGTGTCCCTTTTCTTTGAAAGCTTAGAATAAACTTTCCAGAAATCGCAAAACAAATGATTCGTTTAGACGATTACTAAGTAGATCTGGATTAAAACACGTTCTATGAAGTTTCACAAGTGGTTCATGAATTAAAATCAGAATTTTTATGAAAGCAACCAGCAAGACAAATTCATTGTAAGGAAACTTTGTGCAAATAGAAGGCAAGTTTATATAAAAAGGTTACAAGTTTAGAAACTGGTTCAATCGTATCAATCTTCCTCATTCTAACCGCAAATTGTATCTTTAAAAAGATTTATATCCAAGGATCTAAATCCTTTATGTTCCGAATATTGAAGTGAATTTGCAAAACTACTATTTCCTTGAAGGAGAAAACTACAGATTCTATTTACTACAAATTCGACGATCTGAAAAATAACTATAATTGCTAAAGCATTAACAATACTATTGACATATTTTGCCACATATCGAAGATTAAAAATATGCAATTATTCGTGACAACAAAATAACCTTTCATCCCTAAGAATATGCTTAAACTCTTCTAACACCAAGCGCTTGAAGACTACTAAAAGTGCAATAAAAGACGTCATAAAAAAACTGGTAGAAAAAAGGTAAATTATTAGGATGAGATCACGCACGAAGCGGAAATATCAATCGATGATCGTATGCCGGCGTAATTGGTTGCTCGTAACGACCATAATTCTACCAGTGATCATACTTACTAACCACACCTTACTAGTTGTGAACGACACTTTAAATAGTTATTTTATCAACCAACACTTAATACCATACTTCTCACGGCTTTCAAACAAACTACGCGAAACGCAATTAAATGCCATATTTTTACAGAAGAGCAAATGCTTCTTTTCCCTGACCTCAACCGGAAACTAATAGCATTGTTTTTACTGACTATTTTCTGTTCGAGAGCAAGAAATTCCGCCGTAAGACATCGTCACATTGCATACAGACTTCTAACTAACTATTTTTACACACAGAGAGAGAGAGAGATGTTTCGTGATCATTGTTCGAGAAAACATGCGAATCGTGTTGTAACTTAAATATCTATCTTTAATTTTTGTTCTCTCTCGTGATAATGTTGCGCTACTGTTCACTTTTGCAACAACTCAAGTTACGAGTGTGGTAAACAAATTTATAAGGCAACTCCTCGTCATAGCAATTAGTCAATTATAACAATTAAACGCAACAGACAGCTCCTCTTACGCTTGAGATGTAAAGAAGATTCGTTTCACGAATCGTGTTGGTCAGCAGTAAAACGAATAAGCTACGACACAAACGAATACGTTAAGCGTTAGTAGTAACAGTACTGATACACCTGACGTCTCTTTCTCATAAATATACATAGCTGGTGAAACTTTCGTAATGAACTCGCAAACTAAACGTTTAACTACTAGACACCGGTTCGCAGGCCCGCAACCAGGCCTACAGAAATTTCTATAAATGTAATTGTTTACTTGATTTTAATGTTTTAGTTAATTACAGTGTCGCCGGTCATCGATAACCCCTATAGCATTCAACGTGTTAATAATATGATCTGTACAAAATACTGAGCATACACTTACCGACAAAAGTTTAGAAACAAAGTAGTCACTTACGAATCTTTGTGTATCCTTTCGCTTCTAAGATTCATAGCTTAGATATTGCATTAGCATAAAAATATATAGTATTACATGCATCAATAAATAATAAGTTCATCTACTTTTAATTCAAAAGCGAACGACGACATGAAGCTTCGCAAATACGTACCATGATTATTAACTTTTGTCAATAAGTGTATAATCCTATTTCGCATTTCATTATTTCCCTCGCATTTAACTCCTGCTAATATTTTCGCACGCATCCGATTATTTTTAATAACCGGACCAAATTTCATCTTCATAAAAAGTGACGGAAGTTCCAAATACAAAATATAGCAAATAACTAATTCCACTTACCTTTCTCTTTCTCTCCTGAACGAAATCCACCCTGCGAACCCAGACCTCCTCCGTGGAGTCGTAATCAAGGGTACTAGAACTGCTAGCCTGACTCTTCATTTCTATCAAACTGCTGTCGAAGAACCTTTTATCGAGATGTGGACTAGGAAGGGGGCTGGTTCTCGAAAAGGTCATACTAGTCGAATACGTCGGCGGATCTGTCGCAGGGAAGGTCATTCCAGGACCCGTAGTATGCCTCCTTCTTAATGGAGGCTTCGTAGTAGATGTTGGCGATGTCACCGTCGACGTGGTGAACCTGGACGATGCGGTAGTAGTCACCGTAGTGGTCGTCGACGTGGTCATAGCCGTAGTTGTTGAAATTGTCGTCGTTGTCACGGACGTTGTAGTTGCCTGGGTCTTCGACTCAGTTATGCTAGACGTAGGATTCGATTTTTGATCGATCCTCTCGGAACTAGATTTTTCGGAAGCAGATGGACTAGAGGCTTTCGAGGAAGCACTTTCATTCTTTTCCTCTGGTTCTTCGATTTTAGAGATAACCACCTTCTTGCTTTCATGGATAATCTCAGTGGTTGTTGTCTCCGCATTTTTCGCTGCAACACACGGCAAAAGCGACGATTAGGCAAAAATATGGCGGTGACGATCTTGTTCCGCGAGTACGACAAAGAGACCTATTATTCGACTCGGTCGCACTTGTGTCACTCGCTTTTCTCAAGGTTCGCTGTTATAAAAGCCTGTCTGTTACGCGACTTTGCGCTACGGCTATGTGACTCGTATGCCAGATTATGCTGCATCACAATCGGGCCTGTCATTATATTTTGACACAAATTCTTATTCTTGGAAGTCACCACGAGGCATGCACAATGTTCACACTAAGATTACCAACGATTAACCCCTTGCCTTATAATTTCTTCAGTGGTTACTCGCGGCAGCGTTAATTATTCGTTACTGTAATATCATGCCGAATACAAAACATTGAAATATTAGATTGTTACATAATATGTGTCGCTTTACAATCAGGTCTTATTTCGGCCACTTTAACCTTTCGTAGTCGAAGGCTTTAAAATCAAACTCATCCTCACTATTATACTAATTCCACATATTTTAGGAAAGATATCTTATTGCATAAAAAGTCTAGATCGCTCCTTCTCGATTTGAAGATCTACAATTCACTGTAAGCTCCATGAATATTTGTATTCAACTTACACCTCGACTTGCCTCTTGGATACAAAGAATTAAAATTATGAAACATTACACAATTGACTTATATAAAATTGCACAAACGTATCGATTTAGTTTTTACTTTGATTAAAAATTTCCATTTCAAAATGCACATTTATCGTGTAACTGCCTAATATTATTTGTAATTTCTATTTGGTAATCCTCAATCCTACGAACTGAAGGTGTGATTACAGTAAAAATAAATTTTGATCATAAAATACAGCCTACCTTTATTGCGTCTAAATCGTAATCTGCGTCATGCAACCATCTTATGGTTATAATGCAAGAGGTTAACAATAGAAGTACCAAAGTGCCAAAAATAACCCAATCGTAAATTTTTATAAAAATTGTGTAAATTTACGCGGACAAAGTTTTGAAAATTTTCCACGATTTTCTAGTAAAAAAATGAATAAAGATTTATTTTCGTTACGTTATATATTTCTTCAGATATTTATAACTTCGATTGCTTTCGTACAAATAAGTATACCTTAATTGTCGATAGTTCTAGTGTTAATGTATATCTGTCCCCACCAAAGAAACCAAACTGATAGGTATTTGAAATAAACAAGAGATTAAAATTGATCAGGCTGAAAATTTAAATAAAGAATTCGAATGTGTGAAAGCTTTTCAGCATTGTCTGACCTATTACATAGTTATGAGCATCGTGGAATATGATGCTTCCGGGGACAACCTATAAATAAACTTCTACTGAATGAAGTATCTGTTCGCATGTCTAGCAGTGTTCCATGGGGCGAATAATTGCAAACACTGTTTGTACTGCTCTCTTAACATCGCGAGTAAAAGGCCGCTACAACTGATAGCAAAATGAAAAATAAATGAAACGAACACACAGAGGATGCAACAAGTTTCGTTAAGGTTATCACAGTTAGATGATGAATTAAATGAAGAAAATATTTTGAAACTGAAAAGTAACGTTGGTTTTTTGAAAATGATGATTATATTGTAAATTTTTATGAAAGTCAATTGTTTTTCAAACACAATTAATGAAGTGGAACCTAAATAGAGATTCATTACGCACACTAAATATTATAACGTGTATATACGTTATTTGGAATGTTTCATATGTATTTGCACGTTACGTGTATCCTGTACTTTCTCACATATTTAAACTTCCCATAAGTGCATAAAAATCCGCAGATTAGCGATGATAGTGATTGACCAAAAAGTGAAAAATCAACGGTTCTTCTTGTGATAATAATCTATAAATATGAAGTATCGTTACCTAACGAAACGTTGCCAAACGGAACTAAGCGAAGTTAAACCACTGGCCGCACGCTAATCTTAGCTCTCATTGAACGAGTGCGAGCTCCTGTTAATAGCTTCTCGGGCGTTTTAATGCCCGAATCGTGTTTCGTAATATACTGCTCTTCTCGCAATCTGCCACAGACATTCGTGGCACACGACTCGCGATCAAATCGAATTTATCCGGTTCTTACCTTTTAATTTTTAACATTTTTAATGTATATAATTATACACGATCAACCGAGACGAAAGATGACCGACTACTAAGAATACGTACTTAAATACTTATTCTTTATTTCATTCGTGTATAATTAATGCGCGTATTCATGAAATACTTAAAGAACATTGAAATAGTTACAAACTGTGTCTATATAAAGGTTTGGTTACCTATTTAATTCTTTGCGAGACAACAATAATTGTAATTCGGAAATAACAGTAAATACTAAAATTATATAAAAGACTTGTTTACAATCTAATAATATCGATAACTTATCAACTTGTATATATCGAAGGAAAAAATATTTAATTATATTGATACATTAATTGTTTACCGCTGTATGATTACTATCTTATCAAAATTCATGTCTGTTCGATTTCTCCTATCGCAATTTTATAGAAAATTTAATTTAACGAACTTTAAGTACCATATAAAATAATATTCTACTACTACTACTGCGATTTGAATTAATAAGACTTGAATAAGAAAATCGGATACTACCAATGCACACAAATGCATCGATGCTAAAAAGCAACATATTCAATATGATCGAGGCAGTAATAAGATTTAACTGAATAAGCTTCGATCATTAATGTCCACTACTTTGAAAAATATTCACGATAAATTATTAAGTCGCGTAGTACAAGATGTTGAAGACATTTGAAACACTCGTAAAAGAAGGATAAATATTAAAAAAAACATGTTTACCAACAATCAATTTATCAAGAATCATATAAACTATAAATTAACACAAGAAACTTATAATTTCTCATACTTTTCATATTTTAACCTATCGAATTTCTACTTTTATAAAGTGGATTGGAGAAGTGGAACCTAAATAGAAATTCATTTCGTCTTCTAAATATTATAACTACACAACGGATCTTTATGCAAATTAATATTTTCATTAACAAAATTAAGGAAGTGAATCCTAGTTGAAGGATTGTTTTATCCTTAAAATACAATAATTTGCATTTCACTTTCAATATTTTGTATGTCTTTCCATATTACGTGCATTCTGTGCCATTTTGCTCACTTAAATTTGCCATAAATGCATAAAAAATCCGCAATCTAATTATAACGCCTATTTTACTTTCGATATTTTGTATATTATTGCATATCATGTGTGCTGTATACTTTCTTACGCGTTTCAATTTCCTATAAATGCATAAACATCCGTAGCCTACTAATAATACACAATTTATTCTTACCTTCCTCATTTTCATATTCATCCTCTTCCCTGCACTCTGACAATCTTCTGCCCCAAGGATAAGGACTATGCGTCTGATTCCTCGACGGTAACCTGTTCACGTGAGACAGGAAGTAATGATGAAAGAAACTATCCACACCATCAGAATCTTCCCCAGAGGATTGCAACATATCTTTAAGAGCAGCCAACGAAGTGATGGTATTATAATTAATAGCCGATATTAAATCATCCTCGATGTCACTATCATCAGTTGTGTCATCGTTTTTCGACGTTTGATCCTCTTTTTTCGCCTCCGATGTGATCGTTTTAGTCTGCTCGGTTTTCGAAGCTTCCGTCTTATCGTCTGAACTGGTTTCAGACTCATCGTCAGAGGAACTCGTAGACGTTGTATTACTCGACGATTCCTCGTCCTTTTTTCCATCAGTTTTTTCTTCTTTAAGTTCGTCTTCATCAGAACCTTTACACTCGTCCTCGTCTCGGTCCTCGTCGTCTTCGTCGTCTTGGGACACAGCTTTTGATAATTTATTCGAAGCCTCGTCATTTTGACTAATATTCTCTAAGTTTTTCAGGTTCTTCAGAGTCTCCTGCTCCCCCAAATCTTTACTTATTTTCACGTTACTATCCTCCTGGCCTGTCATCTTGTTCTGATGCTGATTATTGGTGGTGACATCGCACTCGTCCGACTCGTTCTGCTTGTCGCCACCGGAACTCTCCATGGAGGAATCTGAAACGTTACAGATTTCTCTTAAATAGATTCACGAATTAAGAAAATCATTAAATTAGCGGAGGAGATAGAATGTTCTGTGAATGTTTATGAACTGGCGCATGGCTGAAGAGTGTTTGGGACAGAGTGCTTGAGTTTGGCGAATAAACGGGGGGTACGTAGTCACCCAAGATATTGGGGTGCAGGTGAGTGATTGCGTATTAACATTGACTAAGAACAGGATAGACCACTTATTCAATGCTTTTCTCTGTCACCTGGAGTTGGGGCTCATGAGCCCCAAATCCGTTTTCATTTTTACCTTCTCGATTGTCTAAAATGTATAACTTTTGCGTTTGCTCTTACATTTTGTATATTACAATACTTTAGAAGTGTTTACATTCTTTGTCAGATAATAAAACGAAAGATATTCTTCCGAAAAGTCTGAATTTTTAGGTTATCGGTATTTCAGAGCATGTGACACGAAGTTCCATAAGATGATCGGTCTATCCTGTACCTCGTCTGTGGTATTAACAATGACCGAGGTGAGTGAAAGGATAGAGAGTGAATAGAATACAGAGAAAAGCAGACGTGAAGGTATTGGGCGACAGTTTTTCCGATTGATAGATGTTATGAGTAACGAAGGTACACTGGAAGCGAAAGGACATTGCGAAGTTATTATCTATTATTTTCAATAAACATTGTTACTGTTACAGACTATTTTCCCGCCTCGTGCCTTAACCCATCCACGTGAAGTTTTGACAAAGACAATCCCAACATTAGACACGTAGATTAACACTTTCACTGCGGAAATTGCAACTTAAAAAGTGTACTTTTTTATAGAAAGTGTTTTTGAAGTATATTTTTGTGGGGGCAAACTAAATGCAATTAAAAATAAATTTTTTCAATAAACCTCTGCTTTGTGACATCCCCTGCTTTTTCCTCTTACCTTTAGCAAGCATTTATTTTACGTAAAAATGCTAAACAAAGGTAAAGATCGCTTAGATATTTTCTGTTTATAAACTACAGTTCCTAATCAGCTAAACTATAATCGCGAGTGAGAAATTCGAGGAGAAAATTACTAAAATTCTTATTGCTATAAGCTTATGTGCTTTGGAATTCTCATGGGGAAAAAACTATCAAACATTCACGTACAACGGACAAAAATATTACAAAAGAGAAAAATTATCTAGAGAATCTAAGGTTAGTAGTCCCTCAAAAAGTTCCCTTTCTCGTACATGAAAGGTCTTCGAAACTGTTAAGGATGATGTATCCGGTGTCTACTTCACTATTCATTGCGCGATTATTTCGTCGCTTCTTAAACATTCTCCTAGCACCGCAGAAAGATCATTCACGGCATTCCTGTGATCTCTTGGAGCAGAATTTTCAGCACGGTGCAAACAGCAATTTATAATCAAGGAGAAGATAACTAGGACACCGAAAAAAAAAGGTAAAAATAACTTGTCAATCGATTAATTAGTTCTCTAATAATATAACCGCAAGCTGACGTTCTTATTCTTATTACCCACTCGAAACTAAATACTTAATAACTATACCTACATAAATATCAATGCACGAAGAAATTCCATGGTTAAGATTCTAAAATTTGGCAAGTGTTGCTTTTATTGTAAAAGACTTTATACTGAATCGAAAGTCTAAATTAATCTTTTAGTACTCAAATAAGATATAAGCGTCCAATTGGTCACAAAAGGGTTAAAGTCTTGAAGATATTATCGATTTAAGAGAGCCATATTTTGTTCCAAAGAAAATAAACGAGGGGATACAAAATAATATCCATTACTTTGAATATTAAAATTATATACGATTTTTAGTAAGGAAATATTAAATTTTGCGAAAATGGTACCGAATGCGTCGGAAATAATTAGATGAAAATTGAAAGTAGGAAACAAAAATATTTCCGGGTGCTGAAACACAAATGTTCATAATTCAACGCAATGGAGCAAGCAAAAAGGTATTAAAACTTTTTAATTAAACGACCTTGCTAACCTTTTGAGCCAAGCTTTGATGCAAGTTTTAATGAGAAACAGAAAAAGGGCTGGAGAAATGCCGCAACAATGGCGCGTCTGAATAAAATCTTAACCCAACGTGCTATATAAGAAACGCGTCCTTCCTCATATTGACCAACAGAGCACTCGATGCTTTACGATCCTGGAAGATTCCTTGAGAAACTTGCGTTTGTTTCTCGTTCAAACACGTGAGAAGATATGACGGAATTTCATTCGATGGTAAATTCCCTAACAATTGTGTGTTCGTATTCCACGCACAATATAAACGATACCTAATTTAACTTGGATTGTAAAAAATTCATTAATCCTCTATAAGCCAAATCTAAAAGAGTTGCTCTATCTGAAATAAAATAGATATTAAAACTAGTGCGGATACTACAACTGTATCAAATTGAAACGAATATTTACTTTCGGAGTACGTTTGCTAGAAATCAGGTTAAAAAATGAAGTGGTAATATTTGGCCATTTCTCTTGAATGTCGAAGAAAGGCGCTCCACATAAGAATTTGAGAAAACGTAATAAAGGAGAAGTCAACATTATTTTTCGGTTTATATTACAAGTACAAGTTTATACAAATTCCTTTACAATTAAAACTTAATTAGGATAAAATTCGATATTAACATTGTAGGTTAATATGAAAATAAGCTTCACGGAAACAAAGTATAAAGCGATATTAGTATCACTTGTGTACATTCAAACATATTTATTTTCAAGCTTAGAAAAATCGCGCAACGAAGGATTCATATTCGTAACAAAGTTTGATTTATACAAAATGAACCATTTGATTTACTAAATTGAAAACATTTCTCCGTCGCGTATATAGCTAATAGTGTGTATAAAAAAAAGTCGTTCGGTAAATAAAAGCTCGAAATTGTATCCCGGTGCAGTAATCCAATAGACGAAACCCCTTTTATCCCTACGTAAAATTGAAGCTCAACGTCGAATTTGCCTTCGCTTTTTCACTAGGTTGAATTTTCGATTGGATACGCGTATTCCAAGACGACCTTAGATTTAAAACAAAAAAATATATTCGCTGACCTAAATAGGTTAATTGATTAAATGCAATCAACTGGCGAGCAGAAATCCGGATTCGAATCCGCGTCCAGCAATCCTATCGATCGCCTCTTCTTTTCTTTTTTTCAGCTTTGATTAAATTCTGTTTGCAAATTTCCGATTGTTGGATTAGAAGGGATACCGGATCAAGGTAAACGAAAGGTTTTTCTATCCGATTCGATTAATTAATGTCATCGATCAAAATTAATCGTACAACGTAAATTATGTTGAAATGTTAGCTTACGATTATCTCTTGAAATTTTCTTTCACTTATTTTTCCCCTTTTTTAATATGCAAATATGGCTTTGTTGCATTGGTGAACACGTCACTGGCGCATTGCGGTAAGTACGCCCTCTATTTCGTAACCGTGGAAACGTTTGTCTGTATAGTAAGCCTGTATAGTAGTACTATAGATACATATCATACAGCAACCTGGTCCTCCACTATACCCGCCAGCAAAAGCGAGTAAATTACTGTAACTGCATAAAAAAAAAGACTACGTATACTGCCAGCCAAAAGTTTTAAATACTTGCTAAGCTGTGCCCGTATGAAATTTCTCCGCAATTCATAACTAATATTCTAGTCACTAATAGTATTTTCTCTTATTCTCATAGATTTTTAACTGCAGAGGTTTTTAACGTGATTTAAAGACTACAGGGAAAGAACTTGATAAGTCACATTTTCGTAAGTTTAGCGGGGAGCAATTTTAAAGTTCAAAGCATTCTAAATTAGTCCCATATTTGTAAAAGCTGTTTTGATATTTGTTTTTCGGTTTGTACGTAAGTTTTTCTCGTGTCATTACAAAGTTCACACACTAATTTAACGCAATAGGTATTGTAGTAATCTTTTATTTGAGCAATGTATACAAAAATAGAAAGTTACACTTAAAGCACAGTGAAAATAAAATAGTTTATCTTCTCTACTAAATAAGAACAAGAAAAATGATGTAAGTAAATTACCATAAAAATAGCAGTTGAAATGAGATAGTAATATTAATGAAAATGAAAACAATAATAATGTATTTTAGTGTTATTATTTTATTATTATGAATACAGTGCTGCGGAAGAACAAAAGCGAATCGTACCTTCGTGCGATTTACGTTCATCGGTAAAATTATTAAACATTAACATTTTTTTTTAACTTTCCACTTTTCTTTTGATCAATGATTCGAAAAGAAAAATCACGACAGGATGTAAAGCGACGTTAATTTGCTCGTAACTTGCGCTTCGCGTAGTTTCCACGAAATTGTTACGGATAAACGAGCGTTGATAGGTTGATAAATCATTAAAGAAAATCGAACTTTATCACGCGTAAGGTTAAGTTAATGAACTTATTAATAGTAGTGGCGTGATCTCGGATAACTTATAGCGAATTAAATGGAATTTGGATTGAAATTTATTAACACATTAAAATGATGTATTAGCTCATTCCATAAATCCATGCTGTGTTTTATACCAAAAGGGAGCAGCCAAATTAGCGTGGCAAAAGTGCTTCGAAATCAAATGGAACTTGTGATACGTTAATCGATAAGCCTCTGAAAGAAAATCCTTCTTGCCAAGCTTCAACCCTTATCCTTGCCGTTAGGATTGCTTTAAACTAAAACGTGATTACATTCGGTTTCTTCTGTTCAATCGCATGAAAAGTTGTCAAAAATACTGGAGATACTTTAGACCAGTGTTTCCCAACCGATGTGTCGCGAGAATTTCGTTAAAAATTTGATTTGTAATAAAAATATTCAATATTTTGAGAAATATGATTCGTGTACCAGTCATCGGTCTTGGTCACCTGCAGAACGTTACCTCTACTGATATTACATAGTTATTATATTAAGTGCAGAGATTTCTTTCTAATAATTATGGTGTGTTCTCAAAGACCTAACTAGCATAAAGTGTGTCGCTACTCTAATTGCTTTTAGAGTTATAGTTGAAGCATCCTGATATCTCAAATGCATTTCTCGAATTGAACTTGAACTGTTATATCAAAATTGATTCATTTCTAGTTACTAACTGTTTTGTAAGTGTTGTGAAAATGTAGCATTAAAATATTGCGGCACGAACTTATGGAACGACTTAATACTACAATATCGCGTAAAATAAGGAAGTACAATTTAAGGGGAGTTTCTCTAAAACCGGACGGAACTTGGTACCGGACGGTACCAATATCTTTAAAGTTTGAAATAATATGCGATCCTCATTTCGCGAGAACAATAGCTGGAATAGAATAAACAGCGACTAGGTTTAACCGCTGTATCTTTAAACGAAGGATCAGTCGTTTAAAGATACGGCGGCTTACGCAGCAACAGGTATACAAACAAAATTATTTGTTTCATAAGAATGCAAAGCAAATTCACTTAAATGAGTAAAATCTATGCATACATAATATTAGGTGTATGCAAAAGTTTTAATCTTTATCTTGAATTTTCTTTATTCACATATACAATCGGTCACAGAAGTCTACACGCATATTTTATATTTTTGACATCAATATATTTTAGGAAATACTTTAGAATAATCAAAAGGGGTGAAAATTCACGAAATATAAAATTACAAACGAATAAGATACCTAAAAGACGTTCCATAAAAGAAGCATTACTCCTAGAAGTGTCCAGAATGTAATTTTATTTATAGTAAGCAGATTGTAAAACATCACAAATGCATCAGAAGGTTCCACAAAGTATAAACATAGTTGTAACAATCAATTTTGTATAGTTTTATTCACGTACATAAATTTTCATGAAATCGAGTTATCGATTTGTGTATGTTTTGTTAAGACGAAATGGATAGGACATCGCTATTTTTTAAAAATATCCATATTTCTAATTAATAACTAAATGAATGTTCTGAAACTGATCGAAACTCCTGCATTTTGTTAAATATTCGAAATTTAGAGGCGTACGTAAACTTGTGCGATTAACTGTAACATAAGTACCACAAATTAATCTTCAAAGTATTTTCTCTAATTTTATATGATTTCTTGTCACCTTTCTGCCAAGTTTTAGATTTCGTCGCAAAAGAAAGAAACTGATTTGAAAGTCACCAAGTCAAAACTAAAACTTTTGCATGCCCCTAATATAATCCAAAGTGAAAGAAAAATTCTTGCATGGAATATACTATTCGTTTTTTTTTTACAGTAAATCGCTCGTTATATTCAGAGATAAAAACGTCTATGCGTCCTTTGCGTTAGATTACGGAGTACTCAAAAAGTATAAAATACGTCGCTGTATCAAAATAGTTTTTATACTACAAATATAGTTGTACGTTGTAATTGAATTACAAGTGACCATACAAGTATCCGATCGCTTTATACAATTAAGAAACATTATCCATTCATTGTTCATTTATGTTGTATTGTATGTTTAAAGATAATGTTTCATGATTTTACTAAAATTTATCGTTCATATTAGAAACAGATTTTGAGTTGCTCCGTTTTTAGTTAACGTATAATTTTAGATATTTTTCATGCATACTTTCATGACTCTGTTAACGAGAAATTGTAATATTTGAGCATTTGTGTTATTGGATGCGAAAACAGACTTATGTATGTCATCGTCATTACAAAATTCTTAAAACAAGTAAAAGATAAAATTAAAATGAAATGAATGCTGATATGTCCCATAATTCACACAGTACAATCAAATTCTAACTTCCCAAATGTACTGGTAAAAATAATATGATTCAAATAGAGAGTAGGTACTTTTAATCCCAAGAACCTATACATCGGAATTATTTTATCTTCCAAATGTAATGGGCAGAACGGTAGATAATATTGGCAAAGTAAACGCAACACACCGATAAGATAAATAACTTTCCACGCTACTATATCAATATAAACACAAGACCGTAATTCATCGAAGGTAACCATACCATAAATCATACTTTACTATGATTTAAGTACTACTACAGTAGTAAATAAAAAAAAGAAACGAAGGAAAAAGTGAAAAAGACAAAATACAAGAATAAAACACGTAATCGGTTAAAGAAACCGGTTAGTCGATTCGTGTTAGTCGAATCACATTAACGACAAACGAAGATACGAGTTCCAATTGGTTTTGTCTGTACGCCGCAGACTTTGGGATAATATTTACCGGAAGTCCAACTGGGAATACCGTCGTTTAATACAATCTTGACAGGAGTAAAGTAAAGTGACGGCGATATGGGTGGACAGATATCGCGAGAACATATGCGGATCTCTGGCGGCATGCCAGACTCGTTTCGCGAATACTTGTTTACCGCGTGCTACAGAGTGACGTAAAGCTCTATTGGGCTCGTGGACCGAACCGGAACACGTGACAATGTCTTTGCACATCATCATCCGTCGTTCTCGGAGACCGAAGTGAAAATGACCGAGCACGACTCGGAATCGGTACGTATTATACATTGTAGGTTGAAATACGACAAATATTGGGTTGAGAAATAATTTCGTACCATATTACTTCTGTTACCACATACCATGTATGAAAGTCTGTACCACATTTTTCCTTGCCTTCTCTTGATTTACCACCAAATTATTTGTAGCAATGATACCATTAACAAGCTGGAAGGTCGAAGTAAAGATATTATTATTATTATTACTTGAAGAAGAAATTCTTTCTCTTGATGAAACATCAATTCTTGTACATGGACTGTTATGTTTTAATTATCGATATAAATTAAATATAAAGAGTATCGTTATTGGTGAACATTATTAACAGTATATAATTGCTTTAGTCTTCTGTATTTCACAGGTGCATTCAATAGCCCGATATCCTAGTAGTCAGAACTAAACTGGTTTTACAACTGACTCTTAAATGCGGGTTTTGAATTGCACGCGATCACTTATATGCGAATTTTTTCCAAATAAGTATATTGAAACATTTGTGAATGATTTGAAACAATTTAAAAAAAACTCGCAAACATATCGCGTCGTTCAGAAATATCTAAGGAAAAAATATTCAATAAACCATATCTGTAGATATTAGTCTGTTTGATCATTTATTGTCATAAAATACACATAAATTAATTTTCAAACATTAAGATTTATTAAAGCTTGCTAAGTTTTTACAAAGTCAAAAAACACCTGGATTATCGACTACGTGACGAGTCGGCTTCCCTAACCTTCGCATTGTTGATAGGTCAACTGTATTCATTTCAAATCATTATAATTACTAACGAATCTCTCATTGTATACGGAATGGATAATACTCTGATTCATGTTTAAAATATTTTTTTGTAAGGGGGAATGAAATAGATTCATAATGTAGGAATTTATTTAATTACTGTTTTATGTTACATCAACTGCGTGATTATTTACGACAATTAATTCAAAATAGGTGATACATTTGAAAGAGTTTTGCTAACATATTATACACATTGATTTTTGCACTAATTTTGAATACTGCTACGTATTCAATTTGCATTTGTTAATCTGGTAATGGAATTAAAGAAAGAAACTATGAACTGATGTTAAAAATCCGAAAAAGGGTTAAGTAATTCTTTCATTTAAATTTCGTCTAATCTCAATTTTTTTATCAAATTACCATAGTAATCTATAAAAATTCTATACTACTATCTCTGAATCTATAATATTTTTAAATTAGTGCCAAATTAATCCATAAACATCCCACACTTGTACGAATCTGTAAAGATCCTAGAAATTACTCCAATGTAATCTTGTTCCCCTTCATCGTCCTTTTATAGGTTATTTAATTATCTCGTGCAAACATTCATAAAACGAATAGGGACGACAAGATTGAAGAATTAATGCTTCAGCGTTGGATGAGACATCGAACGAGTAACTTGTCACGAGTGTTTGCAATCCTAGCAGGTATGACGAACATCTACGCTCGTGTAACGTTGTAGACAAATTCGAAACACGGCGTTTATGCAATCGTGTCGACACATTGAGTGAAGAATGTTGAGTTGATATAGTCTTTAATAATTAGTTTATGAAAGAGGCTATATACCAGTGTTTATTACCTGGTCAAATATCGAGCCACTTGTTTTAAAAAATTTTCTCAGATCATTAATTGTAGTGTTAGCTATTTACTATTAAGTTGTTGCGTACGAAATCCCGGATTCATAAATAAGTATAATGACGTAATTGAAACTCAACTATATAATATCAATTAAAATAAGTTTTAATTTCCAATTAATTTAGCTTATTAGTCTACAAATTTGAATGTTTGAAAGCAAGAAACACCTCAAACGCATATTTTATTGTTGCCTCGTGACTGGTGATTATAAAGCAAAGGGGCAAAACTGTTTATGTCACAGTATTAAATATTTTTTAATTTTCTAATGCGATATGTTTACGCAAATATAATAAAAAAGTTTCAAACGTGAATTTTGGGTATTAAAACACCGAGATAAGCATGTTACGCGTTGACGTAGTATTTGACACTTAAACTTATGTGTGAGGATTAGGTATCGATATTTATGGTGTAGTTGGATATTTTTAATATTCGTTGTGCGACTATTTTCGAATTTTTAGCAGTGCTTTATCAGAATTCCTAGGTGAAATATTAGGTAGGTCTAAAAGTAATATCGAATCTTTACAATATATGATGCCGCATTCGTTTTGAAAGTATATACCTACTACTTTTAAATATGTACCTATATAAATATTTCATGTAAAACGTTATTACTTCGTATATTTAAAAAATAATGGCTGTTATTTATCGCTAAAAATTGCAGCATTACCTTTTGTCATCTCTGTCGTAACTTATTTTATTTTGATAACTTTTAAAAGTAGAAAGTTTCTCGAACTAACTTCTATTGAATATTCCACATAACCTATAGAATGATCTCAACCTTCTCGTAAAAATTTCAAAAACATTTTCATACAAAATGGTACCAAATTTCAGATTGAAAATCTTCGAGTATGTATTACTACATGCAATTTATTCATTACTAAACTGTGGATCTTTATGCATTTATAGGAAATTTTGACTATGTAAAAAGATACAGAATGCAAATGGTATTGAAACATACAGAAGATATTAAAAGTAAAATACAAATTATAGTATTTAGAGATTAAAACAACTCTCTAGTTAGATCTCGTTGCTTTAATTATATTTGTAAAGTTCTGAATTCGCATAAAGATCCGCAGTCTATTCATTATTCTTATGAACATTATATTCAGCATGTTTAGTATTCAAATGCGAACAATTTACATACTGATTTATTAAATTAAGGCGATTATACTTTTGTATTTTTTATAATATCCCGTTTCGTTGATTCATAGCATAAAGAAGTTGTCATTATTGGACTATTAGGTTAACGGGAAATAGATATTTGATTTATTTCTTTAGTATAGCGAAATGTTTCATTATCGTATGACGTAAAGAGGCGCAGATTTCGCAAACCGGTATGTATTGCGTCGTTTTCTCAATATAATTAACTATTTTAATACTTTTATTTTAAATTTATCAGTATGAAAATTCGAAAGTTTGCAGTTTTATCAATTTACGCTTTCGAAGACTCGAGGCGTTGAAAGTTTGTAATTTAAAAAACTCGAAGATTCGAAAGCTAGGCACTCAAAAACTTAAAAATTCGAATTTTTAGAAATACGGGGACTTGGACATTTTATAGTTTGAAAATTTTCAGGGTTAGAAATTCGATGACTTGAGTATTTAAAAATATAAAAATTCGAAGGTTTGAAAATTCGCAGGCTTAGAAACTGAAAAGCTTGAAAATTTGAAGACTAGAAGCTATTCTAACTAAATAGGAAAATTCCCAAGTCAACAAATATTTCATATACTTAACACTTCTCTATCCGACGCGGTAATTTATATATAACATCTTATCAACCTAACATTTGTTCAAATTGATGCATTGCTCGAATTATGTCATCCAAGGTCTCTCATTTTAAGGAAGAAAGTGACAAATTTGCGGCAAATATTTTATGTAATATCCAGCAAACGACATGTTATATACATCGATGTCACCACGTTATCACGGAAGCTTCGTGAGGAAATACACCGTGGACTTTTATCGGTCGTGAAAGAAAAATATCGGTTTTGTAGATAGGCATGTTCGTTCCCGTTGCGTGTAAGCAGCCAAGAACAATAACAGTAACGTTGAAAACGCCAGTAGCTGTGTAATAGCAATGAATGCACGAAAGAAGTGAAAGGTTCTTACTCCTGCAAAACGTTCAAGGAACACTACCACTCTCCTGTCATTATTGACAAGCGTACTCGTGTTTTCCAGGGAAAGAAAAAAGAAAAATTCTATAATTCTTGTATCTATTCTAAATACCTTTCTTAGCTTAAACGTCCTATCTATTTTTTGTTTTGAACATTGAAATATTTTAAATGATTAAAATCCTCTATAACAGCGATTCTCAACCTTTTCTTCTCGCGTACCATCAAACTAATATGTAATTGAGTCACGTATCATTTTGTAGGTAGCGTCTATTTGTGCACATGGAAACATTTTTTACTACAAAATGTTCCATATAAAGTTATACCAGATACCCTTTCCCCTTTCTTCTCCACAACTGATTCCGAATCTCTTTCCTTTTTACTGTGCATAATTTAAAAAAGTTTGATATAATTTCATTTAGCTAGCGTACCACCTGGAAATATTTAACGTATCGTCGGTGGTATACACGTACCACGGGTTGGAAATCGATGCTCTATAAAATAATTAGGTCAAATATTAGGTAGTTCGAAAAGTTCGTAGAGATATTTTAGAAATACTCAAAAGTAATATGTGCACATTAATATTTTATTAAATAATATTTGATACAGTATTTATTGTTTGATAATTATATGACTGTCAGAAAGGAACTTCTTCCTCCGAAAGGAACCCATGCAAGTAACTCTTCTAGGCTTCTAACTTATTCAATTTCTGACTATTAATAAAGGTTTGTGAACATTACAATAAATGATAATAATAAGATATCCTAGACAACGATTAAGAATTCTTGTCACCTCATTATTGCAACATCAGATTGTTTAGCGTTGTCAATGAAAAAAATTGTCTTTCCTTTTAACTATGTATTTGCCCATCAATTGTTGGATTTTAAGTGGCCTAAATAAGAAGAGTATTTGTTCAAATTAAAAATGCTATTATTTAACTAAGGCTTATAAAAAAAATAACCTCTTTCGGTTCGCCAATTACACAATGGAAGTGAATATTATCAAAGACGTTACGAATTTTCCAAACAACGTAATGTATTAAATTGTTCAAAGGAAAAGAAAAATATTCATAGATGTATTTATGATTCTAATATTAAAAAAATCGCAAAAGATCTATGTAACCAGTCATAAAAATCATAAGCCACTTCATTTCTTTTAGATAAGAGACAAAGGAAAATGTGGTGAACATTTCTGTAGGTGAAAGCAATGATAACCCAAGGCGATTTTTTTCGAAATTAAATTAAACAGTCCGTCTTCTTTTAGTTTATCCGAAGTACAAGGATTTACCTACGTTACGTAATAATTAAAGAAGATTTAATTATGTCGAATACTTCAAATACAATGTTCTTTTATGCAAAATAGCTTCAATTTTTGTTTTTGCTGTGTGATAAAATCACAATACAGAACTCAAGTCAACCTAATTCTGAGGTAACGATTTAAAAGTCTATTCAAAGGATGTATAATCTCACAACAGATGAAAATTGGATAAAGCATTTGTACAAACTAGGTCAGAGGTGGTAAGGACGATATCAACGATAATAATGCATAGGAGCAAGAGCAAAAGGTCTCGATCTCTAGCAAATATCGACGAAGCTTTCCATTCTCGTACTGTCATTGCCATAGTTCCGTATCGATCATTTAACCGCACGATGACGAAAAACGGCATGCAAAGAAAACATTAAAAATGGACATAGCTGCAAGGAACTATAATTTAAAGTTTGTTGCGTATTTCATGCCTGCCCAGTGTATTTTATAAGAATATCATTTACGTTAGGATACATTAGGAACATATAAAATCGAATTAAAACGTTGGGGTGAAATTCCAAGGAGCCCAAATCGCCGATTAAGATGAAATTTGGTGTAGAGGGGGATGGTGATGAGAAAACCTTAAATACAAAACTTCAATGACGGGTCTTTAATGGTTTCCGAGATATGAATTAGTGTAATGCATTCAATATTGCGTATACGTGCACGCATCTGGCGGAGGGTGAGTAAGCTGCGTGAGCCCGTGACAACGTATGCGCGCACCTACTTGCGCCTAAAGCTGCCGCTGAGTTATAACGGATGAACTTAAAATATGCATTTTCATATATTTTCTGAAAATTGTCAAAAACATACTCCCTCGTGGAATTGATCTGATTTGAGAAAGCTAACGGCATTAAAAGGGGTAAGTTGTTGGTTATGGTTGATAAATGATGGAATATTGGGGTTGTGTGTTGAGTAAGAATGCTCTCTTTATTTTTAATGGAGTGATTTTATTTTCAAAGGCTAGAGGAATACGTCTTTTACTCCGCTGTGCTATTGCAAGGAATGAACGCTTCGAACGCTCTTGAAAGTACGCGTGGAAAACTGAAGCCGATATTTAGAAAAGACGGCCCCGGGCCTTCCATATGTTTATTGCACCAGACCCTTAGGTCTGGTACGGCTAAAGGACCATCGGCTCCAGTGACTGAGCTAGGCCTGTTGTTTAATAAGCAGTGCTTCTCAATGTAAAGATACATTTTTGTATCTGCTAAGTAATATTATTCCAACAATAAATAATTTTCAATTAAATTATAATATAATGTTAGGAAGCTTATGTCTAGAATAGACGCTAAGTCGGGTTAGGGTTCGAATTAGGTGTCCGAAGTGGCGGCGCAGGGTGAATCCGCATTTCAATTTTAAACTGTAAACATCGGTTACTGATATTGATAGATACATATGTATAAAAAAGTTCAAACTGGTTCACCCATCAGATATGTTCTCTCCTATGTTTACAAAAACAGCAGGAGGGCGAAGACTCCGAGCTTAACAGAACAGTAGTCAAGTGGCGGCCGAGGGCTTACGCTTACGCTACCAGAAGCAATTTATTTCAATTAATATCTCGGAAACTATTAAAGAGTCGCCATTGAAATTTCGTATCTACGGTTTACCCCCTTCCCCCCAAAATTTCATAAAAATCGGCAGCCTGGACCCCTTGGAACTTTACCCAAACGTTGAAATAAAAATTTCGAAACGTAGATACGCACAACTTCACTAGTGTTTTAAAACACCTAGTAGAAATTCATAAAGTAGAAACTAAAATTGCTAAATAACATTAGCGTTAAGTTTTTAGAGAGAAGAACTTTCGATTTTGCTATTTACGCGGTAAATACGTTTCATAATTTATGAGCCAGTAACATTAACATTAGTATATCGTCCAATTTCATGTTATCTCTCACATTTGAAACCGTAGTTATTTTTTTTTGTTTTAATCTAGTGAACCTTCTATGAAGTTGTTTACACCGCGTATGGTAATTTCGTCAGTTGTAACCTTCCGTTATTTTTCCGTTTCCAACTAGTTGAAAATCATTTTTGTAAGTACTAATTTATTTGATGCGTCAGGTACGACGCTTGAACTATACGAAACATTTGCAAAATTCAACATAAACGGATATCTCAATAAATATTCAGCTTTGTGAAAATTAGCAAAAATATAAAATTGTGCACACCTATTTTACATTAAACATCAAAAAATTCAATTTAAAAAGGTGTGAAAACGTAAAATAAAAAAGTGTTAGTACAAACAAGTTACGCCAAGAGGAAAACAAGGTTTTTTATGGAGGAATTTAAGGCGAACGGTAAATAAATATAAATATCTTTTTTCACGCGTTAAAACGTTTAACGCACGCAAATATACACGAATTGATGCTGTTGGCGAAAATTTACGATTTTGTATGATTTTATAGTCCCCCTTTCCCCTTCAATGTTCAAGTATGACGTAACCGATTTTCTTTCCCCTTCACTCGATGGCGGGCGTAGACACGCGAATGTAAGTACACTCATCGACAAAAATAATACGAACCAACGCCATGACATTCAGGGTGATACATAATGAAGCTTAACAAAGGGACAAAAGAGCTATGTAAACAGGGTACATATCGGTGCCCCTTAACTTTCTATCTATTATCGTTCTCCGATGCGAAAGCATTTCTAAAAGTGAAATCAATAAAGGTCAATGTACTTACTAACGAGTACTAGCAGTTCGTAATAATTGGAAGATTTCGTTTCTACGGAACGTGCCAGCTGTCGGGAAAGAAACAGATGATATCGTCACGGTCAATTTAATGGACTGCAATTTTTGCTAAATGTTTGGATCAAACTTACTGTGAAAGATCGGCTCATTTAAAAATTATATATAAATTCTGGTACATAATTCCATTATGATATTTCGCAAGAATATGAGAAGAATAGAAGATTTCTTAATTTAATACTAGTAAATTAGGCATTTAAATTAACTATAAATGAAAATCTGAATCATAATATATACGGTTAGTACAACTCTGTGGAGTTTTTACACGTAACATAGTAAGCCTATTTCTTTTAAAAACTGAAGCATTTCTTACGTTATGTTCTATTTCGAAGCAGTGACCGAATATAATTAATGCGACGTTAACACTCACAAAATGAAAATGAAAAGTATTTAATACTGTACGCGATAAACGTGCAAGAAGAACAGATAAATGAGTAAATTTGTTACAAAGAAAAATTAAAACAAATTATTTTATTATAAATGCTTCTACTGTACACTCTTTCTTGCAAGCACTCTTCCTTGCTGAATAATTCCTTCTCTAGAGGTATGTCATTTATTATATATGGATGTGTGAAATAACGATCACAGATAACATGTGTATGCCAAAGGAACGGCTGAACAACTGAATACACAGGTTTTATAGAACACGCGTTGTATTAATACTGGTCAACATTGAAAGCAAACAGCTGATTCAAGGCTGACGCCCACTGACGTCGCACGTTTCTGTGATAGTAATAAGTCCGCGTTTCAAATAACCTCCGACCTACCTTAAACGACATGACGAGACCGATATGAGTTATTATTTCACGTTAACCTATCTTTAGGCACTTTCCCCTTCTTCATGTGAAAGATTAAACTCTCCGTGAGTCCGGGCAAAGATATGATAGTTATTCGTCAAATCTTTCGTTATCGTCGTTCCGTGACTTTCCACTCGCCAGGATTTATAAGCTCTACTCGGCAAATTATTTAAAGAATTAGAATGAACTGAATTTTCTACGCCCTTTTTAACGCGTTCAAATTTTCGTAAAACCTGAAAACTGTTGCAAGTTACTCCTACGCGTAAAAAAAACTTGTTCTCGAGAAGAAGCTAGACATTAAATAGCAACGAAATCCATAAATAATTCTCTAAATTGAAGTAGAAGCAAAACTTCTTTTTTTTTTTTTTTTTTTTGGTAATTTTTATAGTCATATAAAATATAAGTTCTTAAAACAGTTTTGCTTCTCAATATGATTTAGAAAATTTATGATTTTTTTTCATCTAAAAATTTTATTAACAAACATAATAAACTATTTTATTTAGATTACATTGTAAAATGGCAATGATTCATTTTAAATCATCATAGACAACCACACGTTAAAACTTTTTCTTTTATATACGATATCAAATGCAGCAGAAGTGATATGTTTAATTAAATTGGCAAGAGGAGTATGAATTATACCAGAAGTTATTTCGGACGGAATTTTTTGGCATGGTTTGAAAGCAATTTGCCAGCAATTAAAGTGTTCCTTCAATAAGCCTCAAGCAAAGTCTTTATGTTAAGTGAACTGTATTTCTGTCATCGGGTAAGTGTTTCATTAATTCTCCCTGGCAGGTATTAGCTGATTAACTAACAATAAGCCATCAAAGAATATTACGTTCGAAATTTTATTATCCTCTTTTAATTTGCTTCGATGTTAATCACTGCATAAATATTACCAAATATATTACACAATACATTTTTCCGTGTTGCATTTGGTATTTTATAAATACTTTATACAGAAAAAAAACATGTCACGTCACATTGTGCCAGGAAAAATATTTTAATGGTAAAGACAAGCGTAATGACAAATTTTAACCCCTTGCCATACAATTAATTTATTACTCACGTATGCTAACGTTAGTTGATCACTATTTTCACATCATATAAAGTACAAATCATATGGATACTGTGGAAAATTTTTATTTTACAACTCCCAATCTTGTAAAACAAAGCTAAGATTAAAGTCCAACTTGAATTTTACCCTCAACAGTATTCGTTTTTGTTGAACGTGTGCACGAATTCATAGCACGAGTGTAACTCTTTATTATAGGGCAAAGGGTTAATGTGACATTTTACGGTCAGGACAATATCCCAAAATGATGTAACGATTTCAATGCGAATGCGTGGAATCACTCTTTCGTTCCGGTGACTACTGCAAGCAATGAAGAAGGGAATCTTTCCACTCTTCAGAGACTGGAAAAGTACCGAAAGCGTGTGACGCAAATTTTCCAGAGGACACGAAATGCTAATGCCAATATTCCATTCCATAAACTCGAAGGGCACTTGAATTTGACGCATAAATTATGGGGATATCTGGGCAAAATTCATATATAAGTGTATGTCCAATCAAAACGAATCCCGTAGTTTATTACGAGAAATTTTTATAGGTGCACGGAATGAAGATTATATTTCTAATGAAATATTAAAGGTTTCATGGAAGCAATATAACTTCAAAAGGTTCTCTTAGAACTTTGTAATATTTTAAGAATATTCTTCGAAGTTATATCTTCTGTAAGAAGTTTACAATGCATTTGCATGTGAAAATATTGGCTAAATAAATGTGAAAATAAATAATAAGCAGCTAAGAAACAATTTTGTACCAGATAAAATTTGAGTCTTAATTAACTTTAATATAAACTGAATTATTAAGCAAAATAATATGATGTTATACAATTTACTAATACAATCTTCATTTTAAAGACTACACCGTAAACAACTGTCACCGATAATCAAGCAACTAATGCAACATCAAAATTTAAGTAAAAAAAAAACAACAATCTAAAGTAAGAATAATAAGTAATAAACAAATGTACTCTAGTAAATATAATTCCACATGTCAATATGATACAAAAATGGATAACCAACTTTCAAACATTCTGTCCCGTATTAGTTTTTCCAATATATTAAGGAAAGGTTAGAAGAATGCTTAGAAAATTTAATATAGTTATTAAGAGTACCTATTTATCCCCTTTTATGAACACCAGTTAACAATGTACGAAAAGTCAAAGTTTGCAACAACTTCTCATAGCATCACAAATATTTTTACACTACCATGAGCAATTTTTATAATCAATATGCCAACCAATAACTCAATTGTATTTCTATTTTTTTCGAAATCCGAAACGGGAAAGTACCATTCTTTTGATCCGTTAAAGTAGAATAGCCACTTAAAATACAAAATGACAGCGGCGCAGAAGTATGTAAGTATTCTGCTTGGACATCATGGCGCCATTGATACGGCATACGGGCGGGTAAAACTTCCTTGCCGATTTTGTCTGTTGCCACTCGTCCGCATTAAAATTGTTAACTTTGTCTTAAAATTATACTTAAATTCAAACTCCAAAAAGCCTTAATATTCTCCCTCCCGAGAAATAAAAGAATAAAAAGAAAAAAAGAATTCATTATCTATCGTTAAGTTTAAGGGTTTATCAAGATCGCCAGAACAATAAGTCGAATAAGGCAGAGAAACGCATTTAAAAAAAGATCTCTAATCACGCGATCAACAATAGACGATAAATCCATGTTGCTCAATCATGTGATTGTTGCAAGAATCGCGAAAAACATCACTGTGACTGGTGATCCGCAGTCAACCACGTGACAAACGCTGAAAGCACGTGCTCCGCATCAATTATGATCGAAACCAGCGAACGGTGCATCCCAGTGAGGGAATTCCACGCGAAGCAACTCGTCTTTTCTCGAATACAGATGCGCGGGATCGCATTGCGGATATTTTGCAACCGTGAAGAAAAAGATGCTAGGAAAAAAGACAATAGCCGCGCAACATGGCGTGGTACAGTGTTCGACCATGTGGAAACAAAGCGAGAAAAATGAAACGTGTCAGTGAGTTAATCGGTTTAGATATAGAGAAAAAGAGGATCTAGAACAACGATACTGTAACTCAATTGGCACGGTGAAACACGTGTAACGTAATCGACACAACGAAAACAATATGGTTGACACTGATCAGAAATATAGATGTAACGTATACATTGTTTAACCCCCAAAATCAAAAGTATAGAAAAAAGTAAATAATTTTGAAATTATACCGTATATGTTTAAATAAATCACTTCAATATCAACTTGTAATGATTCAATAAACTAAATTTTATTCTTTTATACTCGTATATTATAAATAAATAATATTGGATCAATTCAATCCAAATACTTATTCGTATAAATTCACAAATTATCTATAAGGGTTAATTTAATCTACAAACAGATTGTAAATTATTAGATTCATGTCGAATGTGAAATATACTCCTACCGTTTTGCTTCGACAACCCTTTTGAATATTCCAATTAAATAAATTAAAATAAAATTTCATTTTATCGTACTTAATTTAATTAGGAAAGTTTATCTTCTTGTCAGTACAGCCCGTGACAGCCACGTGCAACTTAAAGTAATCTCGTATATACGTCTCTTATCTCCTCATACTTTTTGTAATTTTTATAAATAAAATATCTGAAATACATAAACAAATAGATTTTAATTATAAGTTGTGTTCACTTATTTTAGATCAAACGATCTTATCCTACTAATTTATAAAAAAAATAGATGAAACAGTTTGTGGAGCAATTTTGTCAAATTAACTGGACCGGCAAGAGGTTAATTATAACGTGAAAAATGAAATTTCCTTCTTTTCACGGTAACCAATTTACAAGTCTCGCCTAAAACAGACCACCTAAATTGTTTTCTTCGATTATCTTAGCAAAATAAATATCTTATACGTAACTTGAATCGTGTTCGAAAACGGATGCACTATAAGAAACATTTTTATTCTGAGGTCATCTTTTCCAAAGTTTCAACTGTTTACACAAGTAGTTACACAGTGTAAAAAATAATTGGATCTCCTGTTTTAGATGGGTCACCTTGTATATAATATACATATAATTAAGTAATATAGATCGTCTTGCGTCAGGGATACCACAATCGTTTCGATTTATGTCATATAATATTATATGAATGGATTACAGTTGCCCACATTGTAGTAACAGTATATGAATGAATTATCATAATAATTATCGTAGTCAGAGAAAAAATAATGTTGAATACAAGGATAAATCGAACGATGATTGATGGGAACGTTTGGTACTAAATTATTCAGTTCGCGATAGGATTCTCGAATGAGTCAGGATGACACGCGCTGAGCAATTTTTAGACCAGCGAAGTATTTGAAACTGGTAAGTAACAGAAGCAATGATTACAACATTCGGGTTTACTCAGAACTTTTGCTTATATGCACGTATGATCTCATCTTTGGCATCTTTGTGGCAATAACACTGGAAAATATATATTGAACAAATCAAAACTAAAAAAGATTTAAGGAGTTACGAAATCGGAGTAAGAACGGGAATTACCCTTGAAACTTCCTACGATATCGCTCTTCCGGAACGATTACCATGAATAAAGTAAAAAACAAATATACAGACAGTGCCAGAAAGCTTAAACAAAAATTTGAGTACAAGTTTTACATGTAAAACAAGAGTGGAAGTTCATACAAACATCAACGACAAATACTGTGCTAAACTTAAGTGGTCAGTATATTAGAACGAAATTTTGGTAGAATATTGATCATGTGGATATAGTGATTAAAGACAAGTTACCGATAACAGGCTATTTTATAGGTCCTTTTTCCGGAAAGCTTCTCAATTTAATTTAACCCTTGTATAGACAACTAAAATATTCACAATCGTTCGAAGCTTCAATAATAAACATTTTTAGCACAGATTTTATTTTGAAAGCATAAATTGACGTCAATATATCCAAATAATGGGAATTTAAAATGATGTTGGGATGTCTTTGCAAGAACAGAAACAATTGTTAAGGGAAATTGTAAAAATGGGTATGCATACATATATCTGGATACCCAGGTTCCCAGACAAAGGTTAACATGTTCAACCAAAACGATATCTCAGCACATAAACTGATGGTGGTCAACGCAAAACTATTCTAAGTACCTGTTACAATCAGTATCGCTTTTAACAGATTCTACGCTGATCACGGAAAAGTACATCTTTTCCATATTGTCACTTAAACGCCGGTCACGTGAAAGTACGTTTTTAATTTTCTTTATTTTTTTACTTGTATTGAATATTTTTACAAAATTTTTGAGAATGTTTTCAATGCCCAGTTCTAACAATAATACTCAAATAATTACTCTAGATCAAATTAAACGAAGCGAAACATCATTTATTTGTAAATTATGTCAAGCTCCTTTTCATAGGAGTGATTGTTTTCATCGTTACCATACTTTGGTTAAATATTAAATATAATATAATATGTAGGTACATACACATACACATAGCTGTTATAATTTTTTAGTCTGAATAGTCTCTAATTTTTTGTATTAAAAAGGTTAAATACAGTTTTTTTTCTAAATTGCAATAAATGCTACTATTAAAAGTATTAAAAAATATATGAATAATTAACGTAATTACATATTGATACGCTACTAAAATTTCAAACCTAAATAACGAATACTTCTTCAGTTATAACAATTTTTCTAAAGTGCAATTTTAAATAAAAATATAAGAACTATGGCCGACAGTTAAGCGAGTCCCATAGATGATAGACACGACTCAAAATGTGTTAATGCGGCACTACAAGCGGACTAAACTTCTATGTGGAGTTTAGCTGATCCAAAACGTGCGAGTGGAAAGTGTTAATGTAAAAAAATGAAAGGTGATGCACCGTGAAAAATACTTAAAAAAATCCATACACCTTTCTACTAAATATAAAAATGAGACTAAAGCACTAGACGTCACGCATATGTGTCAGTTTCCAGAAAAAAGAATAATTCTCGCGCCAAGGCAATGAAGAGCAAAGGAAAAATTTCCTGTCAACTCTTACGACCTTCCTCGTCCACTCGATTACGTTACATTCTTAGAAGAACCGTTGCCAAGACATTTCGGAAATAATACACGAGCTACGATTGAGAATTGTTATAACAAAGGGAAGCACCACGAGGACGTGGCAGATGACGACAACGGCGAGCCGCTTTGGCGACCCAGTCGGTAAATCCTCGTCGCCACGATGTCTGCACCGTCAAAAGATAGTCTCCACACACCACTACCTCCGCGATCTTGTTATTCATCGTTAGAATGAGACACTTCGGCCAAATAAAGAGAGACACGTGCTGGTTGTCACGTAACCAACAAAGATAAACATATATAAAAGCGATAGAAAGTCCTTGCTCGTTTCGTTTAGCGGAAGTTCAAATTACGTGTGATCGATTGGCAATTTTCTAATGTCAACTTTTATGCTGAAATGTAAAAATGGATGGTCTGAATGAAAAAATATCGGCACGATAATGTACATGGTTTAGTATTGATAAGAATGTAAAGAATGTGATAAAGAGTACAAATGCTACTTGAAGAGTAGATATATTTTTTGAAGTGGATATGTATTTAAAAAATTGCGAGTTTTTACTGTTTTTAATATCTATTTTCCAATTCTCAGAAATGTTAGAGTTAACACTAGAACTACCGATAATTAAAGTGTACTTGTTTGTACTAGATGAATTAAAACAATGGATACTTCAAAAATATAGAATGCAATGAAAATAAATCTTTACTCAATGTTTTAATAGAAAATGACGGTAAATTTGCAATAACGTATCCGTATGAGTTCATTCAATTTTTATGAGAAATCATGAATGAGTCATTTTGACCACTTTGGTAATTCTATTGTTAAATAACTTTTAATAGCGAAAATTTAGTCGATAAGAATACATACGTATGTGAATGTTTGCGGAAACGGAAAAAATAAACTTATGTATCTCGTGTTTGACAGAAAATACGCTGTTGAATACATTCCTAATGTAAGCGATGACGTATTGACGCATCGCTCGTAATATCTAGAATGACACACTTTCCGGAACATGAAATGCTTTTGTTGTTCTGTATGTAACAAAATGATTATTTAATGAATACAAGTTCCTTTATGAACAAGAATCCCCTACGATAATCACAGAGGAAAATATGTACAGCTACTCGAATTAATATTCGAACACCACTTGCAACGAAATTTCATAAACACGGAAGGCGTACTTTTAATGAAAGTTCACACAGTTGTAGAGCGTAATGGACTGTATATGGAGCACATTTTTTTGTCGGTAGAAAAACCCTTTGACGGGTCGAAATCAAATCTCTAAAATGTCAGCATGTCCTCGTTTTTTAAATGCTACTTTGCCTGAGACTTTTTGTGGTGTCCGAATATTAATTCGAGTAACTGTATATCGCCCAGAACAATTAAAGAGTTACTATCGTGAACAGCTTTATTGTCGTGACGCACGAATAGTTTTACAAAAACTATTTCCTTAAACCATTTGTACTCTTTGCATCATTTGAATATTTCAAATGAACAAACTATGCTGGTAAATACATGTATATGTATAAAATAAATCTACGTAGATATATCATAAAATGAAAATACCGATGATTTAACACTCTTAATACTGAAACCATTCATACTCATCGGTTACCAGTTTATCACAAATTAGAAATCATAGTTATGATTAGACTGCAGATTTTTATGCATTTATGAGAAAGTTAAATGTTCAAACAGCTACAGAATGTATATGACAAGCGAGCGTATGCAAAATGTCCATAATAAAATACAATGTTAATACGTATAAATACATATAAATATAATTATTTAAGGGATAAAACCGATCCGTATTTAAATTCTATATTTTTATTTCTGTTTATAAAAAAAATCCGCAGTCTAGTTATGACTAAATAAGTTTCCAAGCATACAACTTTTCGTCTTTACATACATAATAAGCAAATACTAAACACAAAAACATAGATAGGAAGGAAATAAATTATTGTTATTGCCGTTATTCATAATAATAATTGTTACTTATAAGAAAAGTAACAAAAAATAATTTCGAACTGTAAATAATGCAACATGTAGAGTAATTTTAGGCGGGACACACCATAGATAGAGATGCATCATTTATTATATTGACAATATTGAAAGATTTACTGCTCTGATTTCATTATTTTTAACTTCACCCTTGTTTATGTAAATAACTTCATTCGATAAAACGTACCGGTGCTGTTACGTACTGCTTACGTACAATAATAAAGTGAAACGTCTGAGTACCGTACATTTCTAAGGAAATATTTTTACGAGCAATAAGTAAAAATGTTATTATTTTGTTATCGCGTAGCTTTAATCATTATTACAAGTTCAAATAGTTATAGTAGTTTCTTCTTTTGTTTTTCATCGCGCTTTGATAAGATTTTCTATTGTTACTGTTGATTGTGTGTAAGTACATCTATTCCTTAAGGGGATAGATGCACCATTAACTTGAAGCATAGATGTACGATTGATTTAATTCATTGTTAAGACATGCCCTGAATATATTTGTGGTCGAAGACAAAACGACATAAGTCACGTGTGCCTTCACTTCCGAGATACAACCATTTGAAGTTTTGAATAGAAATGCTAAACTGCGATTTCAGTCGGATTGCATTCATTTTTTATGCAGAAAAAAATATACATTTGTACATTTTTGTATGGTGTACGCAATGATTCTATGTTCGGAAATTCAAGCAATGCAGAAGTTCCAATTTTTGTAAAATTTGAGTTACGTCGTTTTGCCTTACAACCACAGATATAAAAGAAAAACAAATGTTATTATCAGAGCAATATGAACTGAAACAACTTACAGAATATACGTTGAAATTAAAAAATGAAGAGGTAAGTTTGAATGCCGTATCCAACATGGATCTAGAGCAAATAATTTGACGCGATATGTGTGGAAGAGAGAATAAAAATTAAAAGTGGGAAAAAGAAAGCAGAATAAAGAACCATTTTTATCTTGAGAACACTTTTAAAAAGAAAATTACAGTTATAAAATAAATGTTTTATAGATCAATTGTTATATTTTATTACAACTAAACAACTCAATTATGCTTGGCTATATTTTCAGTCGTTTTTACCAAAAAAATGAAAAGCAAAATATAAAATGTAGCGTGTCTCTCTCGAAATTATCCTAATATAATTACAACTTTTGCCGTACGCTTTAACTGACGGGTTAAAAGATATGTATAATTAGGAAAATAGTGTACAACAGTGTGCATAGATCGAAAAAGGACTAATCATTTGGGCAAAATGATGCTAGATGATAGTAATTGATCGAAATAAAGTTAACATTGGCCACTCGTGCAAGCTTTGCTATCGAGATAGTACGAGGCCAGAACATTTCTTATAGGTACTAAATCGATCATAACTGACTAAGATGTTTTGCCGGATTGCTTTCAACCTCACGAGGCATCGTCATAATTGTATTACAGTGTGCCTATATGTACAAAAAATAGTTTAATACTAGAATACTTCAAATTTACCTATTGAACTAATACATTTCATCTATCGATATAATTGAAGCGTTCTTGTCGGAAGTAGCGTAAGTACCAAAAAGTAATTTTTTCAAGACGAAGAAAAAACTGATCCAACTTGTAATTATTGCTAAATTTTTATTTATTCTTACTTAAATTTGTTGCTAAGGATAGAATAACTAAAATGCATAACGAAATTTTCTATTTTTCGAATTAATTCGGTGAAACTTATGTAAAAAAAAATTTGATTTTGTATAAAATCTTGTTGGTGCCACCTTTTAGTTTCTAGAAAAGACTATGTACCAATTACTTAAATTTATAAACACTGTGAGCGCTAAGCGCTTGTACAATAATTTTTTTTATTTCGAAGCATAATATATGCGTATTACAAAACTGTATTCTCGTATAATAATATTGTAGTTTGCACAAAAAGGAACATTTTTGATGGAAGAAACGTACGGCATACTATTAAAGCCATCGTTCGATGCAATTATAGACTATTAAAGAAATAAAGCTGCACTCAAATTACATACTGCAGTATTCCCATTGGCACATAGAACATTTTTTTAATAAAAAAGAAAGAATTTCAATTTTGGCACTTACACTATTTTCCACAAGAACGCCTCAATTGCAAAGATATATTTTAATAGATTTTAATTCGAAATAATGCTTGTTATGAAATATATCGATTAAAATAAATCGAACATTACCTACACCTAAAATTAACACAATTAAGGCTAAATGGTTCACTCAGCAGACAAAGTGATCAACTCCACTTTCTGTAAATTGCTTAATTTCACTATCTGGGTACATGATTAATATTTAACTTCACAAAAATCAAGTCATTTAACTTTACGGAGTTGATCAGTTTGGCATTTAAACAGCTGAAATATAACAGATTAATTAAGCTTCAGAGAATGTCTTACAGTGTTAGACATGACCTCATCCTGGCTCCTCTTTGTGTTCATGACATTAGTTTTCCTGCCTAAATCCTGACCCACTTGTATTTAAAAATACCCGAATGACTTCAGTCTTCATTACAATTGTTCAGTTTCTTAAGAAACCTCAATAAAATTTCAAAAAAAAAGATACAATACGTCTTTTATCACCGAAGCTTGATTGTATCTCTTAGTTTTCTATGGTTCAGAAATGGAAATTCTCAATAATTGTGTCTAGTAATTCTCGGTTCCTTCAACAAACACGAGATATTCTACAATTTCTAGTTTAGTGTAATTTTAATCAAATATTGCGATTGCTATATATAGGTTAATGCTATTTAATCAACACAAAGATCAAACAATGATTCGGGGAAAAGCGGATAACGTGAAAGAAAAAACCGATGACGAATGATATAAGGTGGTACGAGATTAAAACGTATCCAAATTGACTTATAAACACGACACGAATGTGAGGAATGCGATTCAAATATATTATGTACGTGACATTGTGCATGTGCAACATCATCTCGCAGTAGAGGTGACGTACTTCTTTCTTCTGTAACAATACAGACTAATTAACAGCCACGTCTGCCCGACCTTGCAATTAATCGTACTGTGGCGCATGTCTACGTGTTTGCTTCCGGCATAATCCCTGATATACTGCCGATAGTCTTCTTAATTACACCCAACTGCTCCAAATTACACTTTCCAGGGGAAATATGGAGTAAGTACATACGCTATCAAAATGCGATGTTCATTACAAAATAAAATTAGACAAATAACTTTTCTTAATTGCACTTAAGTATACAGTATGTTCATTATTGCAAATTCAAACAAATTTTCTATACCAAAATTGTTTGATAGGAAAAACTTAGTAGAATATTTGAACTTTTTTGTAAATTGTTATTTATAGAGATTTCAATATTAACCTATTTTTTTTTAAATGCAACTATATATCTTTATTATAATTTATTATGCGTTTCAAGACGCGCTTAACGGTGTATATGAAATGATACACCGAGGTCCCAACACCTTAAAGACTTTTTAGGGATATTTTATCTAGTCTGATGAGTTAGATTGCTAGTGTCTGTATCAGCGTTGATAGGTTTACTAGTGTGTACATCGAATTTGATAGCATATTGGCTGTTTGTACTGGGTATAATGCAACTACTAGTGTCTGTACCATGTCTGATAGATTTGCCTGGTGTTTGTATCGAGCCTATGAGATGAGCTGGTATTTGTACCGAATCTTATGGGTCTTCTATTTGCATGTATATATTACGTCCGATAAATTCGGTGGTATTCATATTGGGTTTGATAGGCATACTACTGTCAGCATTGTCTGGTGAATTTATTAATGTTTGTATCAAATATGATAAATTTGGTCACATTTATAAAGTCTTACGTCAAGTAATAATTGGTTAAAATAGACATGTGTATCTCATCAGAGTATCTGAACTTTCCACGTGACTTTTCACTCTTATCTTGGTCAACGAAAAGACTTCAAAGATGTTGACTCACTCTGGCAAGTTAACCAAACGCGAGCAATATAATATAATAATGAACTCAGTAATAGAGTTAAGCACCATAACTCGATAATAACGCGTTCTAGTAAAGGTGCATCCTCATTTACTTCACTTCGAATCTAGTCCAGCCAATATTGCACATCAATTTCCAAGTGATTAAAAGCTGATAATGTATACTATATAATGAGAGTAGGAGAAATTGATTCGCGTTCGTAAAATTGGAAAAACCATCAAGAAGTCTTGTACTACTATATTTTACGATTTTGTCAAGTTTCTATTTATCACTAATATGAACTGCAATTTACCCCAACTACTATTCCCAAAATAAATAGCATACTTTTCACACTTTGTATTAGGTGTCTAACCACAAACTCATTTAATATTTTCTTTTTACTATTAAGAAAATAGGACAAATATGATATATCAACAGCAGTTTTTTTTTAAGAAGTAGACACCGAATTGCAGGATTCTTTTCACTGATACGTACAAATCATGCGTTTCATGCGAGAATGCACACACACGCATCTACCAATGATATCACTAATATTTGGAAAATAGGACAATGACGTAAGAGATTGTTATTAATCCAAGTTGAAGTGTTTGCGTTGGGAACAGAGTCAAATCTGATCTATCCGGATAAAAGCACATCCACCAAGTATCTAAATAAATCATCTATATAATCATATGCATGTGAGTAATAAAATAAAGTGAAGAACGAGCAAAATGTAAACGACCCAAATATCTATTACCACAACGTAACATACGAGAAGAAATAATACTTATATATATTAAAATTATAATAAAAATTAATTTTACAAGAATGTTCCACTTGCACTCCAGAATATACTAAACGAAAATGATTAAATAGGATATCGTAATTTATCGGAGAGAATTTGCAGGACTTATTTGGATATTATTTCTTGAAACTCATTTTTAACCATTTCTACCATAAACCTTTTTCGGAAGTGACAAAAATATCGTTTAACGCTTAGAGGAGAATGTAGGAATACGAGATAGGGTAGAAATACGGGATATGTAATGTAGTACATGAACTGTTAATTAGTTACGTTTTATATGATAGTAATTGTTCCTGACACTATTTTAATGAAACGCGAACTAAGTTATTATGCATAAGATAAGTAAAAAGTTGTATAACCACTGGATAATCACTCTTGGATGTCTATTATAATTACACTGCGAATTTGTATGCATTTATGAGAAATTTAAATATAAAAGAAGGTATAGAGTGCACACGCATTAAATATTCAAAGTAAGCGCAATATAATATTTAATGGGTGAACAAAATTTCTGTTTAGGTTCTCTATAAAAATATGAATTTGCATAAAAATCTGTAGTCTACTCATAATAAGTGAGTGTTATGTAAGAGAAATTATCTGTAATGTCAAATTCCAAATAAAATAATACTTTCTCCATTTCTAACTAATCGTCTTAAACCAAGAACTATACGTTTAAAAGCCATGCATACTTGTATGATATTCTCTTCAAAACATTTCAATGAGATTTAACGAGGCTTGTTACATACTTTTTGGTTTATTTCTAGACGTCAATATAAATCTTTTAATTACTCATTTATTATATTTCATTCTCCTATCTAAGAGCAACGAGAAAAGCTTTCATTGCAACTCCAATCAGCATGTGTAAAGTTCGTCGCACACGGCTTCAATTCCCCAACATATGTATGTAACGCTAATTAGCGTAGATAATTAATGGTCTAACAGAAACGTTCGACAATCGTACTTATGGAGCAACTAAGTAATTACGAAAATATATACACACAATTGGGTTTACAGCGGTTTTTAAAAGAAAAGAAAGTTTTAATCTATAGCACGGGTTCTCAATCTATAAATCGACCCCTAAGATGCTCGAAATGTGTTCACTAAGGCATCGCTAAGATTATCTTTAAGTACAATTATTTTTATAAAAAATTTCATCATAAAGATTTTCCCCATTTGTTTAGTTTAATATAGCTATATTGCAACCTTCTACTAATATTCACCCTATTAAAAGTGCCGTTTTATGAAAAAAAGAATTATTTGGCTATTACAAAAAGGGATCATGACTCGAATAAGATTGACAAATACTGATCTACAGGTTTGGACATTTTCTTTTCCAATAATTAGGAAAGGTATTTGTACATTTATTTCTGAATACCTGAACCATTTTTCAATAAATGTCATTGCATTGCAATAAATGCTATTTGATCAGGTTCTACAATTCATTTCTGTAACACAAAAATTGTATAGGCACATAAAAGTTTCATCAAGGTTTACAAAAGTTATAATTTTTCAATCGAAGCAAGTCATTTTGCGAATTTGTGTTCGAAAAACAATAAAAATCGCCTAAATATTTACATTTGTTGCTTAAATAACTACATGTACTTTTAGTTAAGATTTGAAGGAAGTTAGATCGCTTTTCTCAGGATCTTTCTTTATTAATGTTTGATTAAAAAATAAACGCGATGCGAATGAGTTCCGTATGCACTGCAAAGGCGCCGAAAAAACGTATACACTCTAAAGATACGTTAAAGTAGGCGTACCATATTTTTTTTAGCATTACTCTTTATACAACTTATAATTACAAATTATATATATATATATATATATATATATATATATTATTATTAAAAAAAATTATATAAAAATCGTTATGTGTGTCCTATTAATTTAGAAAAGTAAGAGTACTTAACAAGTATTCCACAATGAAATCCGAATAAAAAAATTCGATTTCAAATGTTTGTTAAGTATTAGTTATTTTACTGAACAATAAATAAATCATTTAATTGTATAGTTAACGTTATCTGGAATAGAAGTCGATCAGTCATTACGATTGATTTCGAGATTTGGTTTTTAAAAATATACATCACGCGAAGTACATATACTGCGCAACATTATCTTTAAAAAGTCAAAAGACTGAGTAATTAACAGTTATAATAAAAAGATATTGAAATGTAAACACCACCTCCGTATCGTAACAGATACATATACATATGTATATCTCAGCTATTATTACTTCCTGATTAAAGCCAAAGGGTACACTGTGTATCTTATATAAGGTACCTCAATTACCAGAAAGGTCTTAGCTGAAGTGAAATTTTATCATTCATTCTTACACGCAATAAAAAATCATTTTAATCCCTTCCTCATTTACATTAATAAATAAAAACTTTCTTTCACTATTTCAAATTTATTTTTCGTATTAGACAAAATTTACTAATCACTCGTAAACAACTAGGAATTAAAATATTATAATTCACTATGTTTAAAACTATAATGAAAAATTAATTTTATTTTTTTATTAACACTATTTTTATCGAGAGGCCAAATGACTCCTTTTAAAATTTGATTTTTTGTTATTTTCTTTATAATCATTAAATTAAAAAACCAAGAACATTAAAAATCAATCTTTATTATTTCGAACATTTATTCCCACAGTTATCTGCATCCAAATGCAAAGGGGTCACTTGAACCCTTCTGGTAAAAATAGGTATTTATAAAAGGGCGGTAAAAATAGTGTTAAAATTGTACTTATTTAAAATACAATAATTTTTCAAATGAAATGGAATTAAAAGTTTTCAAGCATGCCAAATTCAAATAATGTCTTCACTAAAAATAAATTGCTTTAAATAGAAAGATTGTGCATATATATTTACCTTGATACGATGCGTTGCACTGTCCAAAAATTTTTCGCCAGCGAAAAATATGTCGTTGATTTGCGTAATGATCGCTCTCGTATCTGCTACGAAAAGTGATCGCCTCCGGCAGCAACAAAATTACTAATATCGGGAGAAGCGTTTCACTAATTATTTATGCACTCACTGAACAAATTTTCCACCACTGAACTCTGTACACCGTCGATAAACAGATAATGCCGGCACAGTGTGTTCTACCTTTTCCAAGATCGAAAGTGTTAAGTACAAGTTGCCGTTCGAACTGTTTTAAAAACTGCTTGCAAATATAACTTGCTCTTGCGTATCCTCTTGCCTGTCTTCTGATCAGAAGTGAAGTACAACAGATTTGAATTTACCATAAGTACATCATACTGGTTACGTTGAGGTTAGGTTTTGTAGCATTAAGTACAAAAATCATGCGATCCATTAAGTGACGTCGGTAACGAGCCCTATGATTTGCTAACACACGGATAGCCGTACTTTTTTGTCGTTCAGTTGCATACACTTCCTTCCGGTTTCTTGCATTTGGAACACGTACAAACGTAAACAATTAATACGTTCCCTACCCTCAAATTCAATCATTCAATGACATTACAATTAGAAGTTAGACTTCTTCATTCGTTTCACAGGAGTTTTGTTTAATTCATCAGAATTCATATTGCCGAAAACGTATCTCATATCATTCTCTGTATCTACTGGCAAGAAGAACATGAACATGAATGATAAATATCCCGTTGTTGGAGAATTTAGAAATTTCCCTTTCTGAAACTCTTCAACATATCGATCGACTTGTTTATGCGGGAATTTTTGCTGCACCAAGAAACGCATACAAATACATTAAATTTTGAAACTCGTGCAATGGCGAGCTTCGTTTCCTCGTTTCTTCGCAACAATCAACGGCGTTTATTGCTCTTCCTTAAAAACATAATACGTACACGCGTGCAATATACATAGAAGGATCTTCGGAATAATTAATACAACAAGTATCTGTCGCCCTTTTAACTTGTCATTCAACGATGGCACATCAAATAACACTTAACCTGAGTGCGTTGTGAAAATGCCGAGTGCACCACTGTCGTGTTCAGGGTATTCGTCGCCTCTAACCTTGAAAATGCAAGTTTCAAACGTTGAGCTTAAACATTACAAACGTAAGTACACGGTACGTAACGAACGTCGACGATTTTCGATATCGTTTCCACCGTAGAAAATGATTCGTCACCAAAAGCTTTTACACGAACAATTATTCCTATTCCTGCGAATACGTCGATCACACTCCTTATACCGGACGGATGAATAAACCACAAAATAAGAATTTTTTTATCGGATAGCCGAGGCTATGGTGCCGCGTTATAGGCCGTAAAACGGCCGGCACGCAAGAAACCGGTGGCAGTCTCAAGAAGCACACACCCCCGATCGCGCATCCTTCCTGGAGCCCTGGCGAGAGCCAACTGCTCCGCGCGCTTGTATGCCAACATTCAAGGCAGCCCCACAACCGACCAGCTGACCGAACAAACAGCCTGAACATCCAATACACGCACACCGGTGCTCGATTTGCTCGTATTCTGTACGTACACAACTTTCTACAATTAAGTACGACCAGGCCAAATTTGGATGGCGTACACTACCAAAAAAACCGGTTCGTAGTACTCACGAAATTAAACGGAAAAGGAGTAAACCAGAAAAAAGGAACAGCAATCGTACGCCCCCTTCCCGTCTTTGATGTAATCACTACTTTATATTATCAAATGTTCAGTTGCATCAAAAGAGGGCACCACGAACCACAGCCATTAAGCGAACACATTTCTCTTGTTACCAATACAGTTTCTCGATAAATTGTTATAGTAAAAATCGAGAAAGAAATTAATGAATGTATAGAATATATCTATTTTATTTGTAATTAGTTGCAGTTGTTTGAGTGATACCGAGGTTCTTTTATGTATCATATCTTATTCATACGCAATAATTGTCTATAACATATGCTTATATTCACCACTTTTAGTTGTAGGAGTCTTTAATGTTTTGTTTATTATATAAAATAATACATTTTATATTTAACACAAAATGTGTATATTATTTAATAAAAATATTTTATGATAAATGAACAAATTATGTAGAATATCAAAAATAACGTTAATAAATGTTAAAGTAAGGATACTGACTATAACGCATTGAGCTAGAAATTATAGCGACTGCTTACTTTACTTATATTAATAATTTTATCTTGAATAATATACAAATATGCTTTTTGCAAGTCTACAGTAGTTGGTTACAAAAGTATTCGGCCGCGTTCGATTTTTAGTAATTTTTTTTAAATTATCAATAAAAAATATAATTCGAAATCTTTATTAATACTGATGAAAAATCAATTTATTAAAATTAGGTAACATTACGTTTAAACAAGTACCATTAATAACATGAATAATACATATGGACAGAGTTTCCTCAATTTCGTAAGGTGGCCGAATACTTTTGTGACTATATTATAACTACAGGTCAACATTATTCATTATTGTTTATTACTATTTAAAACGACAATACATATTATTGCAAACATTTCATAAATCGTAGAAAGTCATAGGTAATATTTATATGTAAACAGTCCTCTCTTACCCTTGTCAACTTTACGTTCACTACAGATTGTATGTATATTCTAAAATAAAGCCGTCATAATCGTTTCGGCCTAATGCGTTTGCGTCTGTATACAGAATCTTATTTGGAACTCTCTGTATTATTGCCATTAAAATTATATGAGTATCCTAATTATATATGTGTACCCTGTTAGCCCTCTGTTAGCCATATATATACATTTAAAGAATTTCTGTTTAGGATTAAATTCGTCAAAGTAAAAAATTGTAAGATACGTCGATTCTAATTTTTAATGAGTAAATTTTAATTTTTCTAACTATATAATTCTTTACATAGATAAAAAAATTCACATAAATAGAGAAATTCGGTTAATCCTTTACGAAAATCAAGTATCAAGAAAGAATTCCTATAAAAAGACTTTAAATTGTAAATAAAAAATTGACAAGCATACCCTGCATCAATTTCATGACGAATTGAATATATTACAATAGTTTTAAATGTAATATAAAATATCAGCTTAAACATACCGAGAGTTTCAACTGATTTCTTTTGTATCGTTAATGATAAAGTAGAATACAGATAAAATAAAATTTCCAATAAAAAAACTTGTTTTATTAAAGCTGCCAATCATTCCGATTCAGGCGGGCCAGTTTCAAATTTCAATAGTTCGTCACGCATAATCGCAAGTCTCAAGAACATCCTGCATTTTATACAATCTATCCCGATTGTCCCGCTTTTTAAGAAATTAAGGAGAATTCTCAGTGTTTTAAGAATTCTATCTAAAATTTATTCCTATAGATAAACAATGTCCCGGAATTATAGTTGCACTCTATGTATATGATAAACATAACACAATGTATAACACGCAGATTAGGGAATAGAATTAATTCGTGAAAAGTTGGTAGTATGGTATATGCAGTATTCAAATTTATTAGATAGCGTGATATCTCATTGGTTACTGTTACACACACATATACATGCATTTATGTTAGTACACATATGCAGCAGTTTACAGGTAATTCAAATAATTCCAAAATACAATTTAACGCATACCAAATGTGTAACGCATTCTTTTGGCATCCCGTTTTGTCCCGCATTTATTTCGTAAGAAATTTGGTATGTCCCGCAATACTATCTTATGAAAATTAAACAGTTGTATCTTTTATATATTTTCTCTTCAGCCCCGATAACCGCCTGATGGTTAAATGTGCAAAGTTACATCATACGAAGTCCAACACGTTGGAGTCATACGTGGAAGAATTAGGTACATCCGTGTCAACACAATATGTGTTAGAAGTGTATCATTTAAATCGAAACTTACTTTCAAATCATTGTGCACATTACGACTGAAGCGAGAAAAGTGACAATTTAATTTCCGTAAAATACTTTTTATTTTTAACACATTATGTTATAAACATCTGTTTATTTAAAAACTATTATGACTTTTCATCAAAAATATTGACATTATAAAACAAATAATTTGTTACAGACGGATATATTAAAAATACATCACTAAGATGTGTGGAATATGGGCTCTATTTGGTTTAGAATCACCTTTAACTTGTATTTGTGAAAACTTTGAAAGGATAACACACCGTGGACCAGAAGCATTCAAAGTCGAATTTGACCAAAGAGTTAAAGTATGATTCCACTAAACCATTTTAAGCATATATATATATTTTTTTTTAATGTAATAATTACATAATTTGACAACATAAGATAATATAAATAAATTTATATGGTCTTTATTTGCAGAATGGCTATTTTGGATTTCACAGACTGGCAATTGTTGATAGCATTTGTGGAATGCAACCAATGAGACTTTATCAATACCCACACATATTTTTATTATGTAATGGTGAACTTTATAATTATAAAAAGGTAAAACTTTCTTTATTCATTATCATTTAGTTATTTGCTTGTTTCATTCATTATACATTAAATATAACTTTGCAGCTTGGCTTGGAACATGGATTTACATATACCACCAAATGTGATGTTGAGGTGATAACACATTTATATGAACATTTTGGTGCTGAAGGTGTTGCTAGAATGCTTGATGGTGTTTTTGCATTTTGTTTATTGGATATTAAAAATAAAACAATTCTTATTGCAAGAGACCCCTATGGTGTTAGACCACTTTTCCGATTATACTCAGATGATGGGCAACTTGCAATTTGCTCAGAGAGTAAGGTAAAATTTATTGTAATATAAACTAAACGTTTATTGTATTAACATTTTTTATTTAGGGTCTTATAAAATTAACAAAAAAAATGAAGTCAACATGGGTATTAGAACCATTTCCACCAGGGTATTATGAAAAATATGAAATCTTAAATGATGGCACAACAAAGTTATTGGCAAAAACAAATTATCATAAACCTGGAGACAAAGCCAACTTTCAACCATTTGTTCCTTATAATGGTTTGCAGAAACATGTACAGTAATATTTATAAACATTAAATGGATGAAATAATTGTAATAAATTCTGTTTCAGTTTTGAGTCGTACTGATGTACATGGAAATATAAGAAAGTTACTATCAACAGCTGTGAAAAAAAGACTAATGACTGAAAGAGAAATTGGATGCTTATTATCAGGTGGTCTGGATTCCAGTTTAATTGCTGCTTTACTTGTAAAATTTGCCAAAGAGGAAAACTTGCCATACAAAATAAAAAGTTTTGCAATTGGTATGGGAGACAGCCCAGATATTATTGCAGCTAGACAGGTTGACAGCCATACTTTAGTGTTGCAATGCATTCTTCTTTTTAATAATAAAATGTAATATTTGTTAGGTTGCAGAGTATATAGGCACAGAACATCATGAAATAAGTTTCTCTGAAAACGATGTTGTTAGTATTTTGGACGAACTCGTTTATCAGTTAGAAACTTATGATATTACTACAGTTCGAGCTTCTGTTGGGTAACTTTTACTCTGTAAATTAAGTTTTTTGATTTTACAATAAAATGATGGACACATATTCAAAAAATTTAAATTTCAGTATGTATCTTATCTCAAGATATATTAAACATAACACGAATACAACTGTAATATTTAGTGGAGAAGGTGCAGATGAGCTGGCTCAAGGATATATTTATTTTAGAGATGCACCTAATGCAATAGAAGCTCATAATGAATCTGTTCGATTATTAAAGGATATCTATTTATATGATGGTTTGAGAGCAGACAGAACAACCAGTGCATTTAGCTTGGAGCTACGAGTTCCATTCTTAGATCTCCAATTTACAAATTATTATTTATCATTAGATGCTGCTTCTAGACAACCTCAAGGTACGATCTTATAAACAAAACAAGCACTAATAAATTGAATTGCAGTTCAAATGTATTATCCAATATAGGTGGAATTGAAAAACATTTGTTAAGATCTGCATTTGATAATACAAATCTCTTACCTTCAAACATACTATGGAGGCATAAAGAAGCATTTAGTGATGGTGTAACATCGATTAAAAAGTCGCTTTTCCAAATTATACATGACATTGTGGATCATCGTATATCAGACGAGGAATTACAAAAAGCTTATTTGAATTACCCTCATTGTACTCCACAAACAAAAGAAGCTCTCTATTATAGGTAAAATATTTGTCTTTGTATATATCTTATATTTTACAATTGTATAATGTACTTGAAACGGAAATAATAATCTTTACACTTTAGGAAAATTTTTGAAAAACATTATGGAGGACAAGCTGAACAATTTGTACCTTATTTTTGGATGCCGCGATGGGTAAAAGGAGTCAATGATCCATCTGCTCGATTTATTGCTCATTATTCAGCTGATGTAAAAAATAATCATAAAGAAGATGAAACAGAGATGAAAAATCGAATAATTGATTGATCTGTACAATAAAGTTGTTGTATTGTAACAAGAATGATGTAAATAATTTACAGAATAAAATGATTATTCTGATAAAAATATTTCATCTTAGATTTTTGTTAAAGTTATCAAAACAATATCACTAAATATCAAAAGCAAAGAATAAAAGATACACAATAATAAACAAACTTCTTAATATGTAACGAAAAAAAATAATTTATTTACCCCTGGTGGGACTCGAACCCACAATCCCCGGTTTAGGAGACCGATGCCTTATCCATTAGGCCACAGGGGCTGTTAGAAGTTTCATATATTTTAAAATATTATTAGAAGAATTCGTTAAAGTAATTTTCATTAATAAAACAATATATATATGAACAATATTCCTACAATATTTATATTTTTCGCTATGTTTATATGTCTATATATACTATAATATAGTAAGGAAGTAATAACACAGCTGTTACAAGTAAATTCCAAAATGGTGACAAGCATTTTGTAGTATGTATGCACTACCATCAGCGTATTATTTTTCTTTAAATATTAAAATGCACTTTAATCAAATAGTCGCACTTTAAATTGGATAAAAAGACGCATATTCCAACAGTAAGCATATACTATTTTTAATTTACAGTAAATTATTGTTAGTAAAATTACTATTTATAATATATACATGTGCAAGTATGCAAATAATGCATTCTACGTTTTTACAGTTTATTTGTTTTTTTACATATTTATAGATGATGTCAACAAGATACGTTTCTTTCATATCTGGAATAGTAGTAGCCTCATTAACATGGACTTTCAGTTTATATCTCTATTCGAGGCTATCAGAAAATACTAACACTGTTAATCCAACAATGTTAGTATTAGAAAATTCAAATTCTGGAAAATTAAATGCATTTAATCATAAAACACATGCTGATAAGGAGTTTAAATTACATAATAATTTAGTGATTCACCATGATAAAGAAAGCATAATAGCTAAAAGTACATATAACTTAAAAGGAAACAACTATAAAAATAGCAATAAACTTTTGCAGCAATTACAACCAGTGCCAGTGAAACCTGCTGTTACATTAGGTCAAGGTTTGTTGGAAATGTATTAAAATAGTAATATTTGATTTAACTTCGTGCTGTATTAATAATTAATATGTATTTATAGGTTTAGATGAACTAGGAATGGTTAAAAATTTTGAGGATCAACAAAAGAAAGATGAAGGATATAAAAATTTTTCCTTTAATATTTTAGTGTCAGATAACATTGACTTACATAGAGAGTTGCCTGATACAAGGCATAAATTATGTGAAATGCAACATTATTCTAGTAAATTACCAAATGCTAGCATTGTCATATGCTTTTATAATGAACATTATATGACACTTTTAAGATCTTTGCATTCTATTGTTGATCGAACACCTGCGAATCTTTTACATGAAATTATCTTAATTAATGATTGGAGTGACAGCAAAGCTTTACATGAAAAAGTTGAGACATATATTGATAATAATTTCAATGGTAAAGTGAAGTTTTTTAAAACAGAGAAACGAGAAGGATTAATCAGGGCAAGAATGTTTGGTGCAAGGAAAGCAACAGGAGATGTTTTAATTTTCTTAGATAGTCACATAGAAGTAAATAAAAAGTGGATAGAGCCCCTACTTTCACGAATTGCACACTCAAAAACCATCACAGCCATGCCAGTTATTGACATAATTAATCCAGATACTTTTCAGTATACTGGTAGCCCTCTAGTAAGAGGTGGTTTTAATTGGGGTTTACATTTTAAATGGGATAATTTACCAATTGGTACATTGGTACATGATGAAGATTTTGTAAAGCCTATAAAGTGAGCTTATACATTTATTTGCTTATTTAAATAGGTATTTACCTAATAATTTTGTATAATATGTATATTAGTGATTGTTATTGAATAGATCTCCAACAATGGCTGGAGGATTATTTGCAATGGACAGAGAGTATTTTACAAAGTTAGGAGAATACGATGCTGGGATGGATATTTGGGGTGGTGAAAATCTTGAAATATCATTCAGGGTAAGATAATAATTTATTTATGTATATATATTTTTTTACTGTAATAATAATTTGTAATGTTTGCCAGATTTGGATGTGTGGTGGAAGTATTGAATTAATACCATGCTCAAGAGTTGGCCATGTATTCAGAAGAAGAAGACCATATGGTGCATATGATCAGCATGATACTATGTTGAAAAACTCATTACGTGTAGCACATGTTTGGTTAGATGAATACAAAGATTATTTCTTAAAAAATGTTAAACAAATTGATTATGGCGATATTACGGAAAGATTAAAATTACGAGAGAGACTGAATTGCAAAAACTTTGCGTGGTACTTAAGGGTAGTATACTCCGAATTAGCATTGCCAGATGATGATAAAAGTAAATTAAAAGATAAGTTGGCAAAAGTAGAACAAAAGGCAATACAACCTTGGCACTCCAGAAAAAGAAATTACACTGATCAATATCAAATCAGACTTTCTAATTCAACATTATGCATTCAAAGTGAAAAAGATATTAAAACAAAGGGTTCCAAACTTATTTTATCACCATGTTTAAGAGTTAAATCACAGGTGAATCGATGTAAACAATGATATTTCTTAAGATAATCTCTAATTTAGTATAATAGTTTGTATTTGCTAATACATTTCTTGAAAACTAATGTTGCTTTTATAGATGTGGTATGAGACTGATAAAAAGGAACTAGTACTTGGCCAAATGCTTTGTATGGAAGGAGCTGAAAAAATTCCAAAACTAGGAAAATGTCACGAAATGGGAGGCAATCAAGAATGGCGTCACAAAAATGCTGTAAATATCCATTTCTTTATTCATGTTTATAATTAATTTATAATTACGTTGTAATTATTAAGTAATCATATTTTGTTTAGCATGGTACACCTATATACAACATGGCAGCTGGAACGTGTTTAGGAGTATTGCGAGGTGGAAAGGGTGGTCAAATTATAATGGATTTGTGTACTAAACGAGATACAAGCACAATATCATGGGATCTGGTACGCTCGATAATTCCTTCAAAAGAAATTAGATGATATCAAATGAAAAAAACAGTTATAAAAAAGAAAGATAAAAATTAGAGATTTAGAAGGATATAAATATAATAAAGGAATGAAACTCATAAAGTTTTGATAAACCCATGTGATATAGGGCAGGTTGTTATAAAAGTTTTAGATTTTTACATTGATTTTATACTATTTTACATTATAAGAACGAAATGGTACATAATATTATAATTGATTTGAGGAATTTTATACATGTTTTTTATATGGTAATTTACATGGGTACATATATATTACGTTGATATTCATTTTTAATATTAATATATAAAAAGAACAATCGAATTTTCTTAAAGAATTTAAGAAAATTTACACACATCGATAATTGATAAGTTTGCCAACTTTAAGTACAAACTTTCAATGTAATGTAATTATTATTATAGCTTATATTTTGTTTAACAAAATATAATAAAACATAATACTATTGAAAGTAATAAGTTGAAAAATGTATGTAATCATATATATATATATATATATTTCTATTTGTACATATCATAAACCTCTTTGTATTCACATTTTCTATGAAATAAATACGATTGTTGACACGTTTTCCCTCATTATTATTCATTTATTATTAAATTATCTATATAGATACCAATATGGCAGCCAGTATTACAATTTTAATTGAATGGCTTTATTATCTAAACAAATGTAACGAAATTATACCCGATTTATCTAAAATCCTATATAAATATAATAAAAGTAATAATATAATTAAATTAAAGACATTACAGTGTACTTGAAACTAAATTGGAACGTACTGTTCAAGAAGCACATACAAAATTAACACTATAGGTTACTTGATACGAAACGTAATTCAAAAATGACCACATCGAAAGAATTACATTTAGCTAAAAAAAGTCTTGTTGCATCGCTTGGTGAAAATTCAAAAGTGTAAGATATATTTCAACGTAAAAAAATAAACAACAATTGTAGTATACATTTAAAACGTACGAGTAAAGGTTATTAATACATGTTTCGTTACAGACAAAAAGTTATCGTTTAGAATTTTTAGTTTCTCTAAACTATTACAATCTTACTAGCATTTTTTTATTAAAAATTTTAATTTTTAAGAATTGTTATTTAAAAGTCTTGTTCTGTTAACAGGTATTTTGAAAAAATGAAACTTTGGTTTCAAATGAAGGTACTTAATGTTATTATAACGTTTAATTATAACTATTTTATGCTTATTAATGTCGTAATGGTATAAATTATTAATGTAAAATATTATTTCAGACAACAAAAGAAGAATTTGATTGCGAAGCAAGAAATATTATGACAGAAGATCAAGTACGCCTTCATAATGAATTTCTTCTTTGTTTATTTAATAAAGTTGGAGGTTTAGCTGCTATTGCACCTAGAAAGATAGATCGTGATAAAGTTATAAAAGAGAAGAGATTAAGATTAAAACGCAAATATAAAACCGATAAATCAAATTTTGAAGTATGGCTATCAATCTATCTATTTAAGTTTATTATATTAAAAAATTGAATGCTTTATACATATAAAATAAAATCTTTCATATTTTATATATAGCCTGCAGATATGTATGTTGAAGTATTAAGTCAAACTTCATCACCTGTTGGAGATGAACCAATTGGAGCAAATCGCTCTAGTGCTCAAGAGCTTGTATTGCCAGATAGGACTGTTGTTTTAGCAAGATTAATGGTTGCAGCATGGGAAAATAACATGGATGGAGCAGAAGAAAATACTGCACATATAGTTATGGCAGCTACACAGATTTTTTTAAAGAATATACTTACAGCAATGTTTACAAGAAGGAAAGGGTATACTGTCAGAGATGGTTCATTTATTTATAATATTGGAGAGCCAGTGCCTAGTTCATGGAAGAGAAATTCCACTTATATACTAAGATCATCAGACCATATGGCAACAGATATAGTGGAACCTTGTGGCCAAGTACCTACAATAAAGCCCAATATTGAAGAAGCAGAACAAGCCACAGCTTTTGCTTATGCATGTTCTCCACAAACTATTCCACCTCCAATAAAACCTGTTAGTACAGCTGATTTACAACATACACTAAAGGTAAAGAAATTAATTCAGTAAAAATACTTAAATGTTGCTTGATACTTTGCATTATTAATACTTTTTTTATTTCACATAGGTGTATAAAAATCTTGTTAGCAATCATACTATTTACGCAACTAATATGGAACGTTTATTTACATATGCTACACATCCAACATGGGAAGACATTGAAGCCAAAAAATTATTATGTCACCAATCTATAACATAAATGTTTATTATGTAAATACATTATTTTTCAAAACAAATAATTTAAAGTATAAGTAAGTTAAAGATTTACATGTATTATTTATGACATTTTTACAACATGCGTTTTGTTAATAAAATTGATTTCAACCTAATTTAACATATATATCTTCGTAATATTTTTATCTTACAAATTACATTGTATCTATTTTTATTTAAAATTATGTATATTAAAAGTATATAATGAGATATTGATTCAAAAAGTCATACATTTTGTTATATAAAAATTTAACATTACGTATAATGCAAATAAACGTCGAATCAATTCATTTTATAAGATTTTATTATTTCTTATTTTCAATTATACATACTCTTATGTAGTTTAACTTAAGACATACTCAGTGTTATAATTGATACGAGGAACGTTTCACATTGTTTTTATTTACATTCTTATTTGAAATTTTCCAGCTTTTGTAATATATTTAACACCTTTGAATGGTTTGTATTTTTCTCCATACATATCTAGGCGATTAACTTTTAAGCCCGAAACTGCCAATTGGTTGATTGTAAAATGAACCTAAAATAATATAGTTTTTAAACTTTATTCTATATGAATTATATAAAATATATACATACATTAATCGCAGGATTGGACTCCATTACACTGGCAGAATTTTGAATAGTAATCTAAAAAAGATGACTTTTTATTATTTCTGCTTATTTTTTTGAAAACTAAAGGATTATTTTACTACAACTGTTATACCGAGCCTCTTAAATTTGGTAATTTAGAAGCATCTATCCTTCCGATATCCCATAACAGTATCTTACTGACAGGATCAAATGAATATTTTCCTTGATTTGGAGTTAATGTGCAATTTAATACTATTTTTGGCATTGGTATTTCTAGTGTGACATTCTCCACCTAAAATTTATTTTATATTTTAATATTACATTAATTTTTGCAACTTTAGAATGAAATGAAAATAAAGATATAAAACATAAAAATATAATACATACAGTTCTGCCAATGGTCTGTTTTGGTCCCACAGTTATATCTAATCTGCCACCTCCTGGTTCCTTGAGGCTAATATTATGTCTTATATATATTGGAATTGCTACAATACTTTGTGATCCTATGTGATAAGAAAGAAGACGAAAATTACCATCTGGTGGAATAAAGGAGAGTATTCGTTCTGACTGCAAAAAACAAAAAATCTTTTATTAATAATATCATTAATAAATTTAAGCCTTTATTTACCCTTACCTCCCATCTTTTAAATCTAACACAAGGATGGAAACTGACATCATCAAATAATCTGGGATTCATGAAAGAAAGTGTTAAATCTGGCATACCACTTAACTTTATACAACAGTCAATCTGTAATTTAAATTACATATTATTATTATTATTATTATTATTATATGAACTAGCATTAGTCATAATTAGTTATTTTACTAGTGTAAGTAAAAACATACATAGCCTTGGATTTCTGCAAATACAGTTGCACCAGTTCTGTCAATAATAGCATCAACTTCTTCCACAACATCAAAATATGCCTCATTATTTGTATACTTAACACCAGTTCTTCTCCAAGGAACATTAGACAACTGTCCACTTGGTAATATTGCACTAACACTACAATTTATAAATACAATTAATTAGATATTAATTTTTATATTATATTCCATACACATAATTAAAATGATTACTTAGACTTTCCAGTAACAGTATTGGCAATAGTTCTCAAAATATTTGGTGGTTTGATAAGTTCTTTCAAAATATTAGATTCTGTAGCTAATGGAAAACCATTATCCAACATTTCATCCAATAATTCATAAACAACCACATAGTTTTCTTTTATAATAGTCTCTGTACATTCACTAAAGTAATCTTCAAATGTATCCACTACCCTATGTAAAAATTCTATCACAAATAATGGTGGAACTATAATACAAAAATGTTAAAATGGATCTTTAATCTAGAACAAATGTTATCACTTAACTTTTAAGAAATACCTTCTGTCATGCATACTGCAACAAAGAACATATTACAACGATATATGCTAATAAGATAATGATGAGGTGTAGCTATTACAGGTGGAGTATCTTCAGGAGACAAAACTCTTCGCTGTTGATCAAAAAAGTAGTCACACAGAGATCGTGCAACTGCACTTTTCCAATGTTTTTCCATGAACACATCTCTAAACAAAATATTATTATTTTATGTATGCCAAAAATATTTTTATTGTTGTATGATACACCTATAATATATATACATATATAACAATGGCATAGCATGTAGATTCTTAACCAAACACTTGTCAAATGCTACATATGTTTTCCTTTTCATGCTTTAATGCTTACCCTGACGAGTTTATGATAAATAGGCTATGTATCATTCTTTATAACAATTTATTTTGCACAGTTACCGGTGTTAAATTATATATGTCACTTTTATTTTGATATTCTATATTCACTTGACATATGGCTCTGTATTTACAAATTATACTAACACCATAACACCAATAACGTATACAGATACAGAGATCTAACGTATGAGGAATACGGCTCAGGTGCAGATGATCATCGGTGAAAGTTTAGCGTATATAAATATGATTTATAAATAATATAGTACCCAATTATAATAGTAAATAACTGTAACATTTGAAGCAAATAAAACAATTTCTATCTGTAGAATTTTACTACGTGTCACTAGTTATCTTCCATTTTTTAATTGTATATTCGATACTTTTAACCTGATAATGGATGAAATTACAAATTGGGAGGAAATAGAAAACGATGGTAAGTTATTTAATATTATTCGTCAAGTTGTATAGTAATGATATTTTAAACCTATGTTTTTCAGAGTTTTTTAAACAATTTTTTAATGGTGAAACTAAAAATGCTGATATTAATCAAATACTATCAGTTGCACAACAGATAAATAAATTGGGACAAGGTAAACATAAAGATTTAACGTTTTAGACACAGTATTATAAGGTGCTACATTATCCATTTTTTTTTCATAGCCATTGAGATATTGAATGCAGAATTACAGAAGCAAGTATTAGCTAACCATGAAGATTTATTGTCACAAGCAACATGGGTTGAAAAGTTAGAAGGTGTGCTTTCAATAATGCAATCACATGTTCAGGTACATACAAATACATTTGTAGATATTGAAACAAATAAAAACTACATAAATAAAAAATGAATTTTTATGTTTCAGAGTCTTTTGTCAGCTGTAGAGCATTTACGTGGAAAGATTATTGATCCTTTTAACAGAATTGAAACACAGACAATTGTTTTAGCAAGGCTTCATGAAACTTCTGATTTGTTGCGTAGGGTAGCCAGAATGCAACATTTATCAAAACGTTTATATTCTCAAATGACAAATAATGTACAAGGACCTGATATCATAAAAGCTGCTAATAGTCTTCATGAACTTGGTATATAAATTTATTTTTAATTTTATATTTCATAACATCGCAAAATATAATATGATTAATTTTAATTTGTAGAACAATTAATGATGGATACAGATTTAAATGGGTTAGATGTTATTGCTGATGATCAACAAGCTGTAAAATCTCATAGAACAACAGTGCAAAGAATAGCAACTCATACTTTATCTCAAGGTTTACAAACAATGGATAGAACAAAAGTATATAAGCATATATTGATTTTTGAAATAATAGTATCTTTATATTTATTAATTATAGATTAATAACAAATAGGTTAATACAGCTGTACAAGTATTTCAAAATCTGGGAATTGTAAATGGAGCTATAGATAATATCATAGATTCAGCTTTGTCTGAAATTGAAAAAATTGCTACAGAGTCATTAGATGTTACTTTAGTAACAAACCAAGACCCTGGAAAAAGAGCAGCACCTGGACGAGCTGCTATTCCTTCTCCAGGATCTTCTGGGAATTTACGTACACGAATTTGGGAAAACCTTGAAAGACTTTTTCAAGATACTCTTTACACGCACTGTTTACAAGTTATTAAAAGACATTTATTTTATATCTTTTTCAAACCTATTTTCAAATAGAACAACTTGCATTTTCAACTATGTGTTATGTTTGTTCTTTTAGGTTGAATTGCTGCAAAGAATATTATTAGAACATCATACAAAGGGATTGGATGAATTATCACAAAAATTTTGGGACAAAGTAAACTGTTTACTTTCGAAAGTATTAGTTGAACGTGCTCAAGGAAAGTATTCATTATGATCTTCTTTTTTCACAGTAATAAGAATGTATTTTTTACATTTTTAGGATCATCATTTGTAAAACAAGCACTGGAAGGTGAATATCCAAAATTTTTAAGAATATTTTTAGATTTGAGAAAACGATTGAAAGAAAGGTCACAGAGTATAGGCATTTACAATATTAAGTAAGTGGGAAGATATTTAATCAATTTAAATAATTTATTTTATGTAGTACAAATAATATAATTATTTTTTTCAGTCATAATGTATTATTTCCATTTGAAAATGCATATTTATCGCGATCAGTATCACGTCTGTTAGATCCAGTACATACTATGTTTTCTGGAGAGGGATTGCCCACACAGGATGAAATTGATAGTCTTATACGTACAGTGACAAAGTAAATTTAAAAATTACCTTGTCTTTATCACTATTGTTATTTTGTATTGCAACATATTGCTATTTTGTTTGCAGTGAATTAAGTGTGTCCTTAGTTGATGATGGTCTTTCTACAGTAGTTGCCCGAAATGTAGGCAAAGCTATAAGACTTTTCTGTTTAAAGTGTGAACAAGGATTACATGTGGGTGGTGAGGCTAGTCAAGTAATTGATTCTCCAACCACTGTGCAACAGACAAATGTATCTCTTGCAAACCTACTATATTACCTCTCTAGTCAAATAAATCGTGTAATAGCAAATTTGTCTGGTTTACCATCTGAAGGAAGTTCAATCATTTGTGTAGCTCTTAAAGAAGTTGATACATTAACAAAGAATATTTTATCGCCATTACTAGCATCCATTAGTGATGCAATTGAGAGTATTATTTTAACTATGCACGATGATGCAGAATTTCGAGAGTAAGTGTTCTAGCATTTAATATATACACATGAAAAGTAGATATATATATATATATATTTATATTTATAATTCCTCTTGTATAGTCCAAGCAGCCCTTTAGGAAAAGAGATCAACTGTTCACTTTACATGCGCGAACTGCAAGGGTTTATTTTACGATCTGTAAATACATTTCTTGTACCATATAAGAATCAAGCAGTAGTTGCTGAATGGTAATTAAAAAAGTAGTCACAATGTTTATGTGATATTTTTAATACAACAATGAAATTGATTATGATTTTAGTTGTAAATCGGTGGCTTCGCGATGCATCGAACTTTTTGTGAGACACGCTTGCATATTAAGACCATTGACCGAGTTTGGAAAAGCTAAACTTATTGTTGATTTTAGTCAAGTATGTTATATTATGTCACGTTGAACAACATTAAACATTTCCAATATTTACATTTATATCTTTTTTATTTCTTTACTTTTATTTAGATAGAAGTAGCTGTTGCTCCATTATGTAGAGGTGGACAATTAGGATCGTCAGAGCAACAACAGTATAGAACATTACGGGCACTGAAAGCATTGATTCCACTTAGTCCTGATGAAATTATCCAAAAAGTTTTAGAAGGAGATGGAGAATGCGTAACTCCGTCCCTTGTCCTTTTACATTTATTTTCTACAGCACCACCTGAATTAGTTTCACCACATCAGGTATGAGAATATGTATGCATATTATTATTTTAAAAAGTTTCTTATTATTACCGATTTATTAACTGCTGTTAATATAGAGTGCAAGTTGGTCTGTCGGTCGATTATCACAATGGATGGATAAACATCCAAATGAAAGGGATAGATTAGCTTTCTGTAGTGGGCCGTTGGAGCGTTATCAATTAACAGTCAGACAACAGAATCTTCCAACATTCCACCCAATATTTCCATTAATGAAAAAATTAGCTAATTTAAATGAACGTTAAAATCTGTAAAATTTATATTACATAAAATGTTGAATGTATTCTATTAACCGTTTTCTATCTTTATAGAAATTAATGCTACATTTTACATAAATAATTTATTAGCAGAATAAGAAATATAAATTTGAAAAAAACAACATACAAAAGTTCCAAACAAATAAAATCGTACTTTTAATAATGTATTAATTTTTGAATATTCATTGTTTTAGATACATAAATTCCTACAATTAAAGTAATACTTAAGAATAGTGACCAGTTTCTCTTATGTTTCTTTAAACCAATATATGTTGCTGGCATACCAATATCGTTTTCTTTCTGAATCTATATTGAAAAAGAAACAAATGGATTTTAATGCTTCATCTATAATGTATATTCATTGCAGAATATTTATTTTTTACCTTTTTAGAAAGTGCCTTTACACGCGTAAGTTCTTTTTCAAGAATACTAAGAGATTTCTGTGTCTCTTTAAGTTCTTGTTCGTAATCAGATATTTGTTTCTCAGTTAAGTGTGTATTTGTATTATTTGCTTCTGATAAACTGTTTTTAATGTATTGAAAACTAGAACCAATAATAGCAATTTGTTTAGCCACTGTACCTAGAGAAACTACTCCATCGTATAATCTAAAAATCGAATGTAGAATCGAGTTTATACCCTCTAATTTTATAAAATTCTAATTTCATAAAGTATACTTACGTATAAGGTAATGATTTATTAATTGCACCAATACTTTGTACGCTCCACTTTTTTTTATGGAATTTATGAAGGTGCTCCAAAAACTGAATTCTGTGGGCATTAATATCCATTCCTAAATCGCGTAGGTCATTTTCAGTTAATTTTAAAAATATTTTAAGATTCATTCCTTGAAAAATATGAATATATTTCTCTAGATTCATTCCATGTAATATTGTAAATATGTCGAAATCTACAGCCTGATGATTTATGTTAGCTAATGATGGATACATATCTTTCCAATTACATACATTAACTATCTCACAAGTGTTTATTGTTTCTTCTTCATTAGAATTTAATAAGGATAAAATCTATAATGATTACATTAATGTTACTTTATTTCACTTTAAAAGATATTACATTTAAACTTACTTTATCATATTGCTTCATAGAAGCTATATCAGTTGCAGATAAATCATTATAATCAGTTAATGTAACATCAGCAGCATTTTCCATTAATATTTTTACTACATCTGGTTTATTAGCTATTGTTGCATACATTAAAGCCTACAAAAGAATATATTTAGAATATTATTGTTACTATCAGTTACCATGATTTATTTGATAAAAAAAAAACGTACAGTTTGTTTTCTATTGTCACATGTATTAATGTTTCTCACATGTTTTATGAGCTCCATTACAAATTCTGGTTCTTGTAATGCACAAGCATACATCAAAGGTGTCTGTCTATAAAAACACTGTTGTTAACATTTTTGAAATATCAGTATGATATAAAAAAAAATACCTTTGTTTATTGTATACATTTACTGTAGCTCCTGCTTTAATTAATAATGTTAAACACTTTATACGTTGTTCTGTTGTATTTTTATAAGAATTACATAATGCCATTAATGGTGTATAGCCATCTGAAATATATCATTCATATAAAACCATAAATTTTAATTGAACATTTCTCATGTAATGCTGGGTTTATATTGGGCAAAACTGTTTGAAAGCTACTTGTGAACAGCAGTGTAGATATAGCATAATAAAAAATATAAAATAAATAAAATACCTTTATGTTTATTAACATCAGCTCCATTGTTTAAAAGATATTCAATGACTTCTGCTTGTGCAGTAGAAGCAGCATATAAAAGTGGAGTCCATCCATTAGATATAAAGTCATTTACATTATGAGCTGCATGTAATAAATAAATAATAAGTAAGATCTACTTTTATTTTAAATTATTATTATTTGTTAACACAAAACAATTACACTGAAGGTATTCATTAATAATTTCCAAGTGGCTTTCTGTACATGCATTCATCACATGTAATTCAAAGATATGTTCATCACTGATATCCATATTTTTGGCTTGGTGAAAAGTACTAATCTCCAATATTAAACTCTTTTGTATACAATAATGGACTGTTTCTGCTTTCTACATAAAACGTATTGTGATATGTTTAATTAATTATTGACAAATAAAACTTAATTTTACATTAAACACATTTAGTGATTAAAAAGCTGATTAGTCTTACTGTAATAATAAAATAGTAAAATAACGATTCAAAATTATAGGTTATGTAAATATTTTTACACCTGTTTTGAAAACTGAAAATCTTCGTCACTTTCTAACTCGCTATCAGATATGTAAATCGATTTTATATACATATCCTCTTATTTTGATAACAAAATTAAAGTATATTACTTTCGAAGCATAAAGTTTGAAATTGTTTTATCTCATGTACGCATGCGTTACGTTACATATCAGTTACATATGTGGCGACACGACAGTAGGCGTACCAACCATTGAACGATGGACACGTTCGCCTGAAGTAGGCGTGTACTCCCTGCTCTCTGCTCTGCTCTAACTATTAAATAAACGTATTCTTGTACTGCGTACTTATTCTTCACCGAGTTATTTCTACCCTTCTGTAGTATCGAAGGACCGCGGGATATTGTCTCAGTTTTACCAATACCCTCGGATCCCTTCACATATCAATGATATAATATCATGTATTTTAAAAAAGCTAGTACTATTGACGAAGTATAGAATAGAATATCAGGGGGCCCCCTAGCCGCCTTACCATTTTAGTATCACATGCGACATTACCAGTTCAAACTAGAATAAGACAACAGCGCTTTTGAAACGGTGGAAATTATAACTAATTGCGATAATCAACCGCAGACGAGGTACATACAGGATAGACCTATCACCTAATGCGTATTTTTGTCCCAGGATTTGAGGGCTCGCGTGCCCTGTTACCATTCTCGCTTCATTCTCGACGTTACCGATTTAACATGGACGACGATTTTAACATTAGTAGCGGTTAGAATTGAAACAAAATTTAGCAATGAAATCACAAGAGAAATATAGGATAGGTTATTATGAACAAACTATGTAATTATTTGAATATCCATGTTGCACTCGTTGAGGGATAGTTGATCCTGCACCTCGTCTGTGTTGGAACATCTTGTATAACAAAATTTCTGGGCTTTTAGTGGGCCGATTTCGATGCTCTTTGGCTTAAATTAAAGGGGAAAGTCCCGAGAATATTATCCCTGGTTATTTTATATGGGAATGAATAGTCTATTCTATACTTCGTCAATGTTATAATAATCTGTGGCGACCACTTCCCAGAGCCGCTAACAGAGGGACATACGGTTAAAGCCTTTCTCACAAGTGCTCGATTCCACTACTTATTCCCATATATGTAACTTCCAAAAATTATCTCCTAACATCCCTAGTCTGAGGCAGGGTCTGTTGCAATAGCCTTTATGACGAGTCTCTCACCCAGAGTGTTGTTTTATATAGACCTGGGACGAAATTAGCAAACCTCTCTTTTCCCACTATATTCCATTCTCCCTTTCTTTCACACTCTTTGAACACGGCGAGGCGACCTAGCAGCAGGTCGCTTCAAATCCATTTATGTAATTTGACGATCTTAATTCAAATTGCCCCGCCTTCACAATTACTCAAGAAACATATTAAGACAATACACGTCACTTTCGTTATGAAGTATAAACACATATACGTGCATTCTAAACACTTTTCCTTTTATACAAAAAAAATAATAACTTATATTTAATGTGCACATTATATTATACATGTACTCTATATGAATCAAATGTTAACGTATTAATCAATATTTTACAAATATTATACACTCTTTTATATAAAGAGATTAAACATAATTTTTACAGTTTAAAAATGAAGTACATATCAATATATCCAACAAATTACATTATTTTATGTATAAATAATAATTTTTATCTGTTATAATAACATTATTGAAAGTAATTAATTATTTAAAAATATATAAAAATAAGTATACAAATTTGGAAAATTGCAACGATGCATAATATTAAAAAAGATATGCAACGGTATATGCACTATACATTATATACTTGTATATAAATAAATCTGTACATGTAGAGAAGAAGGAGGTTGCATGTACTATTTACCATGGTATCTGTTGTGCTTAACCTACAAGCGACAGTCACCGGACACCTGTCTGAGGGTACGGTTGTAAATTGTTATACGTTAACGATTCGTATAGTAAAAATTTGCGGTTTCATGCGTGTTTGAAAATTTAGTTAACAGTAAGTAACATGTATCATTTGCAAATAACTTACATAGGAAATTAATATAATCTTTATAATTAAAGTAACACGTATAATTATTTAAGTATATATTTTTAATATTATATAGTTTTATTTCTTATTAATATTAAGAGTGCCAATTTCACCTTTTATAAATATTAAAAGTAGTACAATGAAATATACATAAAAAGATTGCAAAAACACAAATGTGCAGGGCTATGCATACAGTTAAATGGTTTTAATTATCATGACGAACGGGCGTATTATTGTAAAGATATTTAAAACTATACTCAAGACGAGCAATTTAAATTGAAACGCGAACGCGATCTAACAATTTAAATCGTTCGTTTTTGTAACGTATCTGCATTTTAATAGATGCATCGGTCTGTTCTCGTCGCATTCGACTTTGATCATACGATCGCCAATGACAATACTGATATCGTGGCTCGAAAGCTGCTACCCAAGGAAAAATTACCAGACAGCGTGAAGGATTTATATCGTTCTAATGGTTGGATCACATACATGGGGAAGATATTTGAATTGTTGCACAGCAATTCCATCGACATAAAAGAAATCAAAACCGCTATCGCTAATATAGCGCCCGTGCCGGGAATTGAAACGCTTTTAAAAGAATTACATTCCCGAGGTTGTGAAATTATTATTATCAGTGATTCAAATACATTATTTATTAGTGAATGGTTGAAAAGCAAAAATTTAAATCATGTCATTACCGAAACATTTACAAATCCCGCGCAAATTGACGATGATGGTGTCATAAAACTAGACATGTATCATATTCAAAATTCTTGTAAATTGAGCACCGTTAATTTATGTAAAGGTCAAATTTTAGAAGATTATATTAAAAAAAGAAATGACGAAGGGGTATATTTCGATCGAATTGCATACGTCGGAGATGGGAAAAATGATCTATGCCCAGTTTTACGACTTTCCGAGCGTGATGTGGCGTTCCCGCGGAAAGATTACATGCTTGTAAAGATACTAAACGATGCTGAAAATTACCAGATCCCAAAAATAAATGCACGTATTTTTCCATGGAGTGATGGTGTACAAATTTTAGAAACATTAGAGGAAGAAATTGGTCTTTCTCAATTTTCTTTGTAATTTTGCGATTTATATCTAACATTATTATAATTAATAGAAAAAAATGCTTGTATTATTATTAACCCTTACTCTGTAAACTGAGGTCAAATTGAACCCAGCGTTTTTAGTTCGAAAACATACACTTCGTCTTTCACTTTATATAATTAAAAAAATAATACATTTAAATAAACTGCTGCTTAATTTTACCTTTTTATTCTCAATTTAAAATGTTTGAAAATGCTACCAGAATTTTTTCAGATTTTTTCAAAGATTTTTACCCATTCAAAAACTCATGAGGTCAATATGGCCCCTGTTTACAATATGAGGTGAATCAGAAGACGGTTACAGTGTAAGGATTAATAAGTAATATATTATAAAGTATTATTATTTATAAACTTATTATAAAAACGTTAGTGAATTGAGATGGAAAGGCAACAATTTGTATAGATATATAATTGCCCCTGTCATAGGCTTTACATTTAATAAAAAATGTTAAACGTAAAGAGACATAAGAAAAAATAATCACAAGAACAGTAAATAGGAATTGGTTTATATTTAATAAAATAATTTATACATTTTATTATATCATTTCCTGTATCATTTATCGATTAAGTAATGCTACACGATTTAAAATTAAAGTTTTAATTATATAACAAAAAGTATGTGTAAACTATTCTAATTGCAGTTTATAAATACCGTATACTTTAAAGCTTGCCGAATATCTTATTTCAACACAGCTATGCTATGTTAAAAAAATGTTTACTTTACATGTAACATTGCATGGTTTTATAAGGATTTACTTTTAACATAATACAAATTTATATAAGACATAAATAAATGAATTATGTTCCTTTGTAACGAACGATATTGTCAAATTTCAAATTATCTGAATGTTAAAATCTAAGTAAATTTAAAATGTATATACATACTGTTATTTTCGCTTTTGACCCATGCTTTTGACTATACAAAATTTAACAATACTCAATTTCAAGTTGTACCATGCGCGCGCATTGTTAGGGTTAGGTTGAACTTATGACGTGCGCAATGTGTGCGATGTAGTTGCGCGTCTCTATCATTAATTATTGCCTTATTATTGCGTGCGGGCGTCATCACAAATTTTACTTTTATCTTAAACACATTACAAGCTGTAGAACAAAAATTGGTCATTAATTGTGATTCAAATATGCAATTTTTGTTTACAATATAAAAGTAACAATACATGAACTGCAAGTTACTGTATCAGCTTTGGTAAGAAATTTTAGATTCTCCTAAAATTTTGCTGTTATAATTACAATAACAAAAAGATAGTTAATCAATGTATCGGAAAAGTAATATTATTTATTTCCCAATAGTTTAATGCATTATAATCATAAAAATTAATAAAGTAAATTTTTAGTAGAATTTAGTTAATTTTAGTTAAGGTGCTAATGATAATGTACCACTATAACGCCATTTATGTGCAAAACTAAATATGTGTGCTATGTAAAATTGTTAATAGAAAATAATAGTTAAATGTTTACGTAATAAATTGTTTAAATATTAATTGAAATAAATGTAAAATATAGTTATCTTTCATGGAATAGGACGTATACTATTTCTCTTTGTAGCCATTGTATCTGTTTCTTGAAATTTTATCATCTTAAGATTAAAAATGTTCCGTAACATGCTAAATGTAATAGCAGCTAAATAAGTAGTATTTAGTAACCATTCTGGTACATGTAAAGATGTAAATACTTTGATTAAATATTCGAAGAATAAAGGTGTCCATAACAGTATTCCACATAACAAACATGTCTTAATGGTATCAAAAAGTTTTAACATGTTTTCTATTTGATTCATCATATCCACTTGCGTTTTTGTTTCATCAAATGAAATATTACAATCTTGATCATTTTCATAGTATTTATCCTGACTTGTAGTAAAATCTTCTTGATGAATTTCCATAAACTGTATTGTGTTAAAATCAATTGATTCTTGAGTATTTTCATTTAAATGTTTAAAATCCTGTTTCGAGGTACTGAGTCCTTTGGAATCCATAGAAACATTGCAACTTGCATTATTAATCTCATTTGTGAAATCAAAATTAAAATTATTCATTTGCATCTTATTTTTTGCTTTTAACTGTTCTAAAATAATTTGACAATTTAGTTTGCCACGTTGCTGTAAAATTGAAGAGAACAAAATTGGCAGGAAATATATTATAAATACTAATACAAGTAAATGTAGCTTTAATAGCTGAATTGACATTAAGTATTTATTTGGTATATATACTTGTATTATCTTTAATGTATCATTTTGGTAAATAATGATTTCGATATCTGATAGGACTCTCTCTTTATCAAAAGTTGAATTAGATTGAAAATTTTTTTTTAATTTTATTCCTTTTGGTTGCTTTCCATTATGATGATTCTTATTTTTGTAATAATTTTGTAACATACGATATGCAGGAATATTGTGAATACGTTTAAATATTTCAGCATATATTTGATCATTTGATATAACTGATGTATTATATTTGGTAACTGAGTTACTAATATCATCCGTAATATTCTGAGTTTTATTAACTGCTCTTTGTACTTCTTTAAAATCTAATTTTACAGTGTTTGTAGAAATTTCATCATTGTCCCTTTCTTCTTCCTGTAATGCATCTTCTGAAGAATTCATCATTAAGTTGTTAAACAGTAATGATTCTTCATCTTCACCAGTATAATTACTTAATTGTACATTGTTTTGAAAATTTGTATTTTTTATTAAATTGGATTCATTTCTAATACTTTCACTTTGTTCTGTGACTTTTGTATAAGTATCCAATTCCATGTATTTTGTAATATTTACAGTTTCAGAGGTATTATAAATAGTTTCTTCAAATGGCATGTTGGCTGTGTTATTCATTACAGAATAAACAAGATTTTGTACTTTGGATATTATCTCATTCACTTGAGTACTATTTGAATCTTGCAATTTCATTAAATCTTCATCATTAGAATACTCTTTATATAGAGGAATTGCATATGTTTCAGAATCAACATTTTGTGAAATATTTATATATTTGATATTGTTATGGCAATCATCAAGAAAAAAAATATTTTCAGTAGAACAATTTGTAGTTTCCATGTCCTTTATAGAATTTTTATCATAGTCAATCAGGTATAAAAGACCTGTAATAAAGATGGGTACAACCCATTGACTTAGTACAAATATAGCAGTAATTTTTTTATTCTCTTTTATTTTATCACACTTAAAAACTTGTAAAATCTTTGTCACATTTTGTTCAATTATTGAAACTTTTTTGGATTTTAATAGATTCACTACTGTGTTAAATTGTGTTCCAGTGTTAGATTTATTGGCACTAGTATTATCTTCACATATTCTTTCTTCAGATTGAGAAAGTTTACAACACTGATTTTTAAAGTTAAATACATTTAAATTGCATTGCACAGAAAATATCAACAAAGATACAAATGTATTTACAAATGGCATGAATAACTTTCCATAATTTACTATTATATTTATAATGTTACACTTTTGAATCACATTAAAATGATTTTGGTTTATAGTAGTATTGAGATTTTTGTTGAATCCACCAAATGTAATCCACTGATATTCATTATCATATACCACATTCCACATGCTGTCCATTATTGAATATGTATTATTTATTTTATCATAATTTGTACAACTAATTTGTTCCACACAATTCATGAATAATATACTTGATGTAAATATAGAAAATAATACATCAGACATTGACAAAATGTATAATGGTGTACTCTTCCATTGTTTATATTGTTTTCTCAATAAAATTATAATTGTAATAACACTAGATAGCAATAGTATGTATACACATGCATTGAGTGTTATAAAATACATATTATATATATATCAATTTATTATATGATTTCACTTGTACTGAGTTATATATGAATCTAATATAGGTATACTTGTGGTATATGGTTGTACTCTTTATTCTTATACTTTGTGCACTTCGAAAAAGTAGTACTTAGAAATACTACTATTGCCTCCAAGTATTGTGTTTTAATATATTATGTTAAGCATAGGGGTATCTAAATAACTGTTATATTTTAGATATGACAAGTACTGTAACATGAGGGCACATTGATTATTTCTGCAATAATAAATGCTGGTATTGATATTGTATTTTGAATGCTAAATGTTCATGTATAAGGAACACGTTTATATAATAAGTTTTAACATGCTTCAGCGTATTAAAAATAATTTTATTTAACAAAACACTTTTAATTTAATCATTGATTTGGCTAAAGCTCGTAGATACTAAATATTTTTTTATTGTTTATTTCAGTGCTTGCTTATCATCATGTCTGTTCGCCGAAAAACTGATCCTTTCATGACACAACGAATATGGGATGCTATCAAAATAACTGTACATCAGAGAAGTTTACCAAGCAATGATCGTATGGTACGGCACCTAGCTAGAGTTTATGGAATTACAGAACAAGAGGCACAGGAAGAATTAAATAAAGCAGTTGCTGATGGGCTTGTTTATTTGAAAAAAGTGCCAACAAAGAATGGTATAGAGCAAGAGAGTTATAGACTGCCATCGGATCTTATACCCACTGATGGTCATGATTGGTATTGCTGTAAATGCCAAAAAGCAGGAGCAGTGGAATGTTGTCAGCAGTGTCACAGAGTTTTCCACTCAGAATGTTATGTACCTACTAATATTAAATTGAAAATATGTAATTTCTGTGAAGTAAGTACATTGGATTAGAAGTAAACTTTAAACATTATACATCAATAAAGTAGAAATAATTGTTACAGGATATAAATAGTGACACTTACTCAGATAGAATTGAACTCAACCACATTCTGAGCTTCACTTGCGGACATTTGAAAGCAAAATTACCACCAGAAATTACGAATCGTACTATCGTTTTTAACAATGATCCTATTGTTACACCAATTAATAGATATTCGGGCCCAACATGGATCAGTGAAGGAGAAGATGCATGGCGGCCAGGTGTTCTCATAAAACACCATATGGACTTAGCAATCATGGATTCAAAGATTAAAAATAATGAATATAATAATCTTGCCGAGTTTCAAGCTGATGCACATGACATTTTACACAATATACTTGTGTATCATGGAAGTATGTAATTAGAAAACAAAATATAGATTACTTTTAATTTGGACGTTTACTGAGCATTGTGATAATTTTAATTTGAATGTTCATTTAGCTCACAGCATAATAGGAGAAATGGGTCACACTATGTATCAAGATTGCTGCTATGATCTTCAAGAAATCCGTCGCTGTGCTGATTGCTACAGGATATCAAACGAAAAGTCAGAAAAACTGTGGTTTTGTTTGCCCTGCAACCCACCACATCAGTTAGTTTATGCTAAACAAAAGGGGTACCCCTACTGGCCAGCTAAAGTGATGCAAGTTAATGGAAACATTTATGACGTCCGCTTTTTCGGAGGTCATCACATGCGTGCCAACATCGAAAAAGTGTTCATTCGTCCAATTACAGCCAGTCTACAGAGTTTACAGGTAATGATAAGCGACAGAATTGTTCGGCGTTCAACGCGAAATTGTCACGCGAACACTGTGAAATTCTCGGTTTAGGTTACACGCCATTTACAATGTATCGTATCACTGACACAATAGGAGAGAACTGTTGAGAGAAAGCAATTTAGAAATTGTTGTTGCACTTAGGTATATTATTATCTTAACAACGAATTCTTGCATAGCATTCGGAAAAAGGAAAATGGAAAGAAATGAAGGTATGCACATACTGTGGCCTAAAGTGTACAACTAATTTCTCACCACTCCGTTTCATTGTGCATTTGGAAGAAAATTGACTTTTCTTAAAGCGTGCACAATTTACCTTCCATAGATAAAGAGATCCACTGCTTGGAACAGAGCATTTGAAGAACTGAAGCATCACCAGAATTTGCTGCACAAGTTGGGCAAGAACATCGGGGATTTGGACATCAGCGACGATAATGAGGCTCCTAAACCAACCAAAATTCGAAATATAGAGTCATCGGGTTCCAAAAACACGACAAACAGTCCTAATACTGCGAAACAGCTTTTTAAGGACTTAAGAGTCAAAGTAGAACGTCTCAGTTCGGACGATTACAACGATATACCACCAAGTCAAGAAAAGGCTGAAAGTGAAGAAAGACAAGTACCCTGTCTGCCAGTGGCAGAGGATGAACCTGCAAGAGAGATATCTAGTACCTGCCCTCAAGTCTTGAAGAAAGAAGGCTCTCAGGAAGATATGGTCACATCCAGTTCTCAAGAAGCGAGAACCAAATGTGTTTTCGTACAAACGGAACAAATACAAACAGAAACATTACCTGCGAAGGTAATTAAAAATATTTAATAATCATTAATTAATTATGTTTATCATGTATTTATAAAATTTGAATTTGGTAATACTACACTTTATAGATAAAGAGAGAACGCAGAACGTCGGAGCAACCCACTACAACGGCACTGGAAAAGCTACGTCGTGAATTGGAACTTGAGAAATGTAAAGAATTAGAAAAATTACAAGCTGAACACGCTAAGGAATTACGGCAGCTAACTGATAGACATCAGCAACTTATATCAGAAATAAAGAAGAAACAATGGGTAATAATATTTGAACGTATTTTTCTATATACATGTATTCTAAAAAATTTTTGTACTTATCTTAATACATACTTCTGATTTCAGTGTTATAATTGTGAAGCCGAAGCAATATATCACTGCTGTTGGAATACTGCATATTGCAGCACTGATTGCCAACAAGTCCACTGGCAGCGAGAGCACAAAAGAGTTTGCCGACGTAAACGTTAAGTTAAAGGGTATAATAAATGTGGTAATTTTAAAGAGTTTATGAGGAAGATGTTAAAATTACTGTTTGTAAAAAAAAAAAAGGAAAGGATACTTTGTAGAAGCACATTAATATATTCTTGACACTAATTTGACATGCCTTTTCGTAAGCTTCCTTTTTAACTGGAAGTATTTGTAATATGTATGCAAACAAATGTGAGTGCTCTTGTAACTGTTCAATTATTAGCCTTGGTTGTAAGTAAATGTTAAAAATGATAAATAGTTATCTTAAATGTACATTTGTTTGGAAACTCGTCACTTTTGAATAACGAATAAGTAATTTTGTGAATTATTTGTTAAAACGTTGTATCCTTAAACCTATCCAAAATCTATTGTTTATTTTTCCATATTATGGTAAATAGTATGTTCGTACAATTAGAAATAAATTTATTAAAACTTTAGATAAATATAACGTATAATACTATCTTAATACTATGAATTTATGTTTTTAATGTATTGTTCACAATGATTTTGTATAACATATGTATGTATACATATTGACAATAGTGATACGATCTGAAGTAGTATGTAGGTAATATATGTATGTTTCCTCATCCTCGTAAATAATTTATGTGACATTTGACAGTGAAATAAAACAGACACATATTTTATATACATTATACAATAGTGCTATAAAATACAGTTACAAGTAAATGTGGATATGATTTATAGTGCACAAAATACATTAAGTTTTAAATAGTGTACAATATACTTATTACATATTTTAAGTTCTATTTATAAAATTAAAATTATACTGAAAATTATCAATATTATTTTCAGTCTTATTGCATCACACGTTTATAAAAGCAAAAATTTTGGAAATTTAATTAGGATTAAAAATACAAATTTAAATTGAATTAAAATCGAAATAAAAGAAAATAAATATTTCCACGTCAAAACCAATCAATTTAAAACAGAAAAAGTGCAAGGCTTTTTTAAATTCAGGAATCCTATATTTGTTGTTCATAAAGATAGATTTCCAGAACTTAAGCATTTTGAATTCTAACTTCGTCACCTACCACTGCCATAGCCCTTTTACCTTTGTCTGCATTTTCAGTTACTTGTACATAACTTGTTGTGTCAATATCACTGAACATCAATTTTTCCAATAACTGTAATTCTTGAGGTTCTAATTTTTCTCCAAGCTGTCTTAGAGCATGTAAGACTTCTCCACGTTGACGATCACTAACTTCCTTGTTAAGTTTTCCAAGCTTTGTATCGCAGTCAATTTGAGTTAAACGGTCTCTAAGTTGTGAGGTCTCCCGTTTTCCAAACATTCTGATAACAGCAGGAGTTTTAAAGGCTTCGCTAATTGCTGCTTGGGTTGCCTATGTAATATTTTAAATACATTATATCCAATGTATATTGTAAAAGTTGGTTAAGTAAGTCTTCTCATTAGTTTAATTATGTGTATCTATAACATACTAGTTGTATTGCACTTAATTGATCAACTAATGTTGTATCACCAGATATCATTCTTTGTAAACTTTCATTGAATTCTTGTAAATCTTCTTTTGTTAGTTGCATAGCTTCCTCATAAGCAGCCGCATCTAATAAACTCCTAATATAATAATATAAATATAATAATTTTGTGAAAGTACAAAAATATGAATTGCAAAATTAAATAGAACATTTTATGAAATATAATTTATCAAATATACCGATTTTCTTCTATATCTTCTAACTGCTGCACCAATCTGTCCAATTGTGCCTCTAAATTTTTTCTTAATTTCTCAGTTTCTAATTTACCGTGAGAACCCATGTTTAAAATTAGATACGTTAAAATGTAATTGAATTTAGAAATATTAAAACTTGTATAAGTAACCAGACGAATTACACAAAATGAGGTTACGATTAAAATCAATTTCGTAGTATTTTTATAAATTGCATCAATAGATAACTATCTGAAAAACTTTTAAATTATGTTTTGCTCGTTATTATTTTCTTATCAAATATATATATATATTTGTATCAGGTTTAATAAATATGTTTGCTTTAAAAATATGTATGAATTACTATTGTCAATAATTTACTTTTTAATTTTAAGAAATCGAAATGTGGTCATAATCTTCGAAACTGTATATAATTGTATTTTACTAAATCAAGTAAATGGTAGTAATAATATATTGGGCTCAATTAAATGTATCACTTGTTGATACAGGCACATATAGAAAGAAACATGTGCATATACATACAGAGATAAAATGTATGATTTTAAGTAAATATTACGATGTTTTAATATAACTCTTTTTTTAATGTTACACAGTATGTTTATGAAATGTATTCATATTGTATGCCAATAAAATATATTTACTTTATATTTTTTAATAATAAATATATTATGTAAAAGATATAATTATAATCTATATTCGAATTTACAATATCATTAAATATACTGTAAGTACGTTTTTTTACTTTTTGATTCTGTTACATAATTTTATATTTCTTTAAAATTTATTTAACATCTAGCTTTATATTTTTAACATATCGTTTATGTTCAGAAAATAACAAATCTTCAACGTGTAAGTAGTAACAGTAAAATGTCACAATATGTACAATAGAAATATGAAATTTGTTATTAAAAGCCAGTTCTTATTCTAAAGTTTTATCGCTCTAAATATGTTACTAATCATTTAAACAGTTATAACGGTTTTGATAATAACTAATCAGAAAGTTATCTGGTCGAGTCTATGTTCATTACATAGTTTATGTCAAAGAGTTGATTGGTTGCTGCAGAATTTTGTTTCTCTAAGTTACCACAAATCCGTTTATGTCGTTTCGAAAAAATAGTACCTTTTGGACAAATTAATTAATGCGCATATAATTGTAATTTATAATTAAATAGTTTGATAAATATTTGTTTATCAACGATTTTCTAATTCTATATTGTGTTGCCTTTACATCGAATGTGCAATAAAATTAAGATTTTTGTATTACCATTAAGGAACGTTAGGAGGAAATGGAAAGAAAGGCGTGCTGTGGTTGTGCTCAATATATGGTGCGCGTCGCTTCTTTTTTCTTGTAAGAAAACAAGTCATTTACCGTTTGTCAGAAAATTTACGCGACATTTTAAGCAGGTGGAACGACGTAGATACAATCATAGACAATAATAGCCTGTTAGTATCGCAAGAAGAATTAAGTAGCTGTGCGCAGTTGAATATTGCAATTGCGCGCAAATCTTGGAAAAGAAAGTGATAAGAGCGTAAACACTTCTGATCGAATGAACCAACGGACAAAGACAGTGAACAGAAAGGGTACATAATTCATTAGCGAATACAATCGGGAACCGTATTATTTTGATACAAAAAAAGAAAGTGTGGAAAAAGTGAATACGAAAAGTTTTGTATATGAATTGACCGTGGTTGAAGTGCGCGCGCGTGTAAACGTGCCCACCAGTTCTGTACGGGTGACCGAACGATAACCATCATTTTGCGTACGTCGAATTTTTTAGCAAAATTTGCTTGAAGAAGAAGTCTTTCGACAAACATTACGCTTAACTACGCGTGTGCGAAAATAACGTACCTATGAGGACCTCAGCGAGCCACATAAGGCAACAAGCTTTGAAGGTAGTGGAGAGTTTAAAGAAGGGAGGTCTACGCTTGCGATGAGCATGCCGACGAAGGGGAAACACCATCACCTGCCCCAACATCATCAACATCATTCACAGCCTCATCATAACCCGCCACAGCATCAACCTCAGCTTATAGTGAACGTCAATCAACCAAGTGTTCATTCTACCCAAGCTTACAACACTGTGGTGACGAGTAATACACCACGTTTTGTGCCGAATGCTGGTAAGTACAAATTGCTAATTTTATTTTTAATCTCGCTCAATTTCCATGCATATTGGACGTATATTCATTATTTGTTGTATATATATGCTTTTATACGCGGTTAGAATTGAAGTTGTGTTTCAAGTACTTGTACGAGGTTATGTTTTGAGGTTAGGACAGCCATGCGGTCCATGTGGCTATCCATTAGGGAGATTCAGTAAAAATATCTCTACAATGACGCACTTATTTTCATTGTTGCGTTATTTTACATCCATTAATTTTCTTCTTTATTCGTGATATTTACTTTATCAAAGAATCCTTTGAAAAAGTAGTAGAATTCTAAATAACCAAGAAAAGTATTACTCACATCTAAGCTAATTAATGATTTTGCAATAATTTCCATGATTTAGTATTTAACAATACATTGATATTACTTTTATTAAGATCGCTACTTTCAATAATTCATCTTTAAACAATTTCTCTTTAAAATATTTGTTTGTTCTTACGAAGTATTTATTGTTTACGATACGTTTATATTTTAAAAGGGATATTTAACTGCATATGTTAAATTATTTCATTTTATCCATATGTAGTTAACGGCTTATCGTATACAAAAACTAACTTAATGAAATTATGGAAGCCGTGGAAGAGACATCGTAATTATGCTAGTTCTACTGTCCGATATATTGAATTTATGTAGTTCTCAATTTTTTTCACTTGGAACTTCTTATAGATAATATTTTTTTTACAATTATTTTTATTGTAATTACGTAGCAGCTAAATGTTTTTTTCGAGAAGTTAAAATAACATGTTTTACGTTTAACTGTAGACTTGTGCGTAATATAAGAAATATTTAATTTAAATCATAAACAGGAAATGATTAAAAAGGCGACTAAAATTACGATACTATCGAGGAAAGAAAGTTATTTTTTCCTTCAACTTACATATTAGTAACAAAGCGATTAGCAATACAAATTGCTTTTGGAACAATTTTAATGGAAACATTTGACGTTGCTATTAAATTGCATCAATGTACCATTTATTTTTTGTAGTAACTAATTTTCTTAAATTTATGATCTCTAATTTTGTTTCCAATTTCGATGGAAATTTTGTTCTGAAAAGGGGGAAAAAACGTAGTTTGAATTATGCGAAGTTGGTGGAGAAAATATACCCTATGTATATATAAATAAAAACAAACGTATGAGGGAAAGTGGGGGGAGCAATCTGTTGAATCTTACGAAATAGCTTTCTTCGAATAAATTTAGGGACTGTTTAATAGGTGAATTGAAACAGTAAAAATAGTAGATATATGGGCCGTGTGAAAGGATACACAAAGAAGTATTCTAAGAGAAAACAGGGAAAGAACCCGCGAAAGGAAGAGAAGGAGAATAGGATGAAACGGGGCGACATAGCTAACTTGCCGAAGGCTTACGAAAACATCCGAGCATCGAGTTCGGCTGTATGTCGCGCGTAGTCTGTGTACATGTGGCAATCAAGCCACACGGTACACACATTTCTCGCTCTCTTTTTTTCTTTCTTATTTGGCTTATAGTGAAAATACTCAAGTACAATTTCACCACAGTTATACAAAAGTTCATGATAACACGCTAGTAATTGTGCGTAGTAGTATTAAAGAACCGTCATATTTTCTTTTCTACGGGGTGGTATTTTCAAGGCTGTCTATGGTTGGAAATACGGCCAGAAGTAGATTTTGTTCTTTCAAGAACGTTTTATCAAGTTAATTTGCATTCTGATTGAAATTTTATGATTTATATTTTGTGTACGGTAATTTTTGTTAATAAACAAATTGTGTTATCTGTGGTATCACGTTGCGAAATTATACTCACGAGCAGCATATGGTTGTTAGAACGCGTGTTAAAGTGTGTGGACTTAAGTAACAGAACATGTTTATCGTAATTGTCGTGTAATGTGAGTATCAGATATAAGAATAGCAATGCAAGGAAATATTCGTTGATACTTGACAAGCTGAACGGTCTTTTTAAAAGTTGGTGATTTACCGCACGAGAGTGAGTTAACGATAGTAGTAACAGTAGCAGCAGTGGTATTGCCGGGCCTCGTGGTTACTAACTCGTACGAAAACATCGTCTTACCAGTATCATATCGTCTTTGCTACCGCGGAGGTTATATAATTTCGACGAGCGGTCTTTTCGTTTGTGAAGCACGAGGAGTGTCCGTCCAATCATTCAGATAGCCGTCATTGTTCTTTCAAGTATTCGCGCCATACGGGGCGTATATTCTTCACTGAAGATACCTCGTGTGTTAACTTCGTATGCTTGAGAACGAGAGTGGATAGGATCGCCAGTGGGCAATCACGCCGTTAAACATGCTCTCAATCGTCACCGTTTCTTACCATCACTAGCAATAACGGTCGTAAGAAAACTTGGGCCAGGCGTAGAACAGCACACAAGTCGAAAATGTCCACGGTGGTAGGTAAGTTGAATGTCACGCTATGTTCGCGGCAGTTGTCTGCTCGAATGATCAGATGTTTTTACATTTGCTCGTACATTCTGCATACGGACTGATGCTCCTCTCACAGATAGTAGTATATTTGGTTATTCGCATTTGCAACAGTCGGTTGTTACAAACAAGTTCATTTATTTAAACATTATCCCTATAGTAATTGCGATTAATATTTCGATTGACATTCACTTTTTATTTGTTGTACACGAAAATTATTTATCATGTTTTTAATAAACAAATCAGATTGTGAAACAAGTATTAGTTAAAGTGATACTTGCAATAGATTTCAGAAGATGTCGCATTCAGCAATCATTTGCCAGGTAACGATTGGTCTACCGTGATGTGTCACGTGTATCACGAGAGTACGATTCCTAAAATTGTCTGATATTTTTCACGTGGTTAATATGAATTGTAAAGGTGTACGATGTATAACATCCAAACACGTGTTGAATTCACTATTTTACAAAGCTATGACGAAATAACTACATGTCCAATGATTTATTTATGTTAGTTGTATTTAAGAAGTCAGTTTGATACATAATGCAATAGTTTATATATAAACAATATAATTTTATATGACGATCAACTTTTTGCTAATTCAGTTTCTAATTACGTTTTATTACAATGCCACATGCAATGAAAGAAATTGTTCACTGTTGGGTTAAGATTCTACCGAGGTTGTCAAGGTCTTCTGTCTCGTCTTGTTGAGTAATATCTGCTCATTGTAAAGGCCATCACGGACGGAATTGCATAATGCACAGGACAACCAATAAAATTTAGCTCGGCACGGAGATGCGCCGATAATTAATTCCCGCACATATGGTTGAAAATTGTATTCTCATATTTCCCACTATCTATTTACCTGTGCCCAGTTTTATGGAAGCTTGTATGTGTAAAGTGCACGTCCGTGTTCATAAATTATGATTTTTATTGCCAATTTTTACGTTAATGCTTCAATTATCCTTTTTTTTATTAAATATTTTTTTAATTTGAATTTATTGTTAAAATGGTTTTTTCGTTATATATAAAGTGACATCGTACATGAAAGCTGTGATTTCAATACTTACGAAACATTTGAAACTTTCCCCGTATCAGGATATGAATTTTGCAATGTAATCACGATGATTCCGCAATCCAACCTGGAAACCTAGCTCTGCATTGGGTTTTAGCTCATACGTGGGTTTTAGGTTACTAGTTCGTCTTGTTCTATTGTATAATTCATCTTCTGTACGAATACGACGTAAATTTGAATTTCAATAAAAAAAAATGTCATTCCTTAAGTATATTGTATCACATCGAATGTCGTATCTATATTTTTTTATTTACGTACCACGAAACATTTTGTTGGTAGTTTTTGTAGTCTCTTCCTGAACTTAATAATATTGTCTTCCTTTCTACGACATTATGTATACTAATACGACCGTACACAGTTCTTGATTTTCACGTCAATTGGAAGCTATATTTTGTTTCTTTGATGCGCCACCTAGCTGTATGCTTCTGTGTTGAAATACCACCGCCGGATATCCTTTCTCTTTCTATTTTCTGATAGTAGTCCGAATAAGTGAATATGGAGTATCATTTCTTTCAAATTTCAACATACTTAAATGAGGGGAAGGGAAAGATTTGAAAGGAAACCAAGGATCGGAATCGAGCGCTTCCGGATGGATCCGAACGATGAAAACAAAGATCATGACGATGTTAAACGATAACAAGTACGGTCACGTGATCAGGAGACGATGGGTGAAAGGTGGTAGACGTCTGTGCATCGATTCGAATCGAAGCCAAAGTAAACGGCGAACCGGCAGAAAATGTGCATTCCTGGCAAGGCCGCTTGTACGAGAAAGAGGCCATCAGACATCCGGGGAGAAACTAACCGTACTTTACCTGCTTCTTACTTGATCTCCTCGCCTCTTCAACGACCATGCTTTTACGGTTACGTTGCATTTAATTGCCGTGTTCCCTTTCTGGATTCGTAAAACCGAGTATCCTGATAAAATTTCTGCCCAATTTCCGCGACTAATGTCCTTTTATAGAAATTTCGAATTCTACGTATTTGTTAGTCGTGACAATCTTTAAGGCAAGTTTTAAGGGATAAAGATTGGTAAGAAAAAATTTGGTACGACCTTGACGTTGATAGTGAAATATTTGGGTTTGTAAATGTGGTAACTAGTGTAAGCGTTGATATATATTTAAAACAAATATCCAAAAATAGTAAAATAGAAGATTTCAAGGAATTTTCTTTCGTTCATTTCGAGGAGACTTAAGTATGTTACGTGTGTATGATCGAATTCACGATTAAATGAATTTTAATTTACGTAGGATGACTATGTGTCGTGCTGCATTGTTTTTAAATTTAAGTATTGATGAAATGGAATTTACAGTAATCTGAATTCTGATATTTTTAAAAAAATTCTTTTAGTAAGAATAATTTCGCCGTTTCAGTTAACAAAATTATATTATATTTAAAAAAAAATAGTATAAAGTACATGTTAAAAAATTAAAACAAATACATACTAATGATGAACGTCATCCCCCTACGTAAAATATAACACTGCAATACGGTTAGTCACGTAAAATATGAGAAAAAAATAATTTGAAAATCGTTATGTTTCGTAAGAAAGAAAAATCGATTTTAGTGCAAAGAATTTTCGAACTTGTTCGTGATTTATTGCAGGATTAACTCCAGTCGCGCGATCTCACTAGCAATGCGGTAAAAGTTTATGAACCAAAAAGCGAACATCGGCTCTTATAAAATTGTTTTTTTTTTTTATAGTAATTCCAACTAACGTTATTACTTGCATTCAAATGTTATTGTTAAATACTAAACTCAGAATTTCTATAATTTTTCTACTCGTACATTTGTAAATAGTTCCCTGTTTTCTTTTTTTGGAGATTATATACTTGATATTTGAAGAATTAAAATAGTAAACGATGGAAGTGGTAAAAGTAGTAGAAGTGACTACTTTCAATATAAACCAAATACGTAAGAAAAATTGAAAGAAATGATTAACTATTAAATAATATATTAATAATATAGTTCGTTTTAATGAGATTAGCGCTTACAATTTACATCTTTCTTTCCGAAAAAATAATAATTTTATGGGCACTTATCGAGTACCATTTTAACTTCTCATTTCACTTTCAGAACGCATATCGCTTTAATTTTCTGTTACCTTTATGTGTCTTTGTTCGGAATGTTTTATTAGTTCATTTGAAACGATATTAAAGTCATATTTTTGACACTGAAGTCTTATTACATGTTACATAATTTATTCATAGTAAATTTATAGTGCCTTAGCTTTGTGACATTTAACACGAACATGTCGTATTGGTCAGCAAACCAGGTTCTGAACAGTTCCTGGTAGAAAGTGTACTTTTACGCATGGTTGAATAATTTTTATATTGATATATAGAAATATACATATGTGTCCACCACTAAGAAATTTAGTTTTTGATAATTTAATATTGTTTTATCCATTTAAATACTTCAGTACAAAATATTTATTACAGATAAAATATCATTTTACATACAATTTTTTATTTTATTAAAGCCACGAATCATTTCTTGGATTTAGTTTTAATAAAAATGAACGTATTTTGTTTTCTTTTTTTTTCTAATACGTTACGGCATGTTAGCAATTTTTGAAGGCAGTCAATTATTTACGTTATCTTGTTTAATTTAAGGCATTGATTTTCAAGAAAATTATCTACGTTCTTCGTTTACTTTATGAAACAATACAACGTTTATCTTGGTTAGTTTTGTATCTTTAATCGCAAAGAAGATAGTAGACTACATTGTTTTTAGTATGCTATCTTGTAAATGTATCTATGTGATTTATTACGCGCATGATTAGTTTAAAATATGCATATACTTGCATACATAGTATAATAGTTAAGAAAGCAAACTGTAAAAGACATAAAAGCAGAAGATAGTAAAAGATATTAATCTTCCGAAAGATTTTCCTTTTATACAAATTAAATAATCAACAAAAATTCTTCTGTATTATACATAATGTTTTCTTTCCTTTTTGGTTTGATGTATTTTATTCAATCTAATATTTGATTTTGTTTCCCAGTTTAAAGTTTTCCTATTAATTTTATCTTATATTTATGATGTACTTCCCTCTTTGTTTGTTTGAACTGATCATTTTACAGTTGTTACGCCTAGCAAAAGGACTTTCTCCTTAAAATCGCGATTAAGTATATAGTATATACGTTCGACGCAGCTATTAAATCCTTGCTTTTATTGTCCTGTTATGTTCAACAATAATGTAGCTTATGGTTGAACACACGATTTTCTATTTTACAATTATCCCCTTCTAAATTGGATTTTTATTTGATTCATTTTCAGTTATTATGTATAAAGTCTTAATTACCAGAAGTACTAGGAAAGCAGAGTTAATTAAACGTGTTAGAATTTCAGTCTTCCATCATTATGGTTGTATACAGTTTTAATGTAAACAATTTCCACTGTTATCTTTCGTCGCTTTCGACAGTCGTCTCTGCTTCAATTCCAGGATCCTTAAAAACGCTGCATTTCGTTACATAGAATAGTACATGTCAAAAATGTTGATGTCTCCATAATTGCGGCACGAGCAGTATCGTTTAATGTTAGTGTCAGTATGCTTTGGTTGCAAGCGGGATGAGATAGTCGCATTTAAATTTAGGTGCAAGTCGGAATGTATTTTTCTCATGGAGGAACTGTGTAAACAGTCCGAAGATATTTTCCTGCGATGAAGTTACGAGAAAAATATGCGTTCTCTGGAAATTTCTGAGATGAAAGAAACACGTGAAAAATACAAATCCGTTAACAATGGCGGGTGTTATCTATTTTGCGATACGTGTGCAAATACTCGAAGATGAAGAATAGAGAAAAAAGAAATGTACATGTGACGAAGAATGATTCTACGAGAAAACTTAGAGATAATGTTAGAAATAGTAGTCAACTGTGAGTCACAATACTTTTCTCATGGATTCGTTATCGCAGTCATTACGTTTCTTATCGTTCCAGACGAATAATTACGGTTCGTATGCACTTGAGTGATACTTTTCAATTAAAATGACAGCATTGATTAGATTTGCTAATTTCTCCTTTTAATAGATCATTGATTTTTGTTTTTCAAAATTGTTCATAAGGAAAAGATGAATGTAAAAGGAATGTTATCAGATCAGTTAGTAAAATTGTTACTTCCGCTTAAGCTTCATTCAGTGTAAGTGGCTACTGGGGCGTACTTTTGCTCTGCGATCCTGATTAGAGAAGTCGAGATGTTAGAATGTATACGTAATCGTTAAAAATATACGTGTTATATTACAAAAATGTTTTTATCTTAATACCATGTAAAGCGTTTGTTTACATGTTTCTGTTCGAGATCTGCAGAAGATTAAGAGAGTGATCGCATTTTTAATTAAAAGATTTGTTCAAATTTAAATGTAGAGAGAATATACGAAGAAATAAGTATAGAACAATGGTTCTTAACTTTTTCAAAGTCACAGAACACCAAATTCACTAAGGTCATAAAAGAAACATCAAAAATATGCTTGAACATATCTTTTATTAATAATTATCGCTTGTAATTCGAAAGGAAACCAATAAAGTATTATTATTATTATTAATTATAGATTACAAATTACATAACAATAAAGAATGTAAATATGAATTAAAAGAAAAATGTTATGTTTGTAAAATTTAAAAAACACTTCTGACAAATTCACAAAACACTAATGCTCCGCGGAACACTAGTTAAGTACCACTGATGTAGAACATCCGAAGTATTTATATACGTGTAGAGCATATATTTAATATAAATAGAATTAGCATGAAATGCGAGTACAATTTTATAAATATGAAAATTACAGTTTTAATCGTTAACATTGGAAAAATGTTGTATTCAATATTTATATTATTGAATAAGTTTTAAACATTTATAGGTTTGTAAATGTTAGTGGCAATATTTACGCGAAAGAAATGAATTTGGATTATAGATTCCTTTACCGACAGAGTTGGTGAAATTTGTTAGGACTGTTTATCAATAGATGGCGGTACAGCATCGTGCTGTAATTCACCCTAGAATTTTAAATATTAATGTACGTACATTTTGAGTACATAATATGTATGTACATAAATGTTTTTACTCAGTTTCCCACAATATTTTAGTATCACTATAATGTCTCACGTCGTACTTCGTATTACACGTGCCCCCCCGAGAAGAAATTCATCTACTATGCACATTTGACATTGAAACGTAGATCTAAAAGTAGATCTATAAACACGTTTAACGTTTTTGTTCTATATCGTATTTGCCACGAGTGGAATTTATACGAAGAAAAAAAGGTATAAAAATAGCACCTAGACTTCTATATTTTCACCAGAGTAGAAAGATACCAATCGCTTTAACCAAACTTACGGTTCATACATATTTGCAATTGACTATCAATTCTAGAACGTATCATGAACAAGCAAAACAATCTCCGAAGTTCTATTACTATTACCCTTCCCGTATATCATTTTACTGTATACAAAAAGATAATTATTTGGTTGATGGTTTTTCTGTTTCATGCTCACATGTATTCGATGAGCCACGGTCGAGTTCCCGCTCTTGACCACGGTGCCTTTCTTGGTAGTTGAACGTCTCAAGGGATACAACTTCGGTCGTTTCAGGGTTAGGACGTAATAACGTATAACGTAGCGCACTAAGGGTAGCCAGGGCGAAGGGGAATGGTTGAAGGAGGTTGAACATGCGTTGAGGGTGGACTGATAAGGAGGGGGAAGAGAAGTTGAACATAAGAGAGAAAGCGATGCGAGGGTAGAGGAACGGATTCGAAGGGTACACAGGGGTGGTAGGTCGTTGCCCGGTTAGGGGAAGGGGAAGGCCGGTAAATATCGACCCTCCCTTCACAGAGTGACTCTCTGTCTTCGTCCAGACATATGTTGCATCGCGTTACTCCTTTTCCTCGCGTTTGCGACGGGTCTTTTTCCTCTCGCAGGCTTGTAACCTCCTACCAAACGCCCACGTAGAGAGGCAGAGTACTACTGCTCTCACACCACAAGATCTCCAGGCTACCTTTCCAAGGTCAACGGCTTGAGGGCTCAAAGACCCCTGGAAACCGATTTCTATGGTCCCTGTACATCTTCTGTGTCTATTTTCTCTTCGTCCCTTGTCTCTGTAGCCATTCTACGGAATCTCTATAAGGTATGCACATTTTTGTTCAACGTGAAATTCCGAGTAATTTATACCTCTTCGAATACTTTTCGAAAACTGAGTAGAATTGTTTTCTGAGAGCGTCTTAAATTAAAACTTGAACAAAATTAGAATCTAACTTCTTTTATCTCTTCTCTAGAATGAGCATTCGGTACACAACATGCTAGTTTATTTAAATTTTGTATATGGCTTACATTTACTTTAGAAAGGGCTTTCCAGAACGATTAGCGAGGTACAGTTATCGGTACGGTCGAATGAATCACGAAGGGCTCGAAATCACGAAGGAACCATTGTTTTCCATTTGACAGATGTAATTAACAATGAATCATTGTGTGCTTTGGAAAAATTTGCGATCGTTCCTGGTTTCCTTGAATTCTTTTGACAAAGCATGAGTCAGTAGCTATGTTTTCACCAGAGGACTTTGAACTACTGCGTCTCGTCTGGGCGAAACCGAGACAACCGAAGGTTGCGGGTCTAACTCCGTTTCGCTCCCTTTCTTTACCCTCTTCATGGACATTTCGTACATCTTCGACGCACAGTTTACCTCTCATCCCCCAAATCCTTCGGTTTTTCTTCTACCTAAACGGCTAGACGGTTTCTCCCCCTTCTTGTCTGCTTCGGACCCCTCCCCATACATACGCGCGCGCAAAAATATGCGATATTCGTGTTGTATATGTATATACATACGCCTTAAAGTAGTGGTGAGATGTATGTGCGTAGTTGGTAATTCTTTCGCTTAACGCTTTGTACGAGGGCATGGATCTCAACGTGTTTACGATTTCAAAGTCAAAAGCTGAACGTCTGCTTCGCATCGCCCACGGTTACGACGTTATGCGTTCAGACGTCTTTTTGTAGTTGTCCCTTGAATGAGTATTTTTGTGTATTCGGTTGCAATATTGAATGTTGAGCACTGGATAACAAAAGTTGAATTTTTAAGATACTTTAGAATCATATAAAATTTTTTACTTGATCAATTAATTTTTTTGTATTTTTAAATCATTTGTGAATACAAAATTCTGCTGTGGGAAAGCAAATTTTCTATTAATTATTAAAATATTTACTACTAATTTATTACTTTTTTAATATTAAACGAATGACGTATACATGCATATAGACTTGACCGTACATCGAAGCTGCACTCAGAAGCATAAATTTTAATCTGCCTAAACCTCAACAGTGTATCAAGATTACACTTTGTCTGCGACGCTTCTCGATAATCCAAGGATAAGGACAATAAACGTAATTCTAACTTCTACGTAATGCATTAACCCATTAACTTTCGATTAAATTTCAAAGAATTGGTAGTGTTACATATGGGTGATCCTCAAATGGGAATTACAGCGGACAATGGGGTAATGCAACATTCCCTTCTCTCTAACATCACTGGCGACCAACAAGCCCTGAATTCGGTTCTCTAAATTATACTTTCGTTGCATTCCCTAACGAGATGTAGGTCACGCAGTCCCCTTCTTGCACCTATCCTAGACAAGCGAATCTAGGCTGTGGGCAGTACCGGGTGCATATATGTATCGATCGTTGAACGGCGTTACTGCAGCCTGGCCTGGTGCACCGGCGAAACTGGGTTACCCACCTAACCTATACACACGATTCCGCGGATCTCGTTCTTCCTCTGAACGAAGCCGAGCACGCCTCTCGTGTTTCTTCTCTGTACCCACGCGCTCGTGCATTTTCGCCCACGCATGGCACACGCTCGTGCATCCTCGTGACTCGTCGCTCTTTTCTTGCTTCCCTGGTTTGCTTCATCGTCTTTATTGTTGTTCAGAAATATAGTCTTCCCCACCGTCCTTTTTCTTACGAGAATAATCAGGATACATTTACCATTGACAGTATGTACATCTTATAAACACGGAGATGTTTTGATTTATGAAACCGTTGGTTATTGCCACCCGGGGAGAACTTCGGATTCCAAATGATAAAATTCTAGCTACTTAGTAATTCTTATCGATCAAGAAGAAGAATATTGATTTAAATGTTTCTTCTTTTTTGTATTGTTAGTTATTCCTTTTTTTTAAGAGGTATCTTATACAAATGTATATTACGGCATGGGGAATAATGAATAATTAATACGTCGATTTAAAATAGGAAAGATATGTGATCAGAATCGTTTATTATGCTTGGTGTAAGTGTGTTTCCATGTACGATGCCGATGCGCAGTATTCTGAGAATCATAATGCAGAAACATAACAATATTATTTGTTTGCAACGTGTAGTGCATTAATAATGATCAGGAGTTCACGTGCACAGCTCTGCTTTGCATAGTATAATGTGTGATTTTGGATTGGCAAATATATATCCTATTATTTAAACATCTTGCGAGATTTGTGTAAGAAATTTTGTAATTAACAAGTTATTCGTAACAAAATTGATGCTACGCTGGAGAATTTTCATTCATATAAAATGCGCTGACGTGAAATCGAGACTATGATAACTAGGCTCTCCTAATCATAAAAGTTCAAACAATATTTCTACTATAAAAATTATTGGCGACTTTATATTATTCACATAAAATATAAATTCTTCTCATTATTTATAGATGCATAAACAATTTTGTTCTAACGAAATGAATATTGATTATTACTGAAGTTTAATCAAATGAAAATTAATTAATCTTAATTTATAATAAATTAATAATACATTCTACATCCATTTGTTTAATTTATTAAAATGGACACGAATTTTGAACATTGCAATGTATATATTGTTACAAATTGAGACAATTGTGCCAAGTATAAACACGTTTATTCCTCACGGTAGCACAAAGTACAAACAAACGGGTGTGACATGTGGCAAAGTTAAGGCGAATAGACTGTATACGCGCATGCACAAGGCTGCACGTCACCTTACCCTCAAGTGTCGTGTGGGGCTGCGCCTACTGCATTCATGCGAGTTGAAGGGTCTGCCGTGACGACGTCCATTACGCATGCGCAGGGCTTTGCACTCTGTCCACTGGTCTCTGCGCACGCGGCCGTACCTTCGACTCGGTGTGGGTTTGGCGTTTGACTACTTTTCAGGGACGTATTGTAACACGTGTACTCCAACGTTCATGATATTTAATTTCATAATTATATGGTAAAAAATAAAAATTTTATGCATATTGAGCTATAGGATCTGAAATACATTTTATAAAGGAATCAGTATCTTCTGTACTCACCTTAAAAGTAAATAATTATTTTAAATATTACGCATTAAAATGTATAAACGCAAAAAATTAAGATTTTATCTTTTTTTCATCTAATGTAAGGTAAATGTACGGTAGGAATATAATGCATGATAACAAACATTGCAATTATTTAATTTAATTTTTCTAAATATTTTTTATTGAACAGCATAAATTGAAGTTAATTCTTCATTGAAAATAATTTTATACTTCGTGTTTACGTATGTTAAAGAACGCTGGTTTCGTTTCAAATCATGTGAAATAATGGAATAGTAAAGAAGAAGGGTACTTTTGAAAACGATGCACGATCCTGCCGCTCCTTAGTTGCAGAGCGAAACGGGTAGGGGGCCACGGGTCGCGATTCGTAGGTCGTGCGAGAAGGACTAGCCTGCATCAGTCTACGCCGCGTCCCTTGCAAAAGGGTACGCTCGTCTTCACGTCTTCGTTGATTTACCTCTTCCCTCTCTGAGTTCACACGTTACACAGCTATAAACGCATACGCTAAATGTACATCAAACTTCGTCTGCAATATTGAACAAGGCAAATCCTTGGAAAAGGGCGGTATATTGTCAGACAACCTTATGGTGTCTGAGAAAGAATCTCACGCAACTTAGGAACGACTTGACGCCGTTCCGATTCCGTCGTTTCAATTTCCTGCTTGGTTTGAACTTTTACATCGTATACGTTTTTTCAGAATATGTAACGTGTGTGTTATCGAAATTTCCATAGTGTTATTAAGATCGTGTGTGCATCCTGTCGCGAACAATTCGCTTCTTTACCTACAACGTTTCTTTATCGCATTCATAAATCGCGATACGGAGGGAACTACATAGTACGCGACTCGGTACTTTTCGGCACGCGGCCGAATACCTCCGATCATCAGCCTCCAGACTTCCCCTAGTGATCCAATAGTGAAGAAGAAACGTGTAAGGAAGAAAATTTGGAGGAGTCTGCTGTGACACAAGCTCTGAATGTCGCTAGATTCCGTTTTAGTGATAAATCCTCGACAGACATAACCTGTATGTGCTCTGTGAACAGGAAGTTTCCCGTGGTAGAAGTGGGCGGTGCGAAGAGGGAGACGCCGGTCGAGCCTTAAATATCGATTTTGGCATGGAAGAGGTACGATAGTCCGTCCGTTTCAGCGTGTCTCGTACCTTTGTGCATCTCCACGTTGAGAAGTTTTGATAGTTGAGTGCGGGAGTATTATATCAAGAGGAATCGCATGCATCGATACTAAACAAAAACAATATGGTGGCACGATATTTTCAAGTAGAAAATTGAAACATTCACAGTGAACTAGTTCTTAAATAATGAAATAGCATGTATGAATTAATTTGCATTATTTAAAAAGTGTCGAATGAAAAATGTTGTTTTCGGATCATTACGTGTACAGACATTATGTCTATAAAACGCGTCTCAGGCAGCAAAATTCGGTGACTATCGATCGACCATCTCATTAAATGTTGGTGAAGACACTTTATTTCTTTCGTTCTAGTATCGTTCCAATGGAAATTTCATTATCTTTCAAATTTTTACATCTTTCAAAAATTTGATTTACGTTCTCTCTAATCGTTAAGATTTTCCATTCTGAAAAATGCTTTTCGATACCTTCAGCGATAAATATCTGATAAGTGAAGCTTTCAAATATATATACTACTAACCAGAATCAAGAAGGAAGAAACGAAGGAACAATACCGTTTCAAAAAAAAATTGAACGTGACTGCATAGAATGCGACTAAAGCAAATTTTATGAATGCTTAAAAAAAATTGAAGGAAACAAAGAAGAAGCAACGATACTGCCAGTATTTTCAGAGAGAGATATCTCGCGTTACTTTAAGCATAGGGCTTACGCTCAAGTGTCACGATAGACGAGCATCGTTTGTAAAGCCCTTTGTTACATTGCCGATCAAGTAGACGATGACATCATGGTGCAGCATTGTCGATTGAGAGATTCGTGGACAATGAAAGTAGTGTCGGTTAAATATCGATGAAACTCTTTGCACTTGACACCGTTGTCCGTTTATTCAGTGCATCGAACCTATTAGTAGCATTGAGCTCGTCAAAACAACAACAAGCAAAAGAAAACGCAGAAGAAACCAAAAAAAGACGGAAAATAAAATATTTATTTTTAACAAAGTATGTATTTACACACGATCATTAATTAGGAATATGAACAAATGAGCACATGCAAAGAAGACAATTTTCCCGGTCATACTACATCAACGGTAAAAAAGTTTATCGATATATTTACGCAGTATTTGTTTTCAATTGTCGCATTCATGAATAACGTCTCTTCGAATCCTGATGCATCCATCGTTTAAAAGAATCACCGAAGCAGCCGACGAGAACATCTCGTTTTGATCGGTCCTTTTTTAACACCGACCTTATCGTCCAAGGCAAGTGTGCCATTAACACTGGATAAGAAGGAAAGCTACATCAGGAAGAATGGTTTCGAGATATGGCGTCTCGAAGGAGGGCGCAGTGGGTGTAGCCGTAGGTGTAGGACCTATGCACTGTCTCCTGCCACATTGTGGAGGGCCCCATCATCATCACCACCTTTCGGCACCCCATCCACAAAATCCGCAGCCAGGTCACAATCACCACGTGCATCCGGCCCATCAGCCACCACCCTCGCCGAGTCCCCACTTGAATCATCAGCTGAGCCATCATCAATTAACTGTCAACATTAACCATCTGAGTCATCAGCAGCAACAACAGCAACAAAACCAGCATCAGCAAGCACCGCCGCAGTATCGAGTCGTTACTGCAAACGCCCGTAAGTACAAGAACAACCAATGGAGGGCGGGAGAGATGAGGATGGCAAAAGTTACGCTAAAAGTTTTAAGAATATTTTTCACGCTAGCTGTAATAGTTTATCTAGAATAAAATGCCTATTTTCTCTTGGGGGCATGGAAATGATTGAAGACTATCGGATCGCATATCCTGTTTCAGTATGAAACAAATTATTTTTTCCTGAAGTAAATGTATCGAATGACACGCGTATTTACGATTTATTATGAATTCAGTGACTTATCAACATATTTATCGATTCAGTAACATTATTTTATTTCATAGATTAACTCACTAACTTACGATAAGGTAACTGGCCGACATTTAATTTTGTTATTCAAATTTGACGTATAAATTATTAGGACACATTTTAATTACTTTAATTATTGTCAGCCGTTAATATTCTAATTGGATTCGAATTGATTTTGCAGACACAAAAATAACAATAATAGCCTGTAGTGTCAATGTACTTTTAACTTCCGTAAACATGATTAGTTCGCAAAGTGGTGATTCTAATCTTTTAAACAATCAATAAAGGTTTTCTTTATGCATTATTGTCCCGTTGACTAATGAAAGATAATTCAGTGACACGTACAAATGATGAATTAATTCAGTCATCAATATGTATTAAAATTTAAGTAAGATATGCAAATTGGAACTTAGAAATTAAAAATTAAAGAAGATTAAAAGGACAAGTGCAATAATGGAACAAGTTCGTAAATATAGATAGGAAAAAATTCATACTTATGTCTGGGGTCATGCTTAAATATGATACTAATTATGTAGAAAATTGGAATAAAAATTGATAACCCAAATATTGTTGCAGTAACCTTATGAATTCTCATGCTTAAAAAAATTAAATACTGTTGCCACTAGTGTGCAAATTCAAATTCCTTAAGAATATTTTTATTTTTAATAATTAAAAGTTACGTATTCTTCTTCCATAATCTATCATTTTCATAGAACCTTTACGTAGTGAGCAAAATAGAAATACAATATTCATTCTCCCTTGCAGCTACATTAAACATTTGTTTGCATGTACTTCGTTCACAGAAGCTTTATCTTCATTTGCTCCATCATGGACATACATTTTCGTGACCAATGGATGCATTGTCCCAAATTTAAATCTCATTTGCTTATTTATCCTTACTTTCAGTTATTTATATCTTTGAGCAACTTCGGCTATCCACTTCAATTGAGCTTCAGTATTCCTAAGGTCTATACATTTAATCACATTCAATACTGTTTGAATTGGTCCTCGATTATATAGATTCCTCCGTTTTTATTTGAATCGCTAAATCTTTTAGTGCGTGCGCCAATGCATATGTAACCGCATATCTATGTATATGTGACATCGCGCACCTATGTGTATAGAAGGAGATGTGCATACACGAAACCCGTTATTTTCGAGCATACTGGAGGTAGTTAATTTGACCTGGTGCCCTATCTGTCAGAAGTCGAATCGTTTGGGTCTATTTGTGGATACACGGCTATGCTCGGCTTGTCCCGAATAATGTTTGCGAAAATAAATTCATCATACTTCCTTGTATAGTAATTATATAAACATTTATTTTACCGATTTATTTCCTTTTATCAGATTAATCTAAGTTAAGTAAAAAACAAATTATTATTTCCTGTAACACATACCATATTTTTTGTATTTCAAATCACAGTGACAAATCGGTGTATTATTTTAGGGAGGCTTGATAAAAGATCAAGAAATACATAGGATCAATGATTGGCCACATTGTGTATCGATATATCGGGTAGCTTAGTATTTAGGTTAGTCCTTAGCGCCCCTGGGCGGCATTGTAGACAATTCACGATATAGGTCAATCGATAAAATGCTTTCTACCTTGTACAGTCGCGAAGGTACGTTCGATTCTTTCCTCTTGTATGATGTGTCTCGCCACGATGACGCCACACTCTAACATTTCAAAAAATTCTAACGATCTAAGGAATTTTTAGATTTGTATATTTCAAGAACATGGTTCAAGTTCATTTATCTTCCTTGACTTATCACATCATAGACGAAATTTCTGTTCAGAGGTATAATATTAAATATACGATATTTTTATTAATATTTAATTTGGACACTTCAAACCAAATCTCTCGTATATCACTTTTATCCATTTCTAAAAGATTTTTTAAATTACTGATTAATTAATGAATATTTCAATATGATACTTTACCGATGTCAATAAAAATTAGAGAGTGATTCATTCGTAACATGTTGTATACTTAAATTAATTTCTATTATTAAAAGATTATTCTTCGAACTATAGAAACAGCTTTTTTAATTTCAATAAAGGACAATTATCTTTTTACCGCATGAAAGTAAAAGTTAGTAACAACTAATTAATCGAATGCCCGTTCTAAGAGTGTATCGTGTTTCTTCGGATATTAAACATGAATCGTAATCATTCTGCTTATCATTCTTAATCTTCTGGTTAATATAGTCGAACTTCGATAACTCGAATCTCAAGAGAAGAGTTGTTACAGTCTTCGAGTTATAGAAGTGCCGATTTATAGAAGTTTTTCAGTAAGAGAGGTTTAACATACAAAAATTCGTCTTACGAGAGGTACAGACGCAGCAAGTATTGCATTATGTTCTCCAGCATTCATTTGTTTGACAAATTATAATGCACACATAGCTATAACTTTGAGTTATAGAAGCAGCGGCGATAAAAGTTTGACTTATAGAGGTAAACCTCGACTTTTAGAAATCTGACTGTTCTTAATTCCAGTTACAGAGGTAAAACATGCATTGAAATATGTAGCAAGTAACTCGAGTTAAAGTTTTGTTTCGGTTTATAGGAGTTTTCGCAGCGGAGCGGAAGGGAATGGGAAAAAATGTTCATATTTAGAGGTTTTCGAGTTATCGAGGTTCGACTATAATTGTATTTTGCATGTAAGTTTTATTACTTGAAAATTAGTTACAAGCAGAACTTGTAAGTCAAAAGACTCATTATGATAACATTTTACCTTTCGCTGATATTGTTCGAATATTCAAAGATTGTATTTCTACGGTTATCGCTACAGCATGTCACTGTTCAGCCACGTGGCTGAAGTGTGATCGTTCTAACCTCACTTCTACTTTCATATGTATTATCTTCCTATCCGTGTCGGTTTCTTCTTACAGTATTTAAGTTTGCCGAGTTACTTCCAATCATGTTAGTTTATTGAATATTGAAAAAATAAGTCTACCAGATATACTTTTTATTGCGTGTGTATTAGACGCGATTTATTAGCAGAAGTAGAAATGAGGAAAAGATAGTGAAGTAATGGGAGAGGAAGGGAATTGGCACCGGAAGTGACGTATTGCATTCTGGATTGTATTTCTCAGGCCATGTTCTTTCTCTCTGTTGATATCAACATATATCTTAGATTGCAAGTTGTTAAACATTAAGTATACATATCAATCTACTGATATTTTATAAATAAACTAATACTTTTTCCCCTTTTTAAATATGTATATGATGTGAAATAGTAAATATGTGGAAGACTATTTTTAGTTCACGTTATTGTTAAATAAAAATTTCATACTTAAAATAATGCGATAAAAGTTACTTCAAAATAAGTACAGTGGTATTGTAGATAAAATACAGGTGTATTACAAATTGTGAAATGTTACGCCGCCTTCTAAGAACTTGACATAAAATAAGCGATTAGTATATAATTGGTTTTCATACTATTTATAATATATTATTTTATTAGCAATGAATAACATGTAATTTTCTTAATACATATAACTGTAGTGAATGGAATCTGAAGTTTTGAACATTGTTCGAAGGATATATACGTGTCATGTAATTTACATGTTTTCACGGTACTTAATACGATCCTGGCGATGGAGTTCGGCCTCGCCCCCCTTTCGTAGCAATCAATGCACTCACGGGACTACAGATAGCAGCACTGCTCCGGTCCCTGCCCACATGTGCAAAGATGGCCGTTCGCGAGGCCGTGTTCTCGGTTTCTTTGCTCACATTCGAGCTTTGCTGTCATTTCATTGTTCTTCCGTTGTAAAGAGTCGTTCGCATAAGTAGACATAACATTTGCGTGACGAAAAGCGATAATCAGCTTCGTACCGATCTTCAACGGTGAGCGACGAAGTATCCATATTTTTTGCTTCCTTTATCTGTCTCTCTGTATCCTTAACGTATTTTCTCATGATATGTTCGTAGCATGTGGTGGAAAACATTTTTTCACAGTTCTATAAAACTGTTTGTTTCCTATGTATTATATTATTGCATATTTATAGTCTCATTTGAGAACAGTAATTCTAATGATTCATTAGATGTTTTGATGATATATGTAACCGATTGTACTGCATCTCTTACGACGACGTGTCAAGCGATGTCATGCAATTCCACGCATAATCGCTTTCACGAGTAATTCGTTTAACGACAGAATGGCGAGCGCAGTACGGCAAGACAATATCGCGCATATGCGAATTTGAGTGTACAACGAAATCTATTTTCTTCTCCTTTTTTCGACATCATAAAACTAAATGTATATGTATATATTTAACAACTAAGATAAGCGATGATAATGAAGGAGGAGTTCTGATTATATGCCTAGTAATAATTATTGCTAGTATCTTTTTTTCATATTATCGCTCGACCTTATCCATATAGAAAGTTATTGTAATCACATTTTAAATGTAAATATAAATAAATCATTTTTTGTTCCCATATTTCCATTGTAAATAGGATAACGTAGAATAATTATGAATATACGAAGTACGTGCATTCCATTCGTAAAATTTGTTGATAAATCGATAGATTTATTGAAACAATCAATTGCAGTGAGCACTAAAATGTATTTAATATAGATATCATTACAGAAATATGTACAATATTGTATGAACCAAATGCTTCGATTTTATAGTACTATACAATACGCGTACATTTCGTAATCTTTAAACACCCTCGTAAAATAGTGGTTGTTTAACTGATAGTTATTGAATTATTGCATTATGATCGTTTTAAAGCAATTACAAGAATAAACTTCAATTTTCGTACATAGGAATAAGTCTATTTTTTGTTGTACATACGATAACACTTAATTTCATGTAAGAATCACCAGAACGATTTATATTTATTATCTTATTATTTATACAAATTGTAATTGCGTCATATTCGATGAAAAAACGTGCTTTTTTACTACATTGTTAAGATCAATTATCGGATTAAATTTTTTCGTTTTTACTGTATTTAGAATATAATATTGAATTCGTTTTGTTACTTTGAATTTCAGGATCAGACTTTCATGTGTCTGGACAAAATTACGGCACCCAACCAGGGGGCCAGGTGGGCGGGGGAGGGGGTAGTGTAGGTGTACCTGGGGGCAGAGGACCTCCACCACTGGGCGGTTTACAGTCCATAGGACAATCAGCAGCAGGTATACCACCAGGAGGTCCTGCTGGAGGTCAAGCACCACCTCAAACCCCGGCACCCGGGGTACAGTCGCAACCGCCGCAAGGACCGGCTCCCACTACGACACCTCCCGTGCACACCCCCTCGCCGCAGGAAATGGGAAAACAAGCTCATTTGCCACCACAACCACAACCTCTGTCGCAAGTGTATGGGCCAACACAAACGAGGCCGACATCACAAGTGAGTGGAAATTATTATTAAAAAAAAAATACACTTTTTGCAATATACATTTACTGTTTTTCGTGTATTACGCGTTTTTCGTATATTACGCATGTCATAAAATATAAAAAATACTTATGACATATGGTGATAAGATTTGTATTTATAAATGATTAACTCATCAATTTTACTTGTTACTATAGTTATTTATTTATCAATTTCAGGGTTATTATCCAGGTCCAAGGCCGCAACAACCAAGAGGCATTAGTCACAGAGGGGGTCAAGGGGGTACTGGTGCACAAGTAGTGGGAATGTCAGGGGTTGGTGGAGGTGGAGGTCAACCAACTGCGATTTATCACACAGGTGGTTTACCAGTTCAGACCGGGGCAATGTACCAAGTCCCTAATCTTCACCCTGGCCCACACCAGCAGTCCGTATACGCAATGAACAGTCAAATACCCCTTCAGGTAGTAGTTAAGTACTGTTGATTTTATATATTTATTGTCATGCTTCATTCATTTTATTTGTATCACTAAAAGAATTTTTTAAAAATTACTTGAAATATGATTTTATAACTAAATTCATTAAAATTTATTCTTTTTTCTTGTGGACACATCATTACTTATGAAATACTATCATAGTCATCGCTTTTATTGTTGTTAACTGTAAGTGTAATAAATACTTTATAATTTTAGTTTGGTGGTCCACCTCAAAGGCATCAGACACATCAAAATCAATCATATTTCCCACCATTTCAACATTCTGCTATCATAACGGCACAAAATGTGTTCGGATACGGTGCACCTGCACCAACTGCATCTCCTTGTAAGTAATGCAAGCATATAATACAAGTAAATAATAGCATAAATATAAATATAAAATTACTATTACTATGTTTTACTTTACAGATTATTGGCCCACAAGCCAACCACCAAACACACCCCTAAATTTAAGTAGGGCAGGTGGAAATGCTGTCACTGGTGGGGCACAACATGTTGCAGGCCCGCTGGCCGGTGCCCAAGGAGCCCCAGTAGTACCACAAGGTGCACTTCAACAGCCTACGCAACAGGCTCAGCCTTTACCCCCAATGGGTATATCTCTTTCTCAGACTGGTAAGCTATAAAAAATTATAAAACATACTATATTTCGATATAAATAACATACGCTAAATTCATGGATTATGTTGTATATTATTAACGTGAGAAAGTCATTTTTAAATCTAAAAACAATACATTTTCATTAAGAAATCTAAAAACAAGTAAAATATGTGAGTTTTTAAACATTTAAATTACTATTATGTATATCTGGACGTTAAAATAAAAATATTTTGTAATTTCTCGTTTTAACGTGTCGAGAAATTGTATTTAAAATTTAAGAAAGCTTAATTCCAACAAAATATACTTTATTGGCGAGTTAGACTTTCGTGAAAAAGCAGCGAAGTTAAATGAAATATTTGTGACTAGGAAATCTAAGAATACATATCCTAAGAAAGAAAGTCGTCCTCATAAATCACCGAAGTATACTTGTGAGAAGTGTAAAAATTGCAAGGCATTTCATTTATTATTTGGACGTTGAAAATTACAATAGGATTTTACACTCTTAGAGCCCATAAAGCTGTCGTACCTATTTAAAGATATATCAATGGACTCAGGTAGAAATTCAGGTAAATTCCTGAGGCCAGCTTTAAGAATAGTCCAATATTTCTGGATCGGTTCTACTGAGATATTTAAACGGATCGCTTCTCAAAAAGTTTCCAATTTCTTAGTAATTTGTCACTAAGTTTCGAGCAATGTATGTTATAAATAACGTGTACGAAATGTATTGTTGTGAATTGTATATCAGATAAATATAAAATAACGTGAAAAGTAATTTGTATTATTTCTAAAATGAGAATACTTTATACAATGTATTATATAAAAATTAAAGATACTAATAGAAGATAACTAATTATAAAATATACACTTTATGTGTATATCGTGAATCATATGATTTTTTTGTTTAAAGATGTGTACTCAGGCCATAATGGTGGTGCAAGTAATACAACAAATACAAAATCTCGGAAACCAAGAGGACAAAATGCTATTACTGATATCGTAGATCCGACAACTGGTAAAAATATAAGTCACGAAATTTACAAGGATAATGAAACTGTTCAAAGTGGTGAATCAAGCAATCGTGGAACACCTCAGCCACAAGTGAGTAATTTTAGAATATTAATATATCAACAATTGACTATAGGAGGTTTATATTGAAAAAGTATTAAATGTAAAGTAACAGCTTGTATATTCGATACAGCATTTTGACCGACTCGGTAATTTTGCTGAATCGATAATTATCGAAAGCAGAATTCCCATGGGCTTCTACATTTTTGCATATTCAATTCTCAAATGTACGAATTTTGCCACCTATGATATGAATGCTGCCTTCTGTCATGATTAATTTGACAAAATTACCGAATCGATTAAATCATCGTATAGACTGAACGAATTGTTAGCATCACAACTACTACAATTTCAGAAGTTCTTCATTTTTAGTTACACATACAATTTGAACACTAAATATAGTTGATGATCTCTTATAATCAATTGTTTATACTATTAACATCTGTACCCAAAAGCCATGTTAATTAAAATATTTTTATTTTTAACAACTTAGAAATATTTAAATATTGTATAAGCATTATATATACTTTAAATTTGTAATACAGTTTCAATAATGTTAAATTAACATTTATGTGATAAAGTTTAATAAATTTAGTAAATTACTTTAATCATACTTAATTTCTGTAGAAATAAATGAATTAACTTTGATATAAACTAGATATATTATTATATAGATGTATTTCTTATACATGGTTTTTTGTAATTTTGCTTATAGTTTGCAAATCATGGCTGAGGGGTAACAGAGGTATAAAATATATTGAATGTGTCTTTTATTTCATTTAGTATATTTGGTTTCATTTCTCGTCCTATGATTTGAGTTTGGAGCCAGTTTTTAGTTGTCAAGCATAATCTTCATTCGATTGATATGTATCATTGTCTATCACGCAGAATTGGTGATTGTTACAGAATAATGACGCCGAGGTGCAAGCCGATTTTGCAGCCCGGGTTGCAAAAACACTTGCGAAAGTCGTGACCGAAGAGTCCAGTTCCGACTCGACGGTACCGACTTGTGTACCAAACACATCCACAACACAAAATATAACGCAAAGTTTATCCAATTCTCAAATAAATTCTGCTAACGATGTGAGCAGTCAATGTAATACCAATTCACCAGCAACGCAGAATGTACCTAATGTGATTGCGTTGAGTAGTCAGTCGTTAGGTACCACTAGTAACGTGGCGCAACTAGACTCTTGTCCAGTGAAAACAGAATCTAAACCATTGCAAATTCCCGTGAAGGAATTTCAACCACGAAGTGAACCGAAAAGCGTGGTCATTGAGGAACCACCACCGGCTGCACCACGTAACGTAAACAAGGATGATATTTCTGCGCAGCTACCCGCGACGACTGTTACTGAAGTCGAAGTGAAGAGCACGAGTGTCACAACTACCGTAACACAGACATCAGTTCCCGTTGTCACTATACCAAGTACGAATGTTCCGGAGGTCCCCAAACCGTCCGCCACTGCCCCAAGTGCTAATCCCGTTCCTGCCAGAGAACCGTTCCCTAATTTGTCCAATAAAAATTCATCGAGTTCACCACCTAGAAGAAAATCTCAGACTCATACCCACAATCAACCTGCTGCAACTGCTACCACTCCTACTGCTGTAACTACTGAGATGCCTTCGAGTGCCAAAGAACAAAAAGAGAAAAAAACGAGAGAAAAGAGTCTTAGTTCTAGAGGCACTACTCCTACACCTGCTCACAGTCAAGCAGACCATCATTTGAAAGCCAATGGAGACGCAACTGGCGACAAGCAAGAATCTGAACCTGCTCGAACTGAAGTTCAACAGCAAAAATCATCTGATGGTAAGTTTTTACAATTTACAATTTTTCATGCTTTATTCTTCGTTCTATATGTTCATTATTATTGTATAATTTGTGATAAAATAATTAGAGTAACATGAAGAGAAATATTTGAATAACAGTTACTTAAATAATAAATATTACATAATTTTATTCGTTGATATCAACCCAGTTTGCTAAAAAGAAGTTTCTAATACATAAATTCATATTAAAACCATCGCAAAATCATAAAAATTGTCTAAAACGTTCAAAGGATACTTTTGCAAGCTTGCATTGCAATTTGGTTAAAACGAATAGGATAGATGATCTTATTACATATTTTACATGCTTCATATATAAAACCTTTACACGTTGAATATCGGACGATCTTTTGTATGTTTGGCCTGCTATGCCAGAGCAATTTCACTTGTTTCAGCAAAATATATTATAATTACGCTAGTATCACATATATCTCATTAACAAATGTAATTGTTTAACTTTTCTAGGATACTTCTGATACTATACATTCCTATGATAACATTAACATTATTGACAAATTTAGAAATGTGATTTTTTATTTGATTTGAATGCTGTAGTTAATTACAGCATGGCTGATCACTGATGATCCCCATGGCATCACAAGCAAAAGGTGTGCCAATCATCGGTGACCACCATAGCATTCAATGTGTTAATATAGTTACAAATTTATTTATTAGTAACTGCATAACTCTTTATGAATGTAAACCACAGTTTTATTGACACTTGCTAAATATGGTACATGTCAACCTTGCCAAAATGATTTTTATAGATCACTCGATATGATATGAATAATGTAGAACTTTATCTATGACATTTTTTTGAAAATATTCTTTTATTCTTTTCTTCTTTTTTTTTTTATTTTGTTTTATTATTATGAACATTTACAGGATATGAATGTTATTTATTTTAATACTTTTGACAAATCATCAAATTATTTCCCATTTTTGTTTGAATAATAATAATAGTAATCTGATTAATCATTATATTGATTATTTATGTGTTTCATATGTACATAATGTTAACAATAATTTTTCGTCGGAAAGGGATATTTTCAAGCACAAAAAAGTCGGTGTTATAGGTTAGATCTTCGATAGTTTCCTTTCTCTCTTTTCATATCACTATAGCTTGAACTTTGCTTTCGTGATAGCTTCTATAGTCAGTCATTATTCATAATTTTACATATAAATATTTCTGAACTGCTATTTGAGTTAGGCTTTTTACGTTGTTTTTTTCTGAATATTCACTGGGTCCCGAAATCGTTCGAAATCATGATATATAGTGTGCTCACCCGCAAAGGTGCCTTTATATAGGCACGTGTGTACGAGTGTGTATGAAGGAAGACGTATTTCTAAGTTACGCACGTGCAAATAGATTCGAATATTCTAGGATTATTTTTTTTTATTCAATACGAAGTATTGGTGGATAAAACTTTGTGCAGTTATTTCTCTCGAAATATTATTATAAACAAGGGTTGGTGGATATTTGTGTGGTTTAATACGTTTTACTTTCGTTCTAACCTAAAACTTTCGCAGTTCCTTCTATATCCGTTAAATTTTGCAGTTGTGACACAGGTTTTTTTAGAATGATACGTTGCTTCATGAGTTTTGATGTGGTTTTTATTTTAATATATGTTAAATCATGAAAAGTTTAGTCAATACTTTTGCGTTCATGCAAAACATTCGGGTAGTATTAAACGTTTCTAAAAATAGTATGCAAAGTAATGTTTTTTCATTAAGTTAAATACACATTTAGGTGAGCACATTGTTAACTCTGAAGGATACCAGAACATTCGAGCAAGTGAAGCAAATGTCATTTAAAGTGTGAATTATAAATTTGACATGATCAAATATTGCTCTATCTTTTGGCAAACTAAAATTATCCGCAAACGAATGTGTTTTAATCGTGATAGTGACAGATGTGAAAATGATTAATTTTGTAAATGTTTTTATCGTGGAACATTTATATTACAATTATATTTTAAAGTGAAATATAAGTGGACATTTTAGACCGATTTTACTGCAGATTTTTCAAAATGGGGAACAAAAAGAAGGGTAAGTTTGTAGTTATGTGAATAAAGATATACATAATTCGAATATTTTTTAATACATTTGTTACATACTAATTTCGTAACATGGTTGCGTCTAAGCTATATATTATGTCTTGGGAGAAAAATACGTTCTAGACATTTCCAATGATAAGGGCAAGAATATAGTTACGATAAATATTATAGTTTCCGTTATATTAAAGTTTTCGTTTCTTAATCATATCAATTGCATTCTTTCAATCGAATCCGTTGCGCAAATTATAACTTTCGTTTTGTACGTGAAGTATTTCTCAAATTAAAACATATTATGAATAAATGGAAATATAGGCGTCATATAATCTATTAGAATGCATACTTTTAATGCGAATGGGTGATTGAAACATAAGGCATAGAATTCCGAAAGGAGCTTCGTGCCAATGGTGACATCATCATGCGACGAAAAGGCGCGAAATGTTCCGAAGTTACACGAACATCGGCGATTGTGTTACTGGAGGGAGGTTCCTGGCTTCTTTCCTCATCGAACAACGGTGTGCCTCCAGTAGCCAGCACGTGCTGTGCTAGCCGGGCGTATTTTTTACTCCATTTTCCCCATTTTCCCTTTTCCTTTTATAATTATTTTTTTAAACAATTATATATTCGTATTTATACACAATTATATATTTACTTTTTAGTACTTAATAACTCACTTATTTGTTGAATTTTTATACATCACATCGTAACGAATACGCTTATTATATTGCGTCTTACTACATCCCGTTCCTATAAGGTTTTTTTTTTAATCTCACGATATTCTGTAAGAATTTATACATAATTTTTTAAATAATCAACGAGCGCCCTTTACACGCATCGTTCTTTTTCCCCATTGTAAAATATACGTTCTACACTGGACTTCGAGGTGGTTATGTGCCGGCTTTAGAGCACAAAGGTTTTATTACATTTTTTATATCTTTTTTTAAATTATTTTAATTGTGACAAAGTGATCAAGCGGATGCGACGACTACAGCAGAAAACGATTTTGAATCAAAATGTACGTATAAATTATTTTGGTGCCTTGAAATGGTTCATCTTCAACGGCTATAAGCCATGTATCTGCTTTTCGCAACGTGGTTCCGACATTTTGTATTTCACGGACTTCCTCGAATATGAGTTTTAGTATGATACTAATGCCTTTCCACTCATCGAACCAAATATTTTAATGTTTTTTGTTCTTTTTACACAAACTATTTTGTAACTCCTTCTAGAAATATCAGTTTTAAATTGTAAAATGTATTTGAAAGATCAGGTTACGACTGTGTTCAAATATGGCTGCTTCCGACCTCACAAAGTCTATGAAGATTGAATTATATATTTCCTTTATTTAAAACATAACTATTTATTTAGGTTAAAGATTAACAAGGATGTTTAAGAAAGAAATTAAAATATTTAATTACTATACAACAATCGTCTTAGTTTGAAACGTGTGATGAAATTTTGTTCACCATGCTTTAACCACGTGTAGCAAAAATGATTAATATTTAAGTGCTTTATTTTTATTCGTTGTTTAACCAAAGTCATTATATTTATACCTTCTTTTTATTCCGATTTTTTCCATGGTATGTTCAATTTCTTTAACTTATTTATGGGTTGTAACATTAATATTATTCGACTGTAATTCTGTTCCTTATATATAAGCTCGTAGCCATTTTGTGAACGGTCAGACGGAAGAGAATACTCCATATTTGATCATCGATTTCTGTATGTGCTATCCGAAAACTTTAGATTGAATTTGTTCCTTTATTTTTATTCAGAATTTTCTTTTTATTGGTTAAATGTTTTTTAATTTCTCAAGACATTACTTACGAATAACAGTATTACATTTAAAAAAATAAAACAGACGAAATCTTTCTAAATTGTATAGGGGTACCATACGATTGAAAAGAATTTTAGTGATTGTATAAAACGTTTAGTTACTTATTTCTACTTCTTTTTTTTTTTTGCAACAAATGTAAAATAACAAACAGTATTCATTATTATGTAAATTGTGTTCAGTAGAAATAGAGAAAGGAAAAAGCACATTTATTCGTCTAGAAATAGAAACGACTACACGGGAATTCAGTGGGCGTGTCCGTTTCATTCATCCATCCATAGTTTTCTGTTCATTAGGTTTTACAAATGTTGTTGGAGTTGAACTTATATCTTAAAATAAAGTGTAAAATAGAATACTACTAATGTGCAAAAATATTTGCGTATTTGCATACGTACATAGAATATAGATATATTAATTTATTTCACAATAACCTTTTTTTTTATGGGTCGAAATACAATAGCATTTATTTTTCTTTTATACATGATGGGAATTCTATGATTGTTTGGTCATTAAAATGCATGGGGTCACGGCCACGCATGTATAGCGAGCTGTGTACATGGTAGGATGTCTCTTACGCCATTTCACAAGAGCACGCGCCGTGCGTGTGCAAAAAATATCTTAAGACTTTCGGCGTCAGTGACAACCTTGAGCGCTCACCAATCGGGTGAAAGGTTCTCACTGACTAGAAAAATGATCCAATGAACTATATACATTTTCCATATGAATATATCGTACGATAAGCACAAATAATAGTGTGCTTCTATAATTCTGTGAACAATGTAATATCTTATAAATCGGGAAATTTTTATATCGTTATAGAAATTAGTGCTTACTATAGTACCGATGGATACTTCTTAAGTATCTAAGTATATAAATTATACACATCTTTTTTATCATACATTTAATCTCTTAAATGTAAATGAAATTGTTAAAATATCGCGATAATTTTGTAGTTCGTTATATTTTTTAGTTGACTTGAATTCCAGTTGCATGAATAGGAAAAACATATGTTCGAAGTTTTTTTTTTGTCATTTTCTTTAATTTTAATAAATACAGAAACTCGAACCATTTATATTATTTCAATGCGTCAGATTTAGCCAATTTAAAGAACCAGTAAAACGGAAAAATATTGCGTATATCTTTAACAACCATTCAGTGTTCCTTTTAGTTAGTTACCTCGACCTGCTTTTATAAAATCTTACTCAAGCTACTTTCATGCATCAAATTAACTGTTGTCTTACAGTGAATTATTTCTTTTTAGAAGTTACTGATAAAGAATAGGATATAGCAGTTTTAAACGGTTGTTTAAAGGTAATAAAATAAGTATGGCCTTTTTCATTTACTTTTTTATTACCTTCAGCTGTTTATATTTATTTAAATAAATTTTATACAAGTTGGAGATGGAAAAATTGTTACATTTTTTTAATATACTTTTAAAAAAATACAAAATATTCTATTCTTAACAATGATTCATTTCAGTTGAAAATCATTCTGTGACTTCATTTTACGGTTTGATGATTTCATTTCTGTCGTCATGCTCATTATTCTAAAAGCTGGAAACTGAATTAGAAATTAATGTACCACATGATCATTAATATATCAAAATTTTTAGTTCGCTTCTATTTACAACAATAAATTTATCCAATTAATAATTACTAATTTATTCAATAGGAGAGGTATAAATTTACTTTTGCTATATTTCTCTTAAAATTGCTCATAAGCCAGGTTAGGTTATCAAGAAAGTCACTATTGCGCGTGCTCCGACGCGCAACCGGCGAACAGAACTAATTTAAGAAATCCTATGTCTTGTCTGTCGGTTTGCACCAGTTCACAGGTTAAAATAGATGCGTGAAAGTCGGGTAAGAGCTTTTGAGGGATTTTTCGAAGTGTTACCACAGTTTTCGAGTAAACTGTACTGGAAAAATCTTTTTCATATCGATCTTATTCTAGTCTGAAATCATTTATTTTCCCATACTTTCCGACCACTCTTTAGTGAGAAAATCTCACTACGATTGTGATACCAAATAACCTGGACTTTCTTTCGTTATCCCTTTGTTTTGTGAGAGGAAGAACAGTTTAAAATGGATACTTCACAGTTGCACATTGTTGCGCGTATGAATGTGGATCCGTCTACTCCAGCTTTGGCAAGCTTTTGGCAGATTTATAAATAAATACTGATTCAGTGCAGCAGCAGCAGCAGCACACAGGCCGTTGAAATTCGACCCGCACAAAGAGTTCTGTGCCGCGAGAATGTGATTTGTAACAAACGATATGATTCAGATATGGAAAAGACAGACACACCGTGGCTCGAACACGTGTAAATAACAGTGCGTGCACGATTATCGATAACCGTGAAAATGGGTGATCGCAAAGTTAATGGTACTGCTCGTGTCAGCAATAGCTCCCGATCAAGAAGTCGTAATCGTCGGGGCTCCAGAGACCATGGTATATATCCCCTTATATATTCGTTTGAAAACGTCAAATTGTGTATGTGTGTGGTAACACATGTTAAACAGATGGATAATGGCGACTTTCGTATATATCGATTTTAGTAACATTATTTCAAATATTACCGTCATACACATTATATATTGTATGCAATAATTAGATCGTTTGTTTCTCCATTTGATTTTTAACAATGCCGTTAATTGTTATATGTGATAGTATGATTGTGTATTAGGATACATGCATTGTATTTTTTAGTCGTATATTTCCTCGATCATCGGAACGGAACGAGATTCTTGTTTGATACTGCCGTTTGCAGAAAAATACCTTAAATATCTTACATAATGCAATTTCACGTTTTCGTTGAATTGAAACCGGCCATTGAATTATCTGTTTAAGCAGCTCTGGTACCCTTTATATTTTTAGTTCTTGTAGGAGTAAATATATTTTCTCAGCCCTGTTTCAAGAGGAATATGTCTTTCTTTTTTCCATTTTTGTAACGATTAAAGGGGATGGTTTCCGGTAACGCGACTCTTTATTTTTACGACTTTAACATGTATGAATTTGTGTACACATTAATAAAAAAAAAGTGAAATGTCACACTACGAAATGTACTGTGATCTGAGACTATAATTATCCTTGGCTTGTAGCCGAAATACTCACTTTTCTTCACAGCTTGCATCTCTCTGTAGTGATATCAACGTAATAATACTTTACGAATCGAACACGTAAACACATTTTTTTTTTGCTAAAACATCACATGTATTAATTTCTGAATGCAGCCTTTTGTACGAAAACGATTATATCTACATTTATATTAAATTCGATTATTACATTGTGCATGTTTTTCTTTCGTCCGATAGGTAAAGCCATGCAAAAGCAGAAGAGTAAAAACAAGCTCAAACCTCGAGAACTTAACCGAAAGGGAGCAGAAAAAGAAGGTACAGATATGGATGCTTTCGTAAATACAGTACCTCCGGCGAAACCTGAAATAAAACAGGACAGTAAAGAAGCTTTAACACCGAAAGACAGCAACAAGGAAGTAAGTCGTGAGATTACGGAAGATATTAAGGAAAAAGATAATTATGAATCGAAAAAAGAGAAGGAGATTAGTTCCGTTCTTCCAAAAATGGAAAAACAAGCAACTCCTATGATGTCCGAAATCCCTAAAGAAAGTACTCCCATACAAGCACCCGCTACAGAAAAACTGCCAAGCAACAAGGAAACCATAAAAGAATCTTCCCCTAAGATAGAGGATAGTAATAAATCGAATGTATGTAATATGCAAGCCAAATCAGTTCCTAATGATGTTGTTGATCATGCAAAAGTTGAAGAAGAGTCTGATGTGGAAGCAATAGTAGCACAAAAGAATGAAGAGAACTCGAAAGTTTCGGCGATTGGAGCATCTAATGAAGAGAAGCCGCAGGCATCCCCAGTTATCGAAAAATCGATCGAAAGTGATACTTTGGTTCAAACTGAGACAACACCAGGCTCGAATCAAACCCAATTGAAGTATAAATACAAGGACGATCAATGGAGTCCCATAAATACAAGTGGTAAAAAGGTTTATGATCGTGAGTTTTTAATGAAACTTCAGGATGATCCCAACAGCAAAATCAAACCGTCTAATTTACCAGATCTAGACGTTGTTTTGAAAGATGGGTCAAAGGTATTGTATTAAAGTCATTATCTTTATTTATTATCGTTATTATTATTATTATTATTATTAATACATGTTACAAGATATCACTAACTATAATTTTTACAGGCAAGGGGAATTGTCGATATTAGATCATTCAGAGATATAAAAATGATCAGTCATGACTCTCTGCTTCCTTTATTCCTAAAACCGTCTCTAAATGCGCGAGTGGTACGTTGAACAAGTTGAAACATAAATTGTTAGAACGATTAATAATCAATGATGTATTAAAAGTGAAAGTAGTGGACTGACTATCTTTGACAGAGAATTTTTCTTCTGATATTTGCATTTTACTTTACGTTAGGCCCTGGTAAATGTTTGCATCCTAATACAATGTATTTATCTTCATTCAGCTACCACCGAGTCGTAAGAGTCACCCAGGAAAATCGTCAAAACCGGCAAAAACAAACGTTATTCATATGTCGTTGTCTCTTAGAGAAGATGTCAAACTAAGAGAAACTGAAAATGCATGGAAGCCAACACGATTAAAAAGCTCAACTCTTAGCGAGGAGGAAGCAAAAACAGAAGCTCTTTATAAGAGAGTTAGAAGTGTATTAAATAAACTTACTCCTCAGAAATTTAATACCCTAATTGAGCAAGTACGTTCATTGAGTATCGATACTCCCGAACGACTACAGGGCGTCATTAATTTAGTCTTCGAAAAGGTAGGCTTAATTGATTATGTTCACATCACTTATTGTTTGCATATTAATGTTAATTAAACTTGCAATCTAATTATATAATTTTTAGGCTGTTGATGAACCGAGCTTTTCTGTAGCATATGCATTAATGTGTAAAGAACTTGCTATGATGGAAGTCTCAGGCGGAGCAGGTCCAGACAAAACTTCGGAAAAACAAGAGTGCTCACTTAGTTTCAAAAAGCTTATTATTAATCGTTGCCAAAAGGAATTTGAAAGAAATCCGATAAACGAAGGAGCAAGAACTGCTAAACTTAAAGAGATTGATGGATGTGCTGACCCTGTGAGTTGAAACCTTCTTGTACCACATATTTTTTAATTATATGGCGTTGTTACTAATGAAATTTGTTATTTCACATTAGGATAAGAGGAAAGATTTGCAGGCACAACTTGAAGATGAAGAACGTAAAATACGTATAAAATCAGTAGGAAATATACGGTAAGAAATTTAATGGAAAACACCTAGTTATTTTCTAAAAGTTATGTAAGGACTTAAATTTATATATGTATTATTTATCATTTAAAGAGTACCATTAAGTTAATTTTTGTGTATGTAATTTTACCTTGAAATTATATTTCAATTCAATTATTAATTATTTACGCGTGTATTGTTCCCTACGTACTCTTTACGATTTATGCTTCATAATTCTTTTTCCTATATATTATCTTCTGTTTTATAGCTTTATTGGTGAATTATTCAAACAAGGAATGTTAACACCTAAAATCATGCATCGCTGTATAAACGATTTGTTAACCCAGAATGATGAAGATAGTCTTGAATGTTTGTGCAAATTATTAACAACTATTGGCAAAGATTTAGAATCAAAAGGACCGCTAGAAGTAAGTTCATCGTATCGTGTAAGTAAAAAAGGAAGTAATTTTATTTTATTAAAAAAGAAAGTAATTTCTCTGGGCGTTATAAATCGAATTTGATATTATTCCTTTTACTTTATAGGAAATGCAACAGTATATCAATAAAATGCAAGATATCGTTGCACGGCGAGGTCAAGTAAAAATTAGCTCTAGAATTCGTTTTATGCTGCAAGATGTCATAGATTTAAGAGCAAATAAATGGATTCCAAGGAGAGATGATAGTAATCCTAAAACAATAGATCAAATTCAGAAAGAAGCAGAATCTGAACGATTAGTAGATAGCCAATTAAGTAATACTCCTTTGAGTACTCCTCGAAAAGATGAACGTACCAGTGATAGGAAAAGGAATCGTAAGTATCGAATCACTATAGTATTTAAATTACTAGTAAACATTATAATACCGTAGATACTATAAATACAAAATTATAGAAAATGATAACTTAACAAATGGATAATTTTCATAATGCAATAATATATGATGATCCCACACTTATTTGCCAGACTAGAGTTTCTGACACGAATGATTGTACGGTGTATTCTGATAACGTTTTATTTTTCGCTTTTTTACATTTTATTGTCTTTTTTACAAATATGTATATCCACACACATTATATGCAAATATTCAAAGAGTAGTAATGTTTTATAATTTAGGCGGCGTTGGTCCCACTGATGACGGTGGTTGGAGTCAGCCTGTTGTAAGAACAAGACAACCATATTCTGTTGAAACAGCTAAGCTTAAAAATAAACCTGTAAGCAATTTAAATTTAATACAATTTTAATAATGATTATTAAATTTTACCAATCATAAGTATAGTGAAAATGATCAAACGATTAAGCGTTCATTGCCTTTTTTAGCCTCCAATGGATGATCTACAACTAGGAAGCAGAAATATGTACCTGTGGAAGACACCTTCGAGTTGTGGTTCAAAGACGCTAAATTCAAATAAATTTGCATGCTTAGAAAATGTAACGAATTTAGATCAAGATAAACGAATTACGCCCCCACAACTCTCTGGGTAAGTTTCTCAATCACTAACTTCATTACTTGATATTCGATAAAATAAACGTGATGAGATCAGTTTTTGCTAGGCTAGAGTTTCTGATGTAAAGCATATGACTTTAGAACCATTCTGAGTGTTTTTTTTTAGTGATACTATATATTTCGCGTAGAGAACGAATCAAATTTTTAATATTACGGATTTTTTTATTTCAGATCGAGATCCACTGGTCCAAGAGAGTACGGTCGTGACTACAAACTTTCCTATGGTATGTCTATTATAAATCAAATATTAAAATGGTTGAATAACTAATTGTTTCATTAAACATAAACCGTGATGATAAATTTTTCATTTTTGAAAAGCAAGACTTAATGTTGTTTAACCAAAAGGATTCTGATGCTAAAAAGAAATACTATTTTTTCATTCAGTTTAGTGATATCGTTTGGCTATAAACCAATTTTATATTTTCATTATTACAGATGGTAGGAGTTCACGGAATGGTAGTCATCAATTAAACAGTTCGTCGTCGAGTAGAGACAGCTCGTTATTAGACAGTTCGCAAAGTCAACCTGTTTCTATGCCACCACCACCACCATTAAAATCCTCGCAGTCTACCTCTAGTAGTCATAAACCTCCAATGACAGATGAAGAACTTATGAAAACGTTGAACAAAATAATGAAAGAGTATCTTAAAAATCCTATGCTTGAGGTGAGTTACTATTATATTAGTATTTTTATAGATTGTATAGCTTTTTTTTTTTAAATTATTGTGTAGTAGTATTAATTAGACTTCTTCGTTGATAGCAAAACGAATATTGAGCAGATGAGTAATACTTGCACACTCCTTAGATCCATCTCTGCCTTTTTCCTGGGAGATGCTTGAGTCATTGGTGTGCTAAATTATGCAACACCTTCTTTTTGATCTCTTCAAACAGTGCTATGAATTAGCTCTAATGCTTTATTTATATGAATCACTGCTTGTGCGATCAACGAGAGGACATATAATTTTATTAAAAAAACAAGAAGAGGATATTATTTAAACTGGAGATTTTATTGGAACTTTTTATTTTACAGAAAGTTTCGGCGGCAATTCAACAGAACTTTGAAAATGATTTAACAAGATTCATGCATGAACTGATCAACTTTGTTCTTGAAAAGTCACCATTTGACAGAGAACGCGTATCGTATCTTTTGTCGCATTTAATTACTGAAAAAATTTTGTCTATACATCATCTCAGAAATGGGTAAGTTCTTATATAATTGTTGATATATGTATATAATATTATGCGATATATTTGCATATAAAAAATAAGATCAAGTCTTGAGTCATTTTTATTCAAGTTTTATACAAAAAAAGTAGTGATGAAATCTTTGCACAGAGAAAACGTGTTGAACCATAATTACAAAGCCAAAAGGATACTGATATATAAATCTTAATATAAAAATCTAACAAGCATGCTTTCTTTCAATGAAAGTAATCATGATAAATTTTTTAGACTCATCAAACTGCTGGATATAATTCATGAACTTCTAATCGATATACCTAAAGTTTGGTCATATCTGGCAGAAATATTAGGTAAGTAAACTATCATGAAACATTTAATCACATAAATTTTAGTATATTGTAAATTATTCTATTTATACTACTGTAAAAAACTAGTTACATTGAAAATAACGATCAAATATGATGACTATTCTTCACCATAGAGTTTCCGTGCGGGAATTTCAGCTCAACAGGCCTGAAAATACGAAAATATATTTTAGTTCATATTGCTAGAAAGAAATCCAGTATCACGGTGTTTCTTTTGTTTACAGCACATCCAATAGAAGAAGAGGTACTTCCCTTAGCTGAATTAAAACCTGTATTTGATAGTTTAAGAAGTCGAGGATTTGTAGGCAGATTCCTTGGGGAATTATTATCAAAAGTATCCCGAGATAAGGGATCTAAATGGGTTGCAGATAAATGGGACCAAAGTGAACTTCAGTTGAGCAGTGTAATTGATCCAGAATGTGAAGAACTCAATGAAATCATTAAAAAATATGTAAGTTGATGTCGAAATTGTTAATTTTTTTTTTTAATTTCTAAATAATAACTACGAATAATGTTATTATTTATAGAACTTGGAGTACTGCACTGGTGATTATAGTAGTGTCAAAAGCTCAACTAGCAATCAACTCACGTTACAGCAAATTCATGATGAACTTACGAGACTCATGAAGGACAGTAGCTTCGATGGAATTTGTGATTGGATAATTGTAAGTAGCTTAGATATAATTGCATATCTATGAAGAGGAACATCAAATGATTAATGCATTTTATTCTTTACCTATTGCAGTTAAATGTAGGTAATCGAGTAAAAGAGCCTGAATTCATCCGAGTATTAACGACTGCCATTTTAGAGACGTCCATTAGTATGTTTTACTATTTTATCATACTGCTTTTTTTCCTTTTATTGCCATCTAATATTTTTCAGACTATAATTGTTATTCTTTTCTATGCGATTTCAGTAACTCAGCCAGTTAACAACAAGTTGACTTTGAAATCCGATGTTTTCACTAATTTACAACAATTAATTCGTCGGTTCGTCGATGCAAATGAATCTTTAGAATTACAATGTCTTTATGCAATACAGCTTCATTTGCATAATTTACAATATCCAAGTGGTAAGATATAAACGTACAAGTTGGTTTATTTTACAATAAAAATCGGTTAGGATTACATCAAAATATTTTTATTTGTTCTATACAGGAATTCTCTTCAATATTATGACAAGCTTGTCGGACTATAATATAATCTCGAGCGATGCGTTCCTGACGTGGAAGAAGAGCCCTGAGCCAGCCCAACGTGAGTGGCATGGTGTTGCAACAATATCGCTAACATCATTTTTCACTGGTTTACAAGAAGCCGATGATGCTTCTAGTGTTGAAGATGTATCAACTAGCGCGACTCAAGACCGTTGTTGACGATACCGTGATCGAGTACATTATCGTCTGTTAAAAAGACTTAAATATACGTTTCCTCGTTAAAAAAAAGCTACGCAAAGTGAGATCAATTTGCAGTTTTTTTTTCTTTTTTTTTCTTTTTTTTTTTTTTTTTAAAGAAAAACGTATATATTGAAAGAACAATGGAGTGATAGTAGTGCGCGGGTGTATGTAATATAGTCTAGAACTTCAAAGAACAAGAAGTGAAAGATAATAAAGAAGGTTGTCATATAAAAATGGACACAATGGCTGAAATCGCTATACATAATGAAGATAAAGATTAATTATTAATTATGATACAAAAGTAAATGCAAGATAATTATTATATATAATTCATTAAAATGGTTTAAAGTTTAAATAAAGCAAAAAAAAAAACCAACTCGAGAACATTATGGTATTTCTTACGTCGTGTGAAATCGTCACGTCACTGCAGCTTTGTCAATCGCCCAATAAAATTGAGATCTATAATTTCTTTTCTGTTACGCTTCTTACTGGAAGATGGTAAATGCTACTTTTGAATTCACCAAACGATATTCGCTAAACAGCCGGTGTTTGCTGTGTATGACTTAGATAACAAATTACAGATCGCAGGTGTGTAATAAGTAGGTCAATTTTAAGTAAATTATATTTGAGAAATACGCAAAAAAGAAAACTATTGATAACCAAGTCTGATGCAAGGGCGACGGTTCTTCCTACTATTATAACAAATATAACAGAATTACTAATTTATATCTTGCGAACTTATAATGTATTCTACTGTAAGAAGAAAAAAATACGTTCGTAGTTAAGAAAGAATGAGAGTGAGCGGTGAAACGCAACATTACGAAACGATGGTTCGTAGTGTAGAATATGTTGAAATTAGGAAACGGAAGGATACAAATGGTGTGCATATTAAGGCGCTACTATTTTTTAACACTAGTTATTTATAAACATTGAGAGAACAGATTATAGTGCGTGGGATGGAATGTCTGCATGTATTCAGGTGGCAGGTGCCGTAGCAAATTGTATAAAATTGTTATACTAATTTAAAGTACAGTGTGAAAAATACATTTCTTTTGGATATACTATTATATATATAAAAAATATATATATATATCTATATATATTTATATATATATATATATATTTATATAAACTGACATAGGAAATTTGAGTGCAGTCATGAAAGATTATTTTTATTTAATTTTAGGAAACAATTCTACATTGTTGTTTGCCTAATGTTTCTCATGTTAAATATATTCTCTTTATTTGAGAAATTGTAATTACTAATTGATACCGAGATACGCAGATTTGTTACTCGGTTACTAGATACTAGCCAAGTTTGCCATTTATACTTTTTATGAACTCCCTGCATTATTGAAGGGATGAAAGGTTACCATGTATTGCACTCGATTTACATTAAACATCTTATGTATGTGTAAATGTGTTTGCGCACACATACACGCGCGCACGCGTATGCTCACATACAATGTTACAAAATTATAATCCTCCTTGTTTCCTTAAATTTTGATACAAAATATATACCCTTCATCGCCGCGATTTCGTAATAACTTTGATTATTATGTTTGTTATTTTCTTTATCGCATCTTATAATCTTAGTATACAATCTAATTGCATTCCAAATGCATATTTTATGTTTGATTATCCAAAATTAGTTACATGAGATTTAAAAAATAAATCCTTTTAAACGATTATATTTTAGTCGGTTACATAATAGAAAAATTGAAAGTTAGGGAAAGCGGCATATTTTTTTTTTAAGATAACTATGAGAACGAAATAAGACTAGAACGTGGCAATATGGGGAAGGGGGGAGTGAAGAAGATTACGACCATCGCTATTGCTTTTTTCACACTGTAAAAATATACACGAAGGAAAAGAAGAGTGCAGAAGAGTTTGCGAATGAATTAAGATTAATGACCTATAATAATTGTCTCCTTGAAAGATTCCATTCTATTCCAGTGGTAGAATGTATCATTCGACGGGATGTGAAACATTGAAAAGCACTCGAGACGCAGTAAATAAATAAAATTACAATAATTTATATATGATTAAAATTAAAAGAAACGTTGTTGGAAACATGTCGATAAGTGAATTACAAGTAAAAGAAGATTATCACTGTAAATATTTAATAAGTAAATATTGTAAGTGAGAATTGGACAGGTTGCAAAGGTAGAGAAAAGAAGACAGCGTTGTTATTATGCTGTTTCTTGAAATGTTGCACATGCATGCGAAGCATTGTGCCGTATGAACACGCAGGTATATCGCTATTTATACATATAGCTGCGTGTGCTTACGTTTACATTAATATACATATACATAATATAAATAAAATATCACTAAAAATTCCAGAACACACTACACAAATACACACGTACACTTCTATGATAAATCATATCTATACGGAAAAAAAAAAATAAAAAAGAACTCCATGTCAAACTGTTGTTGATTATTTTCTTGAATATATGCCTGTCTAGATGCATCGATCACAACGCCGAAGAAAATCATTAACTAAAATCAATAATCTGTATATTTTTTTGTAACAATGTTCGTATAATACTGTTTCCATAATCGTTAACGAAATACGTATGTTAATGAACGAACTATATACGTACGATTTCGAATAAACCTTGCTAAAGTTTCAACGTTAATATCTGATGCACTTGAAATAAAAAACAAATTGTAGATAATGTATACTTGACAGGATGTAACGATTTACAACATAACATTAAGATGCAATAATTATAATCATACTGTAACGTATTACATGAATACGCATTTTTAAAAAATACTAAACGCGTAATATCCTATATTGTATATTTATTACAATGTAGTTATTTTATATGTATGTAATATAATTGAAATTATTTATAACAAACTAATAAGGCTTCTGTTATACATCCACCAAAACATAAGTCAACTTTTTCAATATTTTCTTAAATTATCTTCCATTTTTTTCGTTTTCTTTAATTTTTTTGTGTTCGAGAATGCAAAAAACATATGATACATAAATGTCTTCATACGCAACAATTGTTAGTATGAAAATTATTTTCCAGAAATTGTGTAATTTATTTTTTATATTAATGTGTAGCATTTAACAATATTTTTACGTTAAATATTTTACATTTTCAATTTATTTATTTTTTATAATGCTTTAAATATGTAATAAGAGAATTCCTGTCTTTAACACTGTCTTCTTCTATTACTATTGAGAATTCACTGTAAATCGGAAGATCTTCTAAAGTGCGCAGAGGTCGTAAACGGACCTTCGTCAGCAAATCCAGCGATCTCTTGTGGAATAATTGCATATTCTTCTACGCTAGTGCATGGTCTACACATGCATTCTAAAGGAGCTTTGGTAATTACCTGTTAACAAAAAAATTCATATGATGCAATGGTAAATTCATGTGATGGACACATATCTAAAAACTTAAATTGCGTTCAACAAAATCTTTTCATTTGATTCCTTGCATTATGTATTAATTACAGAGCACAAAGATAAGTATGACTTTGTGCTTTGTAAATTGCCTATAAGATAATTCAAATTGCGCGCGATATTCATTTTCCTGCGCGCTACCCACTGGTCGGTTAGATGAAAACAATATGGCTGTGAAAAACTCGTGGTGTCAGAAGCTTTGCTCCTGATTTTATTGTGCAAGTGATTAATTGGCCGATGCTTCGTTAATTTTTCATGTTTGTTCAAAATGTTTGAAATTCTATGATTAATTCAAAACAGTAACCTAACCTTTCGGAATTTTTTTTCGCCTGGTTTGGCTCTCGGACAGAATAAGGATACACTGGCCTCTCTCTCGCCGCTTTCTTGACAACACATGCAGCTTCTCTCCATTTGCCAAATTTTTGATCCGGACACCTGTAGAAACAGGTATGAACAAATGGATAATTTATCTATGTTAGTTTGAAAATTTTCCTTAAAGAATGTAATTAAGAAAATATGGTTTAAAAATACTGTGATACCCAATAACTATGAGTGTAAAATTGATGCTTAATTATATGTTTATAAAAATTGTTAATAACGCAAGTAATAAAAAATATTTAGAATTTCGTATTATATATATTATATTTGTGAATCAAATAATACAGTAATTCTTAAATTTTATTGATCAAGATTATAGACCTGTATACAAGGTTGAAGTGTCTTAAAGTGAATACTTAAAGTGAATGTTTACTTCTATATTTATATAAATTAAACTCTTTGTAATGTAAATGTTAATGTTAAATGATATTAAGTTTGTTATCTAAAATTTAAAGAATTTATGAAATCATCCTATTATTAATCAGTATTGAAAAAATATAGAAGAAACTCTGTAAATATTTCTTAGAAAAACTATTTCTTGTTTTTTTTTGTTATAACGGAGATTTATAAATTTCTATGTATTGGATTGGGATAAAAATTCACAGCATTTTTCACGAGGTGGTATTGAAAGAATGTACACGCTTGTGATAATCAAGTGGAACAGTTCCTCGCTTAAAGAGATACAAATTTCTGGAAGCATGGAATCTTTAAGTTACTGAATATATGGCAAAAAGTAATGCAATAAGGTGGAAAATATATAATAGAATAAAATTGTGTACAATTACATGAATTTCATCATTAAGTTTTGTTTAAAAATGCTAAGAACTTTCTTTCCAACCAAATGAGAATCTAGAAATAATTTGTTCAATACATTCATTGTTTATTGTTTCACCTGCAGATAACTGCTACAACGACCTCTACATGCATAACTGGGAATTGGTTTTGGAACACATCCTGGATATTGTAAAAAGTGAATGACTGGAGTTGCTTGGCATTCATCAACACCTATAATTGCTTTTGCTGTTTTACTTAGCAAGCATATCAGTACACCAACACCTACTACATAGTAAGTAACAGAGTTATAAAAAAAATTACATTGATATAAATTATAGTTTTACATCACTTATTTTGTTTATATGATTTAAATTCAAATATGTATATTGGTATGGTAGGCTTTCATTTACCAATATGATGCAGCAACATATTGTTAGCACGATACCTTTCCTTCTAGATCTAACACTTTACTGTGCTTAAAGATTGAGGGTTGTACGCTTTTATACTCTGTAAGTGGCCATGTTTTCCCCCTTCCCCTATGATACTTATGTTAATAGCACTAGAAAAAGAACTTGGTGTATAAGAAACATTTCTATAGAATAAAAATGATTTTGGCAGCATTTTTACTTCTAGTAGCAAGCATATTTAAGAAATACTCTTTTGTGTTTGTGAATGTTTATTTTTATAAACCATTTGTAACAAAGAACATTATAGTATATATTCTAAAGAGTTGTATTGTTTTGATTTTCTTTAATTTTCTTATAAATTATAATTTCTGTATGTTATTTCACCTTTGTTAACAAGTATTATTAACATTTACAAATGTAATAGCTTATGAATTGGTGATAATTATATCTTATTAATCATTCACACGTACGCACGTCAAAATAATACTTAAAAATATCATATTTTTGTGATTACTTAAATATCTACAGCATAAATAATTTTCAGAATGTTATAATACCAACATTGGGTTTGTGGTTTAATAACTAGTTCCATGAATTTTAGTTATTATAAATGTTCTACCATTGTATCATTGTATTTATAGAAAAAAAATTAATACTTCTTTTCTTTTTAATAATATTATATTTTATTGAAATTAATTTTATTTTCACTATTATAAAGTATGGAAAACAGTATATAAATATCAAAAACATAAACAACATATAAAATATATCCTAGATAGAGAAAGAACTACTTTTTATACTTTATATTATATATAAATACATGCATAGATTTTGCTACCATAGATTCTAAAATATAGTAGTAATAGTAATTTTTTTAATTGTAATAATTGTATTAAAATTTTGTTAACTTCTAGCTAATTTTATATAGAAATATTAATAAATCAATTACATTAATAATTATTTCAGTTGTCTTTTTGATTTGTTATAATATGATTGTTGCAACAACAAATATTATTTATCTTGAATGAGTAATTATATATTTGTGTTTTGAATTCTACTCATATGTTTGTTAAGCATTTTCTCTGACAAGCTTGCTTTATAGATAAGATTCTATTTTAGAATTGTCAGTTATAATTTGATTTCTTTTTATTACATTCCAATTATGTAGGAATGAATTATGTAACATCAAAACCATGAATCTATATTGGGCATAATAATTAGCTGTTTTTAGTATGTAATTTATTAAATTAGAAAATAAATATTTGTTGTATATGCAACTTTATAATATTAAGTACTAAAGTCTAATATTTGATAGTTTTTATTTTTTAGTGTAATCTATAAGTATAAAGGGAAAGGGAAAATAATTTGTTTCATATATATTCAGTATTTTCATTTTTATTTTAAATCATATAATTTTTATTACATAATTTCAAGGTGTACATTTTAATATCGCTTTTATAAATTATTTTCACGTTTATCGAGATATATCACCGCATTTAATACATTTACATTCTGCCGGTTCTCGTATCTTGATTTCCATTACTCCATCCTCTTCATTCATTAATTTTATACCATCTGCATCATAACAGTGGTGTAGTGTAATGTGTCTTTCCTTCAAATAACTTTCACGACAGCAATAGCATTCCTATTGAAGAAAATAATTATTCCACTGTCTTCATAAAAAGTTCGTTCTCCATTGCAAAAATATGTTCACCTTTTGAAATCCTGTGGTACTTGCAACACTTGGTTGCACCTGTGAACTGCAAAACCCTTCACATTTTGTAACAGATACATCTCCACTACATGTACGTTTTAGGCGACCTATTTCATCATATTCATCTAAAATAAGCAAAAAATATAATGTTTCCTATTTATTTATTTGCATATACATCCGATAACATGAGAATAAAAGGTAATACCTTTTGTAATATGTACTTCTGACTGCAGTGTTTCACAATTCTCATCATCTGTTACTTGAGCAATTGTATCACTAGTAAATGTGAATGCAGTCAATGTCAAGAAAATTTCAAACATGAACATTGTATTAAAGTATTGTTTAATTGATACTTATTATTCTATGTTTTACTTAATCTTTTTTTTAATATGGTAAGGGTATGGGCAAGGCTTCTGAACGAAATGAAAGAACAGAAAATCAAACAGAAGCTTTTATAGGTAGCTTTCCCTCCAACATGTTGTTACTTGGGGGTGCTGAACTCCTGCTAGGATATAATAGCATAGCTGAATCAGGATAAGTTTCCCTTGCTTTTACATTGTATGCCGTTAGATTTTTTCTAGTATGGGGACTCTACTTTTTCAGTATTTTGCATTATGGCTCTAATGGGTTTTTTATGTCTCCATGCACAGTAGGTGATTGTACTAAAGAAGCATAACTGATGTTATTTAGATCTTGAATCTTTTATGACCTTTATAACATTTTCTTACAGTGTGATTACCATAAATAATGTAAGTAAAAACATGATAGTGAAATTTTTATTTTATTCTCTTTTATTTATATACACTGAATTCAGTTTATATAAATTAGCACAATAAATAATCAAATTCAGTGATCGTTTCTTGTATTTCCTGGACAACTATCTCTTAAATCATCTTCATTTTGAAAAGTTACTCCACACCAGATACAATAAAAATGCTTTTCTCTTAAATATTTTGTCAAAATTTCAAGTTTCTCATACACAGATAAAGTGTCATCATCATCATCATCTTCTTCTTCATCAGTAGTATCACTGTCATTTTCATCATCTTGAGGCAACCAAAACCATGTTTCTCTAGGTTTCTTTATTTTTTGTTGTGTATCTAATTGTTCACAAACTTTTTGACTTTTATACATGTCTGCTTTTAACAATTGTTCTGCTCTTTTTTGTGCAACTCTACCACGAAAGTCCTTCATACTTTTATTATCCAATTTATCATTAATTGGGCTATCTTTACTTTTCTTTTCTCTTTTTTTAATTTCTTTTCCTAAACCTTGCCGACCTAATTTCACTTCTAGACCAATTGGTTCAGTCCTACCTGATTCTGTTTTACCAATGCCTTGGCCAGGTTTATATCCCATTTTCATAAGCATTTCAAAACCTAAAAATAAGCATATAAAGTTACATATAATTTAATTAAAAAATTTACAAACTTGCAATTTTATCAAAAATAAAAAGACAAACCTTTATTGGAACTTGTTATTGCAGAAGATAAACCTGCTTCTCTCTTTTCTTCTTCAATATGTTTTATAGAACCTTTTTCTTTTAATTTTGCCTCGATCTCAGTCTTCTTTTTCATAAGTTCAAACTTTCTTTTATCTGCATGTCGATATATAAGACTACTAGACGAAGTAGATTTTTCACTTCCTTGTAAAAATTTGTCTGACATGTAATCTTCTTCGTCTGACATTTTTATTTATTTATTTATTTTGATTGGTAGTATATTATTGTGAGTGCAAATTGTGCTATTATTTTACAACAACTTATATTGGAATGAGAATTTTATAAAAAATTATAAATATCTATTAATCAATTTAAAAAAGGTCATACGTAATTAATCGAAAATATTTGTACATGTAAATTATTTATATATTATTGAATTTTTTGAAATCTCTTTGTCTGCATTTCATTAATGTTAAAAAATTATAAAATTATATGCTACAGGCAATTAATTGTTAAATGATTCTTGTGAACTTTATACATTAAAGCTTTCGTAAGCTTTAAAATTATGAAGTACGTAATATATTTTCTATCACATCTTATAGGTTATGATCTCAATGTTGATGTGTATAGTAAGCTATTCAACAAACATTGACCTTCGTATGTTTTCACATAAGAACTCTTGAAGCATGCATATATATAGTGAAAGGTATTCATTAACTCTATTTAAGATATTGATTTCTGAAAATCTCTCTTGAGCAGTTATCTTCAAAAGTTTAGTTATTTGCAGCGTTTATTGAACAATTATCTTATATCTGTGTTATTTTTATATAGCATACGTAAATTGAAACTTACCACTAAATCATAAAGATCTACATTTGTTGAAATTTAATAAATAATGATAATAAATGTCTTGTCAAAAAAGGAAAATGAGATTCGGTGATTTATTGTAGTTCAATTATTACGGTTTTAAAATCAGGATGTTTAATAAGTTATTGTTTTAAAGTTATAATATTTTACAATTCTGCCTTTGCTATATCTATAAAACTTTTATGTTCTAAAGATAAACAAATGTCAGTTCTAAATATAGACTATTCTTTTTATTGAGTAATACTTCGTCAAGCATTAGAAATATTAAAGATATAATGAGGTCATATAGTACGCAAAGGCGTTTTCATTTTGAATCTTTAATACAGGTTAATTTCTAAGATATTTTTTTATGATATTATTATCCGCTTCTCTAAGTTATCTAAATTCAACGATGCATGATACAGCGTCCATTAATATCAACAAGGGAATACTTTTTTTATAATAATAAACTTTATTATCGCTAGTTGCAAATAAATAATAACGAACAAATATACTATTTTTTTTTTTTTTTTTTTTAATAATTAGTGTAGCTACATTTCTTTAAGAAGTTTAAAATTGTCGATTAGTAGCATCGCATTGTGTCGCAGTTTTGAGATGTACATACTATTACAATTTTTAGTTAGACATTATTTCTTTATTGGATAAATGACTTTATTAGTGTCTCTCTTCAATACATTTCTTTTTCGTCAGTGATTGTCGCGATGTAGCACGCCCAACTTTGAATTTGCTACACCGTTGTAATCGTATAGATGACTATACTGCCACCGGTCGATAAACAGCGAAACGCGGAACTGAAAAGTACTGAGTTAAAGGAACGTGGACCGCTTGTATCTCAATACAGTAATGCAGTAGTTCGAGAACAATATTTTTGGTCTTTATCTAGTTGATCACAACATTACTTGATTCATTATGTTCAAGTATTGTTGATTACGTATTGTCTGTTTCACACTGCTCCAATGAACTTCCTTCAATGCAACGTTGAAGACTTCAAAGTGCAAGGAAACTGGTGCGAAGGACGAAAGTGTGAAAGCGTACGCTCACCGCTACTTGCGCGAACAAACATATCTTTTGGCTATTCTCAGTGCACTCGAAAGATTCGATGTGATGATATTTTGAAGGAACGTTCATCCGATTAATCAAGCAGCAAAGGAATATTCTGGACTAGACTAGTTGACAAGTACAGTGTAACTGTAACGTGTGTACGAGGAATTTTACGATAAATAGGAAAAGGAATACTACAAGACCGATGAAATAGCAACGGAATTTTTTTTTTATCGCAAAAACATGTGAATTTATATGACACTTGTTATTATGACGAATATTAAGCCTTGGATGGACGGTACACGATCCTCATGATCAACTTGTAAGATCGGGAATGAATAGTAATTTCCGTGACAAACCGACACGACAGTAAAGTTATTTGATGATATTAAAGTGCGTGACTTTCGATCTTCAAACTCACTCTACTTCGTTGTGTGTCTATCATTAATTTTCTTTTATACGTGTTTCGAACTGTTTCTTAAAAAACTCATCAATCTTTGAATTTTATATCGGCTATGGTTGTAGCCAGTGGTGAGTGGGTACAAAATGCCAGTTTTCCTGCAAGTCAGAATAATTCCAACCTGAAAATAAACACCACACAAAATAACAAAATGACAGCCAAAGGAATCTTGATTTGCCGTGACAATTCACATCCTTTTCAAGAGCGTACATTAATATTGGAGCAACCTGTTAAAATTGGTCGTTCTGTGGCAAGGGCTAGAGCTACTCCTAACAATGCAATTTTTGATTGTAAAGTATTATCTAGAAACCATGCGTTATTGTGGTATTCAGGTGGAAAGTTTTTTTTACAAGACACACGTAGCAGTAATGGAACATTTGTTAATAATCAAAGACTTAGTGCAGCGGGTTTGGAATCAGCACCTAAAGAAGTATGTTCAGGCGACATAGTGCAATTTGGAGTAGATGTGATAGAAAGTACAAAAAAAGTTACTCATGGATGTATAGTTGCAACATTAAAATTATATTTGCCAGATGGGAAAGAAGCTAAAGCTAGTCTTAGTACATCAGTCACATCACCATTGAATAATGTATCTTTGGAGGATGTGTACAAGCTGAATCAAGTTATGCAAGAAGCTTCAAGGCGCGAAAAAGTACTTTATACTAAGCTAGTATATCTTCAACAACTTGTAGCGAATACTCGAAAAGCTGCCAATCAATCTTGGAAAGCATTAATAGCAGAAGACCGTTTATTATCTTGGGTGGAGAGTATGGAAAGCCAATTGGCTGTTTATTCTAAAAATTATACCGAGGATAAAATTAGAAATGAATTGGTGGCACTTCAAGATGAAAAAGTACAATACCAAAATGCAGCAAAGGAGGCATTACAGAAAGTATTACAAGAAAAATTAGAGGTAACTCAGAGATTAGTTCAATTAGAAGGACGTTTAAATGAAACAGAAGAAGAGTGTCAAAGTCTTCATAATGTAGCAAAGTACACTCAAACAGAGCTCCAGGAATTATGTAGCAAATATACAGAAACACAAAAGAAACTTCAGGAAGCTACAAATAAATTGAAAGAGAGTGAGGAAAAGATAAATGATATAGTACAAAGTACAGAACAAGAGAAGCAAGAATTGTTACAAAGACTCGAAGATCAATTTAGAACTGAGAAAAATTTGCAGGCAAGATTGCGCGATTCTCGATTAGATTCTGTTAATATCTACAAGCAGATCACTGCCCTCAGAAATTATATGCAAATTTTGCAAGACATGAATTCAAAACTAGTAACAGGCGACATAATAGATTTAAAGGATGAAGAAAATCCCATTGAAGCAATTAATATTATTCTTAATAAATTGAATTCTATTTATGTTGACAATGTAGACATTGATGCAGAGACCAATGTTTATCATTTAAAAGATGAACAGGATAACCAAATTAACTCACAGGATATTGATTCAAATCAATTAAAAAATTCTGATTATACTTACTCAAAAGAACAGTTGAATGATTCATTGGTTAATGATGATAATATAACAGAATATATTTTACCACCACCGTCTCGAAAAACTTTAGTTAATGGAAATGTAAATATAGATAATACAGACATAAATTCAGAATCTGATGCTAACTCAGATGCAACAGATGATACATGCAGTATTACCAGTGATGATACAAGCGAGAAATCTGTTGTAGAAGTAAAAAAAGAAGAACCTATGTATAAAGTAGCAGAAGAAATTTTTGTACCTTATAAAATGGAAGTTAGATTTGCATGTGAAGAAAATGGTAAACAATTGGAAAGCTTTCACACCCTTCAAACTATACAGAAACTGATAGAAAGCGAAGAAACAGAAATTAATGTTGAAAGTATGAACAATATTAAGATCACTTCAAATGAACTTACTACTATAGAAGCCAAGCAACTTGAAGAGAAGAATGAAGCAGATAAAGATAGCAATGATTTAGATAAGGAATGTGAAGAAGAACATTTAGAAGGGGATTATGTTAAAACGTTAAAACCATTGTCTAAAAATGATACTGCACAACAAAGTATGCACACAAGAGAATATGTATTGCAAACTTTGATAGGATCTTTAGATTCATTAAAAGTTGAAGACAATTTAGAATCACAGCAAGCTATCAAGAAAGAATTAGAAAATCTGAAAGATTGGTTAATTTGTGAGCCTCATGAAGAGATTGTTGAAAAATTAAAAGGACTGTATTATCGTGCCAAAAATGAAGCTCAACGAATTGAAGAGCTCCATGAAGAATTAGTTATTTTAAAGGAGAAATACAATGCGTTTGTTGAAGAAAAAGCGGAACTCTCAAAAAAATATACAACTCTTAAAGCACAATGTGGTGATTTATTAAATACGACTTACACAGTACCAATACATTATGTGGCACCCATTGCAATCATGTTAATATGGATGCTACTTCAAAAAATATTTTAATGTTTTTCTTTCTGTTTTTTTTGTATATAACATTTACAATTGATTGATATTAAAATTCATTTTGTTTTTCTTTTTTTTATTATTTGTTAAAAGCTTTCAAATAAATGAAATAAAATGAAATTGAGCGGTGTGTAGTTTCAACGAGAAATTTGAACATTTTTATACCGACGAAAATATTAAGAATTGTATATATTTTTCCGATACCGTTGTTGAAGCACCAATCTCAGAAAGCTCCTCTAACAAATTACAAAGATAACGCAAAGGTATATCATGTTACCACTTATTAAAACAAGGAACCAAAATCAAATTAAGCAGAGATTTGTAGCAATAAATATGTACATAGGACAAAATTTTAGGCTAGGGGAAAATGTATTAGAAAAAATATAGACAATACCATGTAAAATGTTCAACATGCTGCCAATCTCGATATCATATCTTCTTGGGAAAAAATGAAAAAAAAATATGGTATTAATCTCTATTTACGGACATTGCACACTTTTATGTCATTATTTTTTTGCGATCAGTTCAAGCACTGCACGCCCAATGACACAAATGTATTATTATATAAATTATAAATAACGTTTATATGCAAAGATCGATTTTTATAAATGCCCGTCGATATATCCTGTATCTTGATAAAACTTCCCTTTAATATTTCTCACAAAATCGATGGTTTCAAATACGTGCTAATTACGTGCTCGATATTTATTTAAACGTGTTGAGGATTACTTGTGTCCATCAATTTAATTCACTTTCTGTGACATTTTTCAATTTTAAGAATTTCTATAAGAAATAAAACAAATAATAATAAGATGAAAAGAGTCGAATTATCAAAGTTCTTTGATTAGTAATTATGTTACATATGTTTTAATTGTAAATTCGTTGATTTAAAGAAACAATTTATTTAATGTTAGTATTAGTCGATTTTAAATCGCAGCTGTTTTCCTTTTTTTATTTTTTTTTTTTAATGACTGTTTTCTGTATATACTTAAAAATAATTTGTTGATATATAACGTTTAACATTTATTCAGTACGAAGCTTTGATTAATAATTTCTTTACGTAGTCCCATTTCGTTATATGTGCTTTTTTTTTGTTGGTAGCATGATAATAGAAGCATATCTATTCAAACGACCTAATAAATTTTAAGATAAAAACGATTCTTCAGTGCGAAATTTTCACTATGATGTTCTTATTAAATCGATGTATTTAATAGTTTTCCAAATACGATGGCCTAGGTGTCTGTTTCTAACAAAGAAAAACAACAAAAATGTCCTAGTTATACTTTTCTATTTATTCTTTTTATACGAACGCGACTAAAATTAACCATATTTTCTTAATTCACTAATAGTTTAGTTACAGTGCCATTGCCCGATCTGTTTCTGTCCTGTTAAAACAATAAAATGCCGATCAATTGTATAAGTGAAACGATGAAGTATATTCAATTTTCCAAAAAAGGACATTGGCCTGCCGCTTTATGGGTGTTACTTTCTTGGTAGATTGAAGTTATATTTAATATCGTGAAGGTTTATATAAATAATAAGAGAATACTGTACATAACATTGTTGATATAATCTTACTAATCATGTAATAGTCATATAAAAAAAATAAAAATTAACTTAACTGAAGTTTTTTTTATTGTTATTTACTAGAAACCTGTTTTAATGTCGATCAATTTGTACACGATCGAGAAGATAATTTCATTAAATAATTACATCATTTCTATAAAGATGAAATACCAGGAAGTTAATGAGAATTTATAAGCATATATTACACATGTTTCATCTATATCCTATCTGTTATACACCTATATCAATTAATGTCATAATTTAATATTGAGAAACATTGTTGTTCGTATAAAGTGTAATTTTAGTTTGAATACGTATTGAACTATTTCAAGCTATTGTAGAGTTTAGATCATGTTTTCGTGGGTATAATTTCGTTTGCGGCACAACTATACGTCAACTAAAAATACTTCCGTCACTGAGAAGTTACGTAATCGAAATAATCATTTGATCAATGCAATTTTCTCGCGATATATAAGTAAATAACTGTGCAACTAACTTTCATTGCTTGTAATAGTGTATATGTAGAAATAAATTATTTAGCGTAAATGATAATGCAGTTATTTGTATGTACGTTTCAGTATGCATTAAATGTTGCAAGAATATATATAATCTGATTCCAACATTCATATTTCTAAAGGTTTCTTTTTACCGTACGTTTGCTTGTTGCATTATGCGAATGTGGAAAAAATGCAAACCGAGCACGTTTGAGAATAATGAACTAACGGCGTACGCTTATAATTAGTACTAGTCAAATTACGTATTTATTGTTTGCAAGGAATAATTCTTATATATATATATATATATATTTTTTATTTTTTTTTTTTAATAAATACAAAAATATCAATGTTATAAAAGTTGTTTCATTTTAACTATTTTTATCATTACTTTATTTTATAAACATCATAGAATATCGAAATATCAAATATACAAATTGTACTTGTACAGTGTGTCCATACATTGTTCCCTCTATTACATTCACACCAACGTGTATCATATATGATCTATTAATGATGGGGATGTGGGGAAAATATTGCCACATAGTCGGCAGTTGAAATATACATACCAAATATACATGTTGGATGAAATTTACTCATTCAAAGGAGTACCAGTGTGAATGCGAAAAAGCTTTATTTTCGTACAAACTAGGTAGATGTATCCGTTTGTCATTTTATTATAATAAATTGTTTTGCACTTACAGCACACGCGTATAACGTGTGAGTAATAAGGATCGATTAAGAATTATTTACGAGGTATGACCGCAATGTATCATCGATGAAGAAGTTGAAAAAAAAGTCGGATAGCGGGAGCGGCGGGCAAGCGACCAAAACAACAGGTGCACCGAATGTAAGCGGAGATGCATCACCCACCCGCGTATGCAGAGATTTCCTGCGAAACGTGTGTCACAGAGGGAAACGTTGCAAATATTTACATGAACGGTCCGAGGATGATCCTATAGAAGAGTACACGTTCTGCCATGATTTTCAAAATGGGATGTGTAACTGGCCTGGATGTAAATTTCTGCATTGCACAGAGAGCGAGGAGAAGAGATTTAGAGCAACAGGAGAATTACCTGCTCATATCTTAAGTAGACTGAAGAATAATAATGAGAAATCTGAGTATCCAATGTGCAAAGATTTTATCAAGGGTAGTTGTCAAAGGACAAACTGTAAATTCAGGCACTGGAAGAATGAGGAACCACAGCATAATTTGATCACAGCTTCCCTTCACAATGTTTCCAGGCCACAACACAATTTTAATGGTACCAGCAATGGTGAGAATCGCAGATATGAGGAAGATAGAAAGTAAGTGTACTTAAACCTTCTTTGTTTACCTTCTTTTGATCTCCATTTGATATTATGTATCTGCAAAAGAACTAAATTTGTTTAAGCGTTTACTTTACTTTATATCATTCAAATATGTCAAAGCACTTTTAAAATATATATGTTTTTATCAATCTGCTAATATATGTTTATAGCTTTCACTGGCAAATAGAAGATCAACACAATTTAGTAACAAATAATGGTTTCAATGCATCTTCGCATCCACCTGATTACATAGGACCTCCTGAACCAAAGAGACGAATAGTTTCTGGTGAAACTGTTGTTCATTTCGAAGCTTCGCCACTCGTAGGCCAACATGCTGCGCAACCGGTCACTCCGGGATACTATTATCCAGTGATACCGCGTAATGAAGCTAGAGCAATTGTTTTGGAAGATGAAAATGCGTTGTTAAGAAAGAAGATAGAAGAATTAAAAAAGCAAGTTAGTTTAATTTAATCGTATAATTATAATTATTTATTCCATATTATATAAGTGTAATATATGCATTTATATGTATGTATAATTTCTTTAGGTTAGTGATTTAACAGCGACTAATGAATTTCTCTTGGATCAAAATGCTCAGCTAAGAATGTCAGGCAAACGGACTGCGAATGTAACAGCTGTTACCGTTCCAGCAGTTACTATTACAAATACTGTTCCGCCATCGCAGGCTCCGACGCCTCAACAAATGGTTAATGCAGCAGTAGCTGCTGGTACCTTACGTACAGTTACTGCAAGTGTTGCGACTGTTCCTGTAAGTATAGCCACTGTCGCGCCCGTTTCTATTGCAGCGGTTTCAATGGCACCGGTGTCGATACCGCCACCCATCGTTACAATGGCTCAACAAACTATTACGATGAGCGGTTCAGGTCCACAGGCAACTAATCAACAGCCACCTAACACACAACAACCTGCCAGTTTACCTCTTTCTATATCTGGTGCTACTGCACCTTTGGTTTCTTATCCTATTATGACTCAAGAACTTAGGCCCGTGTTGCAGTAACGAAATTATAGTTGAAAAAGGAACATCAAATCATACCTCAAGCGTATAGACGAGTCAAGGATGCTGTCTCCTGCAGTCAGTCTTTCAAAATAATACCGTATTTCTACTGTTTCTTTGAGCATAAGTGATGAATACAAAAAATACAAAAAAAATAATAACGAAATGAAAATAGTGGGAATATCTACAGTTGATCAAAACTATATTCTTTAGTGAACTACAATATTAAAAATATCACACTAATTAAAGAACACGACATCAATAGGTATTTATATATAAACTCGTAGAAATCATCGTACAGGACAAACGTAACGATCATGACTGTTTTTTAGCAGTATGGCTTAAATGCCTTTATTGAAGCCTTTTAAGTCTATAATATTTTTGTTCCTTTTAGTAATTTACTCCCGCAAAAGGTAAATGTTGACTATATTAAGATATTAATATATGCAACACAATAAATGTCCAAAGTGTGTATAGATTTAGATTAATAAGAATACTGATCTAAAATCATATTAAATGATTAAGAATAATATTCTCTTATTCTTTTTCTTGATATCCTAATATCATGAAGATACAGATAATTTTGTAGGTAATTTTTTGTATCATTAAAAAGATAATCAGATGCGAGTGAAAATGATTGTAAATTGAAAAAAATATATATAAGAAATAACTCGTTTAGGCTAATATGTTAAGATAAGTACAAAACTAGGGTGAAATATGTAAATGAATTATATTAAAAGTTCAAAGTTAAGGTTTACCGCTGCTCTGAAAATAGTGGTGAACCTTACGACTGTTCTGTACGCGATGCTGTAAATAATATTCTGTTGCTTCCTCGTTTTCTCAGAATTTTTTTACTTCTATTTTTAATAAATAAGTTAACTATTCTTATACAATAGTGACACTTTAATAAATTAAGTACTTATCGTGTTCTTTTGTGTTTTTTACAATTTTACTTAAGTATGTGGCTTTGGGTTCAGGTGATGGAAAGTAGATTACAATTTTAACCTGACCCATAAATGTAAGAATCAGGTACATGTAATGTGCATCCTGTAAACCAAATAAACATGTATCTGTTTTCAAGTCATGTTGTCAGTCATGAGTTGATACATGTGTATATATTTTGCGTACGTAGTATAAGAAATTGAGCAATAAGTAATCGTGTATTTTATATATGCATACAAATGTATAACCTTTTATGTAGAACTTTATGTTAATAAGCACATCATTAAAATGATAAATCTTTAATTACATTAAATTCTTAAAAAATAATACTTATGTTCTTCATTTAATTAAAGTTTTAGATATTTATTACTGTAACACTTCATTTTGTTTGCATATCATTTTATTTAAAAAAATTATAAAAAAGTGTATTTCACATATTCTTCATATTCAGTTTGTTAATCGAATTGATCATTTACTGTTACATTCTAAACATTTTTTTTACCAGTGAGAACTGTCAAAATAAAAATGTATAATTCTTCAATGTTTTAATATACACAAAAGTAATATTTTTGCCTTTTGAAAATGTAAATATATGAACTATTCAAATAACTTAATTACACTATATCAATATAAACACAATTGGTTGAACATTTATTTATTTATGTTAGTATATTAATTTATAAGGCTCTAAATATCTAAAAATTGCAAAGCTTGATAAGTTATATTTAGTAAATTTTATTATTTCCTATTGGGAGTTATATTAAACTATTAGGTTTATATTTGAGAGTTTAAAATGTATTCTCATATTGATTTATGCATAAAGTCACCTCTTATATTAAATGTTTGAATAGTTTGCATATTTATATACCAAATGTAAAATCTATTTCTGTACAGTATTTGAACATAATTACATTTCTTACTTAATGGTATTTTGTTATAATGGTATAGATTCAAATCCATAAAACAAAAAGAAGTTACGATCATACACCACCCACTTGTATACTTCATTTTATAGTATGTGTTTTGTGTTATCACAGAAAGGTATATTAATCATTTATAAAAACAAATATATAACAAAATTTTAGTACATACTACTATTAGATGGTATTATAATACCATTGTTAAACTGTTATCAATTCATATAAACAAAGAGTAATTTATAATTTTGATAAATGCAATATTAAAACCTCATTACAGCTAAATTACACATTCATATTTATAAATATTTTTAAGTTAACAAGTTTTATGCAGTAGATAGTAAAGATCGTGAACTTCTATTTTTTATCCAATATACCCCTGCCAATAAAATGGTACAACAAAATCCAACCAAAAAACGTAACTTCCAATGATATCTGGAAGCCTGTAAAACATTGATAATTTTAATAGTCTGTTGTCTGGTATCATGTTCACTACCAGAATTTTCAATAACCAATTTGCCATTTCTGTCTTCTTGTCCAATGGCATTTGTGCAGCAATTCTTAGTTTTGCTTTAGCTTCTGTGAAGCCTGTTCTTTCCATAAGTCGTTGTAATTGCAAATCTTCTTCACTAAAATTAAACACATTAGTTAATTGTATTTATATATTTTTAAAATTTCAAGTAAGTGACAACTCACCAAGTGACAACAATTATTTTATGTAGATAATTCAACATATGTCCTGTCTCAAAAAGTAATGGTAAATCCATGACTATAAACTGGTGCCCTTGTAGGAGATATTTCAATGTTTGCCAATATATTTCTTTACAGATATCTGGGTGCGTTATAGCATTTAATTTTTTTCTTTTTTCTACATCTTTAAATATTAAATCCCCAAGCTTAGATCTATCTAGTTCGTCTGTATCTAAGAATATTTCTGAACCAAATTCTTTCCGTATTTTATGCCAAGCAGGTTTCCCAGGTTCCACAACTACATGACATGATATTTATAAATTTTTCAACAAATTGATAAAATGTACGAATATTTTCATAAAATATTTACGTATACAATAAAATGATGGTAATATAAACAATATAATACACAAAATATTAAACGTTATATTATAATAAAATTATTTTATTAAAACCGACTATTAAATCGAATTGATAAATACAAAATATTGGTTTTATTTCTAACCTTTTCGTGCAATTTGATCAGCATCAACGACAGGTACACCGAATTCACGGAAAACAGCAGCAACACTACTTTTCCCAGTGGCTATTCCCCCTGTTAAACCTACTAAAAAACATTTTTATAATATTGATTGCTGTTCTTTGACACTTGACGTAACTGTTAAGGAAACATTATTATTATTACTGCTACCAGTATTGTAAAATTTCATCCTATTTAAGATTAGTCCATGTTACAACGGTTATCATCGAGATCGAAAGCATTGACGAAGTATAGAATAGACTATCCATTCCCATATAGAATCATCAGGCCACGCCAGGTGGGCCTCCTGAAGGGTGGGGGTTATTGTGGACTTGGAAAATATCACGTAAAAAACGCGAAAAAATAATTTTTAAGGGAAGCACATAGCGGAATTAAAAGTTATACCTGTTTAAAGGTAGTCAATTTGTGGGGTTAACACTCTTACGACGGGGTGGCATCTATACATGTCATTCAGGTTACTGTACCACGGAAACCATTGCCGCGAGCCATGAATGGTCAGAGCAGGTCAGAGTCGAAAGAAAGTGATAAATTGTGGCAGAGTAACGGATAGAGACACTGCTAAGATCGTGTCACGAGAAATCGGAATGGGTTCCAATGATGCTTGCACCCCAAGATTTGAAATATTCTCGAACAAGTATATATTCTCAATTAGTTATACACAGAACTTTTTTGAGAATATTTCAAATCTTGGGGTGCAAGCGTCATTAGAACCCATTCCGATTTCTCGTGACACGATCGTAGCAGTGTCTCTATCCTTTACTTTGCCACAGTCTATCTCTTTCTTTCGACTCTGACCAATCATGGCTCGCGGCAATAGCTTCCGCGGTACAGTACCCTCCATAGCATCTATAGATGTCATCCCGTCGTGAGAGGGTTAAAGTAGTCGCCATATTGGCTGCAGGCATGGCTCGACCAATAGGAACAGTCCACTGCGCCTTTAGTGAAGTAGTGATCTAGTGACACCACTGCTGATAAAATAAAGCGTTTGGTGAGGAATGGGCTCGTTTTTTACGTGATATTTTCTAAGTCCCAAATAATAAAACCTCCCTTTTCGGCGTTCATAGAGCGAAAGATCAGCCAAGCTTTTAGTATTTATGGCTATTTAATGTATTCAATGTTTGCATAACATAATGCACAATTTTGAAAAATGAATAACGATTTATTGCATAAAAAACTTAGATTTACACTGACTGTGACTGGTATTATTATCAATTGAATTTATCTTTTAACATTAGACGCCATCTGTAGTTTTAAAAGAAGCGCGGCTTATACTGCAATATAACTGTAAGAACATTTGAATTTAACCAATATTTTTTGAGACATATTTTTTTGTTATAGAAATATAACATTTTTTTCTCTTCCTTGAATGAAGAAAATAGGAAATAACTCGCAATTAGAAAGAAGCTAGAGGAAAGTTTAAAATGAGTATTCAATTAAAAAGACCTATCCGAACTTATGAAAGAAAGAAAGTTAAAGAAGTAACAGTTCCAGTGCCAAAATTAATCATTCAAACTTTAAGTAATGATAACAAGATTCATGTTTCATTAAGCAAAAAATTAAACAAAACTGGGAAAGATATTGATACTTCTGTGTACAATGATCGTTTTGAAACAACATTTGATAGACTTCTTAAAAATGTGAGGTAAGAAAGTTCAGCATTATTGTATTATCAGTATACACAAATGAACAGCTTTTTCTTTTATAGAATTCCACCAAAAACACTTGAAACACATAATGATACAGTGCTTTTGAATAGTACGGATAGTAGATCAGATACGAATGACATATCTTCTGTACATGAGTTATATAGCTTCAGGATGCCAATTTCTAAGAAGAAGACACGCAGAAAGCTAAAAGTACAAGTTGTGAAAAAGAAAAAAAATAAAAAAACGACATCTGTAATACAGAATAATGGGAAATTTAAGGCAAGTCCAATTGAAATGGCAATATTATAAGTCAACATTAGATTTAAATTAAAATTTTGTTATAAGATAGTGATGTAAAAGCTTTGAAAATAATTATAATAATATATATTATTGAACAGGTGCTAAAAGATGATTCTCATAACAAGTACAAATTACGTAGTAGAGGGAATAACAGCAATATAATATTTAATATCTTAGGCATTGATTCTTTGAGTTTTAATTCTGAAGGGGAAGTTCTTGATGCTAAAAAGTACAATAAACTGAAGAGAAAAACTTCCAATAAGAATAATGTTGGGAGAAAAAGGAAAAAAGATAATACTATGATAAATATTGCATCTTCTAATAATAATAATGAAATAAAACAATGTTTTGTAAAATTGGATCAATTACCAAACCAGCAGAAAATTATTGAAAGTAGTACTAATAATTTAGAGCATATAGATGGAAGTGTGAAATATTGCTTTGTGAAAATTAGAACAGCTAGAGATGGATTCATATAACATCAGAAAAAGATATGAAAATGTTGTCAGCAGTACGCCTATTGGCAGACCTGTTAAACTTGCTACTCAATCAATTTCTTTATCTCCAATTCCTATTGGACATATTGAAAAATTTAAAGGGTTCTATGATGTATGCAGATAATATTTCAATTATAGAAAATAATGAAGGTTCTTCTGAGATCAAACATATAAATATTGATTTATGTGAAAGATTGGATGCAATAGAAAAATGCAAGTTTGAAGAAAAATCAAAGTTACTACTGGAAGATGCAGATAAAGAAAATATTGATTCACTGACTATATATAATTGTGATGGTAGTGATAATTATACTAAGAAAAAACTGTTTAGCGAAAGAGATTCAACAGAAAATATTGCAGAAAGTAAAACTGAGCAAAATGGACATGTTAGGTAAATCAGTATTAATGCAAGAACATGTAATTTTAGGTACAAACAAGAAGAAACTGTTAAGATTTTCTATTGATGAAAATAGATCATGTTCTTTATTTGATACTACTAATGAAATTATTCAAACTCTGTCACATGCTGCTACTGAAGTAAATGTTTCAGCAAAAGTATTTACCAGTAACTTAGTATTAGATGACAAGAATAGAGTATTAAATAATGAAACTAGTTCTGATTTCATCCAGATAAGTGAAAATTTAGATTTAAATATGAATAGTGAGAAAAAGACATATGAAAAGATACAGGAAAAATTGCCTGAAAGTTCAATCATAACTACATTGACATCAGATGTAACATCTGCTCAAGTGGAGCTTAAATTAAAACTTCAAACAGTAAGTGATGAAAACAAAGACATGGCAGATGTAGCCAAAAAATGTCTGACAAGAAAAAACCATACATTGGATGTAGAAGATTCTTTCATGGATAATTGCAAAAAATACAGTATTCCGTCCTCTTATGTAGCTTTAAAACAATTACAAGATCCTATTCGAATCACAAAAAGAAGAGAATATAATAAGTGGAATTTTGATTTAGACATTATTTCAGAAGATGATAATAATAGTACTGCTTTAAAAGAAAAACAGACATGTTCAGAAAAATTGACCAAAGTTCGACAAACGATGCTACAAAAATATTTACCACCTTTGGAAAATATAATTGAGCAGTCTATTAATCATGTATCTATAGTACCAGAGAAACTCGTTTATTTAAAACCAGGAAAATCTTGGGCAAGATCTCTAACAATTTTGCACAGTATACAAACTGAATTTGATTTAGATGTATTATCTGTTGGTAAAGGTAAAAATTGGAGAAACAGTGTTCAGGATATCTTAAATATGCAGAGACAAAGCGATTGTAAAGGTAATTGTAAAATAATAAAAAAAAATTTATTTTAGAAATTTTCTACTTTATGAGAGATTTTAAATTCAGTAAAAGTTGCATTTTGAAATTGTTAAAGTTATTGCAATATGAATAGAGTTTAGTACAATATATATATACACACACACAAACATTTGAATGTTGCCTTTCTTATTTGTCAAGAACAAATTTTATATTAAATTTATTAACCTGATGCATTAATATTTTATGCTTTTTTATGCTGTAACATACAAAGTTTATTCCACTATCTACTTTTTATATATTTCTTATTTTTTTATCTATTCTTTATTATGAAATAAATTTGCATTTTAAATATATATTTATATTATTAAAAAAATGGATAAAAAATGTATTACCTCGTAAATATATATTACTTTCTGTGGTAAATGGGTAGGTCTTAAAAGTGTAACAAATATTTATTCAAGAAATAACAATATTAATTAAACTCTTCATGTATATAGGAATTATACAAAGCTGCATAAAGAAAAATGACAGTGACAATGAGTTACAAATCAGCAATGAAATAATAAACAAATCAGAACATGAATTGGCTAACAACAAAAGTAGAACTCATGATTCTATCAACCTTGGACGTGTTTCAAGGAGGATATCAGTTCGTGTTGTTCCAATCCAGAAAACTGTGAAATCCATCGAAGATGCACCATTCCTTGAAGTTTATGGCATTGTTCCAATTAAAAGTCAGAGATTTACATTATTAAATAGTAAGTAAACTTTTTATTTCAGAATTCTAACGATTATTAAATATAATATATATCTCCACATAGATCCTCGAAAATCTTCCACGTGCAATATTCAAACGAATGATGATAGTCAAATTACTGAAGGGCATGTAATTTCAACAGCTAGAGAAGTTATTTTACAGAGATGTTTACAAACGGATTACATTTCATTTTCAACGTACTTCACAGATTCGTAAGTATAAGCACATACAACTGTGTATGTTGTTAGAAAATGATCACATAATAATTTGTTTAGATATTTGGAATACTGTCGAAAAATTGGAGAGGGTGTATATGGCGAAGTTTTTCTTTATGAAGAGGAAAATAAAAAGTCTGTCATAAAAATTATTCCTATAGAAGGCAGTGAATTTGTTAATGGAGAACCGCAAAAGAAATTTCATGAGATATTATCAGAAATTGTAATTGCAATGTAATTACAATTGTAATATGTTGCTTAGTACTAATATTAAATACAACTTTACAATGCTTTATGAAAAATAATTTAGGGAATTATATAATTTGAGATTCAACACAAGATATAATACCGATGGATTTGTAGAAGTGAAAAATATTAAATGCATTAAAGGGAAGTATCCAGAGAAACTTACAGAACTATGGAATACCTATGACGAAGAGAAACGCTCGGATAATGATTGTCCATCGATGTTTCATGACGATCAGTTATACATTGTTCTAGAACTTGGACATGGCGGTCAAGACTTGGAAGCATTTGTATTTAATACTGCAGACGAAGCTCATATTTTATTCATACAGGTTTTACAACTTTGTAATTTAAATTATATTAGTATGTGTTTAAACAACATCAAATACAATCTTTCTTGTTTTTTAGTAATTGAAAAATAATTCATTTACATTTGATTTTCTTTTAGTATAAGTAATTATATTTGTCAATTTCTATAGGCTGCATTAGCACTAGCAGTTGCAGAAAAAGCTGTTGAATTTGAACACAGAGACTTGCATTGGGGAAACATGTTAATATCTTCCACAAATGAATCTTACATACATTATAAGCTTGGACAAAAAAATATTGAATTAATTAGTAAAGGTGTAAAGGTATACAGAAACAACTACTGTTTCCCTAATTGATATCAAGATTAATTTTTTCAGAATAAAGTATTTGATTTTTGATTTTTAGGTATCTATTATAGATTTCACTCTTTCAAGAGTAAAATATCAAGGATGTAGTATATTTAATGATCTTGAATCAGATCCTGCACTTTTCACGGCTCAAGGCGAATATCAGTTTGAAATATATCGTTTGATGAGGGATAAAGTTATGTGAGTATTGTAAGCTTTTAAAAATTAATAATTTGTGTACCAATTTATGAATTATTTCAGGAAAAATTGGCAGAAATTTGAGCCTTATACAAATATTTTATGGTTGCATTACACTTTAGATAAAATGATTACAGGTGTTAGGTATAGGAAGAGAAATTAAAAATTCATAAAAATGGTATAACAAAGCTTAAAGAATTGAAAAACGAAATTTTGTCATACAACAGCACTTATGATTTCGTAATAAACTGCGATAAAGTTAGTAGTCTATTGCACACGACGTGAAGTCTGAAATAATATATGCATGAAAAACAAAAATATGTAATTACATGAAACGCAATAAGCTACATTTTTTAATACCTGTTGCACAGGTTTGGTGTACGTAGTAATAAATATAAATTCAGCAAAAATGTTACAAGAAATCAGATAGATATGTAAGTTTAGCTAAAATCTTATTTTAAAACAAATTTTTATTATAATGTCTAGATATATACCTACATATTGTTATAAAATTTCTATGCTTTTCAAATAATTTATTGTAAATGAATAAAATTTTAATTATACAGTAATTTTAATAAAACAGTTTTATCTTCTTTATTAAAATCGATGCAACTATTTCCCATTTAAAAACAAATGTTTTTTTTAATTTTTATGGAACAAATTTCATGATCAAGGGTATTGTATAAAAAGTCGTTCAGGAAATTTATTTTTTCATGCAGAAGAACAAATCATTTTTTTAAACGCTATTAACAAATTCGGTCGAACATGGTTGTTTAATGAAATCAACCATAGAAACAGTCCCTGTCTCGTATTCATAAATATTGCTCAATTTATGAAATGCACTACACTGATTAATGAAATTCCATCTTTGTTGATCAAACTAAAAACAAAACAATATATTAGGATAAAGCAAACATTGCAGAGATAAAATTCGAATGTAAAAAACTAAACATACTGTGCTGTCTTTTTCCATTTCTTTTTCTTTCTCATATTTATTTTCTAACTCTGGTGATTTAGCTTCAACATTGTAGTATCTGTAATGTATTATCGTAATATATTCTAATAATACTTATTACCAATTAATGTACTTAATAAATTACCCAAAACTGTGTTCCAAACTTGATTTATAATCTTGCGTTTGTAAAGTTGAATACTTCTGAGTATCACCCAAAGCAATAAATCGCCACTGATTTTGTAAGTGTGAATTTTCTTCTTTTAAAATTGATGATACCATTTTATTCTGCGACGATTCTTTTAAATATTTAGGTCAATGTTATTTATATATACATTTTTCAATATATATATATATAACAAAATATCAAACTATAGAATTTTCTAAATATCATTCCTCTTACCATTTTCAAACACATTTGTTGATAAATTTGAAATTTCTTTTCTGTTTCATTTATTTTTGTGTAAAGTTGCTGTTGAACATTATTGTTGTACAAACATTGATTTTCATTTTCCATATAAGTTACATCAAAGCTACTATTTATGATCATGCTTATTCGTTCATGCAGTTCCATTAATTCTTTTATATTCAATGACTGAAAGCATGTAATTATCATTAATTGAGAGTCTTAACTTTGTGTGAGAACAGAATTCGAATGTAACTACATACTAATAACCAATCTTCTGAATCAAAAATTCTTTCACTTTTCATATTATCTTCAAATTGTTTTTGTAAAATTTCAATATTTGCGTTGTGCCTTTCGCAAAGTGCATTTAAACTGCTATCATAGTTTTTCTTCATTAATGTTAACTTATCTTGATATTCTTCTATTTGAGACTATGTAACAATTGAAAAAAAAAAAAAAAACCAAATTATCTGATACCGCGTAAATAAATATATAGTACATTAGCAGAAATAGAGTATACTTGCTATACTAATATTAAGTAATAGCTACTTTAAGGACAGTACGAAGATCAGCGTTTTCTTGTGCTAAATGTTTTATGACTTCTTTATGATGCTTTATTTCACAATCTTTACTCTCAATGTCACTTAATAACTTCTCAATTTCATTCTTGCTTTCATTGTGTTCATTTTCTAAGTGTTTTCATGTTATATGTCGTGTTTAAATTATTATCTTCAGGAGAACTGAACCTTTTAGGTAACATATAATTACTTTTCAGTGTTTCTTCTTTTGTATTTACATTACTTAATAGTTGTGTTTCGACTTCTTCTATTTCATTTTCTGATTTTAAATCCTTCTTAACATTGTAGCATTGGATGAGTGGTACTATCTGTTTCTTATCAATGGTAACAAGCCCTCGAATCCGGGACAAAAAAATGCATTAGGTGATGGGTACTATACTGTACTTCGTCTGTGGCGAAATCTCGCGTGATGAATGATCTATTCTTGCATCTCGTCTGTGATCTTTTCCTGTATACAGTTTTGGAGGCTAGAGTTTTATGCGTTCGTAAGTTTATAAGATTCGTATCGATGAATCCGTCGTTACAGTTCGTGCAGCGAGAGAACTAGCAGTAAATCTAACCAATTTGTGACGTCACCATTTTGCTACGGCTTCAGCTATTGGCTAATACCGATCGACAATGGCCGATCTTCAGGGACGAATTGGTGTCGACATTTGTGGTTCTTTTGTTACAAAGTTAATAACCTACAGACATGGCTGCTAGCATTTCTACACAAATATCGCGAGTTCAGAAGAGAGTAAAAAAAAATAATTTCAGTGTAAATGACTGAAAAGTAGATTTTTTATGTAATTTATAAGGAATTGGGTCCCTAAGAACCTGCAGGACACGGTCCTGTTCTTAATGACGTAAGTGTTTAGGATTTACTACCAGTTCTCGCGGGATGGACTGTAAAGTAAGAAATTCGAGGATTAGGTTGCATTGGATGCGTTAAAACGCGATATAGAGAAAAGGAGGGAAACAAAATGAATATTAATGTGTCGTTGGACGAACCTTTGACAAGCACAGTTGCGTGAAGCTCGTGATCGATCTTCTAAAGTATATTTTGTACCAAAAGCAGCAAATACCGTTCGCTTACGATTCGTTGTCACAATTGCATGAGCCGACAGATCGAAATTTGTTTTCCGTAAAGACGCTACTGAATTCCTTTGAAAAACATTTCGGAGCAATTGAACTCGCAGTTCCATTGAAGGATGCAAAGTCAAGAAATTGCTATACTTATCGGGCGACGATAATTTCGCCTAAGTTGCATGTCAAAGTGGAAGTTCCGTCCGATATTCTTAATAGCCAGGAACACTTTTGAATGCAAACCTCTTCTAGGAAAACCTTTGCTAACTTTTGATGAGGTCAGTGAACTGTGAAATAGACTACTTGTTGTTATTAATCCTCCGGTGCACAGGTGAAAAATATTAGGTATGCCAAAGAATAGTTACTTCTTGTTTTCAACTTGCCACTTGTTTTTAACTAAAGTAGATTCTTAGTATTGCATTTTTATTTTATATGTATATATTTTTATATATAATATATATATTTATATATATATTTTATTTTATATATATACCATATAGTATTACCTTTTATGGACAAGCTATAAATTCCTATTAGAAGCTTACTCTATAGATAAAATAAATTCCTATCAATCCATCTAAATAATGTTTACTTATTGGTACACCTAATATTTCCTCTACTACACGGATAAGGTTTCAGGGAACTCATTGGACTCTTTATATTTCTATTAATTGAATGCAGCTTCTATTGCTGCCAGTAAGATGTATAAAAGTATTACCCATAGATGTCTATCTATACCTTGTCTATGGTTACAATAATATTCATTTCATAGGAGTAAGTTTTTCTTTTTAGGTCGATGTTAGAATGCTCAGAATTTCAGGATGCATTGACTTCACCCATGAATCTCACGAATACCTTTGTGCTGATACAAAAAGCGACAGTAATTCCATATCTGAGTTCTTCTTACCAAAACCTCAGTATACTCCTCCAACACAGAACTCTAACTATTTTGTAATCAAATTGCAACACAAAGATCGAATAAAACGTAAACTGCAACTGCACAGATGTAGTGAAAGTGTACAACGAATTAGCAGAGTCGAATGTTAACAAAAATAGGGATATGGAATTTTTGCATAATAATTCTAACAGTAGTATGGTGTTTGTTCCATACCAATGGTATCAATCAAGGGAAGTTATCAAAGGATTCAAACTTCTAAGATGACCATAGATGTGTATTAGCATCATTATAGGAAATTGTATTTGTATATGTATATGTTTTTTTATTAGCATCGAGTATTAAATTAGCGGGCTATAACTCGTTAATTACTTAATCGTGATATCGAGAATACGTGGATAGTAATAGGGACGAATATTATTAGGAGACTGCGGATTTTATTTTGCAAAATTCGTATCTTTGCAAATGGGATTCAAAGAATGCAATGTAAATGGAAAATGTTTTACCCTCTAAGTCAGGGGTCGGCAAACCGCCGTCCGCTTAAAGTTTTTTAAATAATAGTATAGAAATTTTAAATTTCATTTATTTTGCACACGAAACATGTAATTACAAGAGTTTAAATGGAAACTGATTTAAATTCTTTACATATGCAAAAAGAAGGATCACGCTCTAATAAGTATACATAGAATTTTTAAATAATAATTTTTCTTCGCGTCCTTATTGAGTTTTTAATAAATTAAATTCACGGGCCAATATTGTTTTATTCTACTTTTGGTCCGCGCCTAAAAAAGTTTGCCGACCCTTGCTCTGAGCTATAAGTATTATATCTTTGCTCATTACGCGCATTCTGCTCTTTTTCGCGCGAATAAATCTCCAATGATCGCTCAAAAATTCGCAGTCTAATTAATTGGATTGCCGTGTAAATCCTACTCGCGTCGAATTTTTCGCGCTCACAGATGCAATAAATTTATCTTAGAAATATTTCGTAAAATTCCACGATTAGTGGAGTCAATCAGGCAAGAAAATAAATCTCATATATCGAAACTAGGTAATTTGAATGATGTTAATTAATAGACTGCAGATTTTGATGCATTTACGGGGAGCTTGAAACCGCAAGTGTTCAAATGCATGCAATATACGGAAAAAGTACAAAGCATCGAAAGTAAACTGAATTTTATAATAGGTAGGCAATCGATATTTAATGTTCTGCTTGCTTAGAAAAATCCGCAGTCTATTAAAATTCGAGACTATTTCCGACGCGTTCGAATGACAAGCTGTTGATAATACAGAATTATATTGATTTACGTTTTAACTGAAGTTATATTAATTGCGAATAAAGTTGTTACACGACCAGCAAATAATTATACATTTTTATTGTTCTTTTTTTTTTTTACTTTATACAAATTTACATAAGGGTGTATGTAACGACTCTACAGGAAATAAAGAGATGTTTTTTTTTTATAAATCCCACAGATTCTACGTTATCATTCGTCCTTTGCTTCGTAGATTTTAACTCTTAAAATTCGGAAGTCGTCGATCATCGTCACTCTCAAAAGCAATATTATCAATCCCGCTATCCAGCTGCACATCATCACCGCGGAGAATACCTTAAAATGTTTATCACATATTTCGGTACACGCTTCTGTTCCAAAAACGAATGAAATTATTCGAAACAAAAAAATGTGAAATATTTATGAGAATGTAACCCCAAGGTGAACCATTATATCGCACATATAATCCAAGGGATAGCTATTCATTTTCATGTAAGTCTTCATGACTTCGCAGTCGCTGCAAATAAATATTCGTGAAACTAATATCCGCAAAATGTATCGCAATTAGGCCGCGAAGTTTCGTGCATTCTGATCAATTTTAATTAGTTTTTATACATTTTAAATTGAAAAATGTAAATGCGTACGAATACTCATCGTAGCTACCGTAGGTAAAAGTTTCGAATAAACTTCTATTTGAAGCCCATTGTTCCGATCGCGTATTTGAATCTACAAATTTGCATAAAAATCCGCGGTCTCTAATTACAATTTAAACTTAATACCTCATTACGTTCATTACGATTTCGCTCGTATTATGTATTTCGGCAAAAACATCGTTTATGTTCGATTTGAAACGCCTTGTATCCTTCTTCCAAATTGTAATGCGCAAACATAGATATAATTGAGAAGAGAAAATTAAAGACTATCGCCGGAAATACGCTTCTCCACGCATTCTCGTATCTACACACGACTATTCCATACTCTCATTCCCATTGATAATAATTGATGCGTAACGCGTATATTTAAAAGACGATTGAACACACGCCGATGCAACATCGTATCCTCCTCTTCCGCACATGAGAAACAGAGTGAACCAAACGACTCCGAACATGCAAGATGAGAAGCACGTAGTTAAGTACATTATGCACGTAATTTCGTAATTGTAATCGGTAATGATGTATCGCCACCAGTTGGAGAAAATCGTGTAAACGTCGGGCGCAACGTTCGATCCTAATTCTTCGTTCGATCGTAATTCTTCGTTCGAGATTAGGCTACAGGTCGCCCAAAGCGGGCAATTGCCTCCGAAAATTTGTTCCTTCGCATTGGAAGAATATTACATAGTTACTATTTAGCTGTGGAATACGGTAAAAAATGCATCGAATCGTTAATGATTTATAAATAGACTGCGAATCTTTATGCAAAATAGTGCTTTTTGGCGAAATTAAAGATATACTTTTTGGGACAAAATTAAGGAAATACTTTTATCGATAAGATTGAAGGAATACTTTTATTAACAAAATTGGGGAAATACTTTTATTAGCAAAAACTAAATCTAAAGAAGGGGTTGTTTCACTCGCAAAATAGTTTTAAAGCGAGTATTGGGTACATTGTTACATATCACGCGCGCTCTGCCCCTTTTTACACATTTATACTTCCAAAGATGTACAAATATCCGCAGTCTAGTTATACCGTTAACACGTAGAATAAAACGCTGCAAATATATCCGCTAATCGCGCACAGTAAGTATAGAATCATCTGCGCGTATTTCCATAAGCAAGACATTTCGTCCGCGTCGCGTTCGACGAGTTCTTTATATTCTTCCAAAGTTTCATGGAGAATCCACGCGTCTAATTAGAAACGATTCGGTACTTAAAACGATCGTACGTCGGTAATTAAAACGATTCCGCGGCAAACTTCGTCTGTATCGAGAAATGCAATACCCGATTGGTTTGCGGAGAGCAAACAAAATTTAAACAGCAACTCGAAAAATCGCAGGATCGCGGCGCGGTATAAATTCCGCGTGTTTATATATCGATGAATTATGACGCGTGTTAAATATGTAACTGGATGAATGTGTTTAACGTGTCGAGAGTAGAGTTAAATTTTCTGAACATCAAAATTCGCCGTCGCGCTTATTGATAAAGATGCGAATTATAATTTACGATTATTTCGGTTGATCGTTGCGCCGGTATTAAAATAATTGCGCCGTCGAACTTGGTCCGTATCGAAAAAGTGATATTTTCTAAGTATCGCTAATCTTCTCGGCTAATAAAGAAAATACTCATTACATTGCCGATTATTCCGTTGAACCGTACACCGGCGATTAAACTGATTGCGCGCCGAACTTCATCCGTATCAAAAAACGCCGCTCTGATTGGTCTGTCTGGAGCAAACAAAATTCAAACAACAAAGAGTCGAACAATTTGTAGAATCGAAAGAATTCCGCATCGCAACTTTGTACAAATTCTCCGAATGCGTAGGCAGATAAAATGGAAGGAAAACATGCGTTGAGTATGCACTCGAATGGACGCGTTTAAAGCGTTGAGAGTGGAAATTAGATTTTCTAAATAGCGAAAATAGTGGGTTCGACGTAACTCCGTAGTTTGAAGGAAGTGTTGCAGACCGATCGTGGGAGTTGGACCAAGAAACGGAGGAACGCGCGGACCGTGAACCGCCACAGTGTTGTCGACAAGAAGGATACACGAAGGCGAGAAATTCTTGTTTTTTTTTTTTACATCCGAAGATCGAAAATCACGAGGAAAACGTGGTGGATGCACGTTCTAAAGGGTCATCGAACGAATAAACTCAATGCCGTGGACACGTAAAACCATTCGCGGGTGAAGTGAAACACATGTGTCGGCCAACCGTGTTTTCTACCGTAGAGTGCC